>CAXKVY010000353.1:0-689798 GCA_964058915.1 Tetropium fuscum
ATAATATAAGAGGGAATGGACTGAATACACAAACAAATTGAATAACGTAAATAATCTCGCCAAAGTACCACTGGAAACCATCAAAGGAAGACAACTTGCATGGCATAGTAGCGTTTATTATTTTCAAATCCTATATATATTATTTGTCATGAACCACCCCGTTATTGGTATGAATTTTAATGTTTTCTAATTGGACGTATAAAATTTCCATATGAAATCATTAGCCTTAAATGGAACTTTTAAAATGTTCTTTATAAATTATTAACAAAATGTTTCTTGAAAGCTATTTTAAAATCATGTTGATTTTAAATAGATCAATATTGAAAATGCAAATGGCGAAATTAAAAACACATTAATATCCATATTTTCATTACTTCGCGTACAAATAAAATATTCTTAGTATTGACTGATCACCATTCAACAAATGTGCCTCTAAATTTATAAATAATTTTTTCCTCAATTTTCGGTTCATGAAAGAAATTATAAATTTATACTGAAAAAGAACTACTAAAAATAACTTGGTGTTATTAATAAATTTTAAACATTTATTTTATGGTGATCTGCTTCAGAATCCAAAGACGCTCTGGAAGTTCCATAATACGCACAATTATAGTTATATAACTGATAATAAATTTCAAGTATTTTAGAAGTTAAGATTTAGAGAAAACATCAATTTAAAAAAAAGCTAACAATACCATATAAAATTAAGTGCGTTTTGTGTACTATTTTACAGAACGGTTTTGCAAACCTCATTTTTCAGCCTTTGTATAGTGAGTTTAACGGACATGATTAATCATCTTTTGATTTGTCGCCAGCACCACCAGTAGGTTCGTCCTCTTCATCTGAATAATTAGTTGGCTGCTCCCCTGGCTTTAATAATCTACCAACTAGGTCATATTTTTCTAGAAAATATAATGACTATTAAAAAATAATCTTACACGCCAATGATTTCAAGATTTACTGGGCTTAACAAAGTAAATCATTTCTACGCATATAATATATTACAGAGAAAGCAACCATATTTGGTCTGAGCAATGACAAAAGAAATTGAATTTAATGTATTATTTAAGGAAACTGAATAATAATACAGTACAACTTCAATAATCCAGAGAGTTAAAGTTTTCGTATATCTGAAAAATATATAAATATTTCGTATATCTGAAGTGTCCGAATGAAGAGGGTATTATATATTTTTTTATATTAGCTGTAATAAAATACACATGGCATACAGGTTATTATTTTATGTGGTCTTTTAAAATGGAGCCATGGCGGATAAATGAAAAAATTCACACAGAAGTGTAAGTGCACTAAATTGCATCCTCTACTAGTAAGCAGTTTCTCCCACTCTCACATGCTAGACATCAGTTGTTTGTGTGTCCAATATTATTGGTTTATATTCAACACATGATTGCGTGCATTCATTTGGAATGACGTAGTCTTCTGCAATTGGTCAGAGTATCGGTCCGAATTACAGAGGTAAAACATGTCCGGATAGCAGAGCTGGAGTGTCCCAATTAGCGAGTGTCCGAATTACCGAAGTTTTACTCTATATATTTTTATTACAACAAAATGGTTTGTTAGAATTTGTAATTAGAAGTTAGTACATAGACAAACCGTAGTTAAAAGAACAAATTCATTGGTTGCCGATGTAAAACATTTGAAAAATTCAAGTATGTAATAATAATTAATGGAAAGATGTTATTGCATCGTTGTAAACGGAAACTAGTAGAAAATTTTAGAATAATCTGTGAATATTATGTAAGATATTTGAGAAATAAGTTTAAGAAAAGTTATGATGGCATTTCCTTGTTATAGTAAGGACTGCATAAAATCGGTTGAAAGAAATCGCTATTCGCAAAAATGAATATTTTTGAGTTACAGTAAAAAGACTTAAAAGTGGACAAAACCATTCCATTCCCAAAAATCCAAGGCTAAATTTAATAGCACTTTGTGGATGTATCATTTTTGATGTACAATCTTTTCACTGAATTTTTTTCCTGCTTCGTGTTTTTCCATACCCTTCCTTAGTAACGTCACAGAGCATACGAACATGAACATGACAATGGTATATTAGTATAGCACCCGTCAGAAATAATTCATATTCATATAAAAAGTCATATAAAGAAAGTCGTATAAAAAGCATAGGATTATAGCTTCGTTGAAAGTAAAAACTGAGGCAGGGTTGGGCTTTATTTTTCTGAGAAGTTTAAGTATAGTAGCAACCACACGCTAAATTAACTGTTTCGTGCTTCGTATTGTCCGCAGAGTTTCAGTGTTAACCAGAATCTTGTAATAGTTTATACTAAACAATGTTTCGACCATGGGAGAATAATTCTACTGTTTCGAGGCCATTGAAGAAGAATTATTGTGAAAATGTTGAGCCTGGTATTGAAAACGAACCTGCCATGAATTTGGTAGAACCCCAGGTTGAATCTGACGATTCAGATTTAGGCGAGGACTTAGAAAAGTGAACTTCACGGAAAAAAACAAATTTGTCTAAATGTGCATAACTAAAACAAGATCCTGTGTGCACATAAGAGAGCAAATCTACAGTGCTGGGAAAAGTGTCAAAGCTAACAGGGGTTCCTTACAGTATTTTTGTCAGCTTGTAAAGAAAGGAAACAAAACAAGAAAAAAGAGAGTGGAGAGGAAGTGATGCAGGAATATCCAGAGATTTTGACGTGGCCACAAGCAAACTTTTAATTTAACTTGTTCTCTATTATAAGCAAAGCAGTAGACAGAAATTAGTAGGGAGCAATTCAATAGTAGATTGATATTTCCAATGGACTTTGGAATTTATGTCATACCTAGACCTAATTACCATTTCACTTGTATAATATAGTTATAAGCAAAGACAGGTTTGATTAATCAATTAGTCGATATGTGATGTTAGAAAACACTTAAATGAATTAATTAAGCCACCGATATGCAGTAGCTACAACTATAATTTTAACTAAAAATGCACTGACAGAAAGAACAACAACATTAGACGAACAGACTTTTGTTAATAATAATAGCATATTTAGCAATATAAATAACACAACACACATGAGACTTTATTCTGGTCTTACATGTATTAGATACATGTATGTTTGTTATTTTTATAATTATTATAGTTCACAATTTTTACAATAACTGAAACGAGCATTAGGGACCAGAATTTCATTAGCATAAGTTCAAAAGTTCAGACTGTTAAATAATTTATATGCTTGCGCAAACCAAGATGAAATTATGACTAAAACATTTTTGCCAGTATAACATTCAACATAGACAACTGAATTTAGAATTAAAGGTTTAAAATAAATGTACGTAGGTAGGGGAAAGTCGAGCTAAGCGGCATAGTTAATTTTTGAGCATGCCTTGTAGGTGCACTTAGAAAATTCAACTTACGCACACTTGACAGTTAAATTATACAGGTTTGAAATGTACTAAGTGGAAATCGAGAACGTAATAACACTGAATAAAAAAAAATGGAAACTTAAAGATGAAAAAAATATGATGCTGGCAAAGTGAAATACTACAAAGCATATCCATAATGCAGTTCTAATAAAATTATTTTATTCATATACTTTTTAAATATTATTTGAGATTTGTACTTTCATAACATTTTTTTCATTTGAAAATAAATAAACAATCTATAAATTTTACTTTGCCAAAAACTAGGCACACAAAGTGTAATATTTAGCCTGCCGATCTGATTTTTCAGTTTGAACGCCAGGACATGATAGGTAATAAAAAAATTCAGCATTCCACGAAATGGAAAAATAGGACTTGTAAAGACATTAAAATACATCTAAATATGTGAAAAATATCTGATAAATAAATAAGACACGACTTTCATCAAAAACTACAATGTGCAAATAATTTCAGATACATCGGCCATATTACAGTCAGAGGTGTAAACTAGAGAAAGGTAACTTATCGATTAGAAATTTAGCTTGCCATTTTTAAACTAAAATATCGTAAAATTACACTTTGCCCAACTTTCCCCTACATGAATATAAAACTAAAATGTTTAATTAATAAGTTACAATAATTCAAACCTTGGAATTGTGACTCCCATTCTCTGACGGAATCCATTTCTACAGTACTTAAATCGCTTAAATCATCATACCCTTCACCATCTGCAGCAACCGAAAATGTTGCCAAACCCCTGGATGCATCTTTTCCTCCAAAAGCAGCATATGGCCCTCCTGTAATTCATCAAATAGTGATGTGAAACAAAAACAATTTATAAATTATTAATAATTATAATAAGTAATAATTGGTCCATTGGATATCCTATATATATAGAACATATTTTATGCAATTATATCTCCCACAACCAAAAAAGAACATGCCTACAAAAAAGATCATGTTTTCTTTGTTATCTTCTAGTTGCATTGGACAGAGATAACCATGTAACAACACATTGAGAGTGCTGTCAAATAGTTACTTAACCCTTTCGATCCGAAACATGCAATATTGTGCCAGCCCAAATTAGTGTCCGCAAGCCAAAAAATACTACAATTTGGACTATATAGAAAATAAATACCGGATCGGCAAGAAGCGCTGCTGATCAGCAAGTTCAAGATCGAAAGGGTTAAATTGCCTGTACCTTACAATTGTGTCTTCAAAAAACATTTCAGCAATGAATAACTTTTGAAAAACAGGCTTAGGATCCAAAATCAGGCTTTCTTGTAATTTTTGAGTTTAATATTTTCCGAGATATTTTCTATTCGCTAGGCTGATCGATTCTAGCTAGTATCATAACAGGTACAGATGCACTCTACGGACATTAAAAACAGGACAGCTATATTTGCCTAGTGTAAAAGTCACTTCTTAAATAAATGTTTTCGGATAATTTAAGTAAATGCCAGATACCGGTTGTCTGAATGCAACAAATTAATAGTACCAATACACACCACTAGGTTTTAGCAAACATCGGTGAGGTATTTTTTATGACATTCCTCCTTTTGTGACATAAAAGTGTCTAAAAATACTAAGTAGGTACCTAAGCATTTGTTTTATTTTGTGAACAAAAACTTGTAAGATTCAGGTCAAGACAGAAGAAAAACAGAAATTTGGACAAGTAGGTACCTACTACCCTTCATTCAACGCTACTACTAATTAGGTTTCATAAGAAAGCTTGATTATTCCATCACTGATTTTTATGCCTTATCAATTACTGATTAATAATGACTTGCAAAACAAAAATTTGATCCCAGCACTTACCACACATTTAGGTGATCACATTATCATAAAATTTAAATATATTACCTGGACCGTAAAATCTCTTTCCTCTTGTAACATCATATACATTTCCATTGACCGCAACTAAAACCCTACCGTCTTCCTGTGTACCATCGTATTTTTTTAATTCTTCCACTGTAAAGTCTCTCTTCTTTAATTTTGGTAGTTCGGGCACCGACTGCATTACAGGGACATCAGTTTGGCGACGTACTATTTTATAGATCAAGAACACTATAAGTAGCACCAAAGTAATATTAATAGGGCTTTGCACTATTTCCAAAAATAAATTTGTTAATAAACCGGCCATGTTGACGATCTGACTTGACAAGTTTACGTTTTTCTTCACCAAATCAGAGACATTCACTCAATTTTGTTGTTACTTTGTTGGTCGCCCTGTCAGTCATAAAACACGCACATTGCCACTATTGCCAGTCACAAAACATCTGCAGATATATTTCATAGCGAAAACTGTGAATGGGAACAAGATGTTTCCTCTCTAAAAAACATCTTGATATGAACACGACTTAATTGTGAACAATAAATAACCGATTCGATTGAAAATACCTCCTCCGACCTCCGATCACACATCAGTTCAGAAATACAGAAACAGACTATTCTGATGTGCGCGGATCAACAACGATCAACAATAGACCGGAGAAAATGGCCAGACCAAGCAACTTGTACGCCGGGCGCCGGAATATGTGTGACTTCACTACAAATCTATTCCATCGCACTACCGATACCGTCAGAATGGATGAATGCGAGGCTATATTTTTAAGAAAATTAATACGTGCAATTTATTGTCATAAATGAGGCATGTGATAAATTAAAATTTATTTCATAGTTCTTTAGTGTGATAATAAATTTATTTAAGTTGTTCAATAATAGTGACCTCCTACATTGAAATAATTAAAAAACATATTGTTGTTATGAAATTAGACTCTTTAGGGGGTGAAACGGGGCTAAATGTCCTTACGAATCATATTTAATTTCACTAATTAAGCATTTCGGTTTGAACATAAAAGCAAATTAAATAGCTTTTAATAAAAGCTGTTTAATTTGGTATTTAGTTTGAACATAAAAGCTCCTTAATCTATGTTCGTACCTATATGTAGGTACCTATACGTAGGTAGCGTAGTTATTTATTTAATTTGTGGTGAAAAGGACTGGTATTTTCTTATTTAATGATTTTCCATATTCTATTAGACCAAAGATCGAAGGATAAAAATTAAAAATATCTGCCGGATGCGCTATAGTATAAAATTGACGTAAGTAGGTATATAGTTTTAGATTATAGTATACCTATATAGATTAGTGTATAATGTATATTGATTTAATAGTTAGTAAAAAAAACAATATTTTCTTTCTTATTGATAATGCATTTAGGGGCTGCTATGTAAAGAACAGTCTGTGTTTTCCTAACAAGCATTTGGCAATGTCTATTACATTTCTGAAGACATATCTACAAACAATTACATGTCATGTTTACAATAATTATAATAACAACACTTACACAAACGTGAGATTAAAACAAAACATTCAAAAACAACTTCACATTTGAAGATCTTTGAAAAGTCTCCATGAAACCAATGAAACCGTTTAAACATTATTTTAGAAGTAAAGTCTTCTAAACTTTCTACTACTTAGATAAGCATATATAATCATATACTTATTTAGTTATAGGTATTATTTCCTTTCTTACTGGGATATTTGGACGTTTTATTATTTTCTACATTATTTATTTTGAGATGCTTCATATTACGAAACGAATTTCACCTGTACAATTGCAAAAACATAGGTAGGTGGTAGGTACCTATACTGATAAATTTTCAAAATGGCTGAAGAAAATTGCGATTTATGATCCGATTTGTCTACAATTTGTATCGCTTGATGTCTGTTAAAAATGGCATACGATTGTTTCCATTTTTGCTACAAATATTCAAGATGGCGGCCCCAAGATGGCTGATTTTCTCAGTTAGGTATGCTCTTAATCGACTAAAAATCTGTACCTCAGGGTTTTTGGTTCCAATATCTCTCCAATATGGTTATCTCGGTGTGTTCGGAATTACAAATCACGATATTTTCGCCAGGTTAAATTTCCAAGATGGTGGTAATATCGCATTTCTTAACACCTATCAACATCCCTTCAATATGCCTTAGAATCTTAATAGATGGAGTTAAAAATGTCTAAAAGTCTGCCCGAGCACTGCATAAAACTGCACTGCCGATGAGCATAAAACAGAACTCGTCGCAGGTATCGCCTACAAAGTTACCATCACCAGAAAACTCAAAAATATTAAATTATACAGTTATGTGAAACACTCATCAAAAGTTGAAGTAAAAGTAAAAAAGTTTCATATAAAAAAGTTTCGATATGAATTTCGAAATATTGCAAAAATAATGCCGATTACTTTCCTTGTCTTCATTTCGTTTTTTGTTCTATATCTTGTATGTGTTGCCTCATGTTCTCTACTTTTCCTTCAGTGGCCCGAGTTCTACATTTTGGACTGCAGCAACAATATATGCATTTTGAGGTTATACAAATGATTTCATCAAAATTTTGAATTTAGAAGAAATTTAATTTATTTTATTACCTATCTTATGTCAAAAAAGTCATTAGGTCATGTTTGAGGAGAGGTCCTTATGTTTCATGTACCTAAATAGATTTCCGTTCATAATTTTCCGTATCATATTCCGGTGAAAATGTCCTGAAGAAAATGTATTTTTAATTCAGCATTTTCTTGGTGGTGCCCTATGGACTCCCGTACTTGAGAAATGCAAGAAAGTGCCTCATCTAAAACCAGTTGTCCTTTCTATTATGATGGTAAATGGTGAGCCTCTTCAGGCTCCTTCGCCCAGCTATATATGAAAGGACCGAATTAGGCCAAACGAGGAATAGAGAGGAACGCAAAGCAGAGGCGCAAAACATCAGCATCCCTGTAAGGACTTATTGATCAGAAAGTGTGTTCTCTCCACACCCGCGTTTCGGTTCGGAAAATGCCTGTAAACGCGTTTTTAAATAGCAAAATAACCGAAAATATAACGTAACATTTATAAATTAATATGTGATGAAGAAAATGGCCACATCCAGTGATGGTGCAAGAATTTTTAATACAATGGGACTTAAAAAAAGATTTAAATGGTGGAAATTTTACGTTCACTTGGACTATTACTATTTAAATAAATTTCGAAACGTCGTATTGTGTACCTGATTAAATTGATGTTGAATTTGTTAAATTGTTTGTTACGTGTTTTTAAGTTAACGGCAACTCTATTTTTCATTAAATAATCTATAACGCACAAACTTAAACGTATCCTATAAAAAAAACGTTCCAATCTTTATGTGATATATTAAACACTGCTTCGTTCTTTTCCCATCGTCGTTCTTTTACACACAGTACGTATTTCACATATTTATTAGACCCTTCGTAGATAGTGTAGGTATTCGTATGCATGCCTTGACAGAACACGCCTAAAACAGATGATCATGGCCTATATTTGCTCCCAGTTACCTATGACAACGTTTTTTGAAGACTGTGTGTCTATATTACATATAATATCCTAATATTACCCACGTTAATATCAAACTGTCGTAGATGTCTATATAAAACATCTATGACTGAAAATTATTAATAAAATCAATGAAAATAGTTTAAAACCATTTTAAGAAAAAAGTGACAGATGGAAAGGTCTGGAAGGAGCTTTATAACTTCTTTCACATGGTATATCTAAATCTATTTTTGGCACAGCGTAAAAACATAGAGTGGTCTAAGTTCTGCAATTAAAATATAATCGAAAATTATATACCAAGTGTTACTTTTTCAATGCCATATTTAGCTAATTTAAAACTGCGGAAACTTTTTTTTTCAAATGCAACACCCTGTATTTTTGTATGCCCAGTTATGTAAAATTAAATTATTTTTCTTTTGGTACAGCCATTGCAGGGGCTAAAGTTAGCAGTTTGTGAGATATTTTCAATTTTCTTTCCAGCGAACAGATTTAACAGAATTTTACATATAAAATTAGCCTTGTACTTACAGAATTAAAAACTGCTTTTAATTTAATATGAACTATAACGCATTGTTAAATGACGAGAACAAATGTTCAATAAAATTTTAATAATAGGTATAATAATAGCAATAACATAGCAACAATAATAATAACATAACAATAACAAAAGAATAACATTTTTTTCTGGGTTGTGGATTTATGGTGTCTTCTTAAAATGTGGCACAAAAGTTTGTACAGGGTCTTACATAAAATAGTGGCCTCAAAGAAATATCAATTTATAGAAAATCGCAAATAACTAAATTCGATCAATTTGAACGGAGAGCCAGAGCCGAAAAATTTCTCTGAATATACTAAAGCTGTTTTTTCGGTAGTTGGTTACAGTAATTGTGTATACAAACATACTCAGGTCAGAGATGTAGATGTTTATTTTGTTTTATATATTAGTTTTATTTTTTTATATAAGATTTGTATAAGTTCCACATTGGTGAGCAAATTGTAATATTTAATTTAATTTGAATTATTTATATTTATAATAATTTTATTTTTCTAAGTTGGTGAGCCAATTTGTTAGCTAATTAATGAATGTTTATATAATTTATTGTCCTGGAATATTTGTTTATGGGCGCCAGTTCATTAATTAAATGAACAATGTTGTATTTATATTTTATAGCTTAGTCAATCACTATGTATAATTAAAGCAATAAAATACTTGTCTCAGGGAGAGTTCAAAACAGACTTGCGTTGCTTGACTTATTTTTAATTTAAAATTGTTTTTAAAAATTTCATTATTATTTCTTTTATCATCATTTTGTTCTATAAATTATTGTTTATGAATGAATCCTAAATACTGCTTTGTAAGATTGAATATATCTGTGGAAATTCTGAGTGATTAAGTTTTAAAGAAAAGAGTTTTTATTTTTTTACCTCTACTCAAGTGAATAATTACTGTACTTCCTTTTTACCTATAAAATAATAATATTTGTTTTCCAAAATGTTTCTTTTTCTCAAATTTCCGCCGCTATAATGTTCTAGTTTTTCTTCTGTCGTTTCTTCAAATATATCATTGAGCCGTGTTTTCAGAAATGTTAGAGTTAACGTTTTTTTTGCAAAACAAAAGTTCAACTTCCCTGAATAAAGTGATCAACGCTACTTCAAATTGATTTTCGTCCTTCAGTGGTTTGGTTTGTACAGATTTAATATTTTTTTCGCTAATATGTTTTGCATACAAATATTTTTGATATTTTCCATCGGCCGCAAGTAAATCTGAATGAAAGTGTATCCTACCTATTTTTTTCTAGTTTGCGCACACGTCCCTGTATAAATTGTTGCTAAATACCTTTTCTTAAATGTTCCAGATTTTCCTCAAATCAGACAATCTCTTTTTATGTTGAACTGATTTTTGCCTCCATTATTATAACTACATGAAGGTACACTTGCATTTTTATCGCGTTAATAATATTATTATTCTTACTACAAAAATTTACGACAAGAACAATGAAATTTGTATCGCAGAGAGTATGCCAGTAGGTAGACTTCCTTCCTATTTCAAAAGTTTTAATGAAATAGCATCCTTTCTTTCTTTTGCACAATGTATAATAGCCCTAATACCAGTAACAGTTGTTTTTCTCACCATAAATTTTCTCTGATCTCGGTAGCACCCCAAAACAAACATGTATGTTTCTCCTTAAAAAAAATTTACCGTACAAAATACATAAACTATAGGAAAAGATATAATTTAGTTGACTAAAAATTACATTTTTGTATGTATGTACTTATTAAGAACAGAACTCTGAGTCTAGACAATCACCAAATAACAGTAGTTATCCTAAAATGTCCACCATCCAATAAAAAATATAACAACACCACAAAAACAAATCCAATGAAGCTTGGCAGGTTTTGTTTAAAAAATATTAATGGGTCATTATATAAATGAGTTCGAATATTAATAACGAGTTAAATATTAAAAAATATTGATAATTTGCGTATCTTTTAAAATACCGCTAGTTTTTTTTATTATTGCAACAAACTATACTGCAAATTAAAGAGCAATATTTACTTGTAAAAACCTTAAAAACATTTTATTTTTATACGTTGTACTTCCAATTTCGAAATTTCTTTTGTTTTTATTTTTTTTCTTATATCTATCTCGACCAATGCAATGCAGTGTCGTCAAATTTAATTCCCGAGTAAAAAATATGTTTTAATAATTGGTGAAGATTCCACTTGGTTGTACTTCAGTATTGGGTAGGACAAAAAAGAGAAGGCTTTTCGCGATTTCTCCGACGGACTATATAGGTATGTCTAGAATTGCGTAATTCATTTCTAACATAAAATATAAAATTTGAAGTAAAATGCATCACATTATATTGTAACCTCTCAGAAGATGAAACCTTGGAGGATACTATATTAAATTAATTAAAAATGACAAAATCACCGAAGGATTGCATTCAAGGCTAAATTTACAGATGTAGCAATTTATTATAATCACCTACTTATTAAAGTCTTTTTGTACCTATTATTATGGCAATAAAAGTATTAGATTTTTAATTTGATTTGAAATTAGATGTACCTATGTTATTATTCGCATTCTTTGAAGCAATTATTGATTATATAAATCTGTTGATAATTTAACAAATTTGAATTAAAACAATAAAAGGTCGTTTTCCATTTCCAGATTGTCTGCCACCTAAATCATGGTGGATCTAGGAGGCTATGTAATCATTCTGGTCGAAACCAAGGACAAGAAAATAAAACTTTACGGTAGGTAATAACTTTGTTACTAGTATAAATAGGTACAACATATCTTATAGACAGATAATACACCCAACAACTGATGGATTTGGATAAAAAAAAGAAAAAGAAGAAATATAAACTGATTAGGTATAACCTATTAGGACTCTTAGGTACACTGTAGTAAATAAAGAATATTACCTAAAAGAAATAGAAGGATTTAGTTTTATAGGCTTACCTTATGTTTTTTGGGCCGCTGGTTCCGGATTTTTTACCTCCCACCAAAATTCCCTACCGGAAATACCGCAATTTTTGAAAAATTTCACCAAAAACGAGTTTTTTTATAACTATTTTATGTTTATTAGTTTAATAAACAAGAACTTATGATCACTATAAATTGATTAGAGGAAGCCAGGAGCAGAGCTAAAAACACTTAACAATTTAAAAAAAATAGGGTAACGGTTGAAACCGCTTGAAAATCGAGAAAATCGAGGTCGATTTCAAGTATTTGACTTAACCTAATTTTTCACTATTGAGTTAATTCCTCCGGTGTCATTTTACAGCTGTTGAAAGACCAGACTCATCAAAGGCCTCAGTTTCTGAGCTGGAATCACTTTTATTAGCTTCTGAAACATGAGGAAAAACGTCACGATACTTAATGAGAAAATATACAATCTATTATTTTCTTTTTGACGGAAAGGGAGACGGAAAGGAAGGACAATGGAAAAAATCAACTTACCTATCAAATTATCGGTGTTTCCTCTGCCTGCTCTTTCTCTGGGCCATCGTCAGATTGTTCCAGTGAGTCTTCTCCCCCCCCCCCGTCCATCTCCTTACCTAACAATTCTAAATTTATTTCATTAGGGTCTTGATCTTTCTCCATCGGGTCCCCAATGTCTTCGTCTGGAGCGTTTTCATAGGTGTTGTTGTTGCATTGAAGGCACATCACCGAGCATCGCAGTCCGCTTTTCCAGCAACCGCATGCTGCTCGGCAACATTTCTTGCATTTGCAAGATATGAGCTTTAAAAGCTGCGGTGGAGCGAGAGGCATAGAAATAGTGACCTGCGTGTGTTCTTTTCCAGCCCCATCTTCAGTTTTTAACTCGCTTCCCTGCCAAAGTTGCACTTAATAGTATGTGCGGTATTAATGCTGTTCAGCTGCGGATTCGGTAGGAGGCAAATTTGTTTGAAAATTTGATGTTGTGCTTGCTGTTGTTCCCCGTTCTAAGAAAGGTTTTGTGCCTGAACGCAGTTAAAGCTGAATTTCCAGCGCTGCAGTAATACAAGTGAAGTAGGAATTGATTGCCCGCGTTTTGCAAGGGCTGGCGGATCTACGTTTGGTTTGAGGAAAAGCTTGGCGGTGTCATTAAATCAGGATATTAATCAATACACTATAATACATTTTCTTTTACCTTTTCTAAACAACACTGTATTGCATCCGCTGAATGCATGTGATAATGGAATGTATTCAGCAATTACTTTTTCCTCTAGACTTAAAAGTGAAAAAAACTGTTGCGACACTTTCGCTTAGCCGGGCTTTAAAAAAATAATATTCGAGGCCTTACACAGACCTATCAACAGAACCAATAAATCTACGTCCTCACCAACAATTATTACTCCTAATGTATGTTTTGACGCCTCTGATACAAGAATTTTGTTTAAAATTTCCATATTCTTTTTCTATATTAAAGAATATTAGTGATTTATTTATATGAGTATAAATCACATGACACTAAATTTTTTTTATACGTGGCTACATTATGCAACAACTAGGCAAAGGGTTAAGTAAGGTCTCAAGTTTACTACTAAGTATGGAAAGTTATACCTGCGTGAGTTGAACTCTTATTATAAGTACTTGTCCAATACGGTTTAAACTATTGACCGAGCTCTCTCATTACCAGTCGGCATTAGTTTGCAGAATTTCATAGCCGGGTTTAGGGATTTTTACGGAGGTAATCTCCATACAGATTACAGACAGAACATTGACAAGTTGACAAGTTGACAAGAATTGAAGTTCTTTTTCACCATGGTGGTGTGGAAACATTTTTTTTTTCCTGACAATTTAACTCAACGTTTTTCACCAGACTAATTTAGCCTATGATATAGCATATTACACTAACAATTCAACTCATTTTTCACCAATGTAATTCAGCCTATGCAATAGCATATTACACTGACAAGATTTACGTCAAATGAGAGGTAACAGATTATTCCAGCGACAATATTTATGTCAAATAAAACTCAAAAAAACTATGAATTTTATTTTTAAAGAACAATCAAAAAAATTTTTATTTCTAAAGAACAATGAAACTGGTCCCAATTTGACTTATGGCATCTTTTTGTATTACTTGAAGTTGAATTTGCTACTTCTTCGCGAATTGTAGGTACTGAAATCATTGAAATCGAAACCAAACCGGCTCATTTTGGAAATTACACGAAGCATACTACAAGAAATTAAATTATGTCAGATAAATGTCAAAGAAATTATCAGCACACTGGCATTTAATTATATACTATTTGATTTTCTTTCAAAATGAACATTATTGTTTCATTGAATTGTCCTCCGAATACAACTCGTACTCTCAGTTTTGCTTCATTATTTGTCATTCATGACTTACTCGTTGGTGCTGTTTTTGAAAAATAATTACTTGCGCTTCGCGCTCGTAATTATTTTTGTCGTAGCAGCAACTCGTATTCTGAATGACAAATATTGTCAGCAAAACCCAGAGCACAGTATTACATATAACATATAATAATCATTCAGATATATCGGCTTTCCGCCAGGCAGTGGTAAGGGTTCGGTCCAGCTATCTTGAGTAGTAACTTGCATTATCCAATAAAATTACAGATAAGGAGGAATAACTTCCAATATTTGATAAAAATACTCCTCAAATACATCTGCGTTTATATATTTGTGAGAGTCACCTATATCTTTCGATTCAGATAGCAGTAAACCGTATTAGCACTTAAAATCTATGAATTTAAAAAAATATAGTAGCCCATGGCCGCTTCTGGTTTTTATTACTCTTTCAAACTAACTATATGTATATTTGTATTATAAGAATGTTGTGACTCTGATTATAATATCTTCAGTCCATACTGAATGATTACTGATGGAATATTTTCTCTCATATCCTCTACATCTGAATATTTCTTAAAAAGCTTTGTTTGAAAGAGCATTGAGTTAAATATATAGGTAAACAGATTTTTCTCTATGTTATTTATTTATTTATTTATTGAGTTATTTACTTATTCATTCATTCATTCATTCATTCAATCAATCATTAATTAATTCATTCTTTCATTCATTTATTTATTTATTTATTTATTTGTTTATTTATTTATTTATAAATTTTTATACAAAATTGGATTTCACATTCTTTCTTGTTTTGATTTCACTGATAAATTCGAGGTTTATTCAGCAATTTTCGTTCCATTCAAAGTTATTAATAAAGCTTCCCTATAGGTTCACCTGCTGACAAGGATAATCTGGAAGTGGGCGATGAAATTCTTGAAGTGAACGGGAAAACTTTGGATGATGCAACCCATACGGAAGTCATAAATCATATACATCAGGTGAGTCTGGAGTTTTATAAGTATTAAGGTTATTATACTCTTCGCTGCGAAAGTCGAAGGGTAGCATCGAAGGATCATCAAATTTTAAACAGCTTTCAACGTGTCCGTCCATCCCTCTGTCCGTCTGCCACGTTTCTTTGTGTCAACAACGAAAGGTTCAAACAAGCTAGTTGAAAAAATGGAAAAAATCACCAATACGAAACGAATTTCAGAAAGTTTTTTAGTACATTAGGATCGCCGTGCAGCAAACATAAATTCTGCCATACGAGAGCTGAACAACGGAAAGAATGCGGGATAAAAATTGCGATGCTCGCCACGGTCTCTAATAATAAATTAATTAAAAAGGTTCTTATCTTATTTTGTACTATTGTTACTTACACAAAGAAGCCAAATTTCCATTCTGCTCTTTAACTCGATGGAAGCTTCTGTTTCATATATTATCAGTAATAATGTAAGTAATATTGGTTACAAAATAAACAATTATATTTGTAATTCGTGATCAGCTATCCCAAAATTTCCGAGATACCTGTTTTAAGTTGAATAGAACCATAAATGGTAAAAATTTCCGCCATCTTGAATATTTATTTATTTTGCAAAAAAAATCATAATCTGTGACCGGAAAATTCCCGAGTCTCCGATTTTGAGTCGATTGGGACTATAAATGGCAAAAATGCCCGCCATCTTGCATATTCAGTTTGACAAAACATTTTTGATCGGCTACCCAAAAAACTTATCAATAAATAAATTGCAATATACATCCACCATTTTGAAAATTAATCAGTATGTACTTTGTTTGTACAAATTTTACAAGTGAAACCCGTATCAGAATATGAAATATCTCAAAATATATTGTAAGAAAATAGAAATTAAATTGATACCTATTTACAAGAAAAATAATGAACGGAAAATATCCTGCAGAGGGTTGGAACTTTTGATATAACGATAATACTAACGACAAAGATTACGAAGTCTTAGTTTTAATCGTTTTAATTAGTTTTAATGGCTTCCGGATGATGTCAACTTGGTTAGCGAAACGCGCGTCGAGTGAAATATAAGTGTTTTGGTGTGCCTGGAAACTCGGTTATCTTTGTCAGTGCAAACGTAAAAGAGAAAAAAAGTATATGGTACTGGAAGAATTTGAATCCGGGCCCCACGGACGTTAACCGAATTCAATTCAACGTCATTCCCTTTGTGCTAAAGTATCTGCTGGCTTCTGAATAAATTATATAACGGTTACAAACACACGGGTATATATTCGTATATTTCTTTGTCCGTTTCGCGTCTATTTATTAATCGATTTTTGAAGTGAAAACTGCTTTAGGCGCGTTTTGCTGAGGAGTGAACGTAAGTAAACCGTTACGCTCGGGTCGGTGACGTGAACCGTCACCCTCGGGTCGGTGACGCTGAATCGGGTTTACTCGGCTCCATATGACATCAAGCGCGCTCGAATTGCTGACCCTTTAAATCATGTAGATATACTAAACCATGTAGGTATCTCAATGTTTATATTTAAACATTGATTAATCTGTATGAACTTTAATATACATGTATTGATTTGTTTTTAGATATTTAATTAACCTTGAATCTAAAATATTTATAGCATATTTTATAAGCCTATTGTTGCTTCTATAAGCCTATTGTTTCATTATTAGAATATAATAGCATTTTAGACAGTTAATTTACTCCACCTTATTTTCTTATAATTTGTTTTTCAAAAATGTACAAGTTATGCCTAAATTATTCTGTGTGTGTGTGGTTTCTTAATAATTATTTATGTAGTTATTAAGAAATCACATAAAAATCACACTGTAAATAAATAACTATAGCAAGGATCCATTAAATAAAAAAACAATGTTTTTTTTTCAGTGTATAAGATCTCGCACAATATGCCTTCGAGTAAAAAGACGAAGTGGAGCACGCCTAGGTAAGATTTTTCTACATATTTTTTCATATATAATACTATAAGTGGTCTGGGTTTTGCCGACAATATTTGTCATTCTGAATACGAGTTGCTGCAACAGCAGCAACGAGTAATGAATGTTAATTTTGAAAGAAAATCAAATAGTACATAATTAAATGCCAAGTGTGCTGATAATGACGTCAAATAAACGTTTATCTGACATAATTTAATTTCTTGTATAAAATTTATATTTTTTTTTACGTTTATCTGACAAATATTTTCGCAGGTATACTGTGTTGACTCTCATTTGGAGTAAATATTGTCAGTGTAAAGTGTTATTGCATAGGCTGAATTACATTGATTGAAAAACGATGAGTTGAATTGTCGAAGGAATAGTTACAGTGCAATAAAAACGAAAAAAACCGGTATAAGTAAGTAATTTGATGAAGATATTGATATTCTGCAGCTCATAATTCAAAAACCATCGATGAAGAGAAAAATTGCATCTAAAAAAAATTGTTTGTTTTATATCGCCTACGTTTTTTATTTGAAACTTTTTCTTTTTTCTTCTTTTTTTTAACTGCAACAGAAAGGGCCGGATTTACAGTACTCGTATATACTCCGAATTACAATCACGGTATAAACGACGGATAAAATAAACAAGGTATAAACTAAATATATCCTTATACCACTGTGGGCAGGCAGATAAACTAGAAATATTTTCAGAAATTAACGGAAGCTGAAGGAGAAGTTATTACGCATAAACGTAAACACTTCCTCGGTTCTTTGTCCATAACTTTTTGCCAATGTTATTAGGACTTAAATTACTTCTATAATTATTTATTCTCTATTAAATTACGCCTAAAATGTGATGCAATATATCTATCTACGATAAATATTATCCGAGATATTATAGCATCTTAAAATTGACCCGAAAATCGAGGAAAACCGTACTCTCTCTTATGTTTTCTCTTGTAACAGCTTTTCTTCTCGTCGGACGTTAATTGATAATTCATACAGAATTAATTAAAGTAGACTATTGTTACTAGTAAAATGAAGTTGAATCCAACATCCTACCATAATCCTCCAGGATCACAAAATGCATCTGTCTTCCTTTATGTCGTTTATTTATTTCTTTGTTATACATCTGTCTACCGAAAATCACCGGTAGGGAAAGTTTACCTAAAATGAGATACTTATGGTTTGGACATGGTTTAAAAAAAATCAAGTACAAAATCGCGGACAACCCTCATGATGGATAAACCAAACATAACTTTATTCAAAAAATAAACCTAACATATGAAAGTATTAAACATAGAACAACACATTTTTTTATTGCGCGAGTCAAATATTCCATTTTAGGAACATGCATATCTAAAGCGGGATCAGTAGTGTTTCTAAAATGGGATTATATCTCCAAGCACAGATCCACAAATGAAATAAGTAGGTTCATTGTCTGATACACCGCAAGCATCGTAGACCCATCTCTAGCAGGAAGTGCACCAAATCCACTGGTTACCAGGTTTGCTAGAAAATCGACTTCACATGGCAAACTTCACATGGCAGTCTTGAAAGCACATGGCAAGAACATCCCGTTTTAGAAGCAAATGGCGCGTCCCATTTTATCAACACATCAACATGTAAACAAACAATGCTTTGCAACAATGCAACTGTATGTTTTCGATATAAGAATATAACCTTAAAATTTCATACGTTGTATAAGTGGTCGATATGTCCTAGCAACCTTTTTACAAGAAATACGTTGATAACTAAAGCTCGTCTAGCGGCGTTGCACCAGTCAGGATTTTGTTCAAACTGCTGAGGTGGCTGAGGGTTACTTATACACTGAGAAAAAGTATTCGGTCAATTGTACAACAGATGGCGTTGTACGTACTATAAAATAATTAGGGTATCCCGTTTTACCACAGTATCCCATATTAGATAAACTTCCCCTACTTAATTGAAGTTATTCTGGACACTTTAACAAGCAAAATTAGCAGTGATCCAATGATTTTTTTTAGGTGTTTGTGTAGAATTTTGGGTCAATTTAGAAGGCCATAACCAGATTTTCATTAATCGCAGAAATACGTGTTTGAATTATTTTACGTAAAATTAATAGAAAATAATTATGTACAATAGTATTTTTAGCGGTTAATCCTATTATCAGAAGTTATAAATAAGAAACTGAAAATGTCCATCGTTGAAGCTTAGAAACATACTTCCACCTCAGTTTTTATAAGTAGCTCAAAACTATCAGTTTATGCGAAAATGATTTGATACCAATTTTCTACTTGTTCCCATTAGTTTTCAGTTCCGCGAAAACGAGTAAGTTAAGTAGGTAACTTTGATTCTAATAAAGAGGACCAATTAGTTGAAATTATTTGTTCTTAAGAAACGTAGATGAACAATTATAGAAATAATTGGGGGTGCTTCATTCATGCATAAGCTCTTCATTTACCCAACTTAGTTTTTGTTGCTTTTGTTCAGTACCATTCATCTGCAAGCACCTGTCTCAAGTTCTGTGAAAATATGCTTTATAGTTTTTTAAATCTTCAATGACAATGTAAAAATTGTACCTAATTTCGGCATAATTTTCGGCATAGCGATATTTACGAATTTCTCGAACATTGACTAATAAAATGTCTTCAAAATTAATACGTAGAGTTGTTAAATAGATTTATGCCTATTTCTTTATGCCTGAATTTTTTTAACTACAACGCCTTGTAGGTTTATAGTTATTAAAAAAAATATTGTAAGGTGATATTTTCATTACTATTAATAATCATATTCTAATATTTTCACATAATAAATGCATAACAAATAGCCACAACATGGATAAATCTGTTTTATTTTAAAATGAACAAAATAATGCCAAACATTGATAAACAAGCACAAATGCATTATACGCCAATACCTTTGTAAGCTATAGTAGTTTAAAATAACCTATAAAATATTTTTTAAAAAGCTGACTAAGCGAATACAAATAACATTTTTGCTTTAAACCGTTTCTAAATCAACCGTGCAAGCCGCGTTAAAAACGTGTCATAAAATGTCAAATCTGTCAAATGTCAAAACCCATCTGTCAAAAACCAACCCAATAACATTTTGTCTTATTCCATGGATAGTTTGTTATACAGCTATGTAAACGTATTGTAAAACGCTGGTAAAATGTTGGTAATACCTAGAACAAAGTAAGGTACCTACCTATAAGATATACCGAGTATAATGTTATCCCACTGTTTGTTCCACGATTGTGAAACCGTGGAAAAATCTGAAAATTGACAGCCATTTTTCAATATGTCTCCATTTTAGGGGACTTTTAGTATATTAGTATAGGTATTAGTATATTTACTATATTTATTAGGATGGCAAGTGGAACATCTCCACAAAATTCCTTGTTTGTAGGTACTCATTTTTTTCAGGTCAAAATTAATTTTTCCTGCACTATTAATCGATTTGGTAAATTTGACTAGGAATCTACGTTACATTTTCATCTATAAAACATGTACGAAATGACCATTGCCTAATGCCTATACATAATATATGAAGTACAGGGCTGTAAAATTAGCATTTCACTGTATCCGTTCCGGTATCTGAAACTAACCAGATGTGAAATCTGAATCAATTCGGCACAATACGCCCCCAAAACAAGCTTCCATCATCGCGTCAACCACATCAGAACATTAACATTGTTCGTTAATATTATGTAACTGTAACTCTATTTAGCCATCTAATTAAGTTTCGAGTTCGTTTAAATTCGATTATATCCGGGTCCGGACAGGTAAATATAAAGGTGAGATACGATGTTGCCAACGACCCCGAAACGCAGTCAGATTTACTAATTCTTCTCAGAATCAGCAGAGAACGATTGTAATATTATAGGAAGTCGCTTTTCCATTGTCTATGGTAAGAGACATTTTAAAAATATGTGTGTGTTTTAAAATGATTTTGTGGGAAAATAATTATTACAAGGCGGTATATCCATTAGGTTTACATTTTTGGATCACTTATATTGCTTTTTGTTCGCATAGCCAAACATGATATCCAAGACAAAAATATTAAAACAAATTAGTAAATAATATATGTTCCAAAACCGTATAACAAATAGATATTAGTATATTTTTATTGTCTACATTTGTAATTAGTAATTGTATTAAAAATACCAATAATTTTCCTTAAGGGGTAAATATATTTATATTGCCTTAATTTTGAATGGATCTTTTCCATATATGAATTCATAGTAATAATGACCATATTATACGGACAATGGTCGTCTGTTAAGTGTACTCAGACCTTATTTATTTATCGTTGAGTTAATAGCAGCGGTTGGCAAAAGAAAATTCATCGATATATGTGTTACCAAAATGTTTTTCCACCTGGCAACGTGGTATCAAACAAATGAAAAGGTAGAATACCTGTAATCCAAGTCGCGGCTCCGTTCATAGTGACTTTCGCGGAAAACAAGTGACCGTCGCGAGTCGCGAGTTGTTTTACCTTCCAAAGCCGTCTAGTTGTGTTTGAAGTGCATCTGTGTTTTGCCAGCATGGCCCCTGGTGGTTATTTTTCAGTTTAAATTTCCCCATACATACCGCAGTGCTTGTGATTGTTTTGGTGTTGTGGTTTTGACGTTTACTGTTCACCTTGAATCCTGCTCGGATTATTTCTATTGGATTACGTCTTCGTCTTATTGGAATTTGTCTACAAGTGGATGTGAGTTTTTTGTATTTAGGTATTATAAAATTGTTCCCAGACCAAAAATTCTTTGTGGGTGATTCAACTGGTAATTTATTCCCATAACGTAAAAACTGACCCAAAATGTAAATTCATTTGTTTATTGTATGAGCCATGTGACTGAATGTGCCCCACTCAGAAAATGCAGGCAACTTTCGATGGTATTACCATAAATAGCTCTGAATTCTCTAGGGAACAGTTTTGACGGTAAATAAATAATTATGTTTAATTGTCCCAATGTTCTCATTACATTTTTGTTGTACTATTCTAGAACTTGATGAACAGCTAAACTGTTTTCTTAACTGTTAACTGTTAACAAACAATAATCTCGCTATAAGTATATCTAATATCCATTATAAGTGTCAAATAGTAATGGTGTTTCCTGTTATTAGTTTCTATTGCATACGTTTCTTTACTAACATGACTCAACTTCCATTAACTACTCCAACTTGCATCTATAGGTACGTAAAATATATGCATCTACAGCAACAATAAGATATTTTGGGAAAAATGCTATGGTACAAAACACACGGCATAAGTAGGGGAAGGTGGACCAGAACCGGTCGGTTAATATAAAAATTAAATAAATCAAACGTGTAATATAATGAAATTCTAAATTTGACAGTAGATTTGTTAAACCACTCATGAGGCATAGCCTATGTAGTATTCTGGACTACAAATGTGATTCATTTCATGTTAAACTGTTTAGATATAAATGACATTTATACTCATCCAAATCTTCATCCCGTAACCTTATCCAAATCTCGTGAGTCCATTTTCTACAATCCATACATTTTATTTTAATAATCGTTTTTTCGCAGCCTCCTTTCAAGATTTTTCATATTCAATTTCTAACAGAGTTCTTCCCTCAGTTCTTCCTTAATCGGCGTGCCCGTTAAAATTGCACTCTTACCTCTTCGCCTATTTGAGACAGAATTCTGAATGACATGTGGTTGTGGGAGAGCAAGAATATTTTCAGGTGAAACAACAATATATACTTTGGAAAGGTTTTGTCCAGAGCAACCCGGCTGCGGAGTCAAAGGTCTTAACTCAGGTCTTTCATGAAACACGTTATTTTGATTTGAAGGCAAAGTTCCTGTAAACTCATCTATTAAAGGGCTAGTAACATTATATGAGACTCTGTGTTTGGGTATCGCAATTAACATTTTGCAGTCCTGACAAACAGGGCTGCAGAGTCGAAGGTCTTTCAAATGAAATCAGTAGCACTAGAAACAGAATTTGGAATGATATATTCTGGCTTCGCTAGTCGCTATCGCTATACATTATGCTGCAAAGTTGCTATCGATATACATGCCCCCCGACATATTTTGGAGTAATTTAGAGAAAAAAAATTGTTTTTGATGATTTTTAGTAAATTATGAATGGACTTTTAATAGCAACTACGATATAGGTACTTATTGAAATTAATCCGCTCTTCAGGCTTTTTACAACAAACTAAATAGTATTTTTTAAAGTAATATACCGAAGAAAAAGTAATAGGTATACCATAGTTTAATGGTCAAATTATATGCAAAATTAAAGAAGAATGCAAATTTTTAATAAATATAATTAAACAGGCAACGTTGAATACATAAATAAGTTCAAAATTTTAAGAACCTAAATAAAAGCCGACGTAAATAATTATACACATAGATTAACAAACGGCATATATATTCAATCAATTGAAAATGATGCGACAATCCCGAAAAAATATATATATCCAGGCAACAAACGTTAGGTTATTCGAACAATTATGTCATGTAATAACGCCATTGTTACAGATCCTCTGTCATTGGTGGATACTTTTTCAGACTCCTTTGCCGCTCCTAATAATAATAGTTGCAATGTTAGTGATAATAATAGTTATATAATACATTGCCATTACCTATTTTCTCAATTTCTGAAAAGGAGATGCCTGAAGCAGTTTACAAAATAAAAGCAAACATAACGATGGGGTGACATCATTCCTTGTCGAGGACTGTGTCTTAGCATTTGTTAGCCCTTTTGCAGATATTTAATTTTAAAAACAACCTGTTTTGCTGAAGTAGGTCAGACTCGGGCAGCTGTCTGACCTGTATACAAAAAAAAAGAATGATAAGAATGACATACCAAATTATAGACCAATTACAATTATCCCCAACTTTGCTAAATGTTTGAAGTTTTCTTGATCATATCCTTCTCAATCATTTTGTCTGGCAGAATGTCAACTGAGCAACATGTATTTGTAAAAGGAAGGTCTACTGTTGTGAACCTTGCATGTAAAACAATTACTTCGACTTTACTTTCTTGATATTGTTCCTCAGATATGGAACTATATCAAGAAAGTAAAGTCGACGTTTACGCTAGATTTGCTAGACTTGACCACAATATCCTCCTTGCTAAGTAAGCGAGGCAATATATTATTTTACCTGGAAAAAATTGAATGGAAATGAAAATTGGTACATTTTGAGATAGTGATAAGGAAATTACATTTATTCAACTCTCCCCCCATCTTGCTTTCGCCGCCATATTGCAAAAATACCCCCAAAAATCTGTTTTTTCAAAATATAAGGTAAGGTGAGGTAACTGCGACCCAGAAATTTCATAATTGAAATATAAAATGCCATGAAAATTTTTGTTTTTCGCCCATATATTTCCGACTGTAATACATTAATCTATGAAGTATTGGGAGTGTAATAGTGTACGAATTGAGCAAATTTGTAATAATACGTATAGAAAAAACAGAATTATTTTTTTGAACTATAAGTCGCACTTACCTCGTATAATAGAGTAAGTGCGTTTCTGGCTGTAGTTTCGTATTTAAAGTGCTATGAAAGTATTTTGGGACAAGAACGTATAGCTCAATGCAAAATCTACAAAATGCTGTCTCCAGATTTCTCATGAATCTAGTGGGTAAAATTTTACCTAAATGAACGGATTAGTGTATAAAAACTTTTAATTTTCAATTTTCGTTCTACGGAAGGTCTACTGTTGTGAACCTTGCATGTAAAACAATTACTTCGACTTTACTTTCTTGATATTGTTCCTCAGATATGGAACTATATCAAGAAAGTAAAGTCGACGTTTACGCTAGATTTGCTAGACTTGACCACAATATCCTCCTTGCTAAGTAAGCGAGGCAATATATTATTTTACCTGGAAAAAATTGAATGGAAATGAAAATTGGTACATTTTGAGATAGTGATATGGAAATTACATTTATTCAACTCTCCCCCCATCTTGCTTTCGCCGCCATATTGCAAAAATACCCCCAAAAATCTGTTTTTTCAAAATATAAGGTAAGGTGGGGTAACTGCGACCCAGAAATTTCATAATTGAAATATAAAATGCCATGAAAATTTTTGTGTTTATCCCATATATTTCCGACTGTAATACATTAATCTATGAAGTATTGGGAGTGTAATAGTGTACGAATTGAGCAAATTTGTAATAATACGTATAGAAAAAACAGAATTATTTTTTTGAACTATAAGTCGCACTTACCTCGTATAATAGAGTAAGTGCGTTTCTGGCTGTAGTTTCGTATTTAAAGTGCTATTAAAGTATTTTGGGACAAGAACGTATAGCTCAATGCAAAATCTACAAAATGCTGTCTCCAGATTTCTCGTGAATCTAGTGGGTAAAATTTTACCTAAATGAACGGATTAGTGTATAAAAACTTTTAATTTTCAATTTTCGTTCTACCATAATTAAAACTAGAATATAACATATAGGTATTAAAAAAACTAAAATAAAACTGAAGCCTATGTCCAATGTAATAAATAAATACTTCTTTTCCTAAGTTAAAACTGAGTTACAGTCGCACTTACCCCAAATCACATTTTATTAGGGGCAAGAGCAACATGGCAATTTGTAAAAAAAACAATGTAATTAATGAAAATAACACTTACCACTTGAAGAACTACGTATATGTCACTAAAAAAACCTATGAGGACAATGATTGTTTAAAATGCTTCAGAATTTTCCATAAGTGGTTATGTCGTATGTGGTGACATCTCAAATAATTAGATTACAGATCTCTTCTAGGGACTAATTTGTGTATTAGGGATTTATCTCGAGACCCATTCGACGGCGATATCTGTTATGCTTTTGCAATTAAATAAATATGGCATAGTCGCACTTACTCCTAAAACGCTCTTACCCCACCTTACCTTATCTTTTCCACTACATCCTAGAAAAAAAGACTAATTTAAAATTGTAGAAGATTGAATTCTTTACAACTTTTATTTGAAAAATTTTTTTCAAATATTAATATTTTTAGAGTTTTTCGAGTTAATGTGTCAATGAAAGGTAGATGCCATTGATTATTGACCTACCTATTGACCTGATTAAGTTGAATTGGATTTTATCTCAAAATTATATGCAAATCTCTAAATAACGAGCACGAATAGTGAATAAAATGACCTTTCAAATTAGATATCACTCGACCCCTTCTTATTTGACATTTTGAACGATTGAGCTGTCAAAGTGTGGGGATGAATGAAACTGGATCAAGGTCTCCACCCTTTCGGAATAAAAATCGAGCACTTAGGATTTTTTTAACACAAAACGCTACTTAAGGGAGTGAATGAGGGCAGCTCGTTTCATTTAAATGTTTGCATTTTTATGTATAAATGTAAATAGTCTATTTTATTCTGTTCCATACAGATATAGAACAGAATAAAATAGACTGTTTATATTTATACATAAAAATGCATGTTTAACATACATTAACATTAACACATTAAGAAATTATAAAAGAATTATTACACATTAAAAAAGAATTGTATATAATAGAACTCATTTAAAAAAAAATTATACATTTAAATAAACAGATAATTTAAAATCAGATATTGCAGATATAGTTATCAGGATCATAATTTACGCTTAAAAAAACAAGAAAATTGGCGTAGGTATAATATATACAATTATTATATAAACTATAAACAATCAAAACACGAAACAAATGATATGCATCTTATACAGACAGACGGCAAATTTGGCTTGCAGACAAAATATGCACCGCAGTCGTTCAGGAAGTGTTCAAGGAAGAAACCCGATTATGGGCATGCTACAATATCGCAGTTGCTACAATATCAATAGAATAAATACCTACATTTCAGATTTAGCCTGATCAAATGGTAGTTTTTCGGTAACATGAGTCCGGTAGAAGGTTTCACAATGGAATTCAACTTAATAATATCCACACGATAATATCCACACGATGCGTCGTTTGCAACATATTAGCGGAAAACCTAAAACACTCCAAAAATTTCGGGTTTTTGTTTTCGACCTGAACCGGCACCTACTGCTACGAGGCAGCAAGCTTCAGATTCTTCAGAAAATTTATCACATTTCCCATGAAAACTTTTTTCACGATAGTACAGGAAAAGGACTATAAGTTTACATGCAAGTACAGTTCTTTAGCTATACACTGACATGCAACAGTCAATATTTGATTCAAATTTTTACTTTAAATTTGATGAAACTTTTACTTACCGAAATTACTAGCCTCACTTTGTTATTTAACTTTCTGCTATATTAATTGTTTAGATCACCATCTCATAGTTGGTACACAAATTAACATTCACCGCGAAGTTGTCTAGGCTTACTCCTCATAGTAAAATGTAATATACGCAGAAAAACTTTTCTCTTCATTATCTTTTTGGACAGTGCCCTTATTTGTGTCAGTGCCCATATTTGGTCTATGTACCTTATGAATATTTAAAAGTCTGCCAGATTTTTCTTCATTATGGAAAAACCAGAAGTAAGTTCTTCATAACTTTGACAAGGACTTTGAGATTCTTCGTCTCAAATCACCGATACGCAACAGCGTAATCATAAGTAATTAAGCGTTCCACTGTTAGGTACTAATTTATGTTGTTTACCTTAATTTATTTCTGAGGCATTAGATACACAACAACAGATTGATACCATGCCATATCGTATTTCTCAAAGGTCTTCGATAAAGTCGAAGGATATAATGGTATAACCATTATATCGCAAGAAGCTCGTACCACTGCAGCACAAGTCTATGGGGTCAATATAGGCACCAACATATTGGGCCAATTTACTGAACGACAGATTTTTTCCTAACTCAAATTATTTAAGTAAATGTACAATTTTTCAAAATACTACTAGAAAAACATATTTAATACATAAACAAGTACAGTACCACCATAGCTTTAGGATTTAAAAAACGTACATAATAATTCGCGAAACTGAATCTTTACAACTAATGCAATGATTTACCCAGAAAAAACTTGACCAGCCTTGAGAATTCATGGTTCGTTGCACAACAAATTAAGGATGCTAATCGTTCTTGTTATCCTCTCCGTTTTTTATATACTCGATTATAATTGTTTGAGTCATAATTACGTTAAAAATATTTTATCTTAGCGATATTTTAGCACGAAATTAGCTGATGTAGTGTTTAATCCGGTAAAAAAAGTAATTTAAAGAAAGTAATTACGTCATAGCATGGATTTATAGGAAGTATAATAGCATATAAATGAGATTTGATTTACGCCAATTTCAGTGGTGATAGGCTATCATAATATAATTATATTATTATAGCCACTATCCCTGCACCGTCATCATTTGAATTTTTTTTAACATTGAAAATAATTGTTAAAAATAGATAGTAAATTCAAGTATATATACGGAATGTTCACAAAGGTCAGTCAAAAACAGAAGGTTGCATACTATTACATAAATAGCATTGGAAATTACGCTATATAATTATCAAGATTGTCATATTTGAATATCAGTTGATTATAAAATACTCTTTAGGAAATAGCTATTGCGAAAGTGATTATAGTTAATAGTCATACTTAAATAGACAGAAGAGAATATTAATTTAAATCGATAATATAAAAACGTTTGGATAAGGTACCACTCGTTATGTAAAACTGCTAAATTGTTTTTGCGTCATGAAAGACCATCCCATCCGTAAACTTTAATCTAGAAAAGGGGTGCGTAGCTATCGCAGTACTGGTCCTCCAGTCAATGAAAATGAATGCTCAAATGTCATAAGCATAATTCTTATTTAATGTAGAGTATTTCATCCCTTAGCAGTTATCACATCATGACATGCTGGTAATAGTGGTATGATGATAATTAATCTCCTTATTCTTTCTTGATCCATTTTACTCCAAATATCTTCAAGTCTTGTGGCAAGTTCGTTCAAGTTTCTAGGCTAATTGGAAAAAATTATCAATCATAACCAACAATTTTCCATGGGCTTAAAGTCGGGACTTCTTGGTGTTACCCCCATTGCTTTGAGATAATTTTGTAGCGATGTGAGGCTGCGCATTGTCATGCAAAAGCATGAAATCATGACTGATAAATGGCGCAAATTTTACAACGTACCGTTCGAAAATGTCAGCGACATACATGTGTGCTCTTAGTCTTCCATGATTTAGCAACGCTAAAACCGCGAGCTCCAAACTTATTTTTCCCCACACCATAACTAATCCCACCCACCATAATTTACAGTCCTTACAAAGTGGTATTGTGAGTACATTTCACCTAGCCTTCTACAAACTAAATTTCATGTATCGTTAGAGAAAAGGCAAACCCTGGATTAATTCGAGAAAAGTAGGTACTTTAGTCCAGCCTTCAACTTGCCAATTGTGTTGACGTGCAAGCTGGAAACGTCTCCTGTAATCCATTTTAAGCAATGGATCAGTAGATGATAGTGGAACTAGTGTCATTAGCACCTAATGTGACAGTAACATTGTTTTTAATTATTTATTGAGGAAAATCGTTTATATATAGTAGGAAAAGTATGGTACCTAATAATGACCCTTGTGGAACATCGTGCCTTGTTACTAAAGTATTTGATCGAATACCATCATACGAACAATTTGTTGTCTATTTTTAAGGTAAGACTTCATTAGGGAAAGCCTTCCTGGGAAAAGCCGTAAAATCGTAATTTATTTCTGACTATTTCGTGAGACACGCAATCGAAAGCCTTATTACGGTCTAAGAATAAACAGCATATAATATGTGTCGTCTTAAAGTCTGGCGTTTATTGCATCTGTTGATTTATCAGCGGCAAGAGTAGTCGATAATTTTATCTACCTACTCTCTAAGCACTTAAAGTTTGCAGGGACTTTGGATTGGATTCGTTGGACTTAATGGACTTGATTTGCAATGCAATGGGCAAGGTAACAATATTGTAGTTTGTTTATTTCCAGGCGATAATAGTACTAACTAGGTACCTGTCTATAATTACAATCTAAGCAAGTAATCAAGTATATGTGCCTATAAATAAAAATTATACACGCACATAATCATACACAGTACACATAAAATCAAATATTGACGAACGCAAAATGGCCTAGGTATGGAAAAATCTTTGGTATTGTCAAGTTTTCAGAAATGTTTATTTCCTTTCTCAAGATAATCTAAAATAATCTAATAATTGTGTCAAAAGTAAGTAATATCGACGACCTCAGGCCAAAACGGCATAAACGCCAAATTGGTCATTTTTTAGTTATGTATATCGTTTCATAGAGCTTTTCAATGAGCATACAACTTTTTAAGAGACATAACCACCAAAAGTGTATACTCGACAGAATATTGCTAGACATATCATGTTCAGTAAGATATTTGAGTTTTTCAGTAGTTTTTACAGACTTCTTTAATGCATTTTTTGCCTGCATTCCTAAACTTGTACTGGATCTGAATGTTATTTTAATGATTCAAATTTTAATGTAGTTTAGCTGTTTTTAATATGTGAACCACCATTTTTTATTGTCGCATATTGTTTCTTGTGAAAAAATAAACATATTTTGTCTGAACTTTTTTTTATTTCGGCTTGTAGTTTTTTAAATTGCTAAAGTTTGAAAATCGATTGTTCTATTGTATGGAGGTTAATAGACCACATTTTGAGAACCTCCTGTCTTGATGTTAAATAAAAAAAAAAGATAAAACTAATTGATGAGGTTTTTGTTCGATATAACATCCCCCACCCTCTCGCCCGGGACACGAGGATCTTTTCTTACTTGGCGTTTTATTTTAGATTAGCAATTTGCAAAAAATCTACAAGCCGAAATAAAAAAAAAGTTGTCATTCTGAATTAAGTAGGTATTAAAAATTTCAGGGCTGATAGAGCAAGTCAAAATAATACGAAAACCTTAGTATAGTGTATCTCTGAAATACCTTCTAAGGGAGCTACAGCCCCTTAGAAGGTACCTACTCTGTTCGACTTTGATAGGATGCCATTATTGCAAGTAAAGTCAATTTGAAAATTTACTACATACTTTTTTATTAACTACATAAACAAATTACTAAATTAATACATAAAATAAAATGCGGCTTTTGTTTGTAATTTTTTCGAGGACAAGTTTGACAAAAACATCGGATTTTTGGCAGTAAAGTAAATAAAAAATTGTATGCGCAAAGGAAAGTATTTTCTCATGGAACATTAAAATTCTAATACTTTGCTATCTAACGCATTTGCTAAAAGCCGCATTTTAGACTATGTAGTGAAATTTTTAAATCTATTTTACTTGCAATTACGGAATCCTATAAATTGTAACAAATGTACCTTCTTGCTTCTAATTTCTTATAAAAAATTATACACAAAAAAGTTAAAACTAAACTTCAACCACCCACATTCTCTTGCACCCCTGATTAAATATTTTAAACGTATTCTGTGAGTTATTGGTTGAAGGACTTACATCTTTCAATCAACGGTTAGTACTATTAGACATAAAAAGCGACTGGCCTAAATTTCATGTTTTCATATCAAATCGTTTAAAAGGCTCAGTTAGACGGTATTTCGGAGATAATTTTTTGACTTGCTTTATCAGCCTTTTCACTTTGAATACTCAATTTGGAATCATCTTAAATAACTATCATGTTCATGTCATAACTATCAATAAAGGTAAATAACTATCATTTTTTGTATTACCGTTCAAATTACCAAAGTTTATACAGGGTGAGTCAGGATTAAACCGCCATACTACGTAATCTATAGGAAATTTGATTTTAAGCAAAATAGGTCATATAAACATATACCTACCCGTAAATGCTTTATAAGAGAACAGTTTCAAAAACCATTTAATATAAAGGTAGAAATTAGGTGCAAAAATTTAACTGAATCAAGTGGTTGTTTCAAAGTAAAAGAAATTCAATATTATTAATCAGAGGCATACTTAGGGGGGTTCTGTAGAACTATTTTTAGTCTGATAGTTTAATGATACTTTTACTTTTATTATAACAATTTCAGTTGCTGTTTTTGGGAAAGACAAGAAAATGCGTCGTCAAACAACAGCTATTTTCAAAAATCATAAATCCCGCTCAAAATGACCGCCCTCATTTTCAACGCAAACCCGTAAATAAACACAATTTCGTATTCAGCTGTATTATAAATATTTGGCATGATTCCGGACTCTATGCATAAACGCACTTAAAATGCACTAAAACTACTCGGTTACTAAATTGACACATATATACACATATATTGTAGCATTACATCGGTTACACATTATAACAAAGATAATAAAACAAATAATACGATATTATGTTTGATAATCATGATGTAATTTTAGAAGAGTAAAGGCTAGGATTTAAAAATTTTCTGTGACCATTTCTTAATTATTGTGCTTTGATAGTACTCGTATGAATCATTTAAACTGAATTCCACTCTAATATAATATAGCAATACCAATTAAGTTATGCCTTGTGACTCGTATCTCTACCAACGTGTACAAATTTTAAATATATGTTGGCATATTAAATATATAATGGATTCTTATATATTTAATGTGTAGATTAAGAATGACTTGTAGGTCATGTCTGGTTTCAAAGTTACGTGACACATTTCGAACCGTTTATGACAATAAAAATAACACAAAAGACATTAATTGTCCATTGTTTGTTTATAAAACCGTAGAGATATTCCATATTTTCTTGGGCCACTGGGGATTGCCATTGCCCATTGTTTCCACTGCCTCCTGCCACTGATGAAGCATAATAAAATATTCTCCTCGGCAGGGGGCGTTAGAAGAATGGAGACACACCAACGTCAACCAAAGGCGCTGGTACAGTCACTTATAATTGAGCTGATGCTTTGGCGTTTATCCAAGATGCAAATTAGCTTGGGTCTTACTCGTTTGCATAGGTAAGAAATGGAAGTGTAATTAACAATCAAGGACGACCTGTTTTTAAAATTCTCATTTGTTCATATCAACACTTCACGTACGCAGAATCTGCGTCACGAGAAATGAGAAATACATATACTTAAGACGGCATTTAATGTTCAATTATATCGCTCTCTAATTATACCCCCTTCCAAGAAACAATATATGGTTTGGAAGTAGGTAATTTTAATGTCTTGTGGAAAACGTCAGGTTTTGACAAAAAGTTGTATTAGAGCTTTTTTGGTTTGGAACCAATTATGTATACTAAAGTTTTTGCAAAAGATGATCAGCTAAATAGGTATTTCTCCACCATAGCTGCTTGTCCCAAGCTTATTTATATAAGATCTGTTAAAATTTTGCAATTGCGAATTGAGGGATCCTTTCTGCCTCTCGCCGGGCTTGCTAGAGCCCGGCTGGGCGGGATTCAAATTGGTATGGGAGGATGAGCATTGTAGCTCAGGAAGACGGAGCTCGCGAGATGATCAGCTATCAGCTCCCTGGCTCTGCCAAGTAAGGTAAGGGTGTGTGGTTTGGCAAGGCAGTCGGCCTTACCGTCCACTGGATTGGGCCGTTTTAGTATCTTCTCGATCCGTTTTCTTTGACCCTGCTCTTTTCTTCGGTGGTGTCTGCTTCTTCTCGAATCAGTCATGCTGAACATAAGATCGTGATTATATTATAGTTACCCGTTGTCCAGGATCTGGGTATTTGGCCGCTTGTGAGGCCCGGCTTCCTTTGGATTGTAGTTCGTGGCCATCCAGATTCCCGTTACAAAACCCCTTCCTCGCCAAATTACAACCCTCTAAAGTAAAAAAAGTTTTTATTTTTCTCCACTATGGACCAAAAAAAGGTAATGTAACAATTAAAAAAAGAAAAAATATAAGGAATAGCTTGATAACAAAATAATAAATTATAAGGTGTAAGAGGTTGTTCACTCCATAGGTATATTGTTTTAAAGTTAGAGTAAAAAGGCACTTTTTGTGGCACCCTGTATAATATGGACATTTTCCTATTTTTTTTTAAATTTTAATATATTAATTAATATAATTATTATTTTTAATTCAAATATATTAATTAATAATATATTATTAAATAAATATATAATGGTTAATGGTGAAACTCTTGAAGTGCTAAGTAACACCCATATTTTCTAAAATTTGCTATAAAATGGTTTGCATTATTGCCTGTTAAGTCTCTGGTCCACGACCAACCACACTGAACATGATTCATAGGTATAATTATATATAGGTTGATCAGCTTTCGTGATTTTTTATTAATTTGATCACTGCCTATAATTTTTATCAATGTCATTAATAATGCAACTTACGTAAGACTGTTGACATGTACACGACTAAGAGATTATATTTTGCTTATGTGTGCCATTTTGCGCAATAATAGGTACCTGGTTTAATTTTATATTTATTGCAATATTTGTATAACAGCATAATAACACAATACGACAAGACTGTTGTTTATTAGGTATTTGTATATTTTATTATTCACTAGCAATTGTAAAACAAAACGTCCATTCGTATTTCGTAACAAGTAGTATATTATATGGCTGAACTTACTGTTCTACTTGTAGAAAGTGCATACTTTCCTCTATTTTTTACGCATTCCATCCTATCTACATTCACTGTAAGCAGAACGAGTTTACAAAAAGTGGATCTGTAGGTTCTTACTGTGTAAAAAATTGTTAAGTTAAGTACCTACTCGCTTAACATTTTTTATAATTAATTATTTTTCTAATAATATTAAATATTTATATAAAAGCTCTGGAAACAGAAAATATATTTTTTTCAATTACGGTAGTATTACGATGGGCATTCAGAATATTAGTTGAAACGACAGTTCCTCACAAATAAAAGATAAATATCCCAAGGAAAAAATTTTGTTGTATTATATACTGAATTTCCACTTATTTATTTTGCTAGATACTTCCGAATGTAATTTTTTGGGCTTTAATCAGTGTGCAATGTTTCTCTTACATATATGTTTGTTAGGTAACTAAATATATCCTTAAAGATGAAATTTAATAAAAATGTCATTAACAAGGTCTCTATAATCTTGTGACTACATCATTATTATATAATTAATGTTAGTTATATGTTTAATATCTTTACGAGTATGTCTTGATGAGTACATATATCTTTATTCTTATACGAATATGTATAATTAATATTTTAATTAGTAGAATTATCAAGAGAAACTTCATTATTCAAATAAAAATTATCTGACTGGTACCTATCGTCTTAAGAATAAAATATGTACCAATATTTCCAGGTCTCTGAACCCGCTATACTTATAGAAAGGAGAAATGAAGGCCATCAAATATATATATAAATACAGAATTAATGAATTCGAAATTTGTCTACCTGTTGCCACAAGTGATTCACCCTTCGCAATTTTTTATTTTTGAATATATCGAGATGAAAGTAATAGGGGCTAGACCCCTAGCAGCGCCATTCAGAAAACTGCATTTTTTGACAAATATTATATTACGAAGTAGTTTTACACCACTTCCGGTTTCGACTGAATGTACCCTAACTTTTGATTTTCAAATAGGGATTTTGGACTTGGCATGAATTTTTTAAGATGTGTGGTTTTATAAAACAGTTATTATTTTTTCATAAGTAATTATAAATTTCAATATAGATGGCTATGATTCAAAACACCCTATCGACGTTGCTATGGTAATGTGATTTATCTGATTTTTTATCCAGTTCCATTTCATTTCCTTCCTATTTAGCCAATGCAAACCATGATTTTTGCGTTCGTAAATAGTATTTTTTGTACAGGAGTGGAATTGCCAATAATAATATTATAGGGAAAACTAAGCATTCAGGAAAGATGAAAGCTCAAATCTACTTACTATGTAATTCATAATATGTATAGATTTTTATCAGCTTCTGAAACACTATTCAGGAAATAGTGGAGTTGGGCATCACCAATTTTATGATAATTAATGAGATGTTTGATATTCTCTTAGTTTTGCCAACTCCGAATTTTCCTACATACGCCACTGATTTTTCGGACCACAACACAGCCTGACAAAAAAATTGTGACATAACAAGAGAAAGACCTAAAATATTCGCTTCGGGTTGAGACAGAACAGAAAGTCCGCTATGGTAGACTGGGCTGGTCTCGCCATCGAGGTATCCAGTTAGCCTTGACTTCGAGTTCAAATATGTCTTCTCAAACTTTGTTGCATATTCTTGGCTAGGGCCCGGGATTTAACTAAACTTGAAACTCACTTCAACTTCTAAGAATACTCTGTCACCCACAATACGTGGAAAAATCTTTTTAGTGCGTATGTGTTGGTGTATTATGTAGGATGATCTAATGTTGCAGAAATCATATAACGAACGACGTATTGTAATATTCGTGTTCGTCACTCCATAAAATTTCTAATTGTTGAGTTGGAGTTAGCATTGCATGTATGTAGATTTAGGTATTGCTGGATCAGTTAACAGATTAGTTATTGTAGGTATGTAAAATATCGATTTCCCATGCCATGTATAAGTCTTATGAATATTAGAAGCCATCGATTAGAAGCCACTATGATGAAGAGAGTCAATGTAGGAACAAGTATCTAAGAGAATTATTTGTATCTCAAATTTCGACAAATGTACTGGGAAAAAATCTAAACTCTCCCTCGCTAATACAAATTTTACTGTATAAAACAATGCTGAAGAAAAACATATTTCTTGGCAAATAAAAACAAAGTTATATAGAAGAACATAAGAATTAAGAATTAATTAGTCTATATAAAGAGACAAACATAGTAGGAGAGATAATAGGTCAAAAGTTACGGTGGTTAGGACACACCGAACGAAAGAAGATACTAAAAATTATACCGGTGAGAAAGAACAATTGGAGGAAAGGAGAGAAGAGGAAAAGTAAAAGTAAGATGGAAAGCGGAGGCCGAGAAAGACTTGGAAATTACCAGATGGTGGCAATTCGACGTTTATTACTGTTTTTCCGATAAGCTATCCTCGTGTACCGACGCATCGAGGAAGGGATGGCTCGGTACCACCCAGCGCATTCGCCATTATATCTGGTTTTATACATCATCTGTAATGGAAAAAATAAAAAGCCTGGATCGATTAAAGTAAAACAAGAATGGTGATATAGGTGTATGCATATGCTTAAGTGCTACTGAATAAATAGATCCCAAATGTGTAGGGTAGATTTTATGGGTAACTTTTACACCGCTATGTGAATAGCGTCACATAAAATTTACCCTACACATTTGCGATCTGTATATTCAGTCATACTTAAGCATATATTTAGCAATAAGCAATAATTATTATTAGCACGAATAATTTTTTCATAGAATTTTTATTTATTTACCCGTTTTACTACTACAAAGATTTTACCCAGTATGCCTTTTGGGGGGGTGTTATCATATGAATATTCTGATGATAATATATTATAAATTAAATTATCATCCCGGGGACTTCATACATATTTCTTCATATATTATCTTCATATTGTTACGCCACTGAGTTCGTAAAATAAGTCTTTATTAGTCACTTTATTATCTTCCAAACACAACAAGTCACAACTGTTTACAATGAAAAATTACTACTTGAACACTTTTAGTTAATTATTTGGTCTTGTCTCTAAGAGCGTTTAAAATAGACTGACTAATGTCGCGATCGGTTGGCCCTTATATACTATTTTCAATGTTCTGGAAAGTTCTAGAAGCTTCTCGATTATTCCATCCCATTCTAGATTATTCTCACTTGTTCCATCTCGTTCTAGATTACTCTCATTTATTACATCCCATTCTAGTTTGTATACAAGGCATATCGAAGGGCTTTACAAGGGGCAGCCCACATATTCATATATCGCAACTATTCTAAATGGGGCCAAGGGTGTATCTCGGTTATTTGAAGTTCTAGAGGGTTAATACTTCGCCCATGGGGGGTTGTATCTGGCACCCCAGATGCGATGTTGCCACATCGTCGGGTGTGGTTCTGACGATTCCGTAACAATGTATTATCTTCATATATTATCTTTATAAATTATCCTACCACACAATGTATACTTCATTCATGTATAAATTATTTATTTAAATGCAAGCACACCTAAGCGTGACAACAATTTGGGCTTACGCAAACGGTATGCCTATGAATTTGCAACTATAGTATTTTACTTGAACTTTGTTTTGGGACATATGGGCAGTCCAAGTAAAATCGTATCGAAACGCTTACTTTGCAAAAAAAAAATATTAACTAACTTTAATATAAGTAGTCCATAATACCCTTCAAAAAGCATACTTAGTAAAATCACGTCTGAAAATCTGTCACTAGCGCCCTCGTGAAGAACTGACGAAGCTATAATAAAAATAAATTCGATGTAAAATTTTTAGATCGATGTTTTATTTTTTAGTGTATACAATATATCTACATTATCATGATATATCTATAATGTATAGTATTTTCATAACTACTTGATTGGTAGTACAAGACAGTAAAAATAGATTATTATTGTGTCAGATAGTTAGGTATTTAAATGTTTTTCGGTTGGCTAAATTTGTTTAAAGTAAAAATATTTTATAAAAAATGTTTGCAGCAAATGAAAATCTTAGCTAATATCATTTTCCAGAAAATATAATTTACTCGAGATATAATTAAATTTTACGATGAAGGGGTTGTTTCTACCCTTGCATCTAAATTGCAAGGAATCATTTATGTTTCATGGGAAGTATGTAAGAACACGTTATTTTTTGTAGGAAATGAAAATCTTCCAGCTAATGCTATTTTCCGGAAAAATTATATTTACATGAGAAATAATTGTTAATTACTGTTTACACCTTTGCATTTGAGTTGCAAGGGTAGCATCATTTATGTGTCAGATAACGCAAATGCTCTTGTGTAGTATGACGCCAAAGAACATCACGTCACACGCAGTGACATCGAAGGAAGTGGGGGCGATCATATACCATATTCATATACCTTTCTGAGGAGCTGAGAAAATGAGGGAAAATTTTTGTATAAAGTAATTTTGGATTCTTTAGTTTTCACAAAAGAAATTAAAAAATAAAAATTAGTTTAAAAAAAGCATAATTTCCACATTTAGGTCACTTAGTTTTTGAAATATGGAATTAAGCAACATAGCATTTTTTGGTGTTTAATGTCTTCTACACAATGGTGGAAGATTTCTACGTGTGTCCATTGCTCAGATATGACCAATTAATTTTTTCCTAAAATCTGGCGGGGGGTGGGGGTGGCAAGATGTATTTTATTGAACAGGAAGTTACTCTTATTAACCCCATATAGGTTTACAATTATTGGCACTTTGGTGCAAGCAAACCCATTTTTTTCGCCCTAGGGCCCTCCTACTACCCGGTTAACAGTGAAACTCTGCGTGCGATACGAAGCAGAAAATAGTTAATTTAGCGTGTGGTTCCTACTATACTTACTCTTTTCAGAAAAACCAAACCCGACCCTGCTGCGGTTTTTCCTTGGGACGAAGCAATAATCCGATGCTTTTTATACGAAATTTTCCGGCTTTTTCCTAGTACGACTTTTCCTAGTACGACTTTTTATACAAATATGAATTATTTCGGACAGGTAGTATACACTATACATACCTACTTATATGACTAAACGTGAAAATTCGCATAAGATAAGAATAACCTCATACATGTGAATGTTATATATATCATTTCCATCCAACGCAACGTTAGTTCTGTATCTGCGAAATGTAACCTAGATACTCCCATACATACATGACGACACTTACATCGCGTAAAGAAAGACTAATTAATAGCCCCAAGTGGGTACCTACTACCTACTTGTTCCTTAAGAGTTCGCTGACCCGCTGGAGATACTGTGTTGATGCTGAGCATTTGAGCAATGGCATAACTGTACTTGGGGTTTAAGCCGGCTTATCAGAGTGAACCAACAAATTCTTTTTACTAAACCTAAAATATAATCCTGACTGTATTATAATTTTTAACATTGTAACGGTCGATATTTAAAAATTATGAATTTATTTATCAAAATGTAATAGTATATTTTTTATATATTATCCTTCAGAATGCCTTAATCCTCTAAAATGCGACAAATTATGGATACTAATTTGTCTGCAAGAATGAAAAATACTAAGTAAATTGTATCTCACCCGAGGAAACGGTACAACTACGTACAACAAGATCAATAAAATAATGAATGCGATTGAGATTTATTGACGTAATTATTGCCGACTTGTTATTAGAAAGGAAAAAACACCAGTGAACTTTGTATAATTAAATATATTATCAGATAGATCTTGTACCTACGACATATGATGACTCATATTTTCCAAGCGTATAGCCTGCCTCACGAAAGATGAACAACGGAAAGGATGGGGGATATAAATTCAGATGTTGGTTGTCTGGTTCTCTATTAATAAATTTATTACAAAGGTTCCTATATTATTTTTGTACCATAGTTACTTACACAAAGGAGGCAAATTTCCATTATGCTCAGAGCTCGACAGAAGCTTCATTGGATATTTTATCGCCCTTCCCCTTCATACGTCTGTTCAACTTTCGTGGGAGACACTTTAGAACCACAGAAGCATTACACTTTGTTATTATGTGACTGAAGGCATTGGTGTAACTCAAGTTGCATAAAGCACTGGCGCTATCATGTCTGCTTTTATTTCCATGCCTTTCATTTGCACAGTTCTTCACTCTCAAAGCTCAAAGGCTTATACATATATAGTTCACTGAGAGATTTAGTACAATGTTAGCAAACTGCTTGTTTGTTTTCTGCTTGAGAAATGTAATTGGGTCAACATGGCCGAACTAAAGTAGTCAGAGTCGTATATGATAGAGGAGTGAAAAATTCGTGGTTTCACTTTGCGCATCTCCTCCCATGTTAAATGTGGTTATTTTACTCTGAATTCAAGTGATGGTGATTCCCATGATTCGGTGCTCGATTTATAAATCTCGCCACTTAAGTAATAAACCTAAACCATAAAGACTAAAATAGAATATTCAATGATCTGAGACTGATTTAAAAAAGAAATATGAAGTACTTACCTAGGTATATCAAATTACATCCTCATTCTTAAATAATGAAATAAAAACACTAAATTTAAAAAAAATTGTTAAGTGACAGAGGTTGTATCTGCTGGTCTGACGAATTGCAATTCATTTTTATTTACAAAAAATTGTACGGTCGCTGACCACATGGAATGATACCTAACAATTTACTCTTTTACTCAATGCTAAATGCTCTCCTCCTGAATCTGGGTCTCCTGAATGTCCTCCTAAATCTGGGTCTGGCTATATATCACTGGTCGCTCTTATAAAAAAAATACATAATACATAAAAATACATAATAATATTATATATTGCCTTTCTTTTTTCAGCCGTGGACCTAGACCTGTGTTCGAGCAATGTTCAAGATGCCTTCGTTATCGCCGTGGAACAGCAAGCTCGAGAACGCTTGGAGCGTCTCTCTGCGCTCAAACGAATTACACCCGTCGACATGACCAAACTCTCTCTGCAGGTGAGGATATGAATGCCATAACCCGGGTAAAAATATTAGGAAATATTTCTAAATTAATGCGAAAGATTTTAAAGAGTGATTTTTGAGCCAAAATTACAGCCCTTTAAAGTTGGGGAAAAAATAGTTTTACTTTTTTTTTATTTAATATTTTTTTAGTTTTTATTTATTTTCTCCACTATGGAAGAATTTAACAGAATGAAATTCCGCGGACAACTTGTGCTAATAAAATGACAGTTTGTGGCAATTTTTGTAACCCCGAGATATTGTTACAAGGGGGTAAAAAAAACAAACCCTATAATATTTTTCTTCAGAACTTTTTAACGCGTCGACATTTCTTTATTTAAAAATTTGATATGCAAAGATAGCTTCACTCTTCTGGATTTTTGTCTCTCGAGTTTTCTTCGAGAAATTGATTGTTTGCGCACAAAAAATTAAATTATACTCACATTGCCTTTCAAATAAATTCACCGAGGTTTATTAATCGGTGAAATAGTCAAGTAAGCTGTTGTCGAATAAAGTCATTATGAGATGTATTGTCATTGTTCTTGTTTCCTCTAATCTATAGAGAGTTACAATGGTCTTTAATAAAAGAATGGTAATTTTATTTAATTGAATGAAACTATAAATTACAAAATACCATAATAACATATTAAATAAGTGCACTATTGTAACAAACAGCAGCAACAAACTAATAATAATGATATCAAAATATCAATCACAAAAATAAGTGTTGAAAATGCCCCCCTCCGCAAAAACGCACGACTCTACTCTTCGTCTAATTGAATTCCGTATTCTTTGATATAATCCGGTGCATTTCTAATAGTTTCGCATGATGTGACAATGCCATCTCTTAAATTCTCTATATTTTCAACGGGAATAAACCAACCATTTAAGCAAACCCCAAATGCAAAAATCCAACGGTTTTAATAATGGAGATCGGGCGGGCAAATTCTACGGGCCTGTTCGGCCTATCCAACGTTTTGCATAAACTGCGTCTGGTAGTATTCGCCTCCATGTAATCTCATTGGAAGAAAATATGGGCAAATAATCATCAATGATACCAAGCAACACATTTATGAAAACTGTTGTTGAAACGTATATAGCTTCAAAAATTTCATGTGGATTCTCTTTAGCCCATATCTGATTAATATGGAAATTTCTAGTAGATTCCATTGAAAAGTTAGCCCGAGAAAACGAGATAAAAACTGGAATTTGGGTGATCATTTGAATTATCCCCATTGACAAAAAATTAGACGAGGTCGAAAGTCTCAAGGTAAGAGCGCTTATACTCGTTGGATATGGTACGGATACAACTGCTGTCCTTTTAAAATTCTAAATACAGTATGCTAAATACAGTATGAATAGCTTACATTTAATATATCTGCATTTTTTCCGCACCGTGGTCCATGCTTGTGGAAATGGAAATATAATATATTGAAACAATAATTTTATTCTGTTATTTGGAATTTAGATAAATGTAAACGTTGCTACATACGACGAGCCGGATTATATTAATGATTTAATCGTCACGTCACTTGTTGCAAAAATGCCGGTGCACTTCATTACTCATCAGACGGAAGAACACGATAGCACAAATATAACAACAATGTTACAAAGTACTTACCAAAGACACAAGGCATTCTAATTTAAGCACCACATATATCCAACCACTTCACTGACAAAATTATACTCACGATAATAATCTGACTTTTCAAGGGCCACTTGAGACTAATGGTGTGGGAATTTGTAGATACGTTATATTCAGAACCTAAACGTATTTTCATGCAGCCAGTACGAAAATTAACCAAATGTTTCATTTCGGTGTGTTTGTTGGGTATTTTTGTCATATAGCAAGACATATATTTAAAAATAAAACGTTTTCGCTTAATCAACCATCATCAGGAGCTACAATATTGTTGCATTTGTATATTTTTTATTTATATCATTGTAATACTGTTGTTGGTACCTACTGAAGGATGAATAATCGAAACGGTAAGAATATTTTTACGTAAATATAAATAAATATATGACCAAGAAACTTACAAAAGAAAAGATAATGAGCATCTATAATGATAGCATTTTGATATGCACGGGGTATTTTACAATACTCATATTTAATTATTTTTCGTAGGAATTATAAAATAACTCCATAGAACTGGAGAAAAATTTTACTCAAAATAATATCTAGATGTTATTGTGAATCTGCCTATCTCTTCTACTGGTTTTTGTGGCAAGACTTGAACTTGTTTATCTTTTAATTTTTTTATATACATACAGCGAATCATATGAAGCCCAAATATTCATCCATCATAATATCGAGATCCCACATTCATGATTCCACTTTCTTCACATGGTCTATACATTTTATCCAGTTGGCCGCATTTACTTCTTTGATTGCACCATTGAGAAGTTTTTTCACATCCGCTAACTTAAATGTTGTATTTTCTCTAGCAACTTTCCCTTTTATTTACGCCCAAATAAACTCAATTGGGTTCGGTTCGCAGTGACATGGAGGCCATCGAATTACCTCTATTCCTCTTGCTTTGGCCATGTCATCCACTACATACTACTTGAAAGCTGTTGCCTTGTCAGTATCAACAATTCAGCTTTGAGTAGCGGATCATCAAAACGATGATCCGCTACTTAAAGCTGAATTGTTGATACTGGCAAGGCAATGTTTCTTTCTTCCAGCCAGTCTTTAATTTGCCCTTTCCGCCATGCAGTTGTGGGCAGCTGTTCTATTGTACCAGAATGATAAGATTATTGTTGTTTTATTTTATTTTCTATATTAGGATAATTGCCACTGAGCATCGCATTCCATTAGTTTACATATCAAACGAAAGCACTGTAGCACGAAATGTTTACAAAAGTTCACAGATACAACTAAATACAACAAATTAATGAAAAGTTCACCAAAAACTGACGAAAAAGAAAAATACATAACTACTTGCTTCATAAACCTGTGCATTTAACAGACGTATTTCGTCACATAATGGCAGATTTGTACCACGTGACTCCAACGACCAATTAAAACGCTGGCATACCTTTGTCGCCACTGTCCCTTTAAAGCCACTGTAGATTTTCCGAGAGCACTAGATAGACAGAGTACTGCATAGTTGCGGCCATCCGCCATTTTTACTCCATCGCATACTCGCGTCAAACTCGACTACAGGATTTACCATTTGAAAATCTCTTTCTCTTTGGGCCATTGTTTCAAAACTTTATTTATCTGAGCCTATTTCCATAAGTTATATTGGCGGTAATTATGGAGTATTGAAGTATTATGAAACGAATACAGTACACTATCTTGGATTATGCTTAGGACAAAAGGACAAGTGAGGTTTCCCTAGAGCCTCGTCAATTGTGTCTTGATTTAAAATGAAATATATCAATAAGATATGAAAATTCTACTTTAATTGAAAAAGTACCCTGCACTTTAGATATAGGTACCTATCACTCTACACAACGCAAATAAGGAATAAGTATTCACTACGCTACTAATCCTACGCTAGTAATCCTCGCAAAAAATGTTATTTCTCCAAGCACCCACCACACTAACAACTAATATATTCAGCCAGGCAAATAAATTTCGACGTAAAATTTTCAAGTAAATAACGCTTGTATTTACTCTGCATGGCCTGTCTGAGTATGTGATATGTGATCTGTACCTAACAGTTGCTACTTGAAGTGGCTGGAAGGATCGTGTTACCTTTGCATGGCTCATTCATCAATTATCGAACGGAATACAGACCTTTTTGAGAGGCGCCGGCGGCTCTGGTGCCGAACATACCGGCCTCTTGTCTGTCAATCAGCCGGTTTAACATGCAATACCTACATAGTACATAGATTATACCATTCACTATCATGTGACAGATTCTAGGAATTTAGAAAACATAATAGTCTTATACTTACGAGGGCGTAACAAGGGTCCTCACAATTACAAGTGTCTCTAGAAAATCCGATACCGAGAAATAATACCAACGATTTTTTTAAACGCCAAAGGAACTTACAGATAAATACACATGGAAATAATCATAGCTATAGCTTTGAGTGAAAGAACAGTGCACTGCATCGAAAAATTAATAATCCGAGAGATGGTAGGCAATTTTGAGTAGGTATTTGAGGCATCGTGAAAATTTGTGTAATACTTAATGCCTGAATACAAAATTGGGGACCTGGCTGAAAGGTAGTGGGGGGGCTTAACCAACCCTTGGATTTTTTAGTTCGATAAATTTTTTTTGCAAAAAATATCTGAGGCATTTCAAATTTTAACACATTTAAATTTAGTATTTAGGTAATGAGTTTAAAAATAAAAAAGCCAAAATATTAAATTTAGTCAGGTCTAAATTTATCCTGCCAGGCGGTTTCAAAATGATTGTATTTCATATCAAAAAAATATATCTGAGGCACGTTGAGATTTAGATAGGAAAATACTGGTACCTAGAAAAAAATATTTTCAAAAAGACGTCTTTTAATGGGATATTCTACCTGATAAGTGATCAAGCATGTTATACGTGAGTGCTAGTGAGTAGCGCTATGAGTAGGTTGAGGTGTGAGAGAGAGAGAGAGCGTATATCGGCAGCCGGCTGATTCGAAGCGCGCTGCGGTGCGATTGGCGGAAAATTTTGGAGTAATTAAAAGGTTCGCAATCGATAATAACAAATTATTATATCTTTTTAAATTTTGCCTTCTGTTTATTTTAATTTAATTGTCCTTTTAATAACTATAATAAAATACAACGCTTGAAAAAATAAATGGGTGCAAAAATAAAATTACTAAAAAATTGATTAGTGTGAATTAATTACATAGGTATAAACGTATTGATTTTCCTTTTATATTATTTTTATTCGTCATCGGTATTTGTTGCTTCCTCAACATCAGCGAAGCCTTCACCAGAGCTTGAATACTCTTCTTCTTCTGAATTATCTGAAAATAATAATGACTTATACCTATTCAATGAATAATGCAATAATCTCTCATAATTATTGAAAGAATTGTTTAAAATTACCTGTAACATTTTCATCGGTATTTTTGAGTATTTCATCAACAATAGGATCTAATACTAATTGTATCATACAATATCCGTCAAACCAATGAAATTCATATGTATTTTTCTGTCGTTGACACTCATTTCTCTCGGGTGTTAAAGAACTTTTAACAATATTTATCAGTTAAGGACTATGAATGCCTTAGTTAGTTACTAACGCCTTGTCAAGGCCAGGGGATTTTTATAAATTGTTTTATATAATTTATAATAGATTATAAAATGTAATACTATACCCAATGAAGAAGAAGATACATTGGATTTTCCTGAAGCGTTGTCGCTATGACAAACAATAGGTATAATATCACTCATTTTCAACATTTCACGACTTTTATGTAAAGTTAATTCATTGGAAATAATTAAGTACTTTTTCATTGTCTTTTGTGCAAATTACACTTTTGTTCCATAACAAATATTTACAAGCGAAATTGGACTTTCATATATGCCCATGTTTCACTACGTCTGAAAATTTTTAACTACTCCAAAATTCATTCGACAAGCTGCATGCGTTATATAATAAGTCACGTGGTCTTGCGAGAGTCAATTTTTATTTGAAGTATGCCAAGTATGCAACAGCTGTTTGACTGACATTTTAAGTAAAATTTACAGAATGAAGATTTACCTTCATGCATTTTTTAAGGAAAATAATAATTAGCAATACAATTTTTTAAGTAAACAATATTTTTATTGACGGGCTTGAAAAATGGAAACAAGTATTTAATTTTTCAACATTTTAATAAAAATTAAAATCAGGGGGTATGACATGACGTCCGTGATCTTGAGACAGATGCTCAACTCTAGGCATACTTCTAATGAAGTTATCCAAAGCATCTTGTTAAAAATTTTGCCACAAAACTGTCTAACATTTGTTAAGCTGCGTAACATTTGTCTAAGCTGCTGGAAACTCCCTTCAGGTGGCTGGTGTCGATGTAACGCCCATTGCAGCATATCCCAGGCATACATAAATGAGTTTAGAGAGGGAGAAAGAGCTGGTCGCCTGAAGTGATTAATATCACTACTATCTTCTAGCATACGAATAAAATTTTGTGATCTGTGGGGATGCGCATTATCATCCAAACAATAGGTTTCTTCTATTTGGTGAGGTAGGGGAACTACCATACCACGGATTGTCTTGCTCATAAATTTCATCATTCATTGTCTGCTTACAAATTACATGTACAATGTAAATGTGTACGGCGCGGCGTGGCGCCCAAGTTAGCCCAGCCCGAACCATTCTGGTTTCACCACGAAAAGGGTGCACTTGTTTGTTGAAAACTTCCGTAGTAGCGAGGTATGCACCAAGATGCACACCTCCAATCTCGAGCTCTCCTAAAGTCACTATGTAGACCATAGTCTGACTCATCACTAAAAAGAACATTTATATATATATATATATATATATATATATATATATATATATATATATATATATATATATATATATATATATATATATATATATATATATATATATATATATATATATATATATATATATATATATATATATATATATTTTGTGAAAAGTAATCTTGGGTTTGTAGGATTTCATTACATAGAAATAAGCAAATAGACGAATAAGAAGGAAAACACACTTACCAGTGCTATATCTGGACATACATACGGAAATGAACCACTATACACACAAAAACGAACCACTTAGAAGTTGTACAAGTTCTTTCACCTTTCTTGAGGATCTTCAGAGCAGTATGCGATTTATTTCATTGATATGCTACAAACCCAAGATTACTTTTCACAAAACAAATATGAATAGCAAAGAATTTCAAAGCTAATATATATATATATATATATATATATATATATATATATATATATATATATATATATATATATATATATATATATATGCATGCATGCATGCATGTGTTCATAGATTATTCGAGCGAAAGTGAATTTTTCAAATATTTTGTTTATTACAAAAACACGTAGGTACAAGGTTACAAATTTGCGCATAATTCAAACCTTGTAGGGGAATGATTGATAGACATGGCCTTTATTTGATGAAAATCCATCATAACAAATCAAATCATAACAAAAAACACTTCAGTGTTATAATATTTTTACAATACATTTTTATTTTATTCTCAACAATTGTATTGCTATTAGTACAATAGCTTATTGATATTGTGAGTATAAAACTACTATTTAATAATATTACAGTTCCTTAAATAATAGATGGAAATGACATTTGGGCGTTAACATTAAAATACAATTAATGAAATACTAGAAACAATTAACTTAATGCAGAGAAAGTTCTATGAATATAAACTAAAGTGTAATGAATGCAAAAACTAGTAGAACTAAAACAAATTTAGTATTGGAGAATTGTTTATTCTTTATTAATTTATAAACACTAGGAATGCCAACTTTAATCCTATACCTTCTAGGTGTAAAATCTGAAACGAGTGCTTAATTTCTAGTAAGTATTAAAAAATATTGAATCTGATTTATTGTTTAAATATGATTTTCGTACGTTTGAAATGCATTTTCTAACTCATCTATCACCAATTTTGACCAATATAAACCTTAGGGCAAGTGCCACAAGTTAACTTATAGACGCAGGATTTATAGTTTATATTGACTTTATTTCGTCTTTTTATTTTTTATTTCGTGGTCTTACGTTTCTTTAGATATGATGACACCCTTTAGTAGGTTTTCCAATATAAGTTGGAACGTACTAAATTTAGAATTATCTCTGCGTTTTATAAAGGTAAACTAGTTCGATTGCCAAATTGTAACGTTTTTTGTGCAATATATTGTCAATGAAAGTAGGATTGAAATTGTCGTTAGACGCTAAACTCAGTGTCAAGCAAGCTGGCGGCTGAAAGACTGGTACTGCACTATGATTTGTGAATGTCAATTATCGCTTAACCGCCAGATTGTTTGAGTAGTCCAGTCACAAGGATTCGTCTACTAAAAAAATTAAGTTAATGGAAATATTGCATACACCTGTACTTCTCTATTATTAATAAGATGTCAAAAGTCCCCACCTATGTCTTGTTTCCGTTTCAATTTATTCAACGTCAGGTGTCACAGAAATCGGTTTTTCGCAAATATTTTGCTCCCTGTGCTATAATTTTCTACTATAATTAATTCATAACTATCAAGTAACTTAAGAAGTATATAGCCATTTTAGCTAGGAAATACGTTACAATCGCCTAGACTCCTAGGCTATTACTTCAGTTTAACGAACTGACGTCAGTAATCCTAAATTCGAACGTTCATGAAAAACCCCAACCGATATTTTATCGTGCTGGTGTTTTTAGGACCATTCGAATACGCTCAATGATGTTTAGTCCAATTGTTTACAGTTAAATCAGACGACAACGTCAGGCGAAGAGTTGAACGGTTTCATCAACAACTCCCCCATCTACGTAACTTCTTTGACTGCCACAGAAAGTATAAACAACAACCCCACCGCAAACAAACAGGGAGGCGGCGTCCTGAGCAATACCACGACAGTCGTAGCCATCAACAAGGACGTAGTCACTACCGCAAAGCCACAACTGCCCAATGGGCACTCCGGCGACCTGCTGATAAAGAGAAACTCCTTGGATAACGCCAAGATCAAAGATCTCAGTAAAGTCCCAAATGACGTTAGGGTTGCCCCACAGGTAGGAGTATTATAGATATGATGTACATATTATATAGCACATTATGTAATTCTTTTCTAGAGTGACTTATTGATATCAAGAGACAGTCCTCCGCAAATTAATCGGAAGAGTGGCGATAGGAGGGGATCTTCCCCTTTCCAAAATGGAAGAACTGAGCTGCTGATCGGTGCAGAAGACAATAAACTTAAAACAACAGCCATTGTGGAGAGTAATAACAATAACAAGTTGGGGATTGAAGCAGAAAATAGGTGAGTAAGCCATGGTTTTTTATTTCTGAGGATGCGCCAGTAAATAGCGTGCATAACGCATCGATTTGAACGTTATGTAAGCAAACCTATTTTTTTCCTAGACCGATTAGGCGTTATAATTGGTGTTAAATGACAACAGCAAGTTATTTTCCTTCGATGTTTATATGCATAAGAATAACTATTTGCAAAATTAATAGTGTTCTCACAATTAAATCGTAATGAACCTGTTGTCCTTTCTTAAAACGGAAGCTTCTTCACACTTCAACTAAGAACGTAATTTAACGCTTCCTGTACGACTAACGTTTGTCTGAAACTTATATACCTGCCTGTCCAACTGGTAGTAGGTAATGCATGCAACGATGGAGAAATTGCATTGCTGCCTTGTGCCGATTGAATTGCTATTCTCATTTTTGGTACCCCACTGATATACGTGCAGGTATATCCTAAGAATATTGGACGGATGTTCGAGCCTGATCAGACTATAACTGAATGTTCGCGGAATCGTCCACGTGCATCTGAAAGTTGCAGAATTATTTGAAATATTTAAGAAAGTAAAATTATAGCAACATTTCAAGTATAAAATAGTCAATTAGTGCTATATACTATTAATTTTATGCACGAAATGTATTATGTAGGATACCTACTACTAATGATAAAAACCGCACGAATTTTTATAACAATTACCTACTTTCAACATGCAAAGTACATGCATGCTAGTTAACTGGAATTATTTGATTTCTTTTGTTAAAGTCAAATTAATGATATGTTCGTCTATTTCGTTGGATTACCTCTTCTTTGGTGTATATACACCATCTATGGCCACTTTAAAGGATTTCGTAATTTAAAAAACTTGTCTAATTTTCTGATAGGAGAATAAAATAATGGGTTTTTGTGATTGAGAGTCTGTTTTCTTTATTCCTTTGGCATAAAAATATTTTCGACATCGGATTACAAAAACTGAATTAATAGAAAATTTGCAATATTATCATTTGTGGTCACTTTGTTCCTCAAGTGGCCACTTTTTGAACCATTTGTAGCCAGATTTTTTCTCTAGTGGCCATTTTTGTACATTGTGGACGTTTCATTATAAACTTACTAACTTACTGATTGAAAAAACAACATAATAGAACAAAAGAGTATTTATTTTAAAATATCATGAATGTAAGTTCACACGTAACACGTAATATAAATAACATTTAAAACGTTCAAGGCTTTTGACATTGACATTTTTTAAATATTTTATTATGGAAATACATCTTGAAAATGTTCTTATGCGACTTATTTCTTCTATGACATCTTGCATAAAATACCATATTTTGTCTTTTATTTCGGGCCACCTCCAACCTGACCACTTGATAACATCGAATTTACCAAGAATGCACCATATTCCTCTTTTGTGAATTTTTCCGGGTAAATGAACGTTCATACTGAACCAATAAATCTACTTTTCTCGTTCGACTTGCCAGTGTTAGCTTCTTTTATAACATCATCATTTTGTGTCAAATGTGACATTTGTGTCATTTTTGACTTCTTTCTATTAGATTATTTTTCTTGTTGAATTTCTCTATTTTTATCCACTTGGCGAATATTATAACACACTGAAATCGATGTTAAAGCAGACTGGACTTTTTTTTAGTTTTGACTCCATTCTAATATTATTTTCTCAATGTCTTTTCCTAACACTGGATTTCTACCATTTTTTCCCGTTGTTTTAGAAGCCCTGTCACTTAATTTATGCCGAAATGTAGTCCATGAAGCATTGTCTAGATTTTGATTTCTTCTCGAATGGCGGCCAAACTATTTTCAATTTGTTCCGCATCATAATAGAAAGAAAATGTTTTTCTCTTTGGTGGTATTTTTTTTCTAAGCTTTTAACGCATGTACAGTAGCGCAAAGTTTGGAACCTAATTTTATTTTGGACTGTTAATTGTTAATTCCATTTCAGTTGTCGTCGCGAGATCATTTTTGGTTGTAGATCTATGTTTTTGAGGGCGAGAAACCTGGTTATAACTGTCGACGCCCATAGTACATAGGCCATGATACATAGCACAGCCTTAAAAAAATAAAATCGGAAAAACCAATCTCGTAGCCAAACCATCGATTTTCATGAAAATTTGGAATTACGGTTACACCTTATCCTTAACCTCAAAAGTGACATATGCCCGACTTGTGGTTTTTGTTTTTAAGGGGTGAAATCTACCCCTTCGTGAAAAAATTGAAAAAATTTAGGTATAAGTATGTTATGGATTCAGATATTATTTAATCATGCAAAATAAAGCTTCTTGCATGTTCTTGAACATAAAAGAATGTTATGATGTATTCCAAATTGTCAACCCTTAAAAACCACCCTCTATGCCTAATTTAGTAAAAAAAATAAACGAAAATATTATAAAAATTTGACATTTATGTATACATATATACACGATACACGCATATGTGATCAATTATGGAGTTCCAAAAATATGTGGATTAGAAAAAATTGTATGCTCCGAAAAAATGCGATTGTTTTTTTTTACCATAACTCCCTTTAGTAGAGGAAATAAAGCTCTAAAAACTGTTTAACATATCGATTTTTTTGAGCAGTAAGCTAGCGTCTACAAATTTTTGCGTATAAATTTTGCATATGCATTTTTGTATATAAAAATATGATTTTAGAAGTGCATCTCGAAGAGACAATAAATAAAATATTTACAACTCGGTAAATATTATGGAAATGAGTCCAGTTTTGCTACTCGGGGGTTCCAAGGTACCTGGTGCACAGGGTGGACAGTATGAACGTCGTCTCCTAGAGTTTTATGGAAATTTGTAACATAAAGTCGAAACTCGTTACTTACTTGGTAGTTTTGGGTCCCTGAATACAAATATCACTACGGCAATTATCCCGAGGTACTTGGTGCCCTGGGTAGACAGTATGAACGTCGTCTCCGGGAATTATCTTGTGTATTACATTATTTTTACCTGAATTTAATTATATTATTCTGACTTATTTATTTAAATATTATAAGAATGGTGTAAATTCAAAACAAAAAGCACTAGCTGACGTTAATTTCAATGAAAATATGATATTAAGAATAAATCAAGAAAATGTTCTACTTAATACGAAGAATAAAATAAATATTAAAATGTTTAGAAATAAACTTACTGAAGTAGGATTAATTTCTTAAGAACCAGAGTTACTACTGCATTAAAAATAGCAGATGATATTAATAAAATGTGGTATATATTGATGATATTAATAAAAATAATCTCTTTTCTCTTCTTAGAAGCTTCATTTTTGGTCATTTCAACTTTTTTTGGGAGAACGCGAAGATTTCGAGTTATTCGCGAAAAACTGTCCAAAAACATGCATTTTTAACACGTTTTAAATCGCCAATAACTCGAAAAATTACGATATATCGAAAAAAGAGAAAACATTGTTTACTTAAAATTTGTCTCTGTATTTCCGTGGTTATTTTGAGTTAAAACATTTCCACCCCTAAGATGGGGGTTAAATCTACCCTCAGGGTAAATAAAGTGATTGATCCGATGGGCTCCCGTTCTGCATATGGTTCTTACGTCCCTACCGCCACAGGTTCTTATGGTCCTTAGGTCCCTACAGAAATCGCATTTAATCTCTTGTGCATAATTTTTACATCAAAACGCCGGACTATTATCTACTACCGTTGATTGAACTTACTTACCTTTCAATCAAACGCTACCACTGATCTTAGTTATTAGATATTAGATAACGGCGTTAGTTATATGGGAAAATTGCAGCAGGAAGTAAAATAGTTACAAATAGAGTTTTGTGTTTGTAATAATTGGTTTGATCTTTATTGTTTTGAGTTTATTCAAAAAGTGGCCACAAATAGTGTAAAGTTTTGCAAATTTTGAAGCATCTACTCATCTTAAATCGATTTTTTCTGCCATTTACAGCATATTCTCCATTTACTCCTTGAAATATTTACCTTTATGCATGGCTTTATTACATGGAATATAATTAGATTGAACTTAATGAATCGAAGCCCTTCGTGGCACTGATTCGATAAAAACGGTATCAATTACGGTGAGCTCAAATCCTATTCACGAAGTCATAGAATATGGCAAGAGGAAACCGTGGGAGTTTTGTGATACCGCGCTATTGTGTGTAAACATAATATAGTAGGTTAGGTACAAAGGTACAGACAGGTGTGTCCCGAAAGAAATATTCCTGTATTTTAAAGCTACCTGGCAGCACTACTATAGACAATTGGAATCGTTGAAAGGAAGTCAGTATGCGGATCTAGTCGGTATATACGAGTATATAAGGAAGCTACTCATTGAACGTGCATATTGGTAAATACCCGCCCATGTAAAACCGCCGTAATTTAGTTTAATCAATGGGTGAACGAGTACTTCAATAACATAGTCGCGCTTCATTTGAGATGCGGAACATGTAAATTGGATGCGATCAAAGCATATTATTGAGAAATCTGGGAAAACTTTATTGGGTTTAGTTACCAGCATCCTTTAGGCCAGTATAGACGAACCTCTGATAGCATTATTATCCCCCTCCTCCTCAGAAGATACGTTTATAGATATGTTCGGGACCTCCGTAAGGTAGAGGCCTGTAATATCAAAAATTCGACGACAATGACGTCACACGACCGGGCTGGTGATTTTACTGTATTTTACATCAAGTCATCTATGAAGTACCTCGGGATTCTAAAAATCATTCCCTACGTATTTCTCAATAAGATAAGATAGAGATATACAGAGTAAGTCAGATAGAGAAGTAAGATAGTAAGTCAGATAGAGAAGTAAGATCGGACGTGAATTCCATGAATCCCGCATACCACAGAGTAGTTAGTTATAATTTCATGTAACTATGAACATATATTTTTTTTACTACTGGTTTTGCACATGATTTTGTATAACTGTACATAGCTCAAAATTCAAAATCGTCAGATATTCAGAATAGTTCATAATTCGTTGTCACGAAGAAAATTTATATTCTATATATTTTTCTAACAATAGCCGGATAGCATCGAAACGATGTGCTGTTGTTTTGTGTTGAGTGTCTCTTATAATTCTGAAATAACCGTTTGTTTTTCCTGTATAACATAGCAATAGGAAGGCGATGAATAATGATGGTACATCAGTGTTCGGTATCGGTAGGTAATTGTGATTATCTTTTAATTAAACATTTTTAGCAAGAATAAATCTGCCCTTGCAATTTGTAGCGCGGTAGGTATTGTTTATTGTATGATAATGTTACCCTAACCATATAATCAACGACACCATCAAAATTAATCAATCAGGAATTTTAGATTATTCAGAGAAAATGTTATTAAATTCACACTTTAGATATATATATATATATATATATATATATATATATATATATATATATATATATATATATATATATATATATATATATATATATATATATATATATATATATATATATATATATATATATATATATATATATATTGTACTATAAGGAAACTTTAATGGCACACTGTTGGGCGATAAATTGTTGTTGTTAGGAAACTTATGAAAATTTTAAATATCCCTATGTTGGTTGATAATTGACAAGTTATGAATTTATAATATGTGAATGCTCTTGAAAATAACGCTGTATATGTGAATGCTCTATATGAGTTGTTGTTTTAAGATTAGTATAAAATGAGATAATGTAACGTAATAGTATGGCGAAGAAATATCTGATTAGATTTCAGGATACTTACACTATTTCTTTTCTATTGAATCCTTCTTATTTACGGGCGCCAGTCCTATGAACCCTAATTTGTAATTTACTGGAAGGATCTCTTAAAACATGAGTACTCTATCGTCTCTATCGTCCTAGAGGGGATTCAATTAGGTATATGTATATTTTAAATTTAAATATTTTTGCAAGATAATTTTAAAGTTACTTTCCAAATAGTGAATTTTATGAGACTATAATATTTTATTAAATCTATTGAATCTTGTTTAATCTCAAATTGTATGATTTAAAATGTTTCCTGAAAAGTTTCAAGAGTTAAAAACTAGTAAAGTTTGAAATTGTTGTTACCTTAGAAATTTATGTTAATCCTTTTTAATTACGAAGCACAAACACTTATCACTATTCTCGAAAACGGGTTGGAACACGACCTACTATAAGCTGCTCAGGTGGTGTCATGTCGCCGTACTACCTCAGGAATACTGCTTTTAATCGCTGGAACTTTATTGTGGGATATCTTGACCCTCAAACCTTTAATTTTCGGTTTCTGCACTTATATTTTCTTCTTTACTGGAAATTTCTTAGAAAATTGTTTCATTTTCTATTATATTGGTCACCAAACTCTTGTGGCTGGGATCGCTACCAAGTGTCTACTTCTCCCTTCTCATTTACGACGAAAAACAATTAATTTGCAGTTAATTCTGCTTGTAGACTTTTTCCACTGGTGTTCCTAATTATTTTCACAAACTCAAATATTTTTAACTTTAGTTTTACTATTAATTTAACAAATTTTTCTAAACATTATAAGCGTGGCTGTTATCTCATCGAACGCCTTAGCTAGACTCTCGCATTGTTATATGTAACTACGGATATGCCGTATGGAAAAACATTTGCATTTCCTGGTTACGATCCTTCGTTCTTGTATTTATGATACAATCTGACCAGCCAGATAAATGCCAGTTATTTAATTTATTTAATTTTACGTAATACTCTTACAACCTGAACTATAAATTCTTGAACCCCTTATTTACATTGATGCATTCACATTAATCTTTTAATCTAGACATAAGTTATTAATGCTCGATAGTTTAGATATAATAATAGTACGTCCTGACCAATCAGGCGCGTAGCTGTTTGGTGTTACGTATAGTATATACGTTCATCAGCGATACGTGTGTGCTTGCGTTTATACTATAGTATGTACGAAATATATTGATCACTGATTTAATTTAATTTATAATTTGATACATTTACTGAATTTAATTACTGATTTAAATTCAGTGTATTTTCGTTTATCTTTATATATATATATATATATATATATATATATATATATATATATATATATATATATATATATATATATATATATATATATATAGAGAGCAGGCGAAAAAAAAATACTTAAACAACGCATTTATTTATGTGAATTCTTTCAGAGTTCAAGGTTTATGAGATTTTAGTGCTAAAGCAGTCTCCATCGACCAGCATGCCTACTATTTCAACAAATCTTGCCTACGAGCCATTGTATGTAGATTAAATCAGGAAACAGACAAGGGCTTGACGAGAATTTTAAATCGTATAATTCGTTAAGTTATGATGTATGACTCGTAGGAATTTAAATCTTTTGCCAGGCTAATATCAACCGATCGATTATTAGACCGATAAACAACTTCATTTGAATGAAATATATTCAGCAAATTCATTCGTAATTAAGAACAACTATGTTCTTTCGCAAAAGGAAATTGGTACCAAAAATTGACTTTGCAGATTTATCAAGTCACATAAACCAAAGTTGTGAATTTGTGTTTAGAACGTGTGATGTGTTCTGGCGCAGTTTTCTGTATTTTCGGTACTAAATTAATATCTGATGTTTTTTCTCACCATAGGCCGTTGGAATTAATTAAAAAAGGTGATTTTCAAGAAGTTTTATCTCCAAAAGATTTCATTGCATAGAATGCATCTTTTAGGTATAAAAACTTGAAAAATCAGAGTCCGTAATCACAGAATGATGGGGAATTCCCTAAAAATGCATAATTATTCAAAAACGTGCATTTCGTGGTGTTTTGGGCATAATTGAATATGAAAGATGCATTCTATGCAATAAAATCTGTTGCAGATAAAACTTCTTGAAAATCATCTTTTTTTATTAATTCCAACGGCCTATTAGAAAATATTTGGGCGAAAGAAATTAGTTTATTTTCGGTTTTAGAAGTGGTATTGTTGCTGGTTTTATAGCTGTCCTTCATAAAACCATATTTTAGCTTTCAAGAATAATAAAAATAAATCTCAAAAGGCAATAAATTATTAATTAATTGTTATTATCTTGACTAATATGAAACTAATTAACATTGACGTAGTTTAAGTATGAATTGTGGTATGAATTCGCACACATATTCGTTATAACATTCACTTCTATTTAGGTATTTATTTCTACATGTTTGTTTCCAGTTTCAACGGGAGTATAAAATATCTACATACGTACATGTTTATTAAAACTCATTACATCATTATCAGACCAAAATGTAATTTATGTTCTGCAGTAGCAGTCTCTATATGGCGATTAAATTATTAAAATAAATGTGAATCAGATCCAGATAGCTACTCTGGAATAACTATTTATCGCGGTTATGGCGTTAGGTATATGTGGTTATTAACAAAACAATCTGATTATTTATTATGTTACAACATTCAGATAATTCCAGGTGCACTTGTATAGTCAATACTCATTGACATACATTGATAAAAGGGAAATCATAATATCAATATTAGGTATCTTTCAAACTCTCGTAGTGTTTTCAACCAAAGAATTTTATCTTTCTCAACACTTTCATCAATAGTTCCGAATAAATCACTAGCGAGCGATAACTGAAGGAACGTAGACATGATAACTGTAAATGTAAAACAAATGATCCATGTGATTGATTCATGATTCATTTTTAATATTAAGTGCAATGTGCAGTACCTACCACCTATCTTGCAAGTTGTATCATGATTCTTAACACAGAGGTACCTAGCTATTAGCAGTTCTATTACCACGACCTAACAGAAAACGATTAATTGTCGTGCAATTAACAAAGCCATACAAATACAAGATTACGACAGAAATAGCTCAAAGCTAGCTACATTATGCTACTACTACATGCATACCACCATCAGCACCTATCCAAAAACGTAAAAGGTATGCTATAACAATAATTTCTTACCTTTTGCTGGCCAGATAATTCAAAAACGTGCAGTGGAATGCCCCGAGAAACAACTTCGTGCAAATCGGTAGTGAATATCGAGTCGACCACAGCTTTTCCTTGCACACTGGCGCCACACGTTATCAAAGCTTACTTCTTTTTGTACCTGCCGAACACCCACTTGTTCTTGAGCCAAGTCTGAGTAGTAGCTAATAGCTTAAAGTCAGTTACAGACTTACCACCAGACGGGCGGTTTAAATGACGTTACACCTTGTGTTTATGGCCGATATATGTTCACCAGGTTCCTTTCTGATAGTGTTAATGAATTAAATGTGCAGTGATATTCCTGGTACAATGAACTGAGTTTGGTCAAGTGTAATTATTTTCATTGAATGGACCAGGAAATAAGTGTTCGTGTTTCCGTTGCAGGAGTTTTTGTTTCAGTCTAGGTCTTTGTTTTGAATACATCAAAATGCGAATACTCAATTTCTATTGGTAAGGTTTATTCGTATTGGATTATGTCCTGTGCCGTAACTATAATAAACAACTCATTCATGATTAAGCAACTTGAAGTTCCAAATAACTTGCGGTACATATGTGAATATATTTTGGTTTAACCCATAAAATTCACTGCACTTAGTTTAACACGAACAGACTAATCTAATTCTGAAAGTAACTGGCTGATGGTATAATCACCTGTTATTGTCAAATGACTAATGGTACAATATCTGAAATATTCCAAGAATTCCTGACCTCTCCTATCTGCTTTATTACCACCTGACGGTCATGGCGCCATTATGGAGGGTTCTTAAATAATTGGGGTGAAGTATCCAACTAATTATAATAACTGTTCTTACTTATAATAACATAATGCCCATAATGACTAATTATAATAACTTCAACAATGCGCCTATATACGTCTCTGTAATCCTACAGCATCGGTAAACCCACTAGTACTAGAGATTGAGCCACGACATTTTCTAAACAATATTCCTGGTAACTACACTCATGGAAAAATTTAACGCGCCGCTCTAAATTTGTCGTAAAAGTGACGCTACCTACAAATTTTTCGAACCTATGGTCCCAGTTGAATGAACATGAATGCATATTATCGTTTTTCCATTTGCTCGTTATTTTTGAAAAAAGTTAATTTTGGTTTTATACCGGGTGCAATATAAATGTTTTTTTCGAAAATTAGTAACACCCTGTGGGGTATACTAGCAACGGTAACGTATCACAGTTCAAATCAGACTATAGCCTCATCTTTCCTTCCATTCTCATTTTTTGTTCAGTTCATTATCTCTGTTATTAGAGGAAATACACAGCTGAACATATTTTTATGGATAGTACTCTTTTTATGCATGGTTTAATAAATGAAAACAAAATGAACGCCACACTATGTTAAACTTACTCTAATTATAGTATTAATAAAATTAAAATTACCTAAAGTTATTTTGTTGAACAAGCAGGAAACAAAGCAGCAAACATGTAGCAACAGATTTGATAGATTCAATGGCAAAGGAAAGACTATCAAATGCGAGGCCAAAATATGCTCTTTTTCTATTTGTTTCCAAAAACTATTACGTACTTTGACACCAGTATCGCGCCACGCTTCTGAAGATTGTTCCTCAATTTGTTTCTTGCCAATGCTTCTACATCAGCCAATTTAAAAGTGTCATTTTGACTAGCCACCAACCGCTTGACTATACCCCATACATTTTCAATAGTGTTGAATTCAGGACTATAAGGAGGCAGTCGCAATCTTTCATATCCATGTCGTCTTAGCAGTTTGTCCATATGGTAATCAGGATGTTTTGTTTTATTTTCTTTTACCAATTTGTATAATTCTGATTTTGTTTTCGTTGGAAAGTGGAATATTTTTTATTTAAAAAGGAAATGTATTCATCTTTTCGTGAAGAAGTTCCTTCTCATCAATAACATTGTGATAAGACGCATTGTCTAACATAAGCACATCGTTTGGTGGCACACTAGAAATTAATTGAGTATCTATTTAACCAATTCTCAAAATTTACAGCATTTACATCGCCATCATAATTACCCGAATTAGATCCTAGAAGAATAATTTCACTAGGTATTTTGAATGAATAAAAATTGGTTATACTTTTTTACCTGGCTTAGAAATAAGAAGTGCGTCTTTGACACATCCGTTCTCTTTTGAAATTGGGGCCTTCATAAAGTTATATTTTTTGGCGAATAGAGGTCTCATCTGTATAAATAACGTTTCTTTTTTCTTTCCCAAATGTTTTTACCAAAGATTCAATCAAACCCAGCCTGTTATCAGAGTTCTTCTTCCATTCAAATCCCATTTTGTAAAATAAGCTTCCATAAAGTAGTGGCAGAACCTGTAAAATTTCCAGCTGCCTGTAGCTTAGATAATACATAAATGATCGTTCAGTATTATTTAGTAATAATTATATCATAAAAATGCCGAAAAATACATACCTATTAAAGATGGCCTCCTTTTTTTCAATTATATAATAATCGTAGATTGTTTCTGCTCGTATTGATTGAATTTGACCAACATTTTCTAGATAGGATTCTGGAGAATTAATTTTCCTTTTTTTGGAATGTGCTGAAAATGTACTAGGTGTTTCTACAACAGCTTTTTGTTCCTGGGAAACTTTTTCTTTTTGTTCCTGGGAAGCTTTTTGTTCCTGGGAAAGTTGTGGCCATCAGTATATTGGGGGGTGAAAGTGATCAATAAAAAAAACAGCAATCAATAAAAATAAATCAACTGACCACAATTAAGAACATTATTTAATGGCAGAACGTTTAATTTTTTATAGAAAATATAAATTATACCTATGTCATTTAACTAATATAAAAACCTGACAAGGTAACAACTTAAACATAAAAGAATAAAGAACTATAATAAACTAATAAAAGAAAATTAAACTAATCTTAAACTAAGAAAAAAATCACAATCAAGAATGTTTTTTGGAGTAATATTATTTTTTTAAATATCAAGTTGAAGTTCTTTAACCCCTATAGCTTGAGAAAAATTATATTGAATTTCATTATTATCAGATCGATTTGCGGATTGGAAAGTATAGCAATGATATCCACTTGACCAACACTCAATTTATCTTCTGCGACAAGTTTAGATTTACTTATAATGACATCAACCCCAAAAGATTTAAGACCCATCAGTTCAATGTCATCATCTTCATTAACAGATTCTACAACAGCTATGCATATATTATGAAATTTTATAAAGTTCAGATACTTTTCTTAGACTCCAATTGTCGTTTCAACTTTCAATTGACTGTTCACTATAATTTTTATATGATCTTGCTCCCGATTTTTGTTCATACGTTTACACTCGGAGTAGTTTCCACAAACACCAAAACACTTTCACTTCGCTAGACGCGCGTTTCGCCAACCAAGTTGGCATCATCCGGAGATGATTAAAACTAATCTTAAACACACATTGCGTGATTGTCGATGCTTGGCTTCTATTCTGACTGAATACTTTAGCCAGTGTTAATTTTTGTTGGTCCGCGTGCTCGTTTCGGCTTTCCGGTTTCGTGGGTTAATGTCGTCAATATGGGGGTAGTGGTTTTTCCGGGTGGTGTTTTGGTGGAGGTGTTTTTCCTAATCTTAAACTACAAAATCTACCATATTTATACTATTTTCATGGTGACGTCACTAATGATATCACCGTGAAATTTACGCGTGACTAATCACGCTTCAATGACCGGTTGCTAATCAACGCGTACAGCGGGCTATACGGTATAGGTCCCTTGTCGCTATTCATACTACTTTTACATTTTACAATTTCTATGCTCTCAAATGCATCCAACTGTCTATTATTGGTCACATTTCTAACTAATCTTAAATTACTAATATCTATTCTATGATTGTTGTCAAAAGCATGTTGTGCAACACTAGACTTATCTGTTCTTCCATATTTTAGATGAGCCATATGCTCATTAAATCTGGTGTTAATTGATCGTCACGTTTGTCCAACATATTTTCGATCACAATCATTACAACTAATTTCGTAAATCCCAGACCTTTCATTTGGAACAATTTTATCCTTTGGATTGTCTAAAAGTTGTTGTAATTTATTACTCGATGAATGAATCGCTGTTATACCCACGTTTTTGAAGACCTTACTCAAACCACGAGTAAACCGGGGTTCGTACGGGATGGATACATACTTTGGAGTCTCTATATCCTTTTGAAAGGTCGTAGAATTACGAAGTGTGTCCTTAAATTTACGCTTCCTAATTAGTTTTTCAACTATATCTCTAGGATAACCATTACTCACAGCTATATCTTTAATTAATACTTTTATTTTTCAAACCTCTCATTACTGAGAGGGAAACTTAGTAAACGATGGACAAGAAAATTAAAACTTGGCATTTTATGTTGATAGCAGTGGTGAGAGTCATTATGGATATATGTGATCGTACTGGTATCTTTTCTATATATATCAAATTCTAACCTATTGTCACTATTTTTAATTACTAATACATCTAAAAATGGAAGTTTTCCATTATTTCCTAGTTCATATGTAAACTTTACAGAAGTGAAACGACTATTTAATTTGAAAATTAAGTTTTCTACATCCGCAATCTTAGTGTCAAACACGGCAAAAATGTCATTACACTTTTTTTGGCTGAAATCGCAAATTTCACACCTGAAATCTAACAAATAATAGAATGAAAAAAACAATAATAATAATACACGAACGATGGTGACGTTCCGATAAGTAATTTCCTTTCTTTTAAAGGTTTTCGTTGTTAAGGTTAAGGAAAGGTGGCATATTGACATCATTCCGCGATGGCACTGGAAGCTGAAGGTATAGCGTATAGCCGTTATTTCTGCTCTCGGTGGTACATGCCACATGCAAAATTTAATATGCGAACTACTCACAATAATTCTGAATCATTCACTTACAAGACTCAGCCGATAAGTATTCTAAAACCCTGTCGTGTTATACCACATTTTCAGTTTCATTCATGCATGTATAATTTGCATAGTAGGTATGTAAGACATTAACATTTTGTAGGCTGCTTTACGTTGTAGAAGGTGAACGAATTGTACCATCAATTAGAAGTAAATACCACGTTCATTAAATGTGGGTACGTCAAATAATTCCAGGGAAAGTTGACTCAAATTATCTGCTGCTCAACGTCCTCTCATTTCTTTGGGTAATTCGAGTAGCACAGAAATACTTTGGGTACCGAATACGAGCGAGACTTGCAATAAAATTACAGTTAAATCAGAGATTCCATTGCATGTCCTGAAATTTAGACTATAATCATTTTTATTTTTTAGTCAAGCTTTGGTTATGTTTGTATCCAAACCAGCATTCACTTGTAGCGTTGATTGAACGACTTCTTCAATCAACGCTTGTAGCGAGTAGTGGTGAGGTATTTTTTAATTTTAATATTCATGGTATATTTATCCAATAAAGTTCGTAGAAACGGTTCTTTGACCATTTCCATAAACTATGTAAAATTCTCTCTAAAATATTTAAGTAAACAGACGAACATCTTTCACATCTTACTATGTCTCAAGAAACCGTACATTTACATTTACAAAAATAGAAATACATTTTGCGTTTTATTGGCGTACAAAACGACGCTGAAGAATGCTTTAAAGTGGCTCTATTATTAAATAGTAAATTTGTATATGAAAAGGTGATTCTTTAATCAACCGGAACGAACGGAGTATCTAAATAACTAGGAAGACGATAAAATAATAATCGTCAGTATTCATGTATAATACCGTTACTTCTACGTATGAGTAGGAGTTGCTATGTTCATACCTTTAAACAAAAAAATTATATATAGGTGTTTCGATAACACAAATTTCTTTGTGTTATAATATTCTTGTTTTTCATTTGGTGATAATTTACTTTACCTTCCGTTTCAGGCCTCGCCGGCGTTCAGGAAGCAGTATAGTGGTCTTAGACGGAGACTTGGAGCCGGCGAAGAAACACCCAGATGATTTAGATGACAGTCTCGACTACAACATGGTTATGATGCTATCGGGGGACAATGGACCGCACCGGGAGATGGCCGTGGACGTGCCGGATACCTTTATTGCCAGAAATAAAACGCCACCGAGATATCCCCCACCTAAGCCTATCCTACAGGTAAAAGAATGACTAATGTAGAAGCATTATAAATATTTGCTAAATGAAAATGCTATCATCGTTTTAAAAAAGTTCTGAGCCCCACTTAAATGATCCATATATTGACATAAGAGTTACAACGTGGCGGTGAAAGACATGATCTTCGCGAAGCATCTACGGTTTTTCGAAATTTAAGTAAAAAAAAATCTAAAATAAACCCATTGAATATCAGGAATGTGCCACCAAAAAAATACTGTTTAGTTATTCCTATTCCATGAATTTTTATTTTCGTACTTTCCCGCGTGTGGCGATAGCGACGATTTTTTTAGCAACGAATTTTAACATTAATTAGAATGTGCATAACTTGGCAACATTACCTGAAGTGGATAACAGATTTAGTTCAGTAATGACAATTTAGAGTTGATGATTTTATTTCAGATTTTTTTTGTTAAGGAATAAAAATAAAAACGGAAAAAATCATACATCTAAATTAATTGTCTGCGACAAATTTGGAAATTAGATCTCAAGTAAATATACACACATCAAAAGAATCTAGGGGACACGTCAATAAGTTCATGTTACGACAATGAATAAAAATATAATTATTGCACGTTTACGACATACTGTTTTTCATTCGATTTATCACCATCTGACGCTATTTGTTTGTAAAGTTAACCTCATGTTTCAGGAGAAAATGGCGTATTTTATCAGAATGCCTTAAACCATAAGTTGCTTCGCGTTTGTTTTAGTTAATTGTCGTGGTGACACTTGGTGTAGACGTAAGTTCGTATACTTTGGAGAACATAGACATCATTTAGACTGCGGGACACAGTGGCGTGCAATTGGTATGCTTCAGGATGGTGCTACACAAAGAACTGTAGCTGAAGCTCTTAACACCTCTAAAAGTGTTGTTAATCGGTTGTGGCTAAGATATCAACAATTCGATGATGTTTGTGAACCTCATACGGGGAACTAACGCAATTCAAGATCGCTTTTTACGACTTACGACCATGAGTGCGGACTTAATGCTCGGCGGCCTATGAGGGTGCCAAGGCTATTGCGAGGGATAATCTTACTGAGTGTCTTATACAGGAGTGGAACGACATACCTCAGGAAGACATAGACAATTTAATATTAAGCATGCCACGTAGATGCAGAGCGGTGATTAATAGTCGCGGAGGTCACACTTTGTATTAACTATTCGTTTTGTCATTCTTTAGCAAAGAAGTTAATTGCTCTTTTTCGTAACTTTTTTAATTTTTTTTCCTTGTCTCAAGTTGCAGTTGTTTGTAAATTTTTCTTCAATAAAACTATTTAAAACCATAAAAGTAACTATTTTTATTAGTTATTATCTACTAGTTTCATATAAAATTTATTGATCCTCACAAAATGTGTTGTCTTTTCCATTTTTGCTTTATCACACGAAATGTCTAGCGACGAAAATAATTTCGGGCGCCACTGTATTCGTCTGCGACAAATTACTTAGGTATAAGTGTATAATTTTATTATAAATATAGTTAAATTATGTCATGACACCCTTAATTTAATGGTATATTCCAAATTTGTCGCACAGGTATAGAGTGACGTCCGAAATTATTTTCCTCCCTAGACATTACGTGGGATAGATCCAGAACCGGAAATAGAAAAAAGTTCATATTTTAACGAAAATTACGACATGACACCCTTACATCAATGATATGTTCCAAATTTGTCGCAGAGGAATAAAAGTGGCGTCAAGCCGTAAAAATTTGTTTCGTCGCTTGACATTACGTGTGATAAAGCCAAAACCGGTAATAGAAAAAAAGGTAATATTTAACGAAAATTACGTCATGACACTATTAATTCATAAGCATGCTCCAAATTTGTTGCAGACAAATACAGTGGCGTCTGAAATTATTTTCGTTGCTAGACATTACGTGTAATATAAAATAGTTCATGTTTTAAGGAAAATTACGTAATAACACCTTTATAATGATATATTCCAAATTTGTCGCAGACGATTACAGTGGCTTCCGAAATTATTTTTGTCCCTAGACATTACGTGTGATTACGGAAATAGAAAAAAGTTCATATATTAAGAGAAAATACGTCATGACATCCTTAGTTTGATCGCATATTCCAAATTTGTCGCAGAGGAGTACATTAACGCTAGGAATAATATTCGTCTCTTGACATTACGTGTGATGGAGTAAAAACCGGAAATAGAAGAAAGTTTCAAGGAATATTAAATCATACCTTTATTCCAATCGCATATGCCAAATTTGTCGCAAGACATACCGTGTGGCGCCCAGAATTATTTTCGTCGCTTGATACTAAATAAATAATACGAAAAACTGGAAATAGAAAATATGTCATTTCAAGAGATATTACGTTGATATAATATGCTTACTTGACACGTAATTTCCAAATTTGTCGCTGGCGAGTTCATACTTTTCCGATTTTAATTTTATTTCTTAACAAAAAATGGAAACGCCACTGGGTGGTTTTCTGAAATAACGATCGACATCAACTCTAAATTGACATTACTGAACTAAATCTGTTATCCGCTTCTGGCAATGTTGCCAAGTTGTACACATGCTACATGTCGAAATTCGTAGCTAACTTCACATCAATAAAGTAGGTGGGGTATTTGCGGCAGGTACTGTGAATTGTGGCCCGGTTTGACTTTGTTAGACTTAGGTACACTATTACATAACGCTAAATGATTGTTTTACTACAAATCGTATTACCTAGAATTATTAATATATGCGTATAATATATTAATTTAACCTACTCAGGTTTGTGTGAACTCAAAACTTTTGAAAATGATAGTAGTTTTATAGATACTATCTTAATACTAACAATATTTCATGAATACACACTAATTATAACTTATTGCACAATACACAAAGGGTGTTGCACGATACAAAATTATGAACCATATAGAATCCTAGATTATCCCATACAGGTACCCATATTATAATATCCTAGATTATTATAATTGATCCAGATTAAATAATTCCTTAAATAAAGTTCCGGGAATTTTCTACAATATCTTGATGTGTCTTTGGTTGGCAGAAAAAGAGTATTTTTTTGTTGTTATTTATAATTTATGCTTCATTCAGGTAGGGTACGACCGGCTCTTAGGAGTGACATTCGGGGAAGACGCCCAAGAAAGGGCGATAGACGTGCCCGATAATTTTGTCGAAAGAAAAAAGACCCCGCCTAAGTACCCGTCGCCTATAACCCCAAAGGTAAACAGAAAACAAAAGTTCTCTTGAGCATGGCCTATAATATGTACTTATACTAAGTAAAAAAACTAGACATATTAACCACCGGTTGAAGTAATTAGTATAGTTAGAATTGTATTAACATTAACAAGTATATTAATTTTATGCATGGATCCGATATAATTGCCAAAATCAATTTCCCATCTTTGTATAATACACTTCGTTCTTTGTGTTGCACATCCTCTATAATCTCAAAAATTAGTAAAAAAAAACTGTTTTCGGACTAATCAATAAACATCCGGATTCTGTCAGGTACGAAAACAATAATTAAGTCCCCGCATCCGCTCCTGAACAGGGAACAAACACCACACCTCGTCATGTTATACGAGTATGGATAGCCTCAATGAACGTGACAATATTTCTCCTATCCTGCCGGGCTGATACTTCTGATAAATATTTATCTAAAAAATATATAATTTCATGTATAAATCCACCTATCCAGACATTTCTATAACTATTACGGATGTATCAATGTTCCCATCGTATGAAATATGTGTGTATATTTAGTGGAAGTGCAAAAACCGCACAACCTATACCGACTAAACCACATTAGTAAAAATTTACGTTGGACGTAGCATTCGGCATAAATTTGTGCGTGCATTAGGTACAAACTTATGCGGGTGTGGACTTGCTGGCCGTTTACGAAATATCTAATCTTGGGTTAGTAGTAATAGATTATGGTGAGAAATTAAGTAAAAATAACATTTGAATATTTGGATACACACAGAAACGAATCATTGAGAAGTTGCACAAGTTCGTTCGCCTTTATTGAGGTTCTTCAGAATGATGTACGATTTAGTTACATATAGTAAGGTGAAATATAGGAATGTGTTCTACGAAATTTCTAAAAAATAAAAATTAATACTTAAGATCAAAGTAAATATCAAAATCAATAACTCTCGCTTGGATCACAACCAACTCTAAGATAGCCGTGCTGAGGAAAAGGCAACGTCGTATTCCGCGCGACAAGAAGTCTCATTTTAAAATAAACATGCCATGTTTGATTTACGAATTAATTTCTCGAAAACTAACCACTAAAATGTCTTCAGAGTTTAACGAGTTATTTAATAGGTCTTCCTTTATAGGTGTGAATTTTTTGAAAATTAAACGCTTGGTAGGTTTTTAGTTATTAAAAAAATATTGTAAGATGATATTTTCATTACTATTAATAAACAAATTCAATATTTTCACATTAGTACATGGATACCAAATAGCCATGACACGGATAAATAAATTTTTCTTTAAAAATGAACGAAGTAACATCAAAAATTTATTGCTAAACAAGGCAAATGCATACTTTGCGAAATGAGCCGCTAATACCTTTAAAACCTACAGTTAAAGTAAGATATAAAATATCCCATTTATATAAACTTTTACTATATTTTTTTGGGAATTTGAATACACTAATACCTCGTTTATTTTATACATTTTTAAAGTTTATATCATAGCTGCTTTTGCACTCAGGTCCACGGTCCACCTAAATTAATAGGCACCGAAATTTACTTCAAAAACAAAGCAAAAAAAAACAAATAAAGCAAATTAATAAACTCAATACAATTGAATAGCTAGTAGGTAAACTATATTGTATTAATTAAGTAGAATACAATAATTATATCCCAATATGTATTTCATGCGATTTAAAAAACACTAATCACTAAATTAACACAAAACATTTGATTTTTCACTACACTTTAACCGAAAAATCCGATGCAAATACTTTTTTATGCCAGAACGGTACACTGCTGATAAACTAGTTTATCCCTAGCTACGTTGCCACTTTCTCTGAACATGGCTATACCTGTATAAAAGAGACTATGCTTGTATACTTCGCTTAGAGCCTCGTAAGAAACCATAGCGCAAGAATAAATACAATTTTTTCTTGTGACCATAGACTTATGGGGGATATAGAGTGATAATACCACTCAGTACCATATTGATGATGAGCCCAGAATATTGAATGGCTAATGGTAATAAGTAAGTTACTTATTTTGAATATAATAACGACGACAAGGAGGAAATGAACATCTTACACGTATGATTGATTTATAGTGACTATTATCTCTGGTGGTATGTAATACAGTACTTTATACTGTTGCTTAAAAAGGTTTATAATGTTATCACCATTCCTCTCACAATCTACTTGTCTTCAATAACTCAGATAAAGGTGTGGGTATTGACATTGACCCTGCAGTGCAGATACTGCTTTCCGTTCTGCTAAATGTTCGATTTGCAGTCCTACACGTTGTTTATTTATGTTAGTCCTAAACAACGGTAATACAACGGCTACAGCTATCTTATTCAAAGCTAATGGACAACTTGTGTTCCATTTCTGCGTTTACATGAGCGGAAATCTGTTATATCGTTGGACGAGAACTCTAGAGGATCATTACTAAGTCAATGCATTTGGGTTAAATGTACTCGTATCGTGAATATTTCTGCTCTTCGTGATATACTTACTTCAGAATGAATTATTGAGCGCAATATCCTAATTACCAACGGTGCTTTGGTTCTTAGGTAATACAGAAAAATGCGGAAATGCACGTAATTCCGATGCTATCCGTATCTAAAATGATGTACAGCTATTTTAATTGCTGTACATTTAAAGCACTCACCATTTCACGTAAACACCTAGTTATTAATTACTTGTGATAAGACTTGCTTCAGATGTTTTAACTTTACGCTTTATATTACCACTAATGTTTACGCAATCGTCTACAATATTTAAAGTCGAATAGTCAACTAATTTATGGATTCTGGAGAATTCCATTTAACAGTGACCATTTTCCAAGATGCCAGTACGTATTTATGTTAATATACTTAAGTAGTAAACATGTACTTAACTACCTGTGATTAACAAAGATAAATAAACTTAGAGGATGAAAAAATCTCTTAAACCTTAAATTGCCGTAATACATATTTAACTAATATCATGTTCAGAAATGTTCAAATGTTTCCTCAAACGAGAATAATATCGAAATAATTGAAGAAGTTGAAGAAATTGAAGAAATTATATGAGAATAATATTTTTGCGAAAGTTATTTATTAAATTTTATGTTTATGTATTTTAAATAGACGTTACTCCAAGCAGTGTTTAATGACTACTATTGTCAAATAATTAATACACGACGATCTAGGGATCCAGGGTGATGTCCGACCGCAGGGAATAGTGCGGTGCAGGAGGGCGATCGAGGTTTGCAGTTCTAAGAGCGTGGATATTTTGTAATTGTTGGTTTTTAAATCATAACTCGGTTGTTATTTCCTTTAAAATATTTTTTTAACAGTAGTCAGAAAGCATCGGTTCTCAATTTCTAGACAATACCTTTTTTTGATTTGACACCCAGTTTCCGAGTGATGGAGAGAAAAATGTAAAAACACAAAATGAATTAATTTTAGCGAGCATCGAGCGGATAACGCTTTTTTAAAAATAATTTATTTTTTTTTCGGCCAAACGGCGATAGAGAATATTATGAAATTTTTACCAAAGAAAGAACTGCCCTTCGGCTATCTGACGGACTACGGAAAATTTTGAATAACGCCCTTTTGTACAGGACATCTTTGGACAACTTTTTTTGCTTTTAGTGTATAAACACCTAGGTACCACTTCATTTTTTAGAGCACTTACGGGCGCACGAGCACTCTACTACAGGGGGAAAACGGAAAAACGTGCTACTTAACATTTTATTTGCTGTTATATTAGTGTGGGTTGTTTAGTTGTTGGTTGTTTAATTGATAATTTTTGTATTAAATTAAAACATTATGGAAAATGCAACATTTTATTCAATAATTCGTAACTTTGGAGCCAGACGAGATATCCAAGTATTTAAAAAAATTATGTACAGAAAATAAACCGATTATCACCACAAGGTGTTTTGAAATTGGACAAAGAAAACATAATTTTGTGTTTCCCTGTAGAATGCATATAATTTCAGCTTTAATCAAGAAAGTGAATGTGATTTATTATACTGGAATAATTTTCCGTCTAGCTGTCCAAAAAATTCTCAAAAACGGAAAAATATAAAAAAGATCTACAAGAAAACATTTTGTAAAAATTTTAAGGTGTTCGTTTTTAGGGTTCCGTATCCAAAGGGTAAAACGGAACCCTATTACTTATAGGACTCGGTCACCAGGCTGTATCTCATGAACCATGATAGTTAGACCGTTGAAATTTTCACAGATGATGTATTTCTGTTGCCGCTATAACAACAAATACTAAAAAACAGAATAAAATAAATATTTAGGGCGCTCCCATACAACATACGGACATCGACCTGAATGTGAATGCTAATAAATGCCGGAGTCGCCGGTCGGACGAGATACTACAATTAAAATAAAATTTAATATTTAAGGGGGGCTCCCATACAACAAACGTGATTTTTTTGTCATTTTATAGATAATGGTACGGAACCCTTCGTGCGCGAGTCCGACTCGCACTTGGCCGGTTTTTTCTGCACCTGAATGTATGTATCTATTGCTTACAGCTGTATATTTATTTGTCCTCTGTCAAATGTGGTGAAACCACATTGGTCAATCAAATTGGTCCTCTGTCAATGTTTTGAAGTGAACCCACTTCAAAACATCAGATTAAACTAAAACTTTGCACACTTATCAAGGACCGATGATAATACAATAGTTTGACAACTTTGCCCCGATGTCCTCACCAGGATCATAAACTCGAAACTTTTAAAAAGGTTTTTAGTTTAAAAAAACTTTAAAAAAAACGCTTCTATAGCAAACCGAACTAAAAAGTAAAAAATTAATTATAGTTAATACATAATAATGAATAATAAATAATAATAATAAATTATAAATTGTACTGGCGGTATCTCGCGGCTTATTTTAAAATATTTGAAATAGGGTATTATTATTTAAAATATACGCTATTATTATTTAAAATATACGCTATTTAACGGAACGGAATTTATTTACGTTATACTATACTAACCCTATTGCATTATACTAGTATTGGTAAGGCCATCTTAATAATTAAATTCCGTGTTCCTGGATACATAAATTTCGGAGAATTTTGAAGATATCTTTGACATGATAACATTACCAGCGAGCCATGATTTTAATTAGATAGATATGTTTTAAAATCAGGATGGAGTAGGGATATTAATCCCGCCAAGTGGGATCCCGCTTCATTTTTTTGGCCCCGCGAACATTGAGATGACTGTTTCAACTAATAGTTGGAAAAAGTGCAACGACCTGACTCGGCAAAACGCATATCGCTCCGCCATATAAACAATAAAGCGCGTAAAACAACAAAATATAAACAACAAAAATATAAAACACAAAAAAGAAATTAAATATATAAACAACAAAACATAAAACACAACAGTTAAACACAAATTAAACAGATTAAGATAGTGCATATTATAATTATACAAAACAGTAAAATAAAAATATAATTTATGTTTTAAAAAACAAATAAAACAATTTACCATTTTTTTTAAATTAATGTAACGCACTAAAAAAACTTTTGATGGATCTGAATCAGAATTCAGAACTTTGAAAATACGCTTTTAAAAAGCAAATATTATAAATTGTTTCATCCCCCAACCTGGTTCTTAAATCCTCACACAAATGTCCTGCTGCTGAAAATATTAACGCAATAGATTACAAAATGAAAATGAGTAACCGAATTGGATTTGAAAATTCCTTCCAAAAATATTCATAATCTATTGAGGCAAGAAATAAGCGATTTTGAAAATTAAGGTAATAAAGGCAAATACATAGGTACGTATTGCCTACGAATATTATTTACCATTCCACCTACAAGCGTTGAGGCAGAGCGAGCATTTTCGGCAGCAGGATATTTGTGTAACGATTTAGGAACCACGCTGGGGTATGAAACGATTAATAGTCCTTGCTTTTTAAGAGCGTATTATCAAAGTTCTGATTTCGGACTAGGATTGGTCAAAAGTTTCTTCAGTGTGTCATATTCATTTTTAAAAAATATTTTATTTGTTGTTTAAAACATATATTATATTTTTATTTTACTGTTTTGTATAATTATAATATGCACTATCATAATCTGTTTAATTAGTAAATTTTAACTGTTTTAACAGCAAAGTGTTAAATATTCTGTTTTTGTTTTGTTCATGTGTTATATTTGTTTTTATTGATTTATTAATTAACAAAATATAATGTTATATTTTTAAAAATATATTTATTTTAAGGTAGTAATGGTTGGTATATTGATTCTCGATCTCTAATTCCTATGTTCCTTTGGAATCCCGAAGGACTGGAGAAAATCCCGCACGAATCCCGCGAGGTTGAAAACGGCGCGGGATTGCAATTCTTACGCACGAGGCACTTGAAAAATGAACAAATCTTTGGCCATCGCCACTGTCGAGTGTGCAACAGGATTTGACATTTATTACGATAGTTTAGAGCGACTTAATTAGCAATATATAACTAGGTAATTACGGACAGGCGATCTGTTTTATGCAGAAGTATTTATCTGCTTAACTGTAGCTTACGAATAGGACTTAAGTTATTCATTATTACCTTTTCATGTCAACCAAATGGTAGAAGAATAGGCCCCATCTTAAGTAGCATCTAGTGATTTCACCGGAAATTTATTAATAACTTGTAAAAGTATGTGGACAATATTGACGACCCACTTACATTTAAATTAAGCATTAAACCAGTTTATTAATCTGTTAAGGAATATTATAAATATTGGTATTTACACTTACGGTGCGTAAAGCAGTAATTATATGTATATATGCATATTATTTTATTTTAACATGATTTATAATAACCTTTTGTAATTAAAATGTTGTTTTTTCTAATTATATACACATTACTGTGATAACAGTAATTATTATTAACTAGGTAAGAAATATTATTGTTTCTGCTTCACTTCAAAGAGCATTTCAAATAGCATGCAGGAAAATATTGGTAAATTAATATCGTCCATAGGGTTCCATATTGTGGAACAATATTCTAAATTAGATCTAACTACAGAATTGAACAATTATAGCAGAAGAGTGACGACGGAGAAATCTTTATTCGTTCTTTGAACAAAATTTTCTACATGACTTTTGAGGCTAAGATATTGTTTACCTAAAATCATCCACAAATCCATATTTCATTCACACTGTCAATTTCAAATCCGTTCAGAAACAGACTTGAAATGACAGGATTATTCATGCGAGAAAAACGGATTTGTTGACATTTATTTGAGGTCGTAAATTTGTCTACGTCCTTCTAAAAATCAGCAAAACTATTTTTACCTTATAAATGTTTAAATCATCGGGACACAAAAAAATGTACATTAAGCAGAACATTTATATGTCGTTTAAAAACATAGTAAATAACAGAAGCCCCAGGTAGTTTCCCTGAGGAACTCCTGTTGATAATTTTTTATTTGAAATTATTTAATAAAATATTGAATTCTACCAGTATTAAGTACTAAGTACCAAGAGATAAGATCCAGAAGATACTATGTAGGTACTCCAAAATTCTTCGGCTTATCGACAAGGCTCAAGTGATATGTATAGGTACGTTTTAAAGATAACATATTTTTCTTTTTAGAGCGGATTAAACGGTACAAGTCCAATTCAACCGCCGTTACCAGACGCGACTACAAAGCCAGTGCCCCCTCCCAGGGACCACCTTAAGATAGAAAAAGACGGACGACTAGTCAATAGGGCACCTGCTCCACAGTTACCTGCTAGGATTACTAATAATAATAATATAACCGGTCCCACCCCGGTTCCACTAACACCCACCTCAGTGGTGGAACCTACCAGGGAACAGTTGGACAGTATTAAAAAGTACCAGGTAAGTTTGATCCGCGATGTATTTATCTTGTTATTATCAATAATGACTCACTTCATTTCTTTGTGGGTGAGGGTGTACGCCACTGTGGTGTGTTGAGCTAGTTTCAAAGCATTTTCCAGTTCGACATCAGGTGGAGGGCCGGCAATAGAGGGCGAGAAATTAAGGGTCGCTAAAAACAGGAACGACTAATTACGGGAACAGATTCCATCATCTGCGCATGTCTAAGATCAACGGTCAAATGTAACAACTACAAATTTCAAATTTGAGAGCTAACCTAAGAAAACAGCAAATAACGTCAGATGTCAGACGTCCCGTTAGCATCAGATTTAGATTTACTTTTAGCCCAAATTCATTTATTTACAATCGACCAAACAAATACTGTTTGGCAATATAAAAAATTAAATATTTTAGCAACAACAAGATATTTTTAGATTGAAATTTTGAACAGACTTATATTAGACCCTAAATAAGAGATAATGTGAATTTTCTCAAATAGTATGTTTAATAACATTACGATTATCAAGTAAAATCCATCGAATACCTAATACGTATTTGATAGAAGTTGAAAGAAAAAATATGCCTAATGTAATGAACACTATTCCAGACAATGCGCGTCTATTATACAGTGTGTTAGAAATACGTTGGTGGAAAGAAATATTTACCGTTGAGTGCACTATAAGCCCTAACATTTAATTTTTTTTTTAATAAACAGTAAAAACCAAGTCCTACGTTGAATATTTAATATTTTTAGAAAAATAACTTCATGATATCCTTAGTTCAACGGTATATACCAGATTTGTCCCAAACAAATACAATGGCGTCCGAAAATATTTTTGTCCATAGATATCGTATTAGGTATAAATTAATAAAAAACCGGAAATAGAAAAAAGTTCATATTTTGAGAAAAAATAACGACATATCACCCTTAGTTCAATAGCACAATCGAGATTTGTCGCATAGGAATACAGTGGCGTCCGTAATTATTTCATTCCCCTAGACATTCCGTGTGATAAAGCAAAAACCGAACATAGAAAAAAGTTAATATCTTTAATGGCCTTAAATTGTGTGGTAAAAAGCTGGAAGAATGTAATGTGGATTACCACAAAAACATGGACCCAAATATTTTTGAAGAGTGGTTTGAAAAAAGTTTAATGCCAAACATAAATCCTGAAAGTGTCATTGTATTAGATAATGCAGCCTACCATTCAAGGCAACATCCCATAATATGTCCTCTAAAAAACAGGTAATTAAAGAATTTCTTCTTAAAAATTACCTATATTTCGAATCATGTCATGTAACAAAAAGCAATTGTTGGAGGTCCTTAATACTAAACAATGAGAAAACAGTATGTGACTGACAATATAGCAAAATAAAGACATATATTATACTATTTTAAGGTTACCACTATATCACTATATTTTTAATTCCATTAAACTTATGTGGTTACAATTAAAAGTGAGAGATCGTATAAAAAATGTGTTTCCAAAATTCGATAAAAAAGTCGTGGAACTTATTACCGAAGAATTTTTAAATATTTCAAAAGAAGACTAGTCGAAGGCAATTGTAAAAGTATGTAAGCAAATATGAGGAAGAATTTCTATATTCTTCCTAGTTAGGACAAATTCTTATCTTAATGGTGGTGAAAGATTTATTATCAATCTGGCAGAGGAATTGGATGAACTTATAAGAAAAATCAATAGAGTATTTTTTAAATTATGTTAAAAAATAATTTTGTGCGAAAACAAAGGGAATCCGACCCTGGCTGCTATTTGGAATTAGTACTGGTGGTATATTTTTATACTAATAGTTTTTATACGAATATGAATTATTTCTGGCGGATACTATACCTGCTATATTGCCATGAAGCCGGGGATTACCATTTGTATATTTTTACCCTTTAACAGAGGTTCAAACGAGGACCAAATCACTAGGGATTATTACCTTCAAAATTATGAATCAAAAAGTATGCTCACAAATCGAAGATATTAATATATATACGTATAAGATATTAATATAACCATTGTTTAATATAATGTAGATACTGAAATAATTTAAATATAAATGCAATATATTTATGATCTTTGATGTAGTCTCTTCACACATATGACCAAACCAAGCTATGTAAAAATCATTACGGACATCACCCGTAACCAGGGTAACCTAATTCTTCCTTTGCAGAACAAATAACTCGTTTTGCAGCTATCATATCAGGACACCTATCAAGTATCAATATAAATCATGTCAGGAGTAGCACCACAAATCAACACATAGCTTTATCTGCTCCACATTTCTAGCTAAATCGCAATCTGAATATTGTCATTCTCATGTTTCAAATATTTATATCTTAAATAACTTTGTTGTTTACTTTGTCATGTTATGAACACACCACGTAAACATTTAACGTTGTGCAACTCTCAAATGCATCCATACAATAGCATACCATGCTGCGCCGCACGTCTATGGCTAAGTAATTAGATATGCACTGCAGGTTGTAAATACCTATTAAACTATTAAAACAAAGCCCTTGAGGTACCACGATATGCGTCATCGTTCCCTCTTTCAACGGGAAAATAGTTTTAGGTCGATGCAGTACGTCCATGCATTGACGATATAAGTGAATTTAGTCTGGTTACCTAGACTGCAGTCACAGTGGTCTGTGGGCTACGTCATAACTTCGCGAGCGTTGAGGGCAAATCCGAGCTAGCTTATGAGCGGCCCCTTCTAGTTTTAACAAAAGGTGTTCTTATACTCTATTGTTGATACGTCTGTTGGTTTATCCCAAAGCCCAAAGTTAGTATATGGAAAGTTGTCTCATACAGCTTCCGGAGCGTTCGACTGGCGCTCGGCGACTTAAGGTTTATGACGTACGCGCTAGACTTTTGACTTATTATTTTGTAGTAATAAATACATTTTTGGACGTTTTATTAAGAAATAAAACGGATGAGGGACAATCTCGCGAAACGTTTTACTTATTTACTTTTAACCTAACTAACATATAAAAAAAGAGTCGGTTTAGGTGCCTATTTGATTTCATTACATTAATAATAGAAGAATAAAACTGAATTAGCGATTAAATAAAAAATGCTTGTTTAATTAGATTTTCAAAATTAAATTACATTTTTCTATAAAGGAGTAAGAAAAAATTAATCGTTGTTTGTATCTCGACTCGCGACAGTGTTGAACATTTTAAAAAAATCAGTTCTCCAACTCTTGATTTTAGTTTAATTATTGGCATCTGCCGTATATTATCCGCAACAATACACAGACCATGGAGAAAAAGAACAGTTTCCATCTAGTGGTGAATATTTGGTTTCACTATTGTATCTCTTTGTTGCTTGCTCAATTCCCAAATAGAAGTCCTAAATAGAATCAAATTTTTATGTGGCATATATTTTATTATTGTGTTGACCTTGTAAAGTGTGTTTTATAATTGTGTGTAATTATAATTTATAATTACACACAAATTTATTTATAATTGTGTGTAATTATCTCTGGTGATTAATTGACAATCAACAGCGATACAATGAAAAATATTACTTGCAACTGGGTGTGACCGTGTGAAATGAAAATGATATAGTAACCAATAATATCCTAGCAAGTGGCGGTTTGTATACAAGATTACAAGACCTGCAGAATATAAAATCTTGTAGAACGTCAATAAAAAAAAATCACTTAATGGTAAGGTAGTTATGATTGATCATTGAATGTGCCCCACTCGCCCCAGAGCTTTTTCAATAAATGTGGGTACAATATAATACTAATAAACGTCTGTTTAACGTGCTAGATTTCTTGGAATGGCACAGTGAAACAAACGGCGTACCGTATTTACCATTGTAACAAAATGGTGTCCGCAGCGGGCAGATTTGTAAAAGGATAACCGTCAATATCCTTCTACTGGGAATGGCTGGTGTTCTAGCGTTCATTTTTTTCTCAAAAATTTTAATGGCCGGCCGTTTTTGCATTGTAAGTCGCTTAGTTCTCATGCAATATTAAAGTAACAGTGGTCTCATTTTAAAGTGGAAACCAGATCTGTAGCATTATCCTTGTAGCATTTTGAGATTCAAAATGAATTTTTCATCAAGCCAATACATAGAATCCCAAATTAAATTTGTCATTACCCACATTTTTCATTTTTTCCCGTTTCACTGAATATAGATTGCCGTTACAGCGCCGAACGCACAAATGTAAAGCTAGAGCAGAAACGTGACGGTGTTCGTAGAAGAAAATGAAAAAATAAAAGAAGAAGCTGCTCTCGGGGAAACCACATCTATGGTAAAATATAGACAACGTTTATTGTGATGTCAAAACCGATTATTTAATAATTTGAAAATGACTATAAATTAATAGTCCCAAGTACACCGTCCTTTTTGTGAAAGTTACAAGAGTGATTAAAATGGTCTTAACGGCTTCATTTTAACTAGTCTACCACACTGTAAAATTTTCGAGAGTACGCTATGGGCGCTTTTTCGCACGCGCAGCACATAAACATGTCGTTCTAGCGCGGTTAGAAATTTTTATTACAAAACTCAAATTTTTTATCTTAATTGATAGTTTATGCGACAGATTATGAGGTGCCATTTGCCCCCAGGACATATAAAAAATATAACAGTGAGGGCGTGTGATAAAAGTCACACGCCGCCACTGAGATTTATAGCATATAGATCCTACCAGAGACATATTAATACGGGGAGACCCAACGGTTTATTCATAACATGCTGGAAGAGCCGCGATCTATTATTGTTCTAAAAACTGCAATGAGTGCGAGAGAGAAAATGGAAGATAGCTCCTGCGGCGGCGACCTTTCGGCAACGCCGCTTCTTGTGATTAGAGCCCATCCAGTGGCGTATATACTTATCTTTAATGAATGAGTTAGGGTAAACTGCATAGTTACATAAGAAAAATACTGAATACCCTGTATCCGAACGTTGCAATAAATCAAATGAAAATAGAAAACATTCAGAGCATAGCTTAATTCGTGTACATTAAGATAATACTTAGTGACTGTAATAAAACTTTGTCGTGTGTTTCGTAGAAATTTATTTATAATTTTAATGCAAAAAGTACAGTTATTAACAGTACAGTACAGGACGTATTTTGTTAGTTAGTGGACGGTTTATTATTAGTTATTGGACACATTGTAAATAATTTAAATTCTTTTAAAAAAACACTTAAATAGGTGTCTGACCACTTAGTAACAATTTTCCTTGCGTGTTTGTTGAAATAACTTATGCAGTCTATTTATTTCTTCTTTCTCTTCCTCCTCGTTTTAAATTTTTTCAAGGTCAAATTCACGTTGTTCATTTTGAATGGCCCTGTCTTCATTATCTGAAATCTCATCATTTTCTGTATTGTAGCATAAGGATATGTGACATAGACATGTCATCACCTTCTTCTAGAATGTGAACATGGTGTTTAGGGGGAACACAATATTTGAATAATATAAGAAAATACGATAACTAAAATAAAATCACAGCATACTTTTGGGATTTACAAAATTCATAAATGTATATCCTACTTAAGTCAACATCAACTACTATATATATAAATAATAAAATAAAAGAATTTTTCTTTTCAAATTCTATAGACTGGCCATATGGAAGACAGTTCTATAAAAAAAATCACAAGTTTTTAAAATTTACAAACTTTATATCCTATATACAACACAGTAATCGAACTTTGTTAATCAAACCTACTATAATTATTGAATCTATTCATTCCTTAATAAGATGAGTTTTTTATTCAAACTTCTTATTCTATTTCGCCTATTGTTTTCTATTTTTTTTTGTTTCATAATAAATACGTATTTTGAAATATGTTTTCAATTCCAACTTGACCAATTGGTGAAAACGGTGGTCATTCAGTACTTCATCAACATACATATGATCCTTGAAATAATCCCAGATATTGGAAAGCAATGTAGGTAGGGTTTTCACAATTAAAAGGTCGTAAAGGTTCTTTACATTTTTGTTAAAAATACTGGTAGTGGCCCTGAAGAACCTAAAGAACCGCTCTGCTGTTTTACATGTTTCAATGACCAGGGGACTAGCGTTAACCGAAATATTCAAATAAATAAACCTATACATTTTTTATTTTACCTTGTAGGTACCTGATCCAAGAATACCATCCATCAGAACGACGTGGTTTAGCTCCGACTTTGACACATCTTAACCTATTTGATCGAATTTCTAGATCCTCAGGGAAAATGATCGGAGCACAGCTCTGGATATTTGGGTAGGGGTTGAAATCCCAACATGACAACCAGCTCAAGCCAGTGGTTTCTCCTTTTTGGGTCTTTCGGAAACCTTTCTAAGATTTTTTTGAATTATAATTTGGAGATGAAAATGGTATTTTGCATCACCAGAATAAAACTATTTTTAAATAAATGTCGCACATTGATTATGTAGTAGGTAAATAAATTATATAATAAAAAAATAATGAAATAATTATTGCAGAAATATAAAAAGTTCATTTTTGGTTTCAACGCCGCCCCTGGCCAAGCCAAGTAGGTAACCTAAAAAATACTTACTTCCCGATGAAAAGTAACATTTTCGTATTTAAATGATCCACTCTTTTACAAACTATACCTACAAGAATGCACCATAATTACACACTAAAGAAAACACAAGTACAAGACGGCGTTTCGGCAACCTCTAGTAAAATGCATCAAACGACGTTGCCGTTGTTGAGATTTATATCTCAAGGCACAATACATTTTCGGTTTTCACCATATATTATTAACGCAATAAGGCAATACAATAGATTACGTTTGTCAATAAGCTGTTTTAAATAACATTTTAGTATTAAAATGAATCAGATTCGTTGAAATTGTGAAATTATTTGAACATCTCTTATGGTATTCAAAGACTTCAAGTGAATTTAACAGTAAGCCTGGCAAACGTGCCGTTCGGGAGAAAAAGACGGACGACAAGGATGGAATGATGTTGGATCGGCCAAAAACGTAAAAAATTCTGTCTCTAGCTAAGCATAAAACAATCACGTACTGACAGTCTCTCGTATTAAAATGTCTCTGGATCTTACTTATATTATCATTATAAAATAACCAAATTGTACGCACTCTTCATTGTGCGATTAGCACGAAAATGCATAAAGCGTGTACATTAATAATTAATAAAACAAGTTTTACCAATACTCATTTCCATAGGCTACATGTGACAACGCAGGTGGGAGTAGAACTTAATTTACCTGTGATACCAAATACAAACAGCAACGCGCACCGGAACATCCACCTGTCCTCTTCCTTCGCACGAGTATAATTTGTCCGGGTCCTTTTTTTTAGCAGCCTACATATGATTCACACATGATTTGTTTGCGGCTGAATATTTATTTGTATTTTCGCTATTTGTGCGTATCATAGCTACATCTAATAACATTGCCGCAAGTGGTGCCATGGAAAAATATACCGAACTGTGCCTTTAATGTGAAACAATGGTGTCATCTCAGTGCGACAATACTGTTGTTAATTACAACAATAACTATTATCCGAATAAGGTTTGTTACCGAAATATGCATATATACCATTCAAGGATTGTTTGTTTACCGAAATTATAAAACGTGATTCCAGATATTAAGTGCGTTCTATAATGTGTTGCGCAAATCTGTTTAAAACAATAATTTAACAGCGATAACGTATATCAGGAGAGCGTATTTATATTTATAGTTAATTATGTAATAGTTTAGCAACAGCAATATCATCGGAAAAGATCGTGACGTAACAAGGCTCAACAATAAAACATGTTTTGAACCGCTTAAAATGTTCCTATTTTTACAGAATACTCAGATACGTTTTTGCGACAATTTTCAACTTACCCGCCAAATAACCAGAAACTTTGTTTTAAAAATTCTTACATTTGGCACTCCAAAATTGCGCAATATTTATAAATAACTTCCTTTTTTATTTCAGGAGCAAATTAGGAAGCGAAAAGAAGAAGAGGATCGCCTCGCGGCCCAAACGGAATTCCTGAATCGTTCGCTTCGGGGTTCCCGCAAGTTACAGGCCTTAGAGAGCAGACCACAGGGTGCCATTAACGATGCCTTCGCTGAAGATGAGGCCCAAGACTCATCTAGATCAACAACCCCCGCGCCTAGTAGCGAAAAGGAACTTGTTCACATCGCATACGGTGGGTGGTTATATAATTTTTTTATTTAATTATAACGGCTATTTTCCTGAAATTTTCCCCAAAAACGGATAAAGAACGAAAAAACAACTCGTTCATGATAAAAATATATAATGGTCGTGGACAAAGTATAGTATTCAACTCGCAATTGATAGTTATTATTCACTCGGGCGCCTTGCGTGTATAATGGCTATTGCATTGCTCGTTTAATAATATACTATTCTGACGAGTGACGAGTGAGGCGGATCTAGCGTAATTATAATGTAATTATATTATAGTATTCGATGGATTGACATTACGATTGACATTTTATTTTCTTGACCCATTCATTTGTTATTAATTTGCACCAAATTAAAATTGTGTAATCATTATTCAATTTGTACCTATATATGCCTACTTCAAAACTTATTCAAATATATATCTGAAATATATTACCAATTTTCGGTGTCAATATATCAATTCAATATATCAATATGTCAATTCTAAAAGAATGCGTGGCCTCTTTAAAATTTAAATACATATATCAGTACGACAACCTTTGCTTATACAATTTACTGATTACTGACCGCTCGCAGTTTCTATATCCGGAAATACCGGATGCCTTTTGTCCATCAATAATTTGTTTGTCATAGGAACGCTTTGCATATAAATATCATTTGCGGATTATAAATACCGAACAGACCGTTTTTAAAACCTGTTCAGAAAGTGGCAATTTATTGAAAACTCGATTTTCCGCATTGCCAAAAAACAGGGCCGGAATGTATCCTCTCTCCTGGCCGCGTATTTCGAAAAGCGTCCTCGTTTTGTCTCCCACACAGTGCCGAAATCAGGATGCATTATTCAACTGAAAGTGTCCGCAAAAAACGCAGTAGAATCATCAACTCAAGCTTCCAATACGTCAAGGAGACGTATTGGAGAAGCATTTCTTGCGAGATTTGCAGCAAATGCCCAAGTAAATCCGTCTCGATTTCGTAATATATTTCGTGATAATATATATAATATTTCGTGATATAATTTAAAAAAAACCAAGAATCAACAGAAAATAAATAAAAATAAATTACATAATTAAAATAAAATAAATAAATAAAAAAATAAACTTAATAAAATTGGAATTATGACTACTTGGTACGTTTTATTACAGCAAAATACGTCCAAAATATTAGAAAATAAAAAAAATTCGTCTAAAATAGTAGAATTCCTACACATAACTTAAAATAAAATGTGAGGTTAATATCACCAAAACTTTACAACAAACATTACAACAACAAATTAACAACTGAGGATATGTATGGCTGTTTAAATATTATCTAATATTTCTTGCAGGCGGTTATATTTAAATAAATATTTAGTGACATCTTATGTGATCGTTTTCTGATTTTTATCTCAATATTAGTTGTTCGGCCAGACTGCATCCTACCTTCTGTAATATTTCTATTTTTTCTTCGGGCGATAGCAGTCGGCTGTACTTTTATTTTGGTCTGGTACCTCGTCGTTGCGCTGTTTTATCGGAAATGAACGTCATAATTTGTGCAGCTGTTTGAAGATTTTCTAAAACTTTCCCTCTTTTTAAGAACTGTAATTATGCGTTCAACGTGTTCATTGATTTCATTTACGTTTTCTATATAGTCCATTTTTGGTTTCGGATCGATATTTTTAGTAAAAAATTAAGGCTGAGGATTTCCAATTCCAATAAGAATATCGAGATTATAACCTTCCCCGAGTTCTTCATTGAGGCCCGAAGAGATTTCGTTTGGAATACTGCTTACTGCTTTGTTAGAACATTTCACTGAAAAATTACCTGTTCCTTTCAGTTTGAAAATATCAGTGACGAAATCGACACAGATTTATAGTTTGTAACATCGAAATATGAGACAAAAACCCGAGCAAAAACCCTCATTATATCGATATCTTGCTACCGCATTTTTAACAGCGTTGTCAAGTATAACCGATTTCCAGGAATTTAAGGAAAAACAAATGTATAAAATCATTTGTTTTTCCTTAAATTCCTGGAAATCGGTTATACTTGATATCGGTTATACATCGCCCATCACATTATGACATTATCATGTGGTATAACAAAATGTTGATCACACTAATTATATATACCTTTCGTAATATAATAATACAATTGGAAGGTGAATGTGATGCAGAATAAGAATGTTTCCCATTCAAATATTACGGATCCATTTTACACGTTCCTCGGCCGTGTTACATCGGCATCATTGGAATTTATTTGGATGCCTAAATTGCCTAATACCAACGAACGTTCGTATCCTGTCTATAATTAATGACATTTTTTCCGACCATAACCCTATTACCACAAATCTGACCACAAATAACAGTGCCGTAACTAGGAATTTAGCGCCCCCAGCCAGGGTTAGGTTGGGCCCTATATAAATTTTATAAAACGATAAAAACAACTTTGAAATTAGAAAACTAATTCGAAGACATAACAATAAAAATGAAATCATGAACACTCAGCACTATTGAAACATCCCTTCGACATAGCCTTCAACAATAATAGTCAATAACAAATACGTAGGAGAAAAATAAAATGTATAAATTTCAATTTGGATTCCGTGAAAATCTCGCGACAACAGATGCTATTAGAAAGTTAACTGAATACACCTTAGATGGTTTTCACAGGGGTATTATTATGCTTCCTTGTTTTATGACCTCAGCAAAGCAATTTGACTATCACCCAATTAACTCTTCTAAAAGTTAAGCAAAGAAACTTTCAACTCTACAAGAATTTCACTTATTAAAATCCTATATAGAAAATCAAAAGCAATCAGTTAGGTGTCAAATGCAACAACGTCTGAGTAATTATATATTAAATGTGGAGTACCACAGGGCTCAATTTCGGGTCCTAATTTATATCAATGCGACCTACCAAATGCATGTATTTGAGGATGTAAACTGTATTTTTTATGCTGATGACTCTACATTGCATATTTTTTACTGTAACGGCTCCATGTTAGTGTAATGCTGAAATGTGGTGAATGCATTGTAAAATGCCAAAAAGTAGTTTACCTACACCTTGCCCTTAATAAAAAAAAATATATAAAAATTATATCGAGCACATGCGGCCTGAGCAACATACCAAATAACCCCACTAATGACATATTTCATATATACTCTTTACTGTATCACCCACCACCCATCTCTAAGATGGAATGCTCATATTGACTTCTCAAAACAACTATTTAAAGGAATATATGCTCTCATAGATAATTGGCTAACTCAATATCATATCAGTTGTATTGAAAATATATTTTGCATATTATGTCACGCTCAACCGTAATGTCATCTTGGCTTGGGGGCACTCTGCAGTTAGACACAGAATTTTTGTTTTCCACAGGAGAGCTGTCAGAATTGTCGATTGTCTCGGATATCGAGATGATACTAAACACCTTTTCATTCGACTCAAAATAATTACCTTATCCAGCATATAAACATTACAAAGCATAACATATTCACTACATACCATATATATATATATATATATATATATATATATATATATATATATATATATATAGTATATATAGTGTTTAGTATCATCTCGATATCTCGATATCATCTCGATATCTCGATATCATCTCGATATCTCGATATCATCTCGATATCTCGATATCATCTCGATATCTCGATATCATCTCGATATCTCGATATCATCTCGATATCTCGATATCATCTCGATATCTCGATATCATCTCGATATCTCGATATCATCTCGATATCTCGATATCATCTCGATATCTCGATATCATCTCGATATCTCGATATCATCTCGATATCTCGATATCATCTCGATATCTCGATATCATCTCGATATCTCGATATCATCTCGATATCTCGATATCATCTCGATATCTCGATATCATCTCGATATCTCGATATCATCTCGATATCTCGATATCATCTCGATATCTCGATATCATCTCGATATCTCGATATCATCTCGATATCTCGATATCATCTCGATATATATATATATATATATATATATATATATATATATATATATATATATATATATATATATATATATATATATATATATATATATATATATATATCGATCGATATATCGATATATATATATATATCGATATATATATATATATATCGATATATATATATATATATATATACATATCGATATCTCGATATCTCGATATCATCTCGATATCTCGATATCATCTCGATATCTCGATATCATCTCGATATCTCGATATCATCTCGATATCTCGATATCATCTCGATATCTCGATATCATCTCGATATCTCGATATCATCTCGATATCTCGATATCATCTCGATATCTCGATATCATCTCGATATCTCGATATCATCTCGATATCTCGATATCATCTCGATATCTCGATATCATCTCGATATCTCGATATCATCTCGATATCTCGATATCATCTCGATATCATCTCGATATATATATATATATATATATATATATATATATATATATATATATATATATATAACACATATATATATAACAATTGATATTTTTTTAATACCCATTGAAATAATTTTAATACCCATGCGCTGAACTACACCAGTATAATTTAAATTTAAAGAGGACAAACTTGTAGGACAAACTTGCAGGACAAACCGGTATTAATTACTATGGTAATAAATTGTATATCTTATTTGATGACAGTATTAAGGTGTTACTGCCACAAAAAAAAGTCAAATCCATAGCTAAACACTTTTTGATATGATGTTGATATTACGTTCTTTTCATATGAAGATAATATAGAGTGATACTGTTACTGCACGGTAGTTTCTGTCTCAAGAGTAGTTCACAGCAATAAACTATAAATGTACCTGATTTTTTTCAATTAATTAGGAAAAACTAAAATCGCCAATACAAGAGTAGAAGATATGTGGTAGATGACCCAGAAATTTCCTAATACATTATATGCTGAATAATGGATATGCTGCAAGTTCTGTAGTGGAGAAATAAAAAATAAAATAATAATATAACAAACTATTTTTTTGTGGTGCGGAAAAGGTGAAATGTTAAAATGATTAGCTCTACTCACAAATGAGTAGAGCTCCTCATATGTTGTTAAAAAGTGATATTTCCTTTCTATTATTTTTCTGACAAATAATACATTCATTTTATCTAAGTATGATCTACATATCTACATAGGTATATGCTATTATAGTTATAGACAAAACTGATATTTGCAATAGAAAAATGTATATGCGTACCTATGCCATAAAACGGAAACAAGAGGCCAGCAAAAATTAATATTCAATAAACATAATACATATGACATGCACAAAAGCCCAAACAATTCTTTACAATGTTTTACATTCACTTTGTCATTGTAATTATACAGCTAGCTTATGGTTATTATGGATGAGAATATTAATTTGTTTTTTATATACTTTTTGATACAGGAATGTCTTTAGACGTCGGTCCTTTTCTCTCTTAACATCACACTTGATGACCAATTACATATTACTTTTCAATTATTTAGCGTAGAGTAAAAATAAATGAAAAAGTTGTGCAACTTAATTGTAAAATAAAAATTGCCAGTAGTCGTTTACCAGCCTTTTGAAATGTTCATATCTTTCTATTCTATAAAGACTTACATTATAATGTAATTATTGCAGTGAAACAATTAGCATTTATCAGTGAGGAAGCTGTGGGGTGTCATGTTATCACAGTTTTTATCAAGTTTTTTATTCCTAAAAATAAAAAAAGTGGTCATTAATCACAATGCAATTAATCACTGCAGTTAGTACCTCTGACTTCCTGATTCTACATATCATTTTCGTTTCAAACATTATTCAGATGAATGCGATTTATTATTTGCAATAGTATAGTTTCTGTCAGTGTATAATTACATACATAATATTAAGTGTTCAATTTTCTGTGTTTGTTACAAGCAGGGGTTTTGTAAAGGTATGTTTTGTACTAAAAATGTCTTACAATAAGTCTAATAAGGAGAAAATCCAGCTAGTTTTATAAATTTGCACAACTTCATACAGTTAAAGTCCTAGAATAGTACCTTGCGGCATTCACATTTTGCGAACCAAACTAGGCTAAATTTATTATAACGGATGTTAATATAATGACTAACCATTTTTGTCAAATAATTTATTGCTCTCATTTTCAGCTTATGGTGACCTGGTGGCATCGGTGCAACGTCTGCAGCTACAGCTTAAGAAGGCTGGAGCCGGTGGTGGACTGGGCGGTCTAGAAGGCCGTATTGCAGCTATCCAGTCCTTACTCCTTTCACCACAATTTGGTCGGGCGCTAGCAGTTTACAACAAAGTACAAGCAGTCCGTTGTAGAACTACCCCTCGACCGACACCAGTGGCACAAACTGCCCTTAGGGACTGCCTTGATGCCATAGGAAATTCTCAGAGTGCTTATGCTGTGGAACTGGCTACCTTGCTAACAGGTAAACAATAAGAAATATTTAAAAATGTTACACAAACCTGATTTTGTTTGTGTTAAAGGTTACGAGTTCGAAGCTCTCATGGTTGCCCATGATGGTGTTGCTTCAACACTGCCAGCTGACTCAACTACCCCAACACCATCTACAGCGGATACCATTCCACAGTCGATAGCTGACCATCGATATGGTGAAGACAACATAAAGATCATCAAAATCGAGAAGAGTACGGAACCGTTAGGTGCCACTGTTAGGAATGAAGGAGATGCGGTTGTGATAGGTAGGAAAAGTTGCTTCAAAAATAACTATTGATTTTTTAATCCAATTTACTTCAAGGGAGGGTAGTAAGAGGCGGCGCAGCCGAAAAGAGCGGTCTTCTCCACGAAGGCGATGAAATATTGGAAGTGAATGGTATCGAAATGCGTGGAAAAAGTGTAAATGCTGTCTGTGATATTTTACAAGCCATGGAGGGTACATTAACTTTTCTAATTGTACCAGCTTCTCAAGCTCGCCAACATGGCATTAGGGATTCCGTTTTACACGTTCGAGCACACTTCGACTACGACCCAGAAGAAGACATGTACATACCTTGTAGGGAACTGGGTATAGGCTTTCAGAAAGGTGACGTCCTGCATATCATTAGCCAAGAGGATGCCAACTGGTGGCAGGCTTATAGAGAGGGGGAAGAGGACCAGACATTAGCAGGTTTGTTTTACATTTATATTTTAATGTGTTTCAAGATTTTCAGAACTTTTCCTTTAGGTTTAGTACCATCACAATCGTTTCAACACCAAAGAGAGAGCATGCGGTTAGCCGCCGAGGAAAGGATGTCTAAACCCCAGAGAAAATCGACGACATTACTTTGTGGCAAAACTAACAAAAGAAAGAAAAAGAAAGGTGCCTATGCTGATGGGGGTTATCCTATGTATGCGAATGCAGCTGATGAATTCGATGCTGAGGAAATCTTAACATATGAAGAGGTTTCCTTATACTACCCTAGAGCCAACAACAAGAGACCGATTGTTTTAATTGGACCTCCGAATATTGGCCGACACGAACTTCGGCAAAGACTAATGGAAGATTCTGAAAGGTTTGCTGCCGCCATACCTCGTAAGTTAAAAACATTCTTTATATTTCTTAACTAACTCCTATCCCCTTTCTTACATAGGCTGATGCTGTGTATTAAATTATGGGACTGAAACATCGTCATTTTTATCAATATATATCTATAAAGACAGATCAATTTATAAGGCATTCTGGCAAGTTCTCTCTTGATTTAGAAAATCAGTAGTATGGCCTAATCTTGAGAAAATTAGGGTATTAAACTTATTTATGGGAGCACTTGGATAATCATTATTGAAACACAAAAAACACCTAACAGCCATTTTTAAACAGCTTACTGTTAGTTTACTGGTGGAAAACCAAATACATTAGAATTTATTTGTAATTATTTTTCATTATTTAATATTTAAATACTTTTTTAAAGTTATTGACCAGCTCTGTATGATAAAAAATATATGTTGGAGATGCGAGATGCTGGTGTTATTAAATCAAAAACATGTCAGGGTAATTAAATTCAATAGGCTATGTCGTCACCAAATTGGAGTACATATTCTTGCAAAATTTAAATATTTTGTTCCTGCTTTGAGGGCAAAAAATACTTTTTTCCATTTGTATAATTTACTAAAATGGAATTATATGTTTTTCTTACTAATCCGACGATCGTATAAATGTCCCTTTGATCCTAATAACACAATATTTAACCCTGTCATATCTCTCATAGCTTTTTTGTATTTCCAGATACTTCTCGAGCTCGAAAAGAAAACGAAGTTGATGGTCAAGACTACCACTTTATAACCAGAGCACAGTTCGAGGCCGACATACTTTCCAGAAAGTTCGTGGAACACGGAGAGTATGAAAAAGCCTACTACGGCACATCCTTGGATGCTATTAGATCAGTTGTTAATTCTGGGAAAATATGTGTGCTTAATTTACATCCGCAGAGCCTAAAAATACTTAGGACGTCAGATTTGAAGCCATATGTTGTTTTTGTTGCACCACCTAGTCTCGAAAAATTAAGACAGAAGAAAATTAGGAATGGAGAGTCCTACAAGGTATATTCTGATATTAAGTAATATTTGCAACGGCTAATGTGTTTTTTTTTTCAGGAGGAAGAACTAAAAGACATAATTGAAAAAGCACGGGAAATGGAAGATAAATACGGACATTTCTTTGACATGATAATAATAAATAATGATACTGAGAGAGCGTATCATCAGCTACTAAGTGAGATAAACAGCCTGGAAAGAGAACCACAATGGGTTCCAGCAGCATGGGTCAAAGCACTTTAATGCGTTCACTGTAAGAACAGCCCAGTATATTAAAGCCGCATATCTTTTCAAATGAGTATTTGTCGAAAGAACTACTCGAGTAATATTTTTAACCGTAATGGTGTGTGTAAATTATAAAGTTGATACTTTTTAAGGTATGCATGATCTATTTAATTTCTAGTCCATTTTGAACAATTTTTAATATACTGGGCGAAATTAAATCTGACTGAATACAAATTCGAAATGGTGTAAATATCCAAGATTTTTATAAATAATAGTGATTTTAATTGACTGACATTTCTTATTTAACATAGAAGCTTATTTGAAAGTTACGAGGTTGTGAATGATATTTAAAATTAAAATGGTGGTGTTTGAGGAAGCAAAAACAAATTTTCACCCCCCAACTATGTATACAAGATATATAAGTATTTACCAAATATAATAGTCACATATAATAATTACTCTATGTTCGTATCTAAATGCTGAATATTTAGAAGATTTAAATCTTATAAGGGGGTCGACTTGTTTGGTTTTATTTCACCGAACATGCTATTGAATTTTAATAACAAGGTGCTAGTCTTCGTGGCTATAAAAATCCTCAATAGGAAACTTATGTAAGGAAAGTCTCAATTCCTTATCGTTGTAAATATTTGAGGAAGATTCTGCCTCTATATCTTTGTCTTTCTAATCAATAATAAGACTAAAATTAACATCACTAAAAAATATGCTGTGATCCAATATTTGCTGCGAAACTTAAGTGGTTTATATAAAAATTAGTGTTTGGTGAACATAAATATAAATCGCTGACTATAACTGACCTCATTTGTTTTTTATTTCAGGCCAGTCAAGTCAAATAACATTTTTGTCATGAATCACGTTAATTATGGTTCCGTGATTTCATGATGTTTTTTATGTTCCCCCAAAAAACATATAGGTACCTACTAAATTTATTTAAAAAAAAATAATTACAAATATTGTCTAAAGAAGAAAATAGATTTTCTAAAGCATATTTTTCCCTAATCAAAGTACTCGTAGGAGACTTTATTTTCTATTTGTTACATATAAAAGCCAAAATGTGGATTATATTGCATATGTTATTCATAAACTTAAAATTACACAGGTGTGAAATCTAACATGTCCATATTTTATGAAATTTTGTTGTTCCATCAGTCGAGATTATATACGAATTTGGACATATCAGATTGTACACATCTAAGTAGTAAAAGTGCATTATTAATTCAAAATGTTTGTTTATTTTTTCAGTAGTAGGTGTAAATTATAACCATTTATAATATGGCGTAGTAGTAAAATAAGACGGCAATAATGATTGTATATAAATAAAGTAGAAACGTAAATAAAGAACTCGTGGTTAAAGTAATTGTTTATAGCTATGTATCTAGCATCTCGATTATGTATATAATATGAAATGAGGAGTTTTACATATAATTGTCATATATTACTATCGACTTTAATCGCTCAGAGAATTTTAATTGATGTTAGAAAAAATTTTAAATCTCTTGACAAACTAGAATTATTTTATGGTGATAAATAATAATACACATATAGATAACAACTGTATAGTAATTTTTTTACTTATTTCATTCTTAAGTAGGTATATATTTTATATAAGTTATTTTAACTATTAGTATGTATAGGTGCAATTCATAGTGTTTATATTAATTTATGTCACAATCAATGTAGAATCAGTATTTTAATTTTTACATTGATTTTTAAAAATACTAAAATTATTATTATTAGGTATAACATATATATTTTAGAGATCTGAAGTCATAAAAATATATATTTTGTTTTATTTATTTGTTATTTGTTTAATTATTGTATATAAGATATATCAAATATGTATATAAAATCAGACCCTATGGTGTCTGGTAGCGACTTTCGTGTATAAAAATACTATAGAATGTGACTTCGGGGTTCATTTTTTTATTAAATATTTTATTATGCATAAATCATTGTTTTAGAATAATTGCAGAAATAAACATTTCTCACTATTATCTTGTGTTTTTGTGTATTTTCACAAACATGTCAGTACTGTAGTACTGTCTTAACGGGCATTTACCTATGCACGTCATCAGTGACAAAAAAAGACAGAGTCAATAATTGCGAGTGATCAGAGAAGAGACTGCTGTTTATACAGGAATGCCGAAGCAGTTGAGTAGCCGCTACAAGGAGCTTGTAGCAAATTTGATAATATTTTGAGGCAGAACATGAAAATAATGGGCCACTATATTACCTTTGACCGCTGTTAGAGACCTTCCTTCAAATATTAAGTTTGTCCGCTTCTCTTTCTAGCAAGTTGTAACAGCATTAAAATTAAACATGTCTATGATGTCGTCTGCAGCAAAAAACACGTTCTTATACTAGGATCACCAATAATACTGTAACACTTCATACTAGTGAAATTTGTAGTGTTATTTATGACTTCGACAAAAGAAGTATTGAGCTCATAGTCAATTAATTTGTTTTGTTACATACATACAGGAAAATAATGTTACAGGAGAACACACAACTCTAAAGAATTTGTCTCCACCTCAAAACACAGTGATCAGTGACTTACTACATACCATAGGTAAACAGAACTACTTACTATATACAGGCGACAGCCTGACAGACTTGGCAACAATGTTTGTTGGTTAAATGTTTTACAGTTGATGACGTGCAAGGCTGATATATACTATATAGGTTACCTCATAATTCAGCCAACCAATGAGAGAAGTCATAAATTCGCGCGTTTACGTCATCCTGTATGCTATTTTAAACAAACTTCTTGGTTTGATACACTATAAGTTACAATACCTGGCGACAGCACAGGTTGGCATTGTTTAAAAAATTGTAGCACATAATAATAATACTCACACGTATCCACCTCTATGTATACCTACACAAAAGACAAAATCTTGTCAATTGTCAACTTCAATTTGAAAACAACAATAGGTGGGTATTTACTTTCAACTGTGTAAAAATCGCTCTTGATATCATATTGGCGAGATATACGTCATATGAGATGCATGCGCACGACTGGTTCGGCAACCCTACATACCATTGTCTTTGTATCATGATATTAATAAAACACAGAATAAAGACTGAACAAAAGTAAACCAGAGTAGAAATATGATAGATAGTATAGTATAACGGTGTATGCGTCAACTGATCGATTTCTTTTGACTAGCGCCGTACCACAGAATTAACAATAATTCTGTGGCCGTACACTGCATCCGCCGTATGCGCAGTCGCAGTAGTCTTGCACAGTTTCAAAACTGACAGAATTCGGTTATCGTTGAATTCACTTTTTTTTCACTTTCAGTGCACTTATGGGCAGCGTTGCGAGCACTATTACGTTTGTAATAGATCTATTACTATTGAAGGCATGCTATTACACTATTATGCCGCAAGGATAATCTATTACTTTTTTCGATATGACGTTTTTTACCGACAAATGATACCAATAATTACAGGTTGGCGTTAAAAATGAAATCGTTCAATAGTCATGACTGTGAGTTCTGTGAACAAATCGCAGAGCACAGACGACCATGGTCGTCTGTGTCGCAGAGTTACTTATTACTTCAAACGAATCTGATGCTATCTCACTCAGAGCCACTGTATACATATGACGCAGCGCACATTCTCTGGATCTTGGCAAACCATTGCATCATGGTAGGTATGTCGCGAATAAATCCTTATTATTTTAATAACGATTTTCGACGGCAGATGAAGCCACTGAAATGTTTTAATATCATCAGTTTTTACTGTCTGCTATTTGCTAGAGAGTACACATATATTATTCTCGATTTATATCAAATGCATGAAGATTTTTTTTGTCAATCAAATTTATTACGAAAACTTGAAATCTATTACGAATTAGCAGCGTCACCTAGTACGAAAAAAAGAGACCTGCTCGCAACACTGCTTATGGGCACCCGCGAGCAGATACTGTATTTACTCTCAGTCTCCTGTCTAGTCTTCTTGCTTTTAAATTCAAATTGTAGGTTATGTATTATGTTTACATTTCTCGTACAGAAATGTGTGGTCGTAAAGGAGAGAAAGATGTTTTGTGATAATTGTCAAATGTGAAAAGACAAAATTGACATTACTGCTGTCAGCTGTCATGTCATTTCAAATGCCAAGCGTATGTGATGTGACAGGTTTATATCAGTTTATATTTTTTTCCTACGTGCATGCAAAATACAAAACTTTATTAAACCATATTTCATGCAAAAACTGGTTCTTTATTGCACTAGTGCAATAAAATTTTCTTTGCACGCATCTGTCATTCTACTATAGTGTTTTGATATAAAGATCATGACATGTCACCTAATGTCATGACATTAATGTCACCTACATTAAACATTTCTTGATTTTTGCATGAACCTAGAAAAAATATTGTATGCAACTCGTACAAAAAGTGTTTATTGTATTCGGCATGTTGTCCCACTCGGCCTCGTTGGACATTGGACAATTTCACGTCGCGTGCAATAATCATTTACTTTATGAACTTGTTGCATAAATGACTATTTTGCAATGATTTTTATGTATTAATTATTTTCTCTGTGTCGTATGTCTAAAATCTTGAGGATATTTACAGTAATTAAGGTGTTGACATACACGTAAAGGACCTAAGGAATATTATTTGTGGTTTTTAAGAAATCTTGGATATTTCAAGAAAATGGATAAGAAGGATGTTACTGCTACCAATAACAATCCATTTGTATTTCTCGATATATCATTTAAAGGAATAACAGGTAAGTATACTAATTTGGTTTTTGAAATGATAGTTAGTAAATCTTTTCAGCGGGGCGAGTGGTGATTGAATTGTTCAATGATAAAGTGCCAAAATCTGCAGAAAACTTTCGCTGCTTATGCACAGGAGAAAAGGGCATTGGGAAATCTGGAAAACCTCTTCACTATAAGGGCTCCATTTTTCATAAAGGTATTTACAAGTTTAGTAATCATACGCGATAGACAAATTTCAAATATACATAGTCCGTCACAAGAATATATTTAGAGAAAAATTATATAATTATGTTTTACTTATATAATTATGTACTTAGTTATCTATGTAAATTAGCATTACCGAAGTGAACCCTATTTCTGGACAATATAGTCCTTTGGTAAACGATCAACATGTGTTTAAAATGGTAGAATGTATATTAAACTAAATTATGAATAAATGTTTTATCAAGCGTCTATCAAGTTTTTAGGTTGTAAAGGCATCTTGAGATATAGTAAATACTAAATAACTCGATTTAGTAACTACTCAATACTACTAAGTAAATAACAGTTTAAATTAGTTTTATGATTGAGGAAAAATATTTGTAGGAAGTTCAAGGTCATTGTGTTTTAAAACCCCCCAAAGTGTTCATCCTGAGCCTGTATGGGGCATCAGTATATTGAAAATATCATTGGCATTTAAAATATCATAAAAATATTATTGGCACAATTCTCACAAATTCCTGACAGCCTCAAAAGAATATTATTTAGACCGTCTGCCTGCAGCTTTAAGCAGTTATCCTCTGAGGCGACTTTTGAGTATTTGAAACTAGTGTGAATATCACTTATAAAGATATTGAACAACAGAGGTAGAAAATGAGACAGAAATACCTGTTGATTTTATTGTAAATACCTGTTGAAAATACCTTTGTATGATAGCTACGCCACTAACAACAGTGTCAATAATTAATATACATTAATTAATATAATTAATATACAATGAAGCACTAGCAAGCAATCTCAGTTAATTTGTCCAAGTTGATCTTTGCACAGAGTAAGATTAGCTGATTTATACCGCATAATAGAGCACAATAAGCGCAGCACCTGCCACTGATTCGCCGTTTCTCTCACTCAGACTGGGCATTTATTTTCTTCAAAATTAAGATTTGAGACTTAATAAACTTGCCTGCACTGCCTCGTAATAGTTTCTATGCCCATATTATATTAGATTGTTTAAGAAGACTTTGTTTCGTAAACTTCCCCCATTAGGGTGACCTATAGAGTTTAGAAAAAGGAATCCATGTAAAGCGTTGCTACTTATATTTTCTAGAGGGATCTGTTCGGAAATCTAGTATTTTTTGAGTAGTTATATTATAGATATATGATACTTAATTCTTAAAGTACTACATATCATTGATCCACTACTTATGAAAGAGGTAACTGATTGTCACTTATATCTAGACAAATAAAACTAGTGGCCTTTTTTCAGTTTGACATTTTTCAAAATTTATTTAAATATCTAGTTAAATATTCTGGATGCAAAAATTACTAGTAAAATGCGCTGTCAATGCAATAAATGTTGTAGAAAACCACAGTCCTGCTGTGATACTCTCTGTGATGATACTGTACAAAATTGCCTGGCCAATCCATGTTGCCCCTGTTTAAAGGTGAAAGGAAAATTTGGACTGGCGTATGTGGTGGAAACACCAAAATGTAGAGAATGCACGCCCTCGGGATGGGAAGTAGTCTTTGAGGATACACCATCAAAAATAGAACATAGCTGCAAAAACATGGTGAACTGGGTAAACTGTCCACCTTTAGGTAAATGCTGCAAAAAGCCATCATGCTATCCAGAAATATGTGGTAAAATATTAAAGACCTGCAAACAGTCAAGAAATTGTGGAACGAAAGTTATGGAGAAAATTTGTATTTTTGAAGGACAAGATCGCTGCTACAGTTGCTCAAAATGCTGCGATAAAACAACTTTTTGTTGCTTACCAAAACACAATTGTTGTGCTAGGAAATATGCAAACCGTTGCGATTTCTGTATGAATCCAAAAAACAATTGTGTATGTCCTGGATATCCGGAGCCATGTACAATTTGTAGAAAATGTTACGAGCCTTTACCAAAATGTAAATGTTTGCAGTACAATTGTTACGGTACGTGTGAATATGCATGCAGGACTTCTCAGAAACCAAAAAGTTGCAGCCATGTCGAGGAACAAATTTGCAACTGTGATGCTTGTTGCTACTGCGATTGTCATGATTATGAAGATGTAGACTACGTTCCCAATCGTGAAACTAAAGACGGTTGTTGCCAGTTTCCATGTAATGAAGATGAAGATACCACAGGGGCAAAGGCAAAACCAGACACAAAAAATAAGAAGGATACTACTAAAAAACAACTTGAAAGTAATGTAGTAAGTAACTAAATCAGGAGACACTAAAGCACATTTATTTCATAATAATAAAATTTGTTGAGCGAGATAAGTGTTTTCTTGAGTTTGTCTTATTTTATAAAATAGTATTAAAATTTATCAAATAGTAAGTACTAAGAGTCGAAGCAAAGAAGCTGTAGAGTGCATAGAAGGGAGGAAAATTTTTCGCTTCAGGAATGTGTTGGGGTGGCTAGACATAAACATATTTTAGGTCCCCGCCCTGAGCATCTCCAGGGGGAGGGGGGTAGAAGTTTCCTTTTCTCAGTTTTTCGCTTATAATTCGAAAACTGTGTGTCATAGTGAAAAGTTCCTTGCATAAAACTGAAAGTTTGTTCTATATAATTAGTTCTGTATATTTTTCTCTATATTAAAAAATATTTAAAGCATAAATTAACTGGGCCTCTTTCTACAGGGCCGTGAGGTTCCAACTTCTGGCTCCACCATGGACACCGATCGCAGCACAAATTGCAAATCATCCCCGTCTTTGAAATCAGTTTCCTGAATGTCAGATAAAGTGTCCGCAGAGGATACGGCTCCAAGACTTTTTCGTCGTCCTAGTTCAATATGGGCACGTCATTAAACAGTGACACTGACAGTTTTGACATAGTTGAGAGCAACTCATTGCTGCCTTTTTTACACAAGTCTCGTACACAAGCAAAACATGAGGTCCAAAATTTCTTTGGGCGCTACTTGGTTTTTTGTTACAGCCACTAGAAGGTTGCCTTTGTTCCCAACCTCAACAGGTCTGGGAGTAGTTGGTTTCCCAGCCAGAGCTGCACCTGTGGTCGGATGTGCGCAATACATGCCCTTTCGCTGCCTCCTCGCTGGGTGGAAGTGATGCGAAATTCCGTTTTGTGTTGTATACCGATTTCAAAAAGAATTGAACCTGAAGGTGTTAAGTGAGCTCATCTTCGCAAGGGTGCCGTACCATTGCAGCATGCATATTTAGTGTAGTAACAAAATTTCCTTGAATCCTAGCTGTTGCATTTGGTTGGTTTGAAATTTTCCTCTGCCAGGCTTTATGAACAGGATGTTGTGGCCAGTTGGCGTTTTTGCTGTAAGTAGCACAACGAGATCCAGTGAGGTCTATGTACATATACATATGGATGTTTGATACTGCATTTCATGTATGCGCAGTATACACTATTTATGTATGAAGCCATAGTATATTAGTTTATATACCTAGAAAATTGAAACTGGAATAACGAAAATAACGAGTCTTTAGTTTTAAAGTTTTACGTCACTTCTGACCCATGGGAGAATAATTAGTATATGTTTATATATTCTTGAAGAAAATTTAATGGTCTATAACATTATATCGTGGGACTTTTATGTAAAACAAAAGGTTGAGGAAAATCAAGCTTTTTATCATTCTTGTGTGTATCAATGAGTCGTCGTGAGAAAATGTATGAACCTAATTATGTGGAAAATATTACAAGCCACAACTCACCGTGTTCGAGTTATATGAAAAACCAAAAACGAAGACCTCCCCTCTGAAAGAGGCGGGGGCCTTTAATATATTTACATCCTAACTACCCCCAACACATTCCTGAAGCAAAAGTTTTCCCCTCTTCCATGCACTACAAACCCATGTTTGTTCATTCGACTAGACTATAAGGCAATTAATTTCATATCTTCCTGAATTTATTCGTTTTTTAATTTCATAGACAGAATGTGATGATGGCTGTGTAATGATTCAAGTATATGCAGCATGCTCCGAAAGGGAACTTACTCGTCAAAAAGGGAGAAACACTAAAGGCAAGGGAGGTTGGTTGTTAGAAAAAATAAAAGAAGGCCATCAGAGACAAAAAGAAGAGTTGAAACAATTGAAGAATCATACGCAAGATTAAGTTCTTTATAGTACCAATTTGGTTTTAGTTAATGATAATATTAAATTGTAAACCTACCACAATGTTAATGGGAATAATAAACTCATGAACCTCTTGTTTGATATAATTGATCAGAACTCATCTTAGCGCATAATTCTATGGGAAGTCGTTGCCAAACTGAACATCAGTTATGGGAGTGTTCACCGGATCGTAACAGATGATTTGAAAATGTGCCGATTTCCCTCCACAAGATTTCAGACAGCCTCAATGTTGGCTTTGGTAGCACTTGCTCTGGGGCGGCGAGCGTGGCTTTCATTCTCAACCTTTTCACAGCCTCCAGAAAATGTTTTGTGCCACGCAAACACACGTGTTCTTGACAGAGTGTTATCCCCAAACTGTGCCTATAACCGCCTCAAAATTTCAGTCAGATTCACCCCCTCCTTGGTCAAAAACTTAATGATTATCCTTTGCTCCACGGAGATATGCACTTCCGTCTCACTCATGGTTCTGTTTCATACTAAAACGACTCGAGCGAATTGCAGTTAGTTCTCCCCTCTCCCTAATAGTACAGGCCAGTGGCGCAGCAACTCCTTTTAGGTCTTGAACTCCTAGTAATTAAAAAAAAAATCAGTCCCGTTTATATTTGATACACCCTCGTATATTCATCAAGTTTTTGTGCTGAATTTATTTATATGAGGAAAACTGTAGCATTATATTTTAATTTCAATCCAATCCTAAAAAAAATTCATTTTTCTGATCAGACATTAGGGGCTTCCCTCACCTTTTCTAAGAGATTATTCTAGAGAAACTATTTCCGGTGATGTCGGTTTGTTTGTCGATTTATTTAAAAACATTTTCCTGAAGCTCTAGGGCCTATACTTTTCCTAATACCTTACCTCGCCGACCTTAGTGGGACACCCTGTATATAAAAAATAAGTACACTCTTCATTCGGACACTTCGGGTCTCCAAAATATTTAAAAACTAACTGTCCGGATTATTGAAGTTATACTGTACATATTTCTTCCAGATATTCAGTTTATACATATAATTTTCAGTACAGTTATTTATCATTATTTACAGCTATATTGTGGTTGACAATATATCTGTAAATATGCTTTTTTATCATACATTTTTGTTTCTTCCAGTTGTGCCTTTATGCATGGTACAGGGAGGTGATATAGTTAACAATAATGGTTCAAGTGGCGAAAGTATTTATGGTAAAACGTTTGAGGATGAAAATTTCATTGGAAAGGTAAAATAATAAAAGTCCTGTTAGAGTATAAATGTTACAGTTTGTATATACTTCCTCTAATAATCGATACAATGGATTGACATGCTTATCTAATAGCGTTTTTCATTAGTAACTTTAATATAGCAGTTAAACGGTACTAGTTCTAAAGATATACTGCACTAATTTACATAAGTTCGTACACAGTGCAGTCATTGGAGTGCACCAAGATAAACTGGACTTTGCCTTTTGTCTTTCCGTATGTGATATCTATCTATGTGAATTAGGTAATGTAAATATTTTTATGAAAGGAATAAAGCCGTTTATTATTATTATATATTCCATACTGCATTGAAAAAGTTTGAACTTAAATTAACCAAACATGAATCGAATCACATTCAGTGCGCTCTTGTGAAACCCATGGAAAATGCTATTAAATTTGCTGCCCATCAACATGCATTGTTAATCCTTATTTACCTCTTTGATGTGACCTTAGTAATCCATGGTATAAACCATGGCACAAGGGGAAACGGTATAGTATTGCATATCAGTGACGTAGATTGAGAAGTCATATATCATATATATAGCGCTCATTTAGAATATATTAGTTTTGCGGTAAGAATTGCTTTAGTTTTAAAATTTGTGAAATTTAGGACTAATTTTCAATTTATAACTTTTAAACAATGTTTTTTCTATGAGGTTTGAAAAAACATTCAGAACATTCATGTGGAGAAATATATTTATTCAATTGTACTACTATTAAATTTGGTTGCTCTTACAGCACTGTGCCGTGGTTGCTTCAAAAGTATACAAGTAATTTAAATAATATGCAGTACTTTTTTTATTGTTTTTTCCCAATCGGCACTAAAAAATGTCGACATGGGCAGTAATGAACAAGAAATAATCAGTAAAGTAATCCATTGTTCGATTTTTTCAAGTAGGCAGTGACAGATAAACATCAAATTAACACACAACACCTGATGTGCAGTATTTGTGGCACAATTTTGTATCTTTAAAATAAATAATTATTAATATTCCAAATAAATTACATTAAAGACTTGCAAAGTGTAGTAATAAAAAAAATATATATTTTTTTAATTTAATGATTTCTCAATTTTGAAAAAAACGTGTACTAGACACTAAAGTTTCTTTGTATCTCTCATGTAGCTTATTTGCCTCGGCCCTACAGGGGAATCTCTACAAATAAAATCCACATTCCTGATAAAAAGTTCTACAAGTACCTATTTTATTATCACAACCTTAATACATTTTTAAGTGTAGTTTCAGCAAAACATTCGCTTTCAAAATGGACACAACATATGTAAGCTAAAAATTTAGATATTAGTTTTTATAAAATAATTACAATGTATCACATAATATGCCTAATTACTTAATTACCCACCATTTCTACTCGTATACACGCGATCGTCCACCTTTTACACAGATCTTTATCTTTTGGAAAAGGAAATATCTAATGTTACTGTCTTTAGTTCTCGTTATATTGTGATTTAGTGTAGGTAATACACTTTAGCACAGCACATTCATGTATTTTTAAAAAAAAATAAAACATTCACAGTTAGAAGAAAAGATTTCTACCTGTTGACACATACAAGTCAACGTAAATCAAAAGCTGACGCCTGGATTTTATTACTCAAACTACTTCATGGGCTAACTTGACGAGTTTTGGCTGTCTGAATATTATGCCATGTCTCCTTATGCTGTGGTATAAACTATATGTCCCTGATATTTTTAGCATTCCCAGGAAGGTATGGTGGGGATGATGAACAGTGGGCCACATACAAATCAGTCTCAGTTTTACATAACAACGGTGCCATGTACACATTTAGATGACACAAACGTTATTGTCGGAAGGGTGGTAAAAGGTCTCAACATTATTGTTGAAATGGCAGATGTTCCTCGGGAAAATGATCACCCAACAGTGGTAATAACAGCTATAATGTGTGTTTTCCATAAAATATTTTCTATAAATATTTGGGTTGCTTATTATCGAAATAAAGTTGCTTGATTATACATACACTCAGTTCATTTGATCAGTGAGACCTTATTAAGAGGCTCGACACTTGTGGAAAAATGCGTGCACAATCTAGAAGATTAACGTCATGTATCTTAGAAATTAGAGTGTTTTTAATAATGGTAAAATATTCGTGTTCAGACAAGGACTACAGTCCTTCATATTTGACCTTTCATTATGTTACTTTTTGACTTCTGATCTGACGCCTTTTGGATTCGAGATTTGGTAGCTTTAGTTGTTTTGTGACTCACTGTCTCGACAGGTTAGGTAAACCTTTATAAATAATAGGATCTCGATATATTAACAAATTTTCAAACCAAAGTTCCCTAATAATCTGTACACGCATTTCGCCATAAGCATTGCGCCTCTATAATTTCTCAGTCAACGGTTCACTCTATATATTTCAAGACTAGTTTGATATTTCAGAATATTATGATAGCAGACTGCGGTGCATATAAGCCTGGTGAACCTTGGGAGATACAAGAAAAAGATGGCACAGCGGATATATACCCTCCTTGGCCGAATGATTGGGATATGGACACGAAAAATGTCGAACCTATACTGAAAGCTATAGAAGCCATAAAAGACTCAGGCAACCACTATTATAACAGCAGAAACTATGCTGACTCTGAGAGAAAATACAACAAGACATTGCGATACATCGACTGGTATTTATGCAATTCTCAAGGACAATGTAAGGATAATATTGATGAGTTAAGACTTGTCTCTTTGCTAAATCTAGCTGCAGCAAAAATAAAGAGGGAGAACTATAAAGACGCTGTCGTGTTATGTAATCAGGTATTTTTATAACTATTTTAATAGCATTAAAGAGCGGTGTCTTCTCTCACTCTTCGATTTTAGTTCAATCAATCAATCAATCACTCAAAATTAAATCTAAAAACAAAAAAACAAGATACAAATAAGCCTGTTTAGTCAGTAAGACATCTAAAGGTGCGAGTCCACTGGATACTTTTATAGAGCAAAAAATTGTTTTCGTGCTACAAATTTAATGTTGCCATGATGTGTCCACTTAGCAGCGAGTTGCGTGGTACATTTGTATAATGCAACATGGTTATGGATAAACATGCTACAATTTGTTTCACCAAGTGTGTCCACCAGTTGCGATACTTGTATCTCAACATTAGGTGGTTGTGTTGTTTTGCTGTCTCCTTTCAGTGAAATGTTTTAAAATAGAATTAATTCCTGCTGCTGTCATTGTTCTCGCAAATTTAAAATGAAGACGTGTTAAACAAAAACCCAAACGAAAAACATGGATGCGGGACTGGATAGTGAAAAGGAATGAACAAGGAACCTATAATCAATTGATGACAGGGTTGCAAAATGGAGATCCTGATTTTTTTTTTTAAATTGCGGAGATCCGGTAGATTTTGAGCATTTATTTATTTATTGAGCATTGTGTCACCACTTAATGAGGACTTCGTAAACTGTAGAGTATCGAAGTATTCCCACGTTGATTTGTAATTGTCGACCATTCCTTAACCGCTCTTGTTTTTTTAGCAACTCCTGTGAAAATGATGACCGAAGCGAGTGAATATTTTTCTTGTACAGCTCCTCTAATTCTTGCAACAATTGATCTTTTCCTCAAATCTTTATGCACTGAAAAACCCCCCTTTTTTTGTAGAACACATTTTTAAAGTAATATTTATATTTTAATCGATTTTGTTTAAATATAATTATTTGAGGTGTATAATAAAATATATGAAGCCATACTTACCTAAATGTATTATGAATACACGTATAGTACATTTACATGGATTTTTTTCGTCCCATAATTCAGGTCTACAATATTGTAGACATGTCTACAATATTGTAGACCTCATATTTGGCTATTAATCTTTCGTTTCGTTTCTTTCCTTGACCACTTCTCCATTTTGAAATTATCAATGCAACACTTGTGGCGAAACAAACCTATTTTGTTTTGTATGAAAAATTTAACGCTACATATAAACACCTGTGTCGCCTGAATGTTGTATCTACACAATTTCTGTATCGGCGCTTATGTTGCACGTCACGTTTCAACGTTATGTACTGTTTCCCAACAATCCTTTTTGTTAGAGAAAAATAATAATGCCCTGTTCTTGTAGGTCACGGGAATTAATACGAATGCAAAGGTAATTATATCCAAAGGTTAATGTCAATTATATCCATAAAAAAAGTTTCATTTTTTGTTCCCATTCAAATTGTAGCGATGCTGGTAATTTTACGGGTGAATCAACTATGAAATCAAGCGGTGGAGTCATGGGCTCTCCATCGTCCCTTGTCAATTGTAAGATGTGGCGTCACGACTTTGAACCTGTTTGAAACGGTTCGCTCGGGTGCGAAACTGTAATAATTTATAACAATTTATTATTGGAAATTAAGGCGTCATATTTTGCAAATATTATTTTTCAGTATGGTAGAACATTTTTATGCAATAAAAAAAATGTGAAAGTTGCCTATTGTGATTACTCTGCGCTCACTCTTTGATGCACATTCTGTAAGCTTTAATTTTGTATAGAAAGGCCTTATATCGCTAGCACGCATAGTCCCCGATATAAGCAAAAAACCTAGAAAAAAAAAGTACTACATGTCACCCCACACCCCACTCTAAATTTATCGTAGGATGAAGGGCCGACGAGTTAGCTGCTCACTCTTTGATGCACATTCTGTAAGCTTTAATTTTGTATAGAAAGGCCTTATATCGCTAGCACGCATAGTCCCCGATATAAGCAAAAAAACTAAAAGAAAGTACTACATATCACCCCACACCCCACTAAATTTATCGTAGGATGAAGGGCCGACGAGTTAGCTAGTCAAATAAGGTAAAAAAAACTATTTTTTTTTCAATATTAACAAATTTTGAGCTAGGATATCTCGGCAACTATGCGATAACAAAAAAATTAATGTCAAATGTTATATGTTTACCTCCTAACTAGTCTAAACAAAGTCGCAAAGTAAGAAATTATGTTCCTTCCATTTTCCTCTACAATCTTTCGTTGACTGGAACTATGTCATAACATTTAACAAGCATAACAATAGTCTTATTATTCGTATTTCTTTTTGGAATCAACCTTATCACAAAAATTTAAATATTTGTTAGCACAGTATTGCACACATATATTGCTTATTATGTTATATTTTAATTGATCAACTAAAATCCTCTTGTGAGAAACGGCTTTAAAATATATAATTGTATTCAAATTGAAAAGGATATATACTGGTTTATTTTTATAGGTGTTAAAAAAAGATCCGCAAAACGTAAAGGCATATTACAGAAGAGCCCAATCTAGAATGGGCCTTAAAGACTATGATAGAACATTGAATGACTTAAACAAGGCTATTTCCCTGCACCCAAATGATAAACATATAAATGATTTATTACAAATGACCAAGAAACATAAATTATGCTATCTCAAGAAGGAAAGAAAGGCCTTTTCTAAGCTGTTTCAACATATGTAATTTCATTAATAACTCGTCTACCTCTTTACCCATAAGCAAAATAACTGTATTTTATAAGTTGTATTTTATTTTAAGTATAAAACATATTTTATAGTTGTATTTTATATTACTAGTCAAGTACATTTTATTATTAGCCAATTATTGTGTTTTATTACTACGATGGTTATATATCTTCTAATGGTACTACTTTAGTAATTGCATTGCTAAAAAAATCCCTTTGCTATGCTATACACTGTGTTCATTTTAGAACTTATCATCCCCTGTAATTGAAAAACCGTAAAATATTTGAGAAATCGCTGGTACGATTTTTATTTTACGGGGCACATTTTAGACAGTCAAGGGGTCTTGATATATTTATCCCCTAACCCCTATAGCAACCCCAACTTTAAAATTTTTAATGGAACTACCCCGTACCCCACGTGATATACATCATTTGAACGCCCGTTTCATGGCCAATATAGCAGTGCATCATTTTTGGAAATTGGTTGAGATTTTACAAAATTATTTTAAAAAATTTTCAAATGAATAGTAATTTATAATTTAAAAAAAAAATTCAATGTTGCGTCACGAAATTTTGCTAGCAAACCAGATTCGGATCAGCACCCCAAAAACATATATAAAACGGAAGAAATCAAAACTACAGTTTCCTGGTAGAAACACAATTTGACTGGATTAAATGGAATACACAACACAAAGCCATATTTCCAAAATATCTGAAACTAAAAATATTCGCAACATTTAGTGTTAGGTGTGGGAAAGGTCGTACACAACAATAAACAAATAATATGTAACATTTGGTGATTTATTTATAATTTTTCAACAAATGCTATATTCTAATAGCGCTTACCTTACAGAATCTAAAAAATAACAAACTAAAATACATTTTACAATATATTATATACAATAATAGCATATCAGGAACAATAACACTGTACAGAAGAAAAAAAAAGAAATTCCACTTCTTAAGATCACATTACGAAATCAGAAATAGTGCTTTTGCAATCACAGGGCAGAATAAAGATGTGGTATCACTATAATAAAGTTTAGACCTCCTTTGCATATAAATGTACATTTTTGTATGGAAAATATATATAGAGGATTATATAAACATGATTTTATTTGGTCTGGACGGTAAAAAACGAAATCTTAATTTATACCATATACATATCTCTCATGAGACGTGAAAATGGACAACTATAGCACATTAATATTACATATAACATTAAACAATATATATTCTTTAAAATGAATTAACTCTCCAAAGGGCTACAAAAAAATGTCCAGGCAATGCGAGGTTGGACCTAAAATGAAAACAAAATGCCTTACGAAAATCTGCTATTTAACATTTCCTTTCAAACAACAATTAAAATCATATACACGCCTGGCCAGAGCAATCTACCAGATTACTACTACAAAGCATGAGACGAAATGAAATTAATTTTAAAAGCTAGACGGACAAGCTATATCTCCACATGTGGCATCAATTTACGTCAACCATGAAACTAAACAAGTGTGCCAACCGCGAAGAGAATAGGTCCCTTCAGGTCTAATACATTATAATACTATTCAAATGCAAGCTCTGGCCAGCCCTATATAGGACAGTATTGTATCCTTATCCTTCTTTAAGTTCTTCATTTGAAGTAAATAGCTCCAACCTCCACGTCAGACCTAATTGTCATGGATTTAAGATACTATAAGTTCTAGAAAAAGAGTACAAATACACTAATCAGTAGAGAGGATTATACAATTTAAGCCTGTATCAGACTATGTAAATAGTCTTCCAAGAAAGGTATGACAATTCTTTCGATGCAACATACAACAGTGTTTCTAAATTGATGCGGAGGATTTTAAGAGGTAAATAATAACCTAGGCAGGTTTGGGCAGACTGGCAGTCTACCTGGGATCGCTCAACACATCTTCTGCGGGCGTACAGTCCCCGATAAATGATAAAGTGAGAATAGAGTAATAAATCTCACTAACTCAGATCATTCTATCATACATAAAAATTGCAAGAGACTTTGCCATCAAACCATCCGTAATACATAGGATGGTTTGAAGAAAGCTACTTAGGTAAACAGGAGGAATGTACAAGGGGCCTGATGAGGCCTAGTTTAGTTAAAGAGATGTGCATGATTTTATTTTTTTGTGACCAAACTTTCAATTTTGCGAATAAAAGTCAGAGACTCGCAGATTAAAGCCATCTTTGCATATCAATAGAGAAATGGCAACGCAAGAAGTGCTAATAAAAAATATCATAGAGGTTGGTTTTTTTACCCCCTTGTAACAATATCTCATGGCTACACAGTGTAATTTTATTAGTGCAGGTATCCGCCAAATTTCATTCTTCGACATTCTTTCGTATAATTTTTTTCCAAAACTCCTTCCCCTCCAAGTTACAAAAATTACAACAAACTCATGGCAACCATGACCCGAAACTAAATGTCTAATTCCTGGAGTAGGCGTCCAGAAGTGCTCCAATTTTACATTGAATTTTAATTTTAAATGTAATTTGTTGTGTATAATAAAAATATATATCAAATTGTTTCTTTTCTTTTTTAATTGTAGAAAAAATATTGTAAACAACGTGTTTCAAAACATCTTTTCACATTCATTTGACTTGTGGGCCTAGCCTTCGAAATTTTTTATTTAAAATACTATTTTATTTATTTTTCCCACTGGAAGATAAACATAAAACTTTAACCCCCATCATCCTCTCATCGAACCTGCATTACTATTACAGCACTACCTACACTTGAAAACCAAATAAAAAATACATTGTTGAAATGCCATGATCAGTTAAGTCATAGTCTAGGCACATGTGTTACACATGACAGCTTCCATTATAATCACCCCAGGCAAGCATTTATAATGTACAACAGAAATATATAAAAAATATGGTTTGCACCGGATGTAAATGATTGTTACAAATTGTCCTTACATGTTTGATCAGAAACACAGATTATTGAGAACTATCGGAATAGACTTAACCTACGTCTGTTCTAAGATGTAAGCGGTGTCACGCAATTTTCTTATTCACCCTTGGCCAAATCGTTATGACTCAATTGCATATACTGATTCAGGCTTAAATGTAGAACTCTAAATATACTGCATATTTAATGAACATACTGGTGGTATTAAGTACAACAGTTGAGTGAAAAATTATAGAGGCGCAATGCTTCTGGCGAAATGTGTGCCGAATCTACAAGTTTAACGCCTTAATAAAAATCTTTATATGGCAACATTTTCTTAGGTTTAGACAAGGAATACAGCCTTCATTTTTAACCTTCCGTTATTTTACACCCTGTGTTTTACACTAGAGGTTTTCTGGATCCAAGATTTGTCAATCTGTCGAGACTGTTGTTATAACGACGGTTCTGTTTTGTGACACTTTCGCATACAATAGATGGAAAAATTTCGGAACCAAAGAGCTGCTGTTACCTAATATATCTTGGATCCCAAATTGTGCATGTATATCGCCATAAGCATTGCGCGCTCCTATATAATTTCTCACTCAACGGTACAACTTAATAATTTTAATTGTTATAACATTCCACTTTTTGAACGCCGTAGCGATTTGAAATATATAATTTCATTTCTAAAAATATTTTTACTTTTCAGAAATAAAAATTTATCTGTAATTAGTTATGTAAAAAATTCTACCATAAAACAATTAAGATAAAAATATAATCTTTCACATTTGTGTTTTCTGTGGACTCATTTGCACATGTAAACCCACGATAATTATTGCACTAGCATAACAATATCTGGGTAGTAAGCGTAGCAAGTGCATGAATACTGGACATTTCAATTCAACATAATATATAGATGATTACAGAAAACAAAAACATGTTTAAAAGTTTTGTCTTTTTCAACATGTAAAGGTTTTCCTCACTATGCAACTTTAATCCCTTATTTTATAAATCTTAGTATTAATAATTTTTACTATAGCCGTCATTTATAAACTTGAAGTTCATCGTAATAGTTCACTCAAATGGTACACAAAAAAAGGCATATAGGGGAACAGTTCTTATAGGTTTTTTGGTAGCTTTATGCGAATATCAGGTTTACCAACACAATTTTGGCTTGAAATGTTTAATAAGCAAAAAAACTTAATTTCGTACATTTTTCTGGCTTTTTTCTCTCCAATCAACGGTTCAGCAGTAAAAGAACTTCGAAATTAGGTGTTATAAGCAAAAAACGGGCATTATCTCAGTATGTTTCAAAACAACAAGAAAACTATACATTTTTGGTTAATGAAAAAACATATGAAGCAAGCTAGTGAAAGAAGACCCTGACACTAATAGTGAACACAGCTTTGGAATTGGCGCCAACCAATGAGACAGTAATTATAGTTGGTGAGGATATAGACCTCCTGGTAATTTTGATAGTCTCTGCATCACGCAAATGTTTTCTTTTTAAAACCTGCAAACGACAAAGTCTCTGCAGCTACATTCTCTCCTACTAATGCTGTAAGTGAAACAATAATCACACATAATATTCCATTCTTCCATGCAATGAGTGGTTGTGATATAAAATCGGCATTGTACAATCAAGAGGAACAGAAGTTCTTTATAATAATAATAATAATTTATTTCATAGGACTTACAATGTTAAGTAAAGAATCGTCATCATCAACACTATGTCAAGCATAATGTATGTGCCTAATTTAAAAAATTTAAAATATATACACATATACACACATATAAATGTGTATACACATATATACATATCGATACGTACAACATCTAAAGATAATATATCACAAGCGATTTAAATAATAAAGAGTAACGAACAAACAATCAAGTAACAGTCAGTACATGCACATGTTGGTTAAGCAATTTTTGGCTATTCTGCAATATCAGTGCAATTTTTAAATATTCAACAGAATAAAAACTATATTTGAGCAGCATTTTCTTTGTTCTGATTTTAAATAATTCAGTATTAATTTCTTGAGGGTAGCTGGTAACTTACCATTTGCTACGAGTGACATTTTATGTTGAGGTACAGTTATATTAATTAAACATAGGTCTTAAGGAGTGACAGGTTAAATTTGCTCTATTGTCAGTAAATATATCTGAGTTGCATTTAACATAATACACGCAATTAAAAATTATATTAATATATTAATTATATAAGCAATAGATAGTTAAGATCCCTAATTCTGGGAAATAAGCTTCGGGAAGAGTGTCGCGTTCCCTTAAAGGCTAGGGTTCTAATAATTTTCTTTTGCATAATAAACAGATTAACCATTTTTTTGCCATTCCCCATCAAATAATGCAATAATTGAGTCTTGATTGTGCATTTCCAAAATAATACATTTTTAAGATTTCTAAACTTACATAATTTCTTAATTGCCTTAGGCAAAACAAGTAGTGTTAGTTTATTTATCAAAAAGTCAATGTGTTTTCCCAGGATATATTGCAATATATGTAAGTATTTAAAAATTTATCAGTGGCATTTATAGTTTTTCCATCAATTCTAACTAGTAGACATTCGATTATGTTTTTTAGGAGAAAATAAAATAAAATTAATTTTTAGACTATTTAGTACAAGACCATTATTTTAACAGTCTTTCATACCTTGAGCAAAAAACCCTCATGTTGCTGACATTATCAAAGTAGTAATCACTCAATTCTACTCAAGATATGGTTGCTGGTGAACATTTCTTGGCTTTACTATTATCCAGGTACACTGGTAAAACTGTGCCATCACTCAATCACTTGAGATGTTTCCTACAGTAAATCTGCGTGCAGCTGTAGCACGACAACACTCACAAAGAGTGTACTATCAGGTCGAGAAATGGTTAGGGTCGAAAACCCCAGAAGGGTGAGGAAGGAAGAGATTACAAACTAGTCTTGCACCTGTGACAACCTTGTTTCCACCTATTCCCCAATATTTATTGAAGTTTCTCTCGAGCAAGTGCACTACAACCTACCAAAAAAGTTGTGGCGATAAGAATGTGCTTGAATTGTGAAAATAGTTGCGACAATACGGGAGTCAAAACCCAGAATATGAGGTGGAAATGAAGAATAAACTGGAGTTGGATTTTTTACTTACTGAACCTGCCAACCCAATGAAAGAAGACAAGGAAATTATAATCCCATTTTTAACTCTTTTTCTATTGTAGGTGACGATGAAACCCCTCTGGGGTTTTTCTAAGAAAAACGGATTTCTAGTCAAAATTTGTGTTAGCAAACTTAATATTTGTGTAAAGCAATACAAAAAACATATACGCACAAAATTTCAAATTTGACTTGTTACCATTTGATTATACTATAAGGCAAATTTCCAAGATATAATCAAACTATTTGAGTACAGTATGTCAAAAGATACAAATATGACGAATCATGAATGTAAAATAGTAAAAAAAAATTACAATTTACCCAAATGTACGGTCAAATTATGTTATCCATAGTTGAGAGGCGTATGACAGTTTTGAGTTAAATTAACTTTTAGCCCATGTTTGTGAGAATTTTCAAAATCTGCTTCAAAAATAAATCTTCATCGAACATTTTAAATGTATATTGTCATACTCAATCTTACCACAGGATCTAATTTAGTGATGGGTCTATGACGAGCGTTTTAATTAAGGCCAGTTTCAGACACATTTTGGACATTTTTTTTATCAGCGATCTTATTCTACATCAAAATCTAATTTAGAATTTAAAATAATTTAATTTACAAATTTCTTGAAATGTCAATTTTTATATCCTACATAATTCTTAAAGGAAAGCTTTATGATTGATTTCAGTAAATTCAAGGAGATTCTCAACATCGAGGTATGATTAATTAAACAATGTCATAAATAATGGCTGAAATTAATATGGTCAAAAAATAATAGCAGGTAGATGACAGTTTGTAATATTTAGAGAGCAAACTCAGTGCATGTTTCAACTACCGAACTATTATTTTGAAACACACTGTATAATATAATTGTATCTTAATGGCCTATATGACCTGTAAAGTTCAGTAATTATCAAAGACAAAACGAAAATCTAGATGTATAGATTTGCATGCCTTGATAGTAGCATAGCGTCATCGTAAATTTGATCTTTAATAAGATATGACTCGTATTAAGTCACTCATATTAAAGCTAACAAGTCAACTGCAATTTACCTGTTTATAAGTGACTATAGCATAAGTGAAAGTTACTACACTGACCACTAAGCCCTGTGTAAGTGTGTTGTCTTCTAAAAATCATTACACTTTCATTATAATTTTATTAATAAATTTGAAAACATAAATAAAAATGATAAAAACAATAAATAAAATGTAGCACTAAAAAAATAAAAGTCACTATTGTGTCTTAATCACATGCGCTAGTAGCTAATAGTGGGTTAACATTTTAATTTAGGGCGTATTTATACATCACATACAACATTTCTTTAACAGCTCTCGTTGCGCCCTCCCCAAGAAACTAGGATTTATTGTCACCACCTGAAAACAGTATTTGTTGCGTTATATTAGATCTTTTTAAATTCAATAACTAAGTGTGGTAATTTCTTGTTATTACTGTATATTTTAACTCACCATGTGTTATTTACTTACAGGCTGCATCTGTTAAGTTTGACTTTGAATCACTCTCTGAACTATCCTCAGTTTTCTCATTATTATTTACTAGTTCTTGACTATCTTCGGTTAATCTTAATGCCACCTCTAAGTCACGTAGAATTTCTGTTTCCTTAGGTTCAATTAAGGAGAACCGATGGTGGAGTGCCGTTAGGTGGGCAAACGTTAGATTTAGGTGGGCGTGCAGGCCTAACATTACCACTTCCTTAAAATGTGCGGCGTATAGATGTGCCACCACATGGAATAACAATCTAACTATCTTTCTTACTATTGACTCAAAGGATGAGGGAAATTCATTTGCTGAAATACGTGGATCTTATAAATAAAATAAAGTTCTTTTCCAGGTCTTTTCAGACCAAACAGTCTCATAACAAACAAGGTACCATCAACCGGGGGAAAGTGGATCGCTATGGGTAAAGTGAATCAAAGGTGATTTTAATCAGGTTTAAGGTTTAATAAAAAAAAATCATTTTTAATTTCAAGTATTTTCAGTCATTTTTAAAAAAATCCCAAACATGTGGGTAAAGTGGATCATGTCTGAATTAGACATATTTGTAGTTTTATTTGAGTTTAACTTAGGTTAGGTATATTTTACGTTTTTTATGCCTCTGAAATGTAAAATGTTTTCTTTGGCAACATTACATAATTTTTCAGGTAATATTACATAATTGTTGATAACTGGCAAATGCATCTTGTATCTGATTCTGCAATATTTCAAGTGTTGCTGGCGGCAATGTGTACAGATTTCTTTATGTGGCCCCCACAAAAAAAGTCGAATCGTTCCATTAGTCGCAATAAACTGTCCAAAATTTTGCTGCAAATAATTTGTCATCACATGTGCATAATTGTATAAGTTACCTACTTTGGCCTGAAGAATGTTTAGGGACACATCTCAAAAAATGTTGTGCTAGCCCCACCCCTAGCACAATATGTTCGTTATTAGAAGCAATGAAAAATATTTTGTTTCAGATGCCACGTTATTACAAAAAGAAGATTGGTGTGCATGGAAATAAAAATTGTAACAAAGTTTACATGGCAAGAGCAGTGGCGGCCGTAAAAAAACAAATAATGTCTATGAGATCGGCATCCGAACACTTTGGGGTTCCATACACTACATTAAGCCGTAATAAAAATCCATTAAATATGGAAGACAACTCGCACTAAGAAATCTCAATTGGTAGATGTTCTGCAATTGTGTGCTGAATGGGGATTTCCATTTAAACCCATTGATGTTTGGTTTCTAGTGCAGCAATATTTAACAAAACGAGGCACAACAGAGGAACGATTCACAAACAATTTACTTGGTGTGGATTGGTTTAGCGGTTTTATGAGCCGGCATCCTAAACTGACCACTAAATTGGCAGAGAATCCAAAAATAGTTAGGGCCGTGTAGAGTTACGAAACAATCGCTAATTATTTTACACACTTGAAAGATGTTTTGAAAGACATTTCAGCTTCTACCATAGTCAACTATGATGAAACTAATTTTGGTAATGACCCAGGGTCGTCAACATTGTGTTAAAAAGAGGTACCAAACATGCATATAGAACCTTGGACAGCTCCAAAACTAGTGCGACAGTAATGTTTGCTTGCTATATCCGCCGATGGTAAACTGCTTCCCCCCTACATGGTTTATAAGGCCAAAAGGCCAGAATGCTTAAAAAGACAATTGAAACTGTTGGAGTAAAATCGCAAGTAAACTCTGTTGCCAGATTTAAGACATGTAGGATTGGGCCGTTTAATTCCAATGCTGTTCTTCATAAAACTCCACGCAAAACTCATGTCACTGACAACACCATCTCAGTGAACTTAAAACTGGAACTACCTCAGCCCCAAAGTGTGGAAAGAAATATAAAATAATATCCAACAGAATTGGATGACGAGCTGGATGCAGACCAAGATGCCGAGCTGAATGATCCAATTGCTCAACACATTTACAAAATCGGCGAATCATCTATTTGGTCTCAAGATATGCAAAATAATCATATTGAATATAGTCCCAATATAGGCAATTTGATTGTGGTGACATTTCAAACAAAGAAAAGAATCAGTTGTTTATCACCAAAGTAGGAAACATTGAAAAAGGAGAATATACAGTGAGAAAAACAAGTCGAAAAGACATTTTTTTTGATTACCCACAAAACCCAGATTTATCGGTCATCACTAAAGAACAAATTGTGAAACAAATTAAATTAAAAGGAACCAAACAATGACGCCACCAATTCTTTTTGAATTGCGAGGATGATGAAACATTAGAATGAATTTTCGTTACCCATGTTACTTATAGCTATATTATTATTATTTGTGCTAATCGCACGTTTTGGTTACCTATATTTTAAGTTTTTTACACATAATAATGTTCCTAAACACTGTTAAACTTGTTTTTCAGTGCAATAACTGACTGTGTTATTAAGGGCTGTTCGAATAAAGTGTTTATTTTCAATATTATTGTGGTTTTTGTTTGTTATATTTAAAAAAAATGTCTTTATAGCTTGTTTTTTTAATTTTTATTGATCGACTTTACCCAATATAAGGTTAAAGTGGTTCGAAAGTTTTAAATATGTGATCAGCTTTACCCCAACATGTAAAGCCGATAGTCGAAACACAAAGGCATCACGTTCAAAAAGTCGATTATTTTGATCCACTTTCCCATGGTTAACGGTATAATTTCATCAAACAATAATTTTACTCACCATATTTTGTAGGGAAAATAGTTTCTTCACTAATAGTTTTTTGAATAAATGTCATCACATAATCTATATACTGAGGGGCTGCCACTTTAGTCTTCTTCCCCTTTTCGTCAAACCATAAGTAAGTCCTTAAAATTGTAAAATTTTGGTTATAAATAAAATAACTACACTGACTTACTAACCTTTGACCTGGACCTGTCATATCCGGACATCCAGAAGGTGTGCAAAATTCACTAACGGAACCATAAACTAGATTTACATGATCAAATAGGGCCATCGCTGAAAATAAAAACAACAATTTAGGCCCTCTGAAAACAAGCAAAACCCTCTTAAATGAGTACCAGCTACAAAACCAAATGCTGCAATTTTAATTTATACAGTCAAAATTTCTTGCCAGAATGAAATCAAGAAAGTGAAAACCACAGCAGAAAAGAAATTAAAATGTCCTAATATTGAAATCGTAAATATACCAAGGGAAATGGATAGTGATGAACTTATTGACACCATAAAAAAGCAAAATGTGTTGCTGAAAAATGATTCAGTTTTAAACGTAAAATTTGTAAACAAGATGAAAACGAGGTGGATGACTATTAGTAGGTGCGGTACGTGAAAAAATGTGGCATTTTGTGAATCAAATTTTTTCTTTGGTACAATTGCTCCAGATACCTAGGTAAGTGATTTGGCCCCAGGACCCTCTAGATTTTTTAATCGTTGACCTTCTAGGGTTCAGAACTACCCTAAATTTTCCATTAATTATGGAACAAAATTTATATTGGAGTCGGTTTCGTATGATTTTGATATCCTAAGACCGAATCCAATATAAAAAAATAAAAGTAACATAAAATAAAAGCATTAAACGTAACGTTCTTCTTTGTTTCGCTAAAAATAGAAATCGTTTCAGAACATTTCATACAAAATAATTTTTATATTTTTACTATGTGTTAGTCCGAATGTCCATTAGAGTGGACAATGTTTTTTTATTTTATATAAACTTTTTTTTTAAATTAACATGTATTGTTATTAATATATAATATATCCCCCAAGAACAAAAATGGAGAAATTTTTTTTTACAATTACAAAATTCAGGTCTGTAAGGGCTAATGCATGTCACAACCAGAAAGCAACCTATGGTTGGTAGGTTTAAGACTAAATTCATTTTCATAGCCCAAAGCACCCAGCACGTTTTATATGGAAATCAGTCTTCCGGTGAAATTGGGTGAAAATTTGGGAAATTTCATTTCGTGTCCCTAATAAATAGTCTCAATGGGGTCAATGCCCATCTTTAGGGAGTACGGCCATTTTTAAGGGGCAAAAACGGCAAAAATTCAATTTATTTATGTACTATGTTTAATTCTTGTATAGTCTGCTAAGTTGCTATATTATTGAGAAACTTTGCATGTGTATGTGTTTTTTTTTGAGTCTATGAGTGTGTGTTTGTATTTGTGTGGGAATACATGTATGTACGAATGAATGTTTGTTGCATTTATTAACTATGATATGCACAGATACGATAGTTGCCATTCACGTATTGCCCATGTGTGAATCACAAATACAAACTGGGACTAACTTAACCTAAAAAGTGACATTTCCACCTAATGTGCACCACGATGAGGTTGTCAAGTCTGATTTTGCAAATTATAATGTTCTAATCTAATGAAGTATTGTATGTTTTTGAACGCACAGGTGTATGTCTGAATTCTTATCAGCGTGATTTTGGTTTTGAAATTTTTTGCCGTTTTTGCCCCTTAAAAATGGCCGTACTGCCTAAAGATGGGCATTTCAAGCTTTGACCCCATTGAGACTATTTATCAGGGATACAAAGTGAACCATTTCCCAAATTTTCAGACCGATTTCCATATAAAATGTGCGGGGTCCTTTCTCTGTGACACTACAGGATTTGTTGCAGGGCATCTAATATCAGTTGTATTACCGGACTGACATGGTACACTTTGACCAACTAATGTTGAGGGATACAGTTTCAAGGGAAACAGGGACTGCCATCCGTACACCTTCACCATGTCCGCCTCTCCAAAGGAAAAGCACAACCACAGCACCGCAAGAACAAAACAGAATATTTCGTTGATTTTATTGACCCTATATAATGCATTACCATAGAAATTAGTAACCAAGTAACCAACTGAGGGGTTTTGTAGAGCGAAGTATTATTGTTTTAAGCTTAACTTGTTCCTGACATCAAAATGTCTTACATTTGCAATTCCAGGTGGGAATTGCAGTATTGCAGGTCTATAAAAGGAACCACATGTGACTAGTTTTTTTTGTAATAATCTCCCAAAACAGGACAGTTAAAAACAATAATATCAGTCTAAAAGAAACTTCTTAAAAATAAAAATCAAATATGGTTTACATAAAACGACATAAAACTCATAATTAAGTAGATTAAAAATAAATAGTTCTAATAAATTGTTCCAAATTATAAATAGGTACTATAAAACTTAGGTTAGAAATAAACACCATGCTTCACCTCGTAATTACAGTAATGGACTCCCTCAAAGCACACAACTTCCCTGAACAAGGAACATAAGTTAGAGTCGAGATTAGAGTTTTAAACTGGAGATAAATTATTAATTTATGACCATCAATAAAGGTAATAAAGGTTTTAAAAACAGATACAACATTAATATGGCCACCGACAGTTTGGCTATGTTATTTTCTCGTAGTAGGTTATGTCTTATTATATGAAAGAGCCATAAAGAAAGACTTACTGTGAGATGCAAGCCATTCATTATAATCTAGCCCTGCCGGTAAATCTACTAACAACCTCATGTCCATTTCTGGCAATTTTCTTTCTAATACTGTAGCTTCTAGATATAATTTTGAATCACTGGATGAGGATGACTCGGCCCCCTCTCGTTCTTTGCGTCTTGCTTTTCTAAAAAGTAACATATAATGAGTAAAATGTGATTTTAGATTATTTGGGATAAAAGTAATTATATTATCCGTTTCTTGATGTAGGTATGTATATCTGGTTGAGGCAAAGAAACAAGGGTTTTATGGGTAAAAGTATCTATTTTGGCAAAGATATATAGGTAGGCATGTATATGTGTTTATTTCTGATATTGTACTGTTTGTCTTATTATTGTTTATTAAATGGGTTTATCAAGGAACAGCATCATACAATCACACATTTATACTTTTGATAAAAAGAAATTATATGTTTGCCTAAAAAATTAACACAGTTGATTCCTAATTTTCTTTTTTATTGTACTATGGTCTAATTCTTATGTTGTACTGTCATTTCAGATTAAAACATGTGATCAGTACTACTTCACACAAATCGCTGTAGTTATTCATAGTTAAACAATGATTAATAAGGACATGATTAATACTGCGTAATCTCATATTTAGGCAAATTAGCAATGGTTTGGGCTTGAGCTAATTATTCAGATTTCTTTATACCTAATAAATTTATACAGGTACAGATTTAAAAATAGTTGCTAAAAAGTATTTTTATTTGTGTACTTACTTGAAAATGTTTTTCAATACAAGATACATTTAATCATAATTGCCTTCCAAATCCAAAAACAATATATTGCTCTAGAACTCTGCACATGTTTAATATTTGCTGTCTACCTATTTTGGCTAAACTTACTAAGAGAGGTGGGCATCAATTAACTATAAAGCAATTAAATTGCTATTACTGCTGAAAATGGATTTGTAATTTAGTCATTTAAAATTTTAGAAAAGGTACTTAATTGGTTACAGATTTTAGTTTTCACTTGATTACTTTGGAAATACCTACTTTTATATTTATATTATAAATTATAAGCAGGTAAACAGAATATGTACAGATATGAAAAACAAGAGGAGAAAATGGAAAATATGATATTAAAATTGAAAAATCATATACCTAATGTAAGTATGTTCATTCAAATGGGTAGATAAGTATATAAAAAAGATACTGAGCTAAGAGATAATGTGCACACATAAGTAATATGAGAGTAATTTATATTACTTACTCTATATGTAAAGAGTTAGGTAATAAATAACTAGAAGCATAATATTTTACGTGGGTATTTAAATATATTTAATATTTTCAAGTATCTATATTTATACCGAATTAAAAATACCTACCATTTTACAAATGGTTACAACTTATACAATTTTATATTTACTATTATAATAAATCCTCCACCAATCAATAAAGAAATGTGTTTGCACTGTTTGCAGGAAGACAAATATCACCTTAAGAATCAAGTGTATAGACATAGACATTGCTGATTGTGACTAGTAGTTCTAGATAAAAGTATATTACCGACAAAAACAGCTGGTAAGGGACTGTTCAACAAAAATAATATCTCTAGATGTATTGTCAATTTTAACTTTAGACACTGTTTTGCTTAACCACATATTACTGGAATGTACTGGCTTATAGTACTGACATGTGTTTCTCTGTGTTTTAAGAATTACCTTAATTTAACTGACAAGATTACATTTAATCAAGCGGTGAAGCCTATAAAGGCTAGTAAGAGCTAGTCATTATTGGATTCTTCTGTCCCTGCAAACCTAATAAACTTCTAATTAAGGCAAAATGTACAATAAAACCAGAATATTCATGGTGTTAACACTATGTAGGTATTAGGTACTTAATTTTTGTAAGTAGATTGAAAATTAAACAGTGTGGACATGTGCATGATTTAATATGAATAGGTGCCTACATACATTTTACACATTTAAAATATGATAAAACCTAAGTAGATATTATTATAGATACTTCACCAAAACGAAGAAATTAAGTAAGTACCTATAGCTTTATAAATTTGTTTAAAATATTACTAACATTAGATTACTTATGCCTTAGGGTGTATTCTAAGAATATACCTACTTAGGAACAAATCTTTGGGATTATCATAATTTTACAATAACTTAATGTAGAGTAGCAATTTATCATTAATTGAGTCATTACTATCTATAAACAAGTTCTAAAGGTCATAAAATAACAAACAAATAATGAAGAGGTAAGTAGATCCTTATAGTACCTTAAGCTTTAGGGACAAAGGCACATTGGAATGTTCTTTATAACATAATTTACAAAACTTGTAAAGCTCATTGCAGTGTTTGGCTTTACAAAACTGCATTACTTAGAAAAAATCTAAGCAGATACTTATTAAAAATAGGTCTTGTGATTTAATAGATAATAGTACTTACCCAATAAACCAATCCACGGTATCGCGGAGATATTCTGGTAGTCGCTCCAGTTTGATATTTTTTACTGTAACACTAAAATAAATAAAATATAGGTAAACAAAGCAAATCTTAATCCAAAAAGTGTCCCACTCAGCTGATGCCTTTAGTTGTAGGTTTTGTATTTTATAAACACTTGTTTGTACAATTATCCCACTGGTAATTTTATATTATCTCAAAATATTTAAAGAAAACGAATAATGGCACTGTCTTGTTCACTACAATAATATTAAAAACAAAATGATTTTGAATGTTTTCTTATTCAAAGAAAAATGAAGTCATCCTTTTGGAAATAAACTCCATATTTATTTCTTGCAGTTCTGCCAACAGTCCCTAGTATTTTGTTTATATTCAAATATATATTATTAATGAATCTTTAGAGAAATAAAGTTCTATTAGAAAAATTATAAATAAACCATTATGAAATAATGTACCCTATTTACCTTTCACTTTTATATATTTAATAAGATATTGCAATAAAAATATAGCAATGTGGGGATTTAATTTTTATATATTGGGTATTGTGTGTCATTATCAACTTGTCAACTGTCAAAATAATAAGAATTGTCAAAATTCAATAATATTTTGCTATTTTTAGAGCATAATAATTTAAAATTAAGTAAACATCGAATTTGTGTTAAATCGACTTTTGTATTATGTGTATTATTTAAGTTCAAATGGGTAAGTGGATATTAAGATCATACTATTTGAAATATAAATATACACAAGAATTATTATTGTTATATACGCCTTTATATAATTGCAGAGGATATTATACAGGATACTCTAGATTTGTCTAATAAAAAACTGAAAAAATTAAATAAACCCACTCCACCCGAATCTCAAGCTGTTAATTTACTATTAGACGATAATGAGTTACAGCGATTAGATAACCTTGACTCTTTCACAAAACTTCAAAAGGTAAATGGTTGCCTCATTATCTATATAGAGTTGAGTATTTATAGTTAGTTGCAGTTTTGTAATCAAAATTAAATTCCGAGTCCTTCACTAAACTATTTAGGCAAACCGAGGGGTGAAGCCTAATTCCTACAAGCAACTGTAAATACTTTGTACCGTTAGTTAGTCAATATTTTAATGGTGTTTAAAAGGTTTGCTTATTGCCTAAAATGCGTCTATTTCAGCTTTCAGCAGTTCATAATCAACTATTGCGAATGTACGGTGTTTGTCGGCTCCATTCTCTTCATACGTTAAATCTTGCTCATAATGGAATACTTACAATTGAGGGATTAAAGGATTTGGTTAGCTTGAAATGGTTATGTTTAGCTGGAAATAGTATTAAGGTGGTAGATTTAATATTATGTATGGTGCTTCTTGTATGAGTTATCTAGTTAGCTTGTGTGATTTTTGTTATACTGCTTATAGGTACATATAATTTGTAAAATGTTTCTGTAGGTAGCAGACCGAGTTTTATCATAAACATTTAGATGAATAATAACTATATATTTCTTTTTCAGACTATTGAACATTTAAATACGAATACAAATTTAGAATATTTAGATTTATCAGAAAACAGTATAACCCACATAACTGACCTATCATTTTTAAAGAATCTCAAGGTAAATAAAGAGTAGAGTTAACTAATATGTTATATATGAATATGTATTTCTTTTAGGAACTTTTTCTACATAAAAATAAAATTATTCATTTAAGCCAATGTGATCGTTTTCTACCTACAAGCTTAACTACACTAACGTTAGCTTCTAATAATATTGCAGATTTAAACGAAATTTCTAGGCTTGTTAACCTTGTGAATTTAACAAAAATTTCCATTACTAACAACCCTTGTGTTAACATGACTGGTAATAATATGTATCCTTTTTATTTAAATGACGTAGTAAAATGCAGTTGATGTTGCTCTATCAATAATTATTTTTTGTCTTGTTTGTATAATCAGGGTTGCCAGATCACCAGAGCTGTTTTTGACCGAATCTCCAACAGAACATGAATAAAAAATGGGTATTTCATGTGTTTACCGGTGCCTATCAGAATATTTAAATATATTATTTTTACGTTATATTACACTGGTATAACCAACAACCGTTGGATTCTAAAGCATTCGCACGTCACTTAACTTAAATTAAAGACAATCCATAGCCTACATAGTACATAGTGTGGTGCCAGTGAGCAATCAGAGTTATTAGCAAATTTTTCGATCTACCATCAAGTGATAAAATAATAAATGTGTTAATAAATATGTTAGTATTAGGAGCCCAGTGCATTTACTATTATACGTGATTCCACGAAAAATGGGATCCAGATCCATGGATTCTAAATGAAAATATGAATTCGATATTTCGTGTAAACTGTGGAAATTGAAGTTTGCTTTTCTAAATGACAAAGAAATAAGATTTCTTCAGTTCAACACTCAATGTCAATTACCCATAATAAATTAATTTTCGACAATAGATAATTAAAAAATTAAAATAGAATTTGGAGAATGGAACTGGCAACCCTGCTTGTAGTTTATCTAATATGGCAGTTGGTAAGTGGATAATAGTATTTTATTAGCCCAAATAGCCCACACTGAGCTATAGCCCAATCAGCCACTACGTAAATATCCCTCACCCAAGGTATTTTAACTCTACTAGGTAGAGGCTTACAGCAGCAACCGGCTGTCTTTACCCTAGCATTATTACTTTGTTCATATTTGATAGAATTTTGTTGTACTAGAGGCATAGATGGTATATGGCACATAGGATGTTTCGGTATATTATTATGGAAATCTAATTTATTTTGATATATTTGTCACGATTATAGGGTGGATTTTTAGATATTCTTATTATATTATATACTGCAATGCACAATCAAAGGATATTAATTTTTGATTTAAATTTCAAATACCTAATTTAAAAACCGGCTTTCGGATTTTCAATGTATTTTTTTTAGATTATAGCTACATGATTAGCCTCTTAAATTATTAATAGCAGAATATTTTATTGTGTGTCTATTGTGAAATAGAGGAGTATGTGTTGCTAAGGGATTTATATTTGAAGTATGCCCAAGTAGGCAACAGCTGTCTGACTGGCATTTTCAGCTAAATTGACAGAAAGATTTACCTACATGCTAGCTTCTGAAAAAATTACCTATCTTGAATAGTTTCAGGATTAGATTTTTTTCCAAATTGGTGTATTTCTATTAAAAATAATTGCAACCTACTAGCCATCTATGTGTACTTTCAACTGATCGCCACTGTACCTAATAGCGATATTTACGAAGCAATTTCTCGAAAACTAACCAAAAAAATATTCTCAAAGCACTAGCTAAACTTTGATTGACGATATTTCATTGGTTAGTTATGAAATACCTAGATCCTATCCTATCTCCCTTTACAAGTTTTATTTAAAAATTAATAATAGCACAAAAAATATATTGATAAACAAGGACAAATGCAGTACTTTGCAAGGGGAGCTGTCAATACTTTGAAACCTATAGTAGTCAATTTTTAGTTTCTTTGCATAATTTGTGATACAATTTTACATGATTATAGTAGTATAATTAAAAACACACATACATGATATTTCTTTAACAAGTTCATAGAGGTTTTGACTACCGTCCATTTGTTATAAATTGGTGCTTAAATGTAAATGTTATTGATGATTATGTGGTTGACGCAATAGAAAGGTAAGGTTCTGCGATAAAGAAATTTACTAGTATAGCAAAACAAATTAATACACGCAAAACTATTTATAGAAAGTTTATTAAAAAAAATTGAGAGTAAACTTGTAATGTTTCAAGCTAATCTTTTTATAGACCGTGCGTGATCTTGACGTCACTGCGAATTTCGTGGCACTACCACCCTAGTGGCCAAGTGCAGACCAACTGCAATCGGGTCGGAGAAGGAAATGCCGCGGATCAATTAGGCTACAAAAAGTAGACATTGTAGTTCCATAATGAACATGCGGATAGTTATGTGGATTTAAAAACATTGTTTGTAAAAATGTACCATCGCCCAGCCTTAAAAAAGGAAAAAATCTGTAAAAATGAACATGATCTGGACGTTACAGAAAACAAATTTCTTCAACTGCATTTGTCCTAAGACACACCAATGAATCGACCTTATAAAGTAAAAATTTAAGTAAATAAAGGGAAAATCTACCACTTTGTTGGTAAACACGGATTATAACCACTGTGTGTGGACTGAAAAGTTTTTTCATCTTTAATGATTACATTATTCCAAAAATTTACATCATGCTATAAATTCCACTGCAAATGCTAGTTGAGCTTCTTTATGCTCTGCTTTAAGTAAGTATTTCTGTGCTGCTGGATGACAGCACAGCTCTCATTCTCTCAGCAACCAGTACGATTCGATCCAATTCGAAAATTCTTTCTTCGACAGCTTTAACAACTGAGCAAAAAGGATGTTCTACTACATATTCACCAATAATTGCAAATCTTGTTGTTGAGTTGATAACCTTTGTCTCCCTGATCGTGCCGGTTATTCTCCACTTTTTTTAAATGTTAAGCATATTTTTTGTTAACATTATAACGCTGTGCAATATTCCTCGTTGACCATCCATATTCTGCTTTAGCAATAACTCCAGATTTAACTAAATCACTTATATATGACATATTGGTTTTTGCACTTACACAAATATTAAAGTTGGATATATAAAACTAAATTCTTGCAAAATTGCTAAAAATCTTGTAAACTTGTCCTATTTTTTTTTGTCCACACAGTACTTATAAATATTCTGGACAACAATGATTCCTCGGAGGAATATTGTTTTTGATTTAAAAACTAATGAAAGAGCATTTTACAATACCTAAATAGGTATATGAATTTGCATGAATTTAACAAGAAAAGATCCAAAAAAGCTACCTGAACCTGACCGTGAAATCCTACAAAATTCAAATCATGTTATGTATGGTATTTGAACGCAATGATATGCTAGAAAAGCTTTGAAGATTATATTCTGTAGATAGTTTAGAATGTGGCTTAATTATTATCTATCTCAGTCATCCGTGGTTATGTGCTAACCGTGATGGAATAATGGTTATGTGCTAACCCTGATGGTTTTGTAAAAATATGACAATAATTCTGTACCAAGTTGCGTCTTTGAAATAAGGAGGGATCTCCTCTGCAAAAAGTAACAGAAACAACTAATTTGCATTATTTAAAATTGAATAAAAGTAACAATCAATTTGAGTTAAAAGCTAGTCCAGTATTACATTCAATGCCAAGTACTTCTTTTTGTAGCATTATTTTTTTTTCTAGCAGAAAATTCTTAAAATTTGAGGTGTGACATTAAGATGGTTTTTTAAATACATTACTGTCAAAGTTAGAAACATTTTATTTTACAATTTTTTTTTCTAATTTTGACATTTATATTGACTCTTTTCAAAACCCTTTGACATAACGTCTTATTTTTCACAACCACTTACGAATAGTAAAATTGTATACAACTGGTTTTGTAAAGTTCATTTCATAGTAAGTTATTTATACCTGACAAGCTGTGAAAGTGACACACTGCTGTCACACTGTTACAACCTACTGGATTGTTTGTAAACATATAAAATCAGTTTTGTTCTCATAAAATATAAAATTAGTGAAAATTGGATAAAATCTTATATGAAACTCGTTGAAACTCGCATCCTTTTGTAGAACTCACTAGCGCTCCTTTCACAGAAATCTGCTCGTTACACAAAATAGTACTTTCCCCAATTGGTTACATAAATAGCTATTTCATACCTACCTAATTGAAAAAAATATTATTAACAATTATTCTTTAACCAATTAAATAATTATTGCAAAATTAAAACATAGAAAAGTACTTCGAAAACTTTTACGTTGTAAAATATGTGATAATTTTTTTGATTTTTCCACATACTGTAGGTATGTAGGTACATTATATTTTTGTGAATTATATAAAAATTACGTAGATATTAAATAAGTTGGTTAAAAGTTTGTATTTTATTATATTTATTACTTTAATATAAGACATTTTTCTCTGACATCGCTAGATGATATTTTTTATCTAGATGATGGTAATTTAAATTGCTAAATAAATAGACGTAAAAATTACGAAAAAATTAAAAAACATAAACATATAGTATGGTGCAGCAGGCGGCCAACGATTATAATCTGGCCACTACTGTGTTGACGAATTTCGACTATTAATGCGGCGCCACAAGCAGACGCGCACGGTGTCTATAGTGGCATAAATTTTAGTTGACCCAACTTCTTAGTAAAATAAGGCATGAGCTTTGGTTATTAACACATTTTATGTTTTATATTAAGTTTGGTATAGAATGAGAAATCGTCTGTGTTTATAGTTTAAGAGCAGAGTGGTTATATTCTCAAGGGCGTGGAAGGCACTATAGAGTTGGTGATCAAAAAGAGCTGACGCAATATTTGGCAACAGTTTGTCCATTAACAGGAGAAACTTTAGAAACAGAGGAAGACAGAAAGTTAAGATTAATTTTAAGTAAGGCCCAGCAACATCAACAGCAGCTAAGAGAGCAGTGCTCCGCTAATGGTATAGTTATAATCAATTATCTTGGATTTGAGTGCTTTGTTATTATAATTGTGCTTTTTAGTTACGCCTAATCCATCACCTATGTCCAGAAAGAAACTGCATCCAAATAAGCAGTCACCAAGAATTAGTTGTAAGTTTACGTTATTACACAGATTTTTATGTCATTACTAATTATCTCCTTTTTTAGCTAGTAGATTAAGCAACAGAAATAAATCTCCAGACCGAATGGTCTCTAGTTGTTATACCACATTTAATGATTCAGATAATCAGTCGATAATGTCTCAAAGTTTAGATCCTACTATATTGCGACAAAGCGTTGGGTCTAGATTATCTAACGAGTCAAATAATTACATAAATTCTGAAAAATGTCTGGGTATGTATATCAGTATGTCTTATAAGATACAGTTAAGTGAATCTGTTGATTTTTGTAGGCTCCGAACCTATAAATGGTCCCTTACAAGCATTATCAAAAATGGTTCCAGTGCCAGAGACTTTGATGAGTCCCGATTATCGTCCAGCACCTTTGGTGGCTCGAAATTCTTCGACGATTTTAGCTCAGTCTACAATTCCAACTGCTCTTAGTAATAAATCAACTCCAGCTAAAGTCCTATACCCAGTGCGATCACCAAACGCAAGCAGAACTGCTCCCGGGCGAACTAGAACTCAGCTTCATCCTGATGGAAGACAGGGAGGATCGCCTTCTCCTGCCCGAAGGAAGCAAATGACAGCCACCGGAATTTCAAAGTAAATTATTTTAAATGGAACATGGAACCATAAAATTATAAAAGCTTTCAGCAGTCGGCCTTTTCACTAGGTTCTTAATCTCAAAAGAAATATGTTTAGTTGAAAGCTGACTGATAGATATTCACCTCGTACAACTTTATTTCGAATATAAATCTGTGTTTAATAAAAAAATAAATATTTATTATAGCAATTTGAACACTCGTTTAACCTTGAGGCTGAGTGACGTCACACGATATTTACTTTGGAAGTGGCACAAAAGTTGATGCTCAGTCAGTATTTTTGTGGCTACACTAAATTTGATAGCTGCCGAAACGACAATAATTTGATGTTCATTTAAATACTACCCTTTTTATTTATTTGAAGTATTTTATTAAATTTGCCATAATTTCACTCTGCGCGTATATTTCAGCAAGCAGGAAGTAAATAAGAAAGCATCAATACTCAGAAAGTCTCCAAGCAGTGAAGAAGAATCGGAAATTTGTGATGATAAGTTGCACACTATCCAAATGAAAGTGGAAGAGCGCAGGATGCAAAAGGAAGAACTAACGAGCAATAGTGACAAAGTTGAGCAGGCTGCTGTTTGCATACAAAAGATGTGGAGAGGTTACTTTACGAGAAACAAAAACAAGGAGATCCAGGAGATGTTCAAGGAACTACAGAGCCAAAGAGCAAACCAGTATATTCAGTAAGTGCAGGACGTGATTGGGTTCTTATAACATTTATCTTTACACATTTCAGAAAGCTTGCTACAGACATGGAAACTACCAAAGCTGCTTTGGAAAGCGAGAGGAAGATTCAGATGCTGCAGACCGAGGCAATTGGTGCACTTTGGAAGAAAATATCTGTGCTACAACCTACTGAGGAAGAGGGCAATTCTACGAATTTAAATATGACAAACTTGTCCATGAACAGTGTTGAAGTTGTTAAAGAATTAGCACAAACTTGCACAATGCTGCAAACCCAGGTACATATAAGGACATCTTTCAATAACCTTGACAACTGTCAAATTATATTTTCAAGGCTACAAATTACCTTTATGTATTCTTAAAATCAATAATTAACAAAAGGTTCACTTTGGTTTTTGCGGTAGGTTTTCTCAAATTTCTTGTGCTGCTCAACGTGTTAATTATAATTAATTTTTTAATTTATTTTTCGATTAGTTAATTTTCTCACTGTTACATATATTTTCCGAGATATCCTCGCTCAAAATTAGATAATTTTGAACAACACATTTTGATACACAATGTTATTCAACTTAGAAAACAATAAATACAGCAGACAGTCAAGCCTTGCCAGGCCGGTCCCTTTTGAACATTCATTGACTGGGCTAAAATTACAATAAAATAACCCAAATATTGAATAACACCATAAGAACACACCTGATACATCAAATAAATTTGAAAATTTGGCGTAATATAGCGGCTAAAGTTACGTGACCTAGATGACCAATTAAAAATTATATACTCTATTGTCCTCACTGTCTTGTATAAAGTCACTGCAGCTTTCTCTGTTGTCAAAAAGGTGGCAACCCTACCATAGTGGTAAGTAATAAAATGAGAATGTTAGGTTAAGGTTAACTATAGGACTATAGGATGCCCATGGAATGAATTTAGGGACTTTTGTTCTTTCCAGATTATATATTTTGTTGTCACATGGTTTTCAATTATTGCTGAAAACCCTGTAGGAGGGATTCAAAAATATTTGGTATAGCTGACAGTATAGAAATATCTTCATGCATTTTTTTATATTTGATTTGTCAACAGCAGATAAAATAGGGATTGGATTGTCCTTTATTTCCCTGAAATGTTGTTTACTATCGTCACATATACTACATAATCCCTTACTTATTAGTTCTGCCTTGAGTTCCTAGTAAATTATGAACCTCATATTTTAACATGGTGGTTGGCTGTCTTTATTATCTTTGAGGATACAGTAGACTCCTGAGTATCCGTAACCGCTTTATCCAAACTGCATTATCCGAAGCGAGTTGTGAAACTTAAATTTCTGCTTCATCTGATGTTTCCCGCTTTAACCGAAAATTTACCTATAAGTTTATATATATTAAAAACCATTTTTGCATTAAGAAACGATGTTTACTATTTTTATTCCTGCTTCTGGTTTAACCGAAATTTCGGTTATCCGAAACCGTTTCGAATAAACGGGAATCTACTATGTAGTTGAACGTATTTTTTTTTTAGAAAAGCATTATTTAAGAAAAGTATTATTTATATGATTTTTACTTTTTTAGATTCAGCAGCTACAAAATTCCATGCAGGATATTGTGAAAGTAATGACAGTTTTCAGTCAAACAACAGGAATCAACCATCAGCTTCGGGAAAATGGCATATCTACCCAAACGGACATTGTCGCTGTTCACACTCCGCAAGTACTTATAGACAACATGACCTTTATCAACAGAAATAAAATGTTAATATTTCACAGGGTGAAGCGGGTAAAATTTTTCCTTTCCAAAAATGTCAAGTACAATCGAGGCCATCATCACTACCCCTGCCTGTCCACCAACGCAAGAGAGAAAACTCACAAAGTAACGGTACCTCAGAACTGCAGCAGTACGCCGGGACTCTAGTGGATGATGTAATAAAAAATGTTTCTGAGACTAAAGCGGATCTTCTTTGTCATGATACCACAGATATTACCGTCACTGATACTGATAAGTTGATACAGATAAGTGATCAACATATTGAGACGTGTGATGCGGCAGCTTGAAAGTTTAATTGGCGATGGGCTTGAAAATATTGTTTAAAATATACATAAACGTTTTTATATATTAACGACAGGTAAATTTAGTTTTCTTGAACAGCTAATAATGAAATATTTTCTGCAGGAAGTGCATACCGTCCCATTACCGCAAAGTTACTTTCAGTAGCTTGACGTAAGAGTGATTAAAAGCTTTCAAATATTTGCACATTTTGCAACAGTTTAAAATCATGTACCTTTTAAAGTGACTACTGTCTGAAGGTCAGCAAGATATGTTGTGATTTTTCTTTTTCAAGCTCATCTTAGCTATGGCTAATTTAAAGTGTTTATTATAAAGATTATCAGATCCGTTAAGAGGTTCTCAATTTGCATTTTTGTAACGCATTGTATTTTTTTAAAATCCCATGCACAACACTCACTATATTTATTTGTTACTTACAACAATACTCACTATATCTATTTGTTACTTAAAACAATTGGTTTCTAAAGACACTGTAGTTTAAAATATTATTTATCTGTGTTACTAGTTTTTACTTAGATAAGTACTTTTTTAGTTTTAGCAAATAGTCTTTTTAAGTAGACAAGTCTTTCATAATGCCAAGGTTTTTAAAATCTAGTTTATTAATTTATTGAAAATATAATTTTCTATGTACCCCACTTTCTTATTAATTTACGTAAATTCCTCTTATTTAAATGTTACAAGTTACAACCTACAAAAAGTGGTTGAATAAATTTATTAAAATGAACTTTTTTAACTCACCTTTTGTATCGTTTTACTTATTTACAGGAAAACACAGGCACAATTTTAATGAGAATGTGAAGGCAATGTATGAGCTTTAATTAATAAATGTTATTGCGATATATATTTAAATTTTTTTATTTAAGTAGTGTTATTTAGACCAGGGCTGAAGCCTTTGAAAATGGTAAAAAGTGAAAAAAAATAATAGTAGGATGAAACCCATTGGAAAAGGAAGTGAATATAACAAAAACGAAAGGAAAAATAATTTAAGGGCGATCTGAGGTCGGGAAGTGGAAGGGGGTGTGTTTTTAAGGGTAAACAACGGTTTATCTCGATTTCGGGCAAAATTACAGGTCCTATGGAAAAAAGTAAAATGGCAAAGTTATAGGTAATAAAAAGATCTACAACTTTTGTATTTACTCTTTTCACATAACCTCAAAATTTACATGAAAAATTCAAATAACGAAGTTTTGGTTTTTTATTTTTCTTTCACAAAAAAAAAATGTAAAAGGAATTTGGTGAAAGCTTACCTTTTTATGTCCCAAAATTTGAGCGGACCACCGTTTTTGTGTCGTATCTCGCTTAGTTGTACCGTAATATTAAAGCAAAGTGCTCATTTTAAAGATCTTGCCAAGTACTACAAAATTCCCGAAAAGAAAAAGTTTTTCCCAAGAAATGCATCAGTTTTTCCTTATTTAACGTTGAATACCTCTAACCAAGTTGCTGCAAAAAAAAAGCCTCTTCAATGAACCATATCGTCCTTTATGTTGCACCTAGCGCATTAATGAAAAAAACAATCTCTTCGTTTTCTTATAAGCTTAATTTTTGGTCATTTCGACTTTTTAGAGAGAACCCGAAGTTTTCGAGTTATTCATAAAAAACCGTCCAGAAACATGAATTTATAACATGGTTTCAATCGCGACTCGAAAAATATCGATATATCGAATAAACTTTATAGAAATGTTTACTAAAAATTTGCCCTCTATCCATTTCCGGGGTTATTTTGAGTGAAGACATTTCCACCCCCAGAAGGGGTGGCATCCACCCTCAGGGTAAAAGCACACATCGGCACTATGTCAATTTTGTTCATTGAGCCATCACCTAACTACTCATCAAACTTCACATCAATCGGTCAAGCTTCAAAGAATTTGGAGGGGAAAGGCTTCAATGACTACGCTGCGTCTCAAAGCGCAACTTTGGCGACGCAAAACGCAAAAGCGCCTTTGAGTGTGCTCTGTCCAGAAAGCATTTAGAAACCTTTTTTGTTTATTTTTTTGTATATTTCAGGCCATTTTCTTTTAACAAAAATAATTAAATTTAAAAATTAACAAAAACTATTTTGAAAAAGATAATCATTTAACGTTTTTGGCGCTATTGGCGAGTTATTTCCAGTGAGATTTTATGGTGGGAAGTGAAAAATTCACAATTAGCGATCCAAAAAACATAAAGTTAGCCTATAAAACTAAATCCTCCTATTCTTTCCAGGTAAGCCCTTTATTTAGTCTGTATTACCTAGAGTGAATTATATAGCCTATAGCCATTAGAATGCTTAATAAAATGTGCTGCGTCTCTACCTGTCACCACTCTTGTAATAATTAACATGTAAGTTACATGTAATAATTAACATGTAATAATCACATGTAATAATTAACAATTTACACTGTCAATTGGAACAAAACAATTTAATTTTAAATCTGTTATAAGGAAAGTAAAGATAACTTAACTTTGCAATGAAAGCTGTTTAGAGGTAATTTTTAAACTCATCGTCAAGGCTATTATATATTTTTATAGCGATATAAGTAAAAGATCTCGTATACTTGGAGAATGAAAGCGAGCCATACATAACTTATACTTGTAGCATATGTCCAATTGGTGGACATTATCTGAAAAGTAATTTATTTCACAAGCAAGAAGGTGAAGAAGTAATTAGTAGGCAATGTACATATGCCTATATGTAAGATATAGGCATATGTAATTTATACATATTTTCTAATTTAGAACAACCCAACTCTCTTATTTTATCTGCAACTCTATCATACTATTCATACTTTCTTAAACCGAAAACAAATCTGACACAAGAAAATCTGAATCTTTTGTTACCTATATTTGGGTTATTTTGTCAAGACATGGATACTACATTGTAACACAATAAGGTAAAGTTGACAAGACTAGCGTGATTCCGTTTTATCCTTCCTATTTTGGAGCAAACTAGTATGGCAAAAGAATACTTGTGAAAAGAAGTTCTAGCGAAAAGTTTTAATATACTGTGATACCCTAATTCCCTATTTTATCATTTCAATATATTTTAATATTTCATGTAGTTCATATAAAGAAAACAATCTCTAGTAGCATTAATAATTGACACACTTATCATGGGACAAGGTCACATTAAGTCAGCAATTATGAAAATCTAGGTCAGGTGCAGATCTGCATGTTTATATCCTGACCTAGTGCAAGTTTAATACACGAATGATTACTGGCAGGCTCGTAAATAATTATACCCGCAGATTACTAGTCAAATATAATTAACCCTTTACCAGTAAGTAGATCATTATAGTATGCGCTAACATTATAATTATATCAAGTGATAATAAAGTATAATACTATAATCGAATATCAGGAACATGTAGTTAGCCACTACAATAGGTAGATAACTATTCTTTTTTAGTAATGAAAATTCTTAGCCTCAAATGATGCACCCCAAAACATTATTCCAAATACGATACCTAGGTCTCAATGAATAAAATAATTAAAGACATACAATCTTGTGCTTAATACTAATGCTGCACTCTTTGGCTGGTTTAACTAACCAAGTTAGCATCAAAAGATGATTATTGGAATTAAACACTACATAAGAACTTTATAAGTACTTTTATTGACTAGAAACAAAATATAAGCAATATAATTACAATATCTTTATACAAGAAATGCGAAAATTAAATATCGCTTTAAAAATATATACAATATGTACTATTGTACTATATATAATAACCAAAAATATTTGCACTTTTGCAGAAAATAACTGTATGCAGATATGTATGCACGTTAAACTTAGTAATGGTATAAAAAAACAAGAAAATGTACAAAAAATGATATAAAATATCTAAAATGACAAGATTAATATGTTAACATTTTAGGAGACCATTTAATAAAACCATTTCCATAGGAAACAGTGGAAATAAAGTTGAACGTGCATATTCGAGGTTAGACATTGATATAATTACATTATTCATACATAAAATTTAAACATACCCACTAACATTGCTCATAGAATCTTATTTGTTATCCTTAAAATATTACACGTTGCAAATATTACACATAATACAAGTTGCGTTACATTTAGAATTTAAGGCGTTTGCAATTATCAAAATTTGATATTTTCTTCTAAATTTGCTCTGTGTATATTTTTATATACAATTATTATAATGTAATAAACATTTATTTATAATTGAGCGCATTTGTAGTCACATGGTGCTAAAGCTGTTCATAATTATATATAGAAACCGCTGTGGATTTAAAAAATAATAATTTTAAAACCAAAGACTCCTGATGGAACCGCCTTAAAAAATCAAAGGTACATTGTCCAAAATTATTTAAAAAAAATCAATTCTACTCTGATAAATGGCAAGTTTATATCCATAGTCTCAAAATAACATAATAATCCATAAATATTCTTTATCCAGTCAGAAATCATAATTAATAATATGTTACAAAATATGTAAATATATTATTAATCACACCACATCTTAATTCCATATATTTATGTCTACATTCCTACAAAAAATAGTTCTGTTTTTATACACTGCTTTTCAATATCAATGTCAATACTAATATTCAAATTTATATTCGGTCAGAAATTGGGTTTCCACCACGATTAAAATTTTGTTCAATCTAGAAATCCTGAGATCTGTTCCAAAACCCCAAAAAATATATCCAGATCCAGATTTTTTTTAGTTTAATTTGCATTTCATATATTTTTGTTGAATCTTGTTTTTATTAAGGCTCCGTCTTGCATGCATTTTAATTTTAGAGCATTGGGCAACAAAGACACGAGGTAGCCAGCTAGGTAACCAGCCCATAGGTCCTTGATATCGCCTATGGGCTGATATTTTCTCACTTCGATGAGTAAACTAGTATTCTATTTTCAGCAACATATATGTAGAGTAGGAGGCACGCAATATAAAACGGTGTTCTAAGTGATATATTATGTAAGAATGGAACCACATATATACTACACGGTTTTTGACATATATAAAACAAAATAGCGAGACCTACTTTATACATCGGCTTAGTTTTTTTATTTGGATATGTGCATGTGTGTGTGGCGGTATAAGCAATATTTTAAATACAGTATCAATCAAAACCTACTTCTTTCAAACTTAAATCAAATTGGAATTGGCGGAACAGTGCTGCAATGGTTTTAATCTTATCTATAAAAAAATACATACCTATCTGTTTTAATCTTATCTATAAAGTGATAGAAAACAACGATCAAAATTTGGTTTGAGTGTATCTAGTGAAAGAGAGACAGCATACGGAGTACCACAAGGGGCAAACCATTGCTGTTTATTATTTTTATTAATTTGTGCAATGAATAACGAATTGTAAAATACATCTATTTGCGGAATATACTATGTATATATATCAGGTCAAAATGCAGAACAGATTATACGTATAATGAATTAAGCAGACTATATACCTTGCTTTGTCATAACAGTCTTAAGGTAAACATTGACAGCAAATGGCTGTTTATAGGAAAAAAACAAAAATTGGATAACATTGTATACACAAATTGTACAAAAATAAATAACTTGGAAATTGAAAAAGTACGTCAGATAAAATATCTAGGAGTGATTCCAGATAAAAACCTAATTTTTAAAGAAAACAAGTACACAACAAAAAAAGCTATCTATATATAGCTATTTATAGCTAAAAAAATTAACTTTTTAAGAAGATTACCCAACAATATATCACTACTTGCCAGACTGACAATTTATAAAACAATAATCGCTCCACATTGTGCTACCCTGCTATTGTATTTATATAATAATAAATTACAGATTTTACAAAAAATGCAAAATAAAGCAATGAGAGTTATATATTACAATGCAATAGATATACTCCGATAAATAATATGCTTCTAACACTAAATTTCATCTTAGTAAAGCAAAGAATTTTATTGAAAACATTACAATTTGTTTCCAAAATACAAAAATACATACTACTTATATGAAAAAATTACATATGTTCGAGATATACATAATTATAATACACGAGGACAAAACGATTTATATATTGAAAAATGCAATTCATCTTATAGTAAGTGACTTTTCTGTAAAGGACTTAATAGTTATTTATGTGCAACAAGTGCCAAAAGGAAATGCTTATTGCACGAGACGTGAAATTGGACAACATGTCGAGTGCAATAAATACTTTTTGTATGCGTTGCATACAATATTTTTCTACGTTCATGCAAAATGTTTAATTTAGGTGGCATTATAGTCATGACACTAGGTGACATGTCATGATATTTATATCAAAACACTGTAGTAGAATGACAGATGAGGGCAATACATTTTTTATAAAGAACCAGTTTTTGCATTAAATATAGTTCAATAAGTTTTTGTTTTTTGCATGAACGTAGAAAAATATACAGCCTACCGACTGAGGTTAATTTCAATGGTTCTTTTAAGCAGTTTACAAAACTATGTACCAGTTTTATAAAAACATTACCAAGGTAAAATTATGCATATTTATATATATATGTTTGTATTTACTTGTTTGCATATGTTTCATTTTATGTTATATACATCTATTGTTTTTAAATTATATTTGCATCCATTACAATGTAATAGTAATAATTGTAACATGGATATTTGTATAGCAATTTGCTAAAAAAATCTATATTATTATTATACAACTTCGATAATCCGGACAGGAGAGTGAGAAGAGTTAAAGTTTTTAAATATTTCGGACACTTGAAGTGTCCCAATGAAGGACGTGTATATATTTTTATATATGTAGATGTAATAAAATACACATAGCGTACAGGTTATTATTTTATGTGGTCTTTTAAATGGAACTATGGCGGATAAACGAAGAAATTCACACAGAAGTGGAAGCTTCACTAACTTTCACTGTCTACTTGTATGCAATTTGCTCTTACCGCATGCTGGACATCAGTTGTTTGGTTTATCAAGTCTAATATTATTGAGCGTAGTACATGTCCGGATAGCTGGAGTGTCCCAATTAGCGAGTGTCCAAATTACAGAAGTTGTGCTGTATATTGTTTTTATTGATAATAATTCGACAAAGTGGTTAATTCCCAAATTAAGACTTATTTAATATGACCCCAATTAGCAATAACATCCTCTTTTTCAAAAATCCAATTTTATAACAAAGAAATAAAAACTTAATATCAAACTCTATTTGGAGGTACCGCACTAAGTGGCCCATCTTAGGACATCGTTAGAGTAAACAAATTATCAATTAACCTATTATTATAGTATTAAGATGTAGTGCAAAAAAGTTAGATAGTAATTATATACAATTATGGAGCTTAACAGACAACAAATAAATATACCTAAAACGAACCCTCATAATAATATAAAAAGAAACCATTTGCAATGCTCTTATTGACTTAAAATTAGGGTGAGTCAAAATTGCAAAGTCCTATTGATTGGACTTGATAATACAGTATATTATCTACGGTAATTATTAAGCAATGGGAAGACTCAGTAATAAGTAACTTCTAGAACAGATATTTTAATATAGTGACTCACATGCACAGCTGTTATGTGGTTGTGAGAGTGAAATTTTAAAATTATTTAATTTGATTATTAAGGTGATATAATTATATGGTATAATAAAAGGTTTATACGCACACATCATAGTGCATTTGAGCTACTATTATAACAGTACCTGTTACAGTAGAACTCCAATAATCTGAACTCCAACTATCTGGATCACTGATTATCCAAAACTGGTCGATCGTGCACAATTACAGTTTATGCAAATGAAGTTTTTGCACATACGTCTTTAAGTATGTGCGTTTTTGCGAGAGCAAGCACAATACGTAGGCACTATACACTGTGTACCGTGTTACGGAGTACCCACAGTGCTAGCACCTGACGTCCTGCGGGCTGACATACCGTTATGTGTGTACAGTGGACTTCCTAAACACGCTTATAGACAAATACTCAGACTTACAATAAAAAATACACATATGCAGAAGATGAGTTTCGCGTGAATTGTTGTGTTTGTCAGTGCCCATCAGTCAGTGGCACAGTCGGTATACGGACCGTGAGTCAGTTTTTTTTAAATACATTACATATTATGTAACATATGTACCTAATTTTTTTTTTCATTTATCCAATTATCCGGATATCTTATTATCCAGAAGGGTACGGCCCCTATTCATCCGGACAATTGGAGTTCTACTGTCATTTCAAAAGCTACTTTTATCATCTTGTGGCGGTTTTAAACTTAAGAGGTAAGAAGTTAAATAAAAATATAAATATTAAAACTACATATAAAACCTAAGTAGCTTCTGTGACACTAACATTCAAGCATACAAAAAAATTTGTTGAACATATTTCATCGATGAACTTCTTTCTGAAGAACTGAACTTCTTTCCAGCCATCACATTTTTATATTTTCAGCACCTCATTCATCATTCTTGTTTAAAAATAAGTAACTTAAAAATATTTATTGAGCACAACGTCCAAACATTTTGGGCAATGCTTCGTGCATATCACATGTGCTAAACACAGACAAAAAAAGGAGCTAGAACAAGTTTTTGCGCAAGTAAACAAAATGGTCGGCTGGAAAACGGTTCCGATTACAATTTACTAGTAATGAAAAATAAAAAACAGACAAAAGGATGCAAATAAATGAAAATTGGCAGTTAAAAATAAAATAACAATTTAAAGCTTATTTCCTATTTATGGTTTGTAACTTTGACTCCTCCGATACAGGAATGTAATGTTCTCAGTGCCTTAGAGAGCTAAAAAATATTTAGAATCACATGTGCTGCTATTTCTTCAAACTCAGTCATATCTTTGGAATAAAGGATACCCTGCCATCTTATACATACTGAAAGTTATCTTTATGCCTCAAAAGCGGCTGATTTTCGATATTTTTGTCGAGATCGAAACTTGTTAGCCAATCTTTCGTTTCTGGCTTGCATACTCCAAAACATGAGCACTCAAAGAATTCTATGAGGTTCAAGATTGGTCCCTTAGTGAAAGGACTTTTACCGCTGTTTACGATAAAGTGATTATAGCGACCGCGGTTCATTCTTTCGTTTGTTGTCATTCCCAAGCATGCTACCTAAAAAAAGACCATGCACAAGTTACCAGACCGATTCTGTCTTTATTTTTGACTTACTTGATACATCTGGCAAATGAATAACATAAACACCCAGACACAGTGGAAGAGCGCATTTGTAGCAACCCAGGCAACCCAAGTGTCGCATTGCCCAATAGCTATAAGGACCTTCCAAAAGCCTTCAGAAGTGGAAGTTATGTTACAATTAGACTCATACTGCCAGTATCTTACTGAACCATACAACATCTGTGTGCACATTAAAACTAAAGAAGCCAAAAATCCAATAAAATGCTTGTGATTTTTTGCTCCTGAAATTAAAGTTGGTAAATACAATATTCCCTGATAATTGAGGCAAAATGAAGGAAATACCTATACAATTTGCCACCCAAGGACAGTGGTGGTCAAATCGTGCAACACAATGATTGCATACAGCACAGTGCTTTGACCGTAGTGGCCTACGCACCAAACAAGCAGAACAGAATGTGGATGGCTCAAAACCTCCTGGTCCTCGTTCGGCTAGCTCTATTATAGTCTGAAAGGAAATAATATAAATTGCTCAACATCTGGAAGAAAACCGTCCAAACTCAAGAAACCCAAAATTGCAAAAAACTCGGAATAACCTGTTCTATTTGGTAGAAGTTTCTATCTTAGCTTTAAAACTAACCAATAGATGGGAATTGAGTCGCTTTGGCATTGGTGTAAACCACACTTACCCTAACAGGCTAAACTGACATATCTTAGTAATAATTCGGAAACCAGATTAAACTAGGATATCTTAGTAATAATTCCGAAACCAGAACTGAAGTGTTATATTTCAAGTTGTAACGTTTATTTGCCGCCTATTTTCAGAAGAAAACAGTCATATTTTTATTTTGAGCAATTTGAGCATAAATTTGTGCATTTTAAACCATGTTTTCGGCAGCCACATTTTAAACTGTTACATCCAGTTTCACAGCTGCAGCAAATAGTTTAGAGCAATATTTCCGGAATTAATTCCTTTTCTGTAAATCTGGGCATGGCCTTCTGTGGGTGGGGGGGGGGGAGATTTGCCAATATGAAAGATGATTTAATTTTTGCCAATTGATATTTTCGAAATCTTATTATTAAAATATTGGCCAAATTTGTCAAATTTTTATCGTCTAATAATGAATTTACGATACTTTTATCAATGTAACATGGATTCTTACGTTTTTCAAGTAATTAAAGTGTAAATTTTAATAAATAGCTCAAAATTGTACATAATGATTGTAAAAATAATTGTAAAAAAAATTTCGGATTCGAGTTTTTTTTCGTTTCTTTGCATTTTCTGAGAACATTTACCATAGTAATGTATATTTTTTTCACACCATCAGAAAGTAGAGATTTCAACGAACAAAAAGCCCACCGACTTTTTTAAAAAGGCAGATATTTTGATGCGAGAATTTTCGATTGAAAATTAGGGTGCTTTTTCGATATTAAGTCAAAATAAGGTGAAAAAATAAATATTTTAAATCAAAAAAACAATTACAGTGTATTTGGGACTTAAAAAGGTAAGTTTTCACCAAATTTCTTTAAAGAAAAATTTTTTTTGTAAAAGAAAAATAAATAACCAAAAACTTGGTTATTTATTTATTTAAAAAGTGTAAATACAAAAGTAGTAGATCTTTTTATTACCTACAACTTTGCCATTTAAATTTTTGCCATAGGATTTGTAGTTTTGCCGAAAATCGAGATAAAGGGGGTTTTTTACCCTAAAAAACCCCCTTCCACGTCTCGACCTCGCATCGCCCGTAAATTATTTTTCCTTTCATTTTTGTTATATTCTCTTCCTTTTCCAATGGGTTTCATCCTACTATTATTTTTTTTTCACTTTTTACCATTTTCAAAGGCTTCAGCCCTGGGGGTCAATTTTTGGGCGTTCACAACTGTCAATGTCATACGCAAATTTAAGATGACAGTAATTTTCCAATTTTTGAGGGTGCGCATCTCTGCGTATGCGCAAAATTTCGTTCTTATATTTGCAAGCGGGTCATTACGGGACATAAGCAGCTCTTTGTGCTCATTTTGACATTTAGAGGTTAGAAATTCGAAAATTTTTTTACTGTTTTGGTTTATATGAACCTGTGTGTTGTAATTATATTGTAATTAATTACTATAGTGCGTGCAAGAAAATATGGATGACTTAAGAAATGTTCTTGCAATACGAAATTTGGAAGGAGCGGAAGATCTATATCGCCCTAATATAAGACGTAACCCTAGGAATCCTTTCATTGACTTAAATGAAAGACAATTTGTAAATATGTTTCGACTATCTAAGGAGCTGTGCCTGTATTTGATAGAATCTTTGCAACCCCATATGCGTCCTCAACTGCGCGAAACTGATTTAGACTTACAGTCCAGGGTAAGAATAACACAAATATAATATATTTATGTTTTTATATCAGTCCAGTGTTAGTAAATGTGTAAAGGAAGTTGTTAGTTGCCCCCGGAGTGCTATTTAAAATGTTTGTAATATTTATCCAATCATTTGTGGCGTCTTTAATCGAATAATTGGTGGTTTGTTTGCCATTAATTAGGTAATTGAGGTTTTTGTTTAACATATTCCACCAATAACTGCTTTTGTTTACTTGTGGCATTAGTCCCCCTTTTATTTTTTGCCTCGTTGTCAAGCATATTCAAATCCATTTCACATACAACACAATCTACTATCCTAACTAAACAGTAAAAACTCAATGACAGCTGATGACAGGAAAAACACAGGTTAAGTCTGCTAAATTAGTTCATTTTAAACGGTCTTAGTTGAAATGTACTAATATTTGCCAAGTTGCCAGATTGACCATGCGTTTACTTGCGAAGCGTGATTTTCGCTTTGCGAAGTCCGGTCAAAAATTTGGCATATGTATACGTTTTATTTAGTGCGCAATTTTAAGTATACGCAAATAAACGCATGTTCTCAAAAATCGACCCCCTGGTCTATAATTAAACCAATTTTTTTTTCTAAACTCTAAAATCGTGTGAATTATACTAAAAAGTGTTTCTAGAATGTTGAAACAATGTAATATATAACTCACTTTAATAGAAACATGATTTTATAACCAATAAATGCACTATATTATTGAATTTTTGAGTTGTGGTGGTTTTCTTGAGAATGAGCGAGAGAATGAATGAGTTGTCAAAAATTAAACAAATTCTTACCCGAAACTGTAACTGTTGTGATGTGCTAACAACACCAGCATCTCCGAGCCATGATTTTAAAAAACAGTACCATAACAATCCGGAGCTAGTAAGGAAGATTATGCTGGTCATAATACTGGTGTAAGGCATGAAATATATACCCCATGTGAAATAAAACCATAGTTTCGTAGAGAGGTATATACTTAGTGGTAAAAGTGCCATAAGTCTGTCATCATATAAAATTTGACCCACATAATGTATCACTATATACAAACACACTAAAAGAAATATTTTTATTAGAATTATTAGATTTGTGCCTAAGATTGCTCCGGCTATGTAGAAAGCCATAAATGGGGTTCCTATCATACACCACCATCTCATTCTCTGAAAGAACAAGTGAAGAGATTATTTCTGGCCATAATAAAAAAAAACAAAATAAAAATACACGAACTTACTTTGTCTTTAGTGATTTTATATAAAAAGTTCCTGGATTTAGAAGCGAAGGTTTGTTCTTTTATCATGTCGGCAACTTTTGGGCTTATCCAAATAGATTCCAACTGGGACTGTAACATAGACAATGGTGTGTCGCCTCTGTTGTTAGGAACATTGAGACTGGCATGGCCCTGAATTAAAACATCAATTATGCAACTGTGCCTTGTACTGTATACGTAGTATTATAAAACTTGGTGAATTTAAGAAATATTTTAAGTACCTAGGGTGGCGGAACAAGGATGAACAAAAAAAATTAATTGAAAACAAAGAAAATACTTCATTTTATAATAAATATGATAAGAAAAAACAACAGTCATTCTAAAATATATAAAACAAATAATGGGAATTATGTAGTCCCATTCTGATTAAAACAAGCTTAAAAATTTCGCATATTTCGCCAATAAGGGAATTTTTTTATAACAATCGTTTTATAACAAATTAAATGTAAAGTTTATTTACATCAGATCAAGTCAAGTTTAAAAACAAGAACTAAACATTCTGAAGTATGTAAATAAAAATATCTTAAAAGGGCCACTTTCGTGCCATTGCCTCGGCAAAATCATTAACCAGTTTTTTAACCCTCCACCACAAGCACCTTTCATTTTAACGTGATTACAAGCAGGTGAGCGTCACGCTCCCATACATCGTTTTTATTAATAAGATTTACTAAAATACCATCATCACCCATAAAAGTTATATATTTTTTAAAAGAAAGTGATAGTGATTTAACAATAAAAAATCAGTTTACACTTATTTAGATTATAAACAAAGACACACGTTTAAATTATCAAAAAACGTGACTGAATGCGCTTTGAGGTACTAACGGTAAAGGTACTAAAATTGGCGCTTTCCCATGCCTGCGGAGAAAGCAGAAATTCGCCTATGTCAAATAAACGTGCGCTTTTCGATTTTTGTAACCACTAGTGCGGAAAATAGACAATTGTGTACGGGGTTTTCCGCACGCTCCAGGTATACTTTTCCTCACGTGCACGTCATTTCAAACAGCCCACTTGATGGCACTCGTCGCAATCGCCGTCTTTCCGCACTTGTTACACAAATAACTATGACTTTGAATAAGTCCGTACTTATCAAAGTGCTCTATGACTTAGTGTTGACGTTTCATCTGAAAATCTGTTGCCACTCCACATTTATTCGCAAAACCTACAGCTTCTTCTTTCTAAATTTTATGATTTTGATTGACATTGTCTTAATTTATCTCTTGTTTGAGACAGAACGTTTCCTGTACTTTTCTTTAAATTTTATTTTTGATGGAATGAAGGTCGTAGGCCCACCTGTAGGCTTGGACTCTTGTGCATTGTACAACTGTGCTATGCCATAGTTCCGCCACTGAATACCTACACTACTTACTGCAAAATCACTTACCTGCAAAATCAACGATGATATGGCTGTTGTATTTCTAGCAAGAATTGCCCAGTGCAGAGCAGTATTACCCTGCTGATCAGTTAAATTTGTAGATGCTCCAAGGGTCAAGAGTAACCTTGTAGGGTCTAGATTAAATATTTTCCATACCGCCCACATCAATGGGGTCATACCGGTTTGATCGACAAGGTCAGGACTTACACCTCTTGCAACAAAGTAAGCAACCTATTAATAGAATATCGTCAGTTGGTAACTGTTTAGATTATAACTTAAGATATCTACCAATGCTGTATGTCCAAATTGAGCAGCTAAATGTATACACGAACATCCTTCAGCATCTCTAAGCGTCGGGTCTGCCCCAAAGTTCATTAAAATAACAGCTGCATCTATGTGTCCCTGTCTCGTTGCCCAATGTAGTGGAGTTGCGTTCAATTCCCCGCCAACTGCATCTACTTCTGCTCGTTTATCAATGAAAAACTGCATGATTTCTTTGCGGTTGTTGATTGCTGCCCAATGCAATAGGGTTACTGTTTCACTGTCTCTTTGGTTTACATTGTATCCTGCTTCAACAAGTTCCTTAACTCTAGCAAAGGCACCATACTACAAATAAGTTAAATACAAATGTTATGTGAGATTAATTATAGGTAGGTACATAATTTATTCACACGATAATTTATCTTTCTTAATGTATTTTATTAATATTTTTAAACTAATATGAAAAATTAATAAAAGTTGACTAATGGTAAAGATATATGATATAAAATTCAATTTTATATTCACCTGTGTAGCCTTTACTATATCAAAACCACTGTAGTCATGTTCTATGGCTGGTATAGGCGGTTCCTTGGAAATTAAACTATGACAATCTCTATCAGTTTCTACACACCCACCAGCACTGGCGGCTGCGGCCCCACAAGCATTTTGGTACATTTTGTAGCCAAAATATAGGGCCCCTTCAATTTTGACTTCTATTTGACAGAAGAAGACATAAAATACAGGTTAGTTAGTTCACTGATAGAACATTTGACAACAAATCGATATGTCCTATACGATTGAAAATGGCTGAAATTGATTTTTCTAATACTTTGCTTTACAGCGTCTATGTTCTCATATCACTATCAGAAATGTTTGGATAGCTTTTATCAACCTACAATCATTGATATTATTCTATTAGTTACATTTTATTAGATATCACAAGGAAAATTATGAGAGATGTGAACTACTGTCATGAACCTTATGTAATTTACTGATTTTGTTGTTTCGGATCTATGGTAGGTATAAACTGTGGGATAAGCTCTCTATTCTGTGGTATAGCCACAGTATAGCACTTCCTAATATCTGATAAATGTCGTTAGTCCTATTTGTGCATTTGTGTTTGTGGTCTCATTTTGACAATAAAATGGTATTTTTTAAATTTGAGATATTTGATCTTTGAGATGTGTGAGTCATAGATATTACACCAAGAGTTGGAATAGTAAATGCAAAACTTATTTAAATAACCTTGTCGAAAAGTGCACTAATATGCGGGCATGTCTGCTGATAAACCTTTTGTTTAAAAACAAAACAAGAGCTTAAGAGCATCTTTTTGACCAGAACTTAGAAAAGTGATGCTGTGTATGAGCCATCTCTATGTGTAAGAGCGGTCCCTATGTGTATGAGCCATCTCTAAATGTTCCTCTGTACTAACACATGCTCTCATTTGGGTATTTACCTCTATATCGCCACACAACGATTGAGGAGCATATAAAGGACAGTATTATTCATCCTAAGATAAATTTGGAAATCTTTAGGCTCGTTTGCATTTAATTCGCACAACAAGTTTATATGACGGAATTTCGTATGAATTATTGCTGATAACAATATAAATGGATTTTATCTATTTTATAGATTTATGATAATGTTATCCTTATAACATTGAAAACAAAAAAGTTTTCGTAAGATGTAATCCTGCTATTAAACCTATATATTTTGGCATTCTACTCTGAAATATTTCACTTTGTCCGATTTTATATTTCAACTTTTAGGTTGGATATTTCACACGATAATTTACTTATAAAATTCCCTGGTATAACTAGTGTTGTAAATGAAGGGCTTGATGCAATAACTGGGTAAACGCCAGTTTGACCTGAACAGGTTATTACACTTTCTTGCATAAAAAAAGTCCGCTCTATCTGTTGTGTAGCGGTTGACTTTTTGTGCTTTGTCAAATGATTCCATAATATGTTTTTTCTGAATGCTGAAAACGTCTAATATTGCACATAGCTGGTTATTGCATAAACCCCTTCAATTATTGTCTATGTGCAGATCGACTAGTGGCCACACAAAACAAAGTGATAAAAATGATGTATAATTTTTCATTGTTGAACAAGATAAGACAATGGTTGATCGTTTTATACATGTCTATTATCCGCAATGAACCTAAGCAGATGAAAATCAAAATTTTATAATCCAATTATATAACATCAAACATTTACTAAAGCGCTGCTAACCATGTGGTAACTCGTGTGCTTTGAGTAGCCAAGTGGTAACTCGTGTGGTTCGGGTATCGAAGGTTGTGCTTTCTAACACCGAAGCTTTTTTTTCAATTTTTTACTTAAACTTGAGATAGTCAATTCCCTTGTTTTAAAACACAATTACAGGCCACTTTACTAGCTTCACATCTTGGATCCGCCTATTTTTCTGCTCTAATTTGCAAGGGACTGTCGGGAAACCGCAAAATTTGGTTTCCGGATTTTTTTTTGAGTTATTGGATCAACAAGTACACAGCAATAACTGCCACTTTTAGTCAGTGGTATTGCTCACAACGTCTTGATAAATAATATCATTGTACAAAAAATTCCGAATACCACTAAGTACCTTACGAATCACAATATTCCATTTTATTATGATAACGCAATGAACCACTGGTGGCTTTTTACGGTGCTATCGGATTATGGAACATTTCAAATTGTTTGCAAATGACACAACACTCATGACATATGGCTAGGCTTACCATAATTAAAAAGTTCCAAACCAGGACAGGATTAGATAAGTAAAACAATAAATATAAAATATTTAAAATAAATAGCGCCACGCCGCAGGAGAAAATTTTTGAAAATTTTCCTGGTCACGCATTCTCCTAGCACCTCAGAATTTCAATGAAAATTCCATTCATACAAAAATAAAGATTCTCAAGAATATTTTTTGGAATTTGCTACCCATAAATACACCAATGAAGGGCACTGGGGGAATTTTTTTTGGGTATCACTGTACCACTCCTAAAAACATCTATTTTGTGCTCCCGAATAACAGAAACTAATAAATGAAATTAAAAAATATATTTTTTTAATTGAATGTAAAACTTTATTTTACTCCCTTTAATTTTAGTGATAATTTTCCAAAGAATTCTTTCTTTGACTTTCATGACCGGGACAAAAGTTACACCGGCCGGGACATACACCTCAAACCGGAAATGTCCCGGTCAAACCAGGGCGTATAGTGAGCCTACATCCGACCTAAAATGAGCGTGGGCTCATATAAACAGCACATATTACGAGCATACCAATGTTTAAGAAAAGCACAAAAGTGCTATCGGATCACGAGAACATTTGAATGTGTTCAAATGAGGTTATAAAACAGTCATAATATAGAAGAAAAAATGAGCATGGGCTAATATCAATTGTTTTATCATCATGTTTTAAAATCAAGTGTTTGAGCAAACCAATATTTTAGTTGTCGGTTGTAGAAAACTTTTTAGTACATTTACATAGTACACCATGACTCTTTGACGTTGGGGCATTATGACTATGAGTATTGCGACTTTTAATCAAGTGATTCCCTCGCCTTATCTATTAATCCAATGTCAAGATCGTCACCCTCAGTAATTTTGTACATTGACTTAAATACAACTTACTTATGGATTTACTGTCTGCTTCTTATGAATGCACTTTTTGTTTAATTTTGTTGTGGGGTGTAGTAGAGGAATATGAAGAAAACAAGCTCATAGCACATAAATCTATTAGACATAAACATTATAGTAAACACATGTAATACATGATTTGACGAATAAGAACAGTGTACAAGTAAAATTATTGGTTAAAAGGCACAAGTTGGAAAAATACAAAAATTGAGAGTCTTCATATTAAAAAATGTAACATACATGACACACACATACAAAGGATCAATTTTTCTAAAGTAACCAATTTAGGTTTTGTGATTGTTCTTTGCCTTTGTTGTGCATGTGCATAGCTATGAATGAAAATTACAAATGGAATGTAAAGGAGTATACAATAATAAAAAAATACCGTCCTATAATTCACCAGTTAATTTGAACTGTCCATTTTTATAATAAATAAAACACAAAAATAATAACAAAATAACACTTACAAAATTATATAAAATAGTATTCTGCACAACCATTAACAACAATGAGATTACCAAAAATATAGGTATAACATATTAGTAGCATGACTAGAATCTTATTTTTAAATTTCCTTGGATTTTTTCGTAAACATTATTAATGTTGTTAAAAATATGTGCAGATTAAAAAAATATAAAAACATCTAAAAATCAAGAAGTTTTTCAATCTACCCAAAAAGGTAACCGTGGCCTCATAAATTTAAGGAAGAGTATCCAATAAGTTTATCAACTGTTGACAATGATGGAATAATCGTCCAAATGCAGGCAATGTATAAGCATATTTTTGGGAGCGAATGCATCTAAACAGTTCATGCAAGTGTCAAAATAATTCTTATTTACTATTAGCAATTGTCCTTCAATTATTCCTGCGATTACTGTTTAACTTTCGTGTATGCTGCGGTGAATATAATTAGTTAGAATATAATTAGATAATTGCGAATTTTGTGAATATAACTTTTATCATAATTTTCAGAATATTTACAATCTACAATTTTTTTAAATTAATTTAAGACAGTTCGTTTACAACTTTTCCAGTGTGTCCACAATATGAAATGACGATTTAGTCCATTTAAATGTTACATTGACCTTGCATTTTGGGTACGACAAGATTTAATTTTTTAGATGTGTAAGGTGGGTTAGTGTGCGTAAAAAACTCGGCTTTCAGGGACGAAATTATTATTTGCTAATAAAACAAGACTGGGCGTAGCCTAATGTTGTCACGGAGTCGCGCAGGCAAGCCTCCGATGTTTTGAATTTTGGAGTCTAATTGCGTATCATATCACACATGTAATTGCCGCCAGTAATATAATATTACCGCGATTTCAATAATTTTTCCAAAACAAAATTAAAAACACATTTATTGTAATCACACATTTATTGCAATGTCGATGTAGAATTTAATACAAGTTTTGGGATACTTGAACAACCCAATGACCTGGGTATTCCTAAATAATTTTTAATACCGAATTAAAACTGCCCCCTCTCTTCAATATACCACGAGCTGCCATTGGTTAGTGAAACTTCTGTCATAACAAATAACTGCAATATGCATCTTAAATATGTTTACATGCATTCTCTCTACAAAATTATGCATACAATTATGTTGGAAATATTACTTACATTAAAAATTATACTGTAGCTACTGTATCAGTATAATCAAATCGACTAGAATATTTGAAGTATAATGGCCACTTGCCATTAATGTTGCGTAATATCTGAAATATAAATAACTAACAAATTCCTGAGTGTTTTATATGATAAAATTACACAGATAAATTAAACTAAATGCCTGCTTTTTGTCCAACAAGTTGTCAACATTATTGAATAGAGGTTGTTAATCTATTTCGAATCTATTTGATCACAAGGGAAACTATCTTAGTATAGGCCGTGTTTTTGAGTAATTTTTAAATGAGTAGGTAGTACATAGGTAAGTCCACTTAAGCGTAGGCAACACGAATCACTCAATCTTAACATAACCTTACTTTTCTCACGAAATGCTAATGTACGCTCAGCAGTAAAGTTACTTAATAAACACAATACAGGTTACACAAGTGGACTACCATTAAATCATTAAAAAAATCTTTACTATTGAATTTCTGGCTATTTGCATAAGTGTATATGCAGTCTCGACTAAGAATCTATACTATGTAACAATTAGTTATATTAACAATTATTAGCAACAAACACTATTATAGCAACATCAAAGTAGTATATTCTGTATGATAAATTAAACATTATACTAGAGCAGATATGCCAAAACAAGAATCAGCAACTTAACAATTTATATTCATATGAAAATCCTTACGTTATTTTTAAGTTAAGGTGGGGATTTTGTATGTATATTTTTACCATCTAACAGAGGTTCAGACGAGAACACAAATTTCTAGGAAAAATCAACAGAATCAAAATTTGACATTATTATATATCAATGTATTCACAATGGTTCCTGCTAGTGATTGAAATCATTTTCAATACTCATGAGAACAGAAGAAAAATTTAAACAAATGCTAAATTACCTAAATCTTAGCCATACTTTTAGTGTGTCAATTTTTGTGATGGAACTAGACCACGTACAATAACTAAAAGTATTTCACTCACTAGCCAGGTCATCTAGGATCACTTCTACTTAACTTTCAGATTAATATTTATTAATATTTCTCCACTGTGTGTGCCAAAGTAAAATACAATATATACATCAATGCCTCCATTTTAGCTAAAAAAAAACACCAGACTCGGCTTAAAAACGGTTGACTAAAAACTCCACACGTTCAAGGGCTGACTCACAGAGCACCTGCCGGGCCCCACCGATTCGCTGTTTTTTGCCATTTCACTTTTTTACATAATCCCCCTTAAATCTATTTTTATTAAGTGTTTTTAGAACATGTAATTCAAGGAAAGACAATTCTGAAATATTAAGAGTAACATATTTTGTTGTTGAACACACCATTCAACTGTTATCATTACATTATAAAGTCACTGATTCACCAGTAGGGCATATACATAATTATAAAGAGTCTTCATAAATGTTTGTAAACCACGTGACCCTACTTTATGTAGTTATTAGGCAACTTGTAACAGGAGTGAGTGTTGGTATGCGTAAAATGTTACGTCATAAAATAACACGACCAAACTTTAGCCAATTCATCTACTAACCTTTTCCTTACGCTCAACTCTGCGTGTTCCCCTGCACCGTGAACGAGGCATTTTTGGTCACTACGTAAACGCCCGACCACCACACTATGTGATATACGCTCATGTTAAAACACGGCAACCGTCCACTCGGCACAAATCGCATGGACCGTGAAAATTAGGCTACTGTATCAAAAAGCTTAAATGGACTTCTGGTCTTGATTTTTATGAGTACCTAACATGACGTAATAACAGCATGAAATTGCGGGGCATAGTAGATAGTGAATAATGCGTGTGCAAGAATGCCTAGGCCTGCCTGGGTTTCTCCTGCCAGAGCAGGTGGCAGTTTAATTGCTCCGAAATTTTTTGAATCGCTGACGTACAGTTGCGTTTCAAATTGTGTTTTAATTTAGTTCCACCAATGATGTACTGTGGGTTGGAAACTTTCAGGAAGTCACGTGGTTTACAGACCCGGTATTTCTGCCTCAAATACAAATATAAATACAAATACTTGTGTTGATTGGATCTTGCACGCTTTTTATGAAAATATTGTACTTTCGGTATTTAAATGTAATTTTATTTGTACTTCAGAATTAATTAAGTCATTTAACTCAGTGGTATCCCTGAATGGAAAACAATTATGTTGCTAAATAATCAGAAATATAATTAAAAATAATGAGAAATGATTAATTAAGTTTGGCAACAAGTAAGTGGTTTCACTATTTTTTGTCTTAAACGGTAACATATTCTAAGTTCATATATTCATATACATATATTTAAATAATTTATGAACAGTATATACAAATTGATAATAAAATTTCTAACTGTACAGCAAAACTTGTACTTCCAACACATTCTCGAAGCATAAAAAACACTTAATATAAAATATATTTACAAAATAATGTATACAAACTATGTAGTCTTCAATACGTCATAATTATTAATATCATTAGGTAGGTACTACTTTTTTATTGGTAGTAAAATGAAAAGTAACCCAATTTCAAAGAATTACAAGGTTCTTTCAATTCAAATTATCATACACACAAAAATTATTTCAGAAATGAAAATTTTGTCCTCAATTTCAAATTCTTGTAAATTTTCTTATAGAAGATATTTACTGAATTTGCTGTTATACAGGCATCACATTGTTTTATTTTGCATCTACCTTTTTTTGGAAGGTAAATTAATATTGATAAATAACTGAATTCCTTGAAATTAATAATTTGGGTATCTGTAACATGATATAAATAATGCATAATGACATTTTTAGGTATTTTAAAAATATTTTTAACAATCATAAGACAAAAAAATAATATTTCACATCACTTTTTGTAACATGTATATTTCATTAGTGCTATAATGAGATATTTAATATTAATATCAGTAATATCCTATAATAGCCCCTAGTACTTTAGTACCCTAGTCCTTTTTTTGAAAATTATTACAACAGTGTTAAAAATAGCGTTGGCGGTTTCATTTTAATGACTCTACGACACATTAAAATTTGCAATACGGGTTGGGCACTTTTCCGCACGCGCAGCACCTCATCCTGTCGTTCTTGCGCTGTTATGATTTTTTAATACAAAAGTATTTTTTATTTTAATTGAAAGATTATGCGTAAAATGAAGGGAAAAATTTTGCATCTGAAAAAGAAGAGTGTGCGATTGTCGAGTCCAACACCTGCAACATATCAATGTTGCCCATCCCGTACTCTGCAAATTTTGCAGTGTAGTAGACTCGTTAAAATGAAGCCGCTTACACTATTTTTACCACTGTTGTAATAACTTTCAAAAAAGGACGGTGTACTGGGGACTAGTATATGTGAATCTCAAGTTTTAATTTTTTATTACTATATTAAATCTTGAAATACTAAAAAAAAATTGTAAATATCAGGAAGATGCAAACCAATACACTATACAATAACCCAGTGATTAAACAAAAAAAAAGTTGTAACTTTGCAAAAATTCACATAGAGCTGAATATTAGTATATCTTAATTATATATACACTATTACAAATTAAATATTAATAGTCTCCACCGATCTTACTGCTAAAATTTTATTCAAGGTCAAAGGTATAAAATATTGCTTTTTCATATATTTCTCTTTACACTAAAATTCGCTAAAATTCTACACCTTTTCGAGTTACTCCGCTCAGAAAAAAGTTGATGGGTGCGTGTACCTAAGTGGGGATTAATTCTAACTCGTGGTCATTTTCACTAGATTCTTAAATCTTAAATCACAATACAAATATGTTTATTTGAAAGCTAACTGATAGATAGTCACCTCGTGCAACTTTGTTTCGAATACAAATCTCACAGTGTAAAATAAAAAAATAAATATTCATTATAGCAATTTAAACACTTATTTGACCTTGAGACTAAGTGCCGTCACAGAGCCTGGAATTAAATTGGCAGCAATATTTGTCAGAAGCCTAAATTACCCATGCTCACAGCTGTAGTTGGTTACGCTTAGTTTTGTGGTTATGTTTTGTGCGTTCTCTACAAGTTGTGTTTTGCTTTGTTTCTGTACATTATTGTAATAAAATTGTGCCAGGATTTTCTAAACGAAGTGCTTAAAATCTGGAAAAAGTTGATTTTAGCATGGTGGACGAGTTTTACATGTCAAATTTAGATTATTTATCAGTAGAAGTCAGTGTCAACAAAGCCAATTTCAACATCCACTATCAAAAAGCAGCGAATCAACTTTGAGAAATAGTACTAATACACCGTTGTGTCATGTTTAAGGTCGTAGGCTCTGTGACGTCACTAAGAAAGGATACGTGACATCACGTATAAGGGCGCGCTTTATTTCCTCCCTTTTAATTTTTTTTTCGATAGAAATTGTGCTCAAAAAAGAAAAAAAAAATATGGCGGGATTTTTTTATAAAACACTACTATCACATAAAGTGATAAATAAAATTCAGTGAAGAGGCCTATTATGAGGACATTAGCATTATTATCAGCTTGTGTTACTAAAATATCAGCAGCTATATATTCTAATAAAGCTAATATATTCCTCAGAATCTTATAATTTGTACGTATTTTAGTGTGTGAGTCACACAACCCAATAATTACATATTTTACTTAGGTATAATGAATGTCCAACAGGTATACAGGCCGCATATGAGTGCATATTTTCGAAGTTTGAATTCGCAATATCTCAAAACTGGCAATTCGTAGCAAAAAATCTGAGCAAAAACTGATATTTTTGACCTTTGGCCTTGCAAGAATGTACCAATTATGAATACGGTCTATACGAATTTTTGCCGACAAATGTCTATTTTCACTGGGCTAACAAATTTTTAAGGTTAGTTTTGGGGGTTAACCCAAGTAAAATGAATTTTTGGACACTGGATTTGCAAACTTGATTTTAACTACATTTTCTTTGACTTGCCATAAAATGATTGGTCCTGGTAATTTCAACAAGGTTTTAGATATTTGGTATGAATTGTACTAATGCAGCTAAAGTAAATAGGTACCTAATAATTATTTTATATAGCAAATTCTGAAAATGATTTATTTAAAACAAAAGGAGTATTTACTTAAAATAAACTCGCAAAATTCAGCACAAATGAATGAATGTAACCTATGTTATTAAAAACCAATGAGGTAATTAGTGGAAATTAACTGGCACAACTGTTTTAACTAATTCACCTCAAGCAACTTATCACTTGGTCTAATCACTAATCTCTACTATCACAATTAACAACAAACATCAATACATACTATACTAGTAACAAGACTTAAGGGACTAATGCCAAATTAATGGGCCACCTTAAAATTTGATTGTCGAGGGTATCAAAGACTATTTTTTTAACACGTGTCATGTTATTTAAGTATTGCACTTGCTTGAATTTACCTACAGCTTCTCGGACACTTCGATTTCTGTTTAAACCTCGGGTTGTATGTTCAGTGGGAAGGGAACTACTAGAGTGTTGTACGATGTTTGCTTTGTTCAGTTTTTATTCATAGTATCCCGCTCGGTTCTCCTTCCAGTCCTTCTACCCTTGCTAGTCGTGTTTCAAATTCTTTACCGAGTGCTGCTTTGGCCTAAAATATTCAGCCATTGTATGCAGAAATAGTAATTTAACATTTAAAACACTCCTTGTTGAAATAAAAGTATATATGCAAAACTTACCTTAGCTCTTTGTTCCATTAATAGATCTCTAACTGTTTCATGCTGCCGCTGCAATTCCTCTCTACGATTTTCAAACAACTGCCCCAACTTTTCTCTTTCCGAGACTCCTCTACCTACAACAGCAGTCACCGCTTCCCTTTTCACTCTGGTGAACTGCTCCCTATTTCGATGTTTTTTTGCCAAGGCTTTCACCTCTTCTCTGTGGTCGGCTTGAAGTTTTCTCATCAATTCTGAGGTTTCCTTTTCAAACTGATCCTAAAAATAAGTGTTGAAAACTGTAATTAGTTGTTTGGTAAGTACCTACCTAACTAGTTTGTAACAATTTATCAATTTTCTAGAAAAATATACTCAAACACAGTTGCCGGTTTCTCTTTAATGTCATTTGGTCAATGACCAAACTGTTAATAATCAAGAGAAAAAGTTATTTTTCATTAATCCTAGCAGGTAATTATCATTATAATAACTTTATTATAATAATTGGCTATAGGTACCTAATAATAGCAAACTTTTTAAAATGCCTTTAAAATTAGTTATTTTTAGTTGACGGACATTTATGGACACATGACACAATGAATATGGACATGACACAATGACATTTTCTTTCAATTTCCTTGCTAATGTTTGACACACCATTTTAAATATCTAGAGGAAACTGGAATACGAAACCATTTATAGTTAACTTCATAAATGTCCAATTTATGTCCAAATAAATGTCCTGAAAATGACGGACATTTATCGAAAAATATATGACCGGACATTTGGCAACACTAGTTATTTTAAATATTTGCTGTCATCTAGTTTACAATATTTTATTCTACAAGTTCAATCATTCAAATTCATATCGACCTTAGATTTATAAAAAAAATGGATATGTTGAAAAAGTTTCCAGGGCTTCTCAAGTTTTAGACAATGTAACTTAGAGAATAGGCAAGCATTTGGTCAATATCATAATCAAACAGTTTGTTGCCAAAGACAATACTTTATTATCTGCAATACAATCAACTAGATGCCACAAATAATAAGGCAAAGGCATAAGTGTATCACTTGCACCTGTTATGTTTGTTCATACAATAGTAGAGTAGTAGAGATTACTCTCCCTCGTCCTACAAGAGGGGGTTAAAACCAATTTTGGAGAGGGGTTTGCGATCCCTAGCAGGTATCCATCAGCGAAGCCCACGTGCCTGTTATTGGCCCCTGTAACACTCTTAGAACATCAGTAACTTTAGGCCACTGGATCATATATTGTAGAAGAAGTGGGTTTTGAAAATGAGTCTGTCCGAGTATAAGAGATGCACTTGATTAGGACAGACAGCAAAATCAGGGTTATGATGGATCACGTCTGGACCAAACAGAACAAGATTATTTTAATTAATGAGAACAGAAACCATGAAGAATAATGGTACAAAAGGAAATTCAGTGGTACAAAGGAGGTAGTGTGCATTGAGGTAAATGAAACAGTGGGCCAACCAGACATATCAAAAGTTTGGGAACAACTCATCCATCACTTGAACACGTTATAGTTGGTCAACATATCATACATCAACACAATATGATGCATGTAAATACAAGAGCAGCTTTTAAATTGGTCTGTAATGATCATTAAGACGATTGCAGATACTCAGCAATTGAAACATTGTGAACAGTAAAGTACAAGCAACAGAATGGCTGTCAAAAACTGTACTAGTCAGGTAACCAGAAAAACCTCAAACAAATGACTATTTTGTAGGAAGTTCTCCTTGCCTTCATATGCTTATCATATTATTCCCCGTTCTCAGCCTATAAGCTTTACAATCATTCAGATCAATTTTGTTTAAAAGCTACAATTACAAAAAAAAATTAAGGGTTAACACTAACATATTTTAAATTTTATGTACTAGCGTTTCAGTACCTTTATAGATTTTATTTGGCTGGTTTGTGACGTTCTCATTACTTTCTCTGCCATGTTGTAAATAATCTCATGGTATTTTTCTCTCAACTCCTTCTCGTGCGTTACAAATTCCTTGCTGATCGCCAGTAGTCTCTCTGAATGGCTTCTAGGCAATGTTGGCCGCTCCCCATCACTACCGCTAGTTTCTGGTCCATCAGCAACACTCGTTAAGGGCTCAGCGCTGGGAGATTCTGTGGAGAATACTCCACTAACACTGTAACAGAACATAAACTATGGAACCATAATAATTTATTAATAAAAGAGTAAACAATAAATTTGGAACATCGAACGTAACATGTTTGTTGAGAGTTTATAAACATGCTGTACGAGAGAAAAACCATAACCATCTCAGAAGTGAACAGAGTGCAGTTGTTAACGTGCAATAACTTGTTTGTGGTGTTCGAAAACTACAAAAAACTCACCATTTAGGGCATAGTCTCCAAACACCAGTTTGTTGTTCAGAGAAAGCGATCTCGTTCTCCGGTCTTCAAAATGTTATGAATTGTTACAGGATCATTTTATTATCTGATCGGTGTGGAAATGGGGATTTTTCATATATTATTATTATTATATCCGAAATTGATTTTTTTTTATAAATTACAGTTTTACCACATTATTATGCTTTTATTAAAATTATTGTGGTATTTTTTTAACTACCCAATTTAAATAGAATTCACTAATATCATTATTTCATACTTTACTCCCTATAACGAGGGGTCAAACACTAGCGGAAATATTGACATTCATCCGAAAAACGTGTTTTTTAAGTCCTTGTAATAAAAATTACAACTATTAGTTTTGCATCGATATTGATTTTTGATATTGGATTTTTCGTTGATTAAACCGGCCTGCAAGTAGACATAATCCAAAGTGATCGAGCATGTTAAGAGGCTAATTCGCAATCAATAATCAGAAACCAATCTAGATCTTCGAATGCCTCTTCTTGAAGAGTGGGAAAACAACCAACCAACAACCAAAACAACAAGCCAATTGTGTTGACAACTTACCAAGTGGTATGTCACCAGTTATTAGAGCAAGAGGAGGCAATACCCGATATTATTGTTTGTTTAGTTGTTTACATTATCTGTTTTCAATTTTTGTTATCGTTAGAAATTGCATAGTAATACGGGGAATATGTAGACATTGAGCAGATTCCAGAGCTAGAGCTAGGTTCAAGGACCAAGTAGAAGATAACCTAAAAACGCTGAGAATCAGAAACTGGAATGCCAAGGCAAAGAATAGGGGGGAATGGAAACTAATATTAGAACAGGCCAAGACCCATAGGTTGTGGAGCCAAAGATTTTGAAGTAGACATTGCACAATAGGAAAATTAGGGGAAAGCTGGATTTTTGTATTGGTTCTCAACAACATCCCAAATATCCCCAGTGGTACATGCTCCGCAGAAAATGTTACGTGGCGTCGAATGTCACAACAAACAGTTTTTCCCGAATATTTCTTAAACGGTTACTTTTATTGAAAAATGTTGGTTACCACATTTGAGGCTTAGAAAATTGCCTACAAAAAAATATTTTTAAAATGTTTTTTCTTCGTAAGACACGATTTTCGTAACTCATGATGTTTGTTTTTCATGGTACATGCACTAAGGAGTGCATCACCACCACCTTTGAGGTAGAGTACAAGATGAGTTTTGTTTTAAGGGGTGTCTACAATAGGCATAATCTACATGTATTTGTGATTGAAAAATGTTAATTTTTGAAAGAAAAATAAATTATCAATTTTTTTTATTTGAAAAATGATAATTTATAAAATTTATAATAAATTATTTGTTTTTATTTCAAAAAATATTTATTTTCTATATTTTTATTACACATTTTTATTTATTTGAAGTATTTCAGTATACTTCAGACTTCATTTCTGCTTCTATCATATACATCTCTTCATTGTCTTCTTCTTCCTCTTCCTCTATTTCCATATTTTCTGTCAAGAAACATGATGGATCTACATCTTCTGTGGGCTCCTCATTATTAATATCATTCAACATATCCATTTAAATACATTTAATTTAGATACATTTAATTTAAATAATTTTGAACGTGACAATTACCACAAACTGGTGAACAGTATAATCCAACTTTTCTGCAACCTGTGCAACACTTAATACTAACCGTTGGTTCGTTCGTATACTTAAAACTGACCAATACAGAACGCAGGTATAAACAAACTGATACACTGACAAAAGAGAGGCAGGCAGATATCCCTCAAGATCATGTAATGAATGAGAAGATTTCAGAGGACATCCTTCTTTGTTTAACTCATTATGGAGTAAAGTCTACACCATAGACTTACAACCAATTATAAGTCTATGGTCTACACAATAGTGGAGTATATAATATGCGTTAGTTGGCATTTTGATGGCCCCTGAAATGTAACGTAAATAAATTTCCGAATTTTTTCAGCCGTATGCAACGTTTAATTGCAAATATCCGACACATACATATCGTTGAGGACTGCATACTGTAAGTTACAACTTTTTAAAATGAGTTTACTCGAAAAACGATAGTCTATGAATGATGTTTTTGTAGGGAATTTCCTAAGCTACAAATTTGATAACCACTATTTTTTCAATAAAAGTTACCGTTGATGAGATTTTCGCGAAAAACCGCTTTTGGTGACCTTTGACACCGACTATCATTTTCAGCGGCACATACCACTATAGAAGGTTTATACGAAAATCCAGCTTTCCCTGAGTTTGCCCATTTTTTTGTCTTTATTCCTTACAAAAATTTTCTTTAAAAATTTATAATTTCCGTTTAGAATAAAGATATAGATATCAAAAATGAATCGAAAAAAGAATTGTTATAAGGCTCAAATATGTAATACAAATACCGTCGGTACGATATTTGTTGAGATAGAATTCCAAGAAAACCCCGGCGTTACTTTTCAGAATTAACTATATTCGACATAGAGAGCAGAGACAAAAAACTTTATCGGCTTATTCTTTTCTTGGAATTCTATCTCAATAAATATCATACTGACTGTACACATCATTGTTTCAGTAAATTTTTCCATAGTGTTCAGAAATTTTGGACAAAATGCAAATTATGGTTCCACCCTCTATCCATCCACACGAAATCCATTCGTGTTATACAGCGTTTTTTGAAAATTATTTAAAAAAATTGAACATTATTAAATAACAACAAAACCGCCAATTTGAAAAAAAAAATTATCAGTATCGATGCAATACAAAAATCATTAAGGTTTGAACAAAATTAGGTTTGTCTAACCTAAGAGGTTAGACAAACTTTTTTATATGTCTAGGAGTATATGATTGCACTATTTATTTTATTAGTTACATTGAGAGGGAAACAAAATCTGTGGCTGTGTTGTTGTAGAGAATCTACCCTACATGCGGGATATTAATATAATATTGCACCCAAAAATATACTGAAAAAGCTATGGGTCAAGTGGGGCATTATATAATTAATAATAATTAATTATTATTTTATATTTTATTCATATGCTACAAAATTTTGTGTTCTGCATCTGCAGGTCTTGTATATAAACCGCCATTGACTAAACAGCAAATAATAACTACTACATTAGTGTAGATATTAGACATTAGACATTTACTTGCAGTTGGTTACCCCTCAACCTACATGGTTGTGCAGTATAAGCAGAAAAAGAATAATCATTTGTATGTAAAAAGGTGATTATCAATAATTAAATATCACTGGTGATTAACAATTGATTGTCAGTGATATATGTTATTTATTGTTATTTTTCATACATTCATGGTGTCTTAAAAATATGTCATCATATTATACATAGTAAATATTGACTTTTTACATAACTACAATGCTAAAGATAAATATATCCTATAATAGACCTTTTTAGTGGTGACGTCACAGCGCCTACTAACTGACAATACACTGTTGGAATATGACAATTTCTTCATATTTTTCTTGATTGATTTTCGACAGTATTTACTTTGAACATAAGTGCTAACAAGACGCCATCATGAACACGACTTTACATAAAGCGATATACTCGCATATATCAGAAACATTTAAGACCTTTCAATCCCTGAGTTGTTAACACGTTGATGGATAGTGACATCTGTGGACATTTACGCCACAGCGTGGTGTGATATTCAATTTTACGACGTCTATAGCTGCTCTAACAATTATTAAAAAAATGAAAATGTAAAAAAATATTTATGTCACTGACGTCCATAGCTTTTTGTCAGTAAACAGCTTATTTATGACTCAAGGAACCCGTAAATACCAATAGAATTTTTATTAGTGGAAATACATATGTGACACAACAAACACGACCAATAATCACAGAATATCCGTCAATGTGTTAACTGATAGTTATGGAACATAATTATTTAAATTTAATCAATAATAAAATAATGACCTTTATGATAATTTATTAAATAAATAAACGGTGTTATAGCGCACACTCCAAACAGGTAGCCTTGTCCACCGTCAAGCCATTAACAAGGATGGCGAGCTAAGAAACGTCAACGTTGACGTGAATAAAATTTAAATGACATCTGTCTGAAGCTATAGGTATTAGATAGATTAGATTATAGGTATTAGAATAAAGATTCCGACTTACTGTTGGCTGCCTATGTACATAACGTCACACTAAAAGAGTATAGTGATTAAACAGTAAGGACACTAATTCAGTCTGCACAAATATTGTTAGGGTATCGCCTTTTCATCTACTAATATATTATTTGCAGTCACAGATGAACTGTGAGTTTTACTATAGAGTTAGTTTATTCTCTAATTCCTACATGCAATGAATATTTAAGGATGCTGGATTACAAGCTTATCAAATCTCGATTATAACGTGTATCATAATGGATTTGGATTGGAAAAACTGTTGAAAACATCTATTGAACTATATTCTTGGTTGCATATTTTTGAAACATTTTGTTGGCAGAATTATTTGACAGAACACAGAAGAGCCCATGCCCACAGCTGTAGTTGTTTAAGCTTAGTTTTGTGGTTATGTTTTGTGCGTTCCTCTACGAATTGTGTTTCGCTTTATTTTTGTACATTATTGTAAGAAAAGGAAGCCAGGATTTTCTAAAGGAAGTGCAGAAAATCTGCTGAAAGTTGATTTTAGCATTGTGGATAATTTTGACATGTCAAATTTAGATTATTTATCAGCAGAAACAATCAAGTCAAGTGTAAACAAAATAAATTTCAACGTCAACGGTCAAAAAGCAGGGATGCAACTTTGGAATATAGTACTAATACACCGCTGTGTCATGTTCAAGGTCGTATGCTCTGCGATGTCACTAAGGAATGATACGTGACATCACGTATAAGCGCCCACTTTATATCTGCACTTTTGAAAATTTTTATTCGATAAAAATAATAAAATATGGCGGGATTTTTTTATAAAACACTATCACATAATGCAATAAAAAAATTCAGCGAAAAGGCCCATTATTTTGCAATAATTTGTATAAATAAATTGTTTATTTTTGTATCAGACAGGATGGAATGGTTTCTTTGGTAAAATGGTCATTTTGATCTAGTAAATTTTGTTTTTTTTAAAACATGTTCTAATTGTTTTACACAAAAGTAAATAAGTTACGACCATGTAAAGTTTAATTCTAAAGCTACTTGCAAACAATGGGCCCATACTGAGTATTGAGCTCAAAATTCGGAATTTACTGAATTTACTAATTTCAATATGGCTACCTTAAAGATATTTGTTAATATTATTTATGTACTATATTATTTATTTACTTACATATTTTTGCTAGACAGTCTTTTGACGAGTTTCATGTTAATCAATTTAGATCTCTTCTCTGAGAAATCTCCTGACTTCTGTGAGTTAAGGGCCATCTTTTTTTTCTCATGTTTTTTCCTTAAACTCTCCAATTTTTTATCCAATTCCAACTTCTTTTCCTTAACTAACTTATTTTCCAATAGCTTCTCTAAAGGTTCTGCTATAATCTCTTCTACCTTTTCCTCCTTAATCTCATTTAATTTGCTTATGGAATTTGTTTCTACAGCTACAGAAGTTGTGGACACTGTCGTAGGTATAATAGGAACCTCATTCTCTGTAGCAATGTCTATAGATGAGGCACCAGTCATCAGAGACGGTCTCTGAGCAGGACTGCCATTGGTCATTGAATCTTTGTGAACTTTGGTCAAGCTGTCTTTATTTTGTTCCTCATTTACTTCGATAGGTTCCATATCATCTGTAAGTACTGCTAATTGTTGTGCACGTTTTTCTAGATCGCTTTGGTACTTTATAGGATTTGCAAGAGCTTCCGCAAAGTCAGACAGACCATCAGGAACATAGTCCATAACTACAATTTTCAGGAATAAGGTTGCTAAAGGTAATGGTTGGCCTATTTCAGTGCGTAAATTGACGTGTCGGAAGCCTGGACATAAACCTACCACTGGAAGAATTCGATGTCCGATGAATTTTCCGGACTCTTCATAGGCTACTATTCTAATCGACGCCAAGTCTGGCAACACTACCTGAAATATTGAAATGATTTTGATTTTACCAAAATATAGCGATGGATACATTTAACAAGTATTACCTTTTTGAAAACAAACGGTTCCTCATCATAAACGGGGTTAATTCCGTTATTAGGTACAACTTTCGTTCTGAACCGTTTCCTCACTGTGTCCGCCGGCAAGCCATACATTTCAACCTCAACATAAGTCCCTACTCTCTTATCAGTCAAAAATTGTCCAGATATCACAGTAATTTTTACAGTTCCAGCAATTATCCCATCCACCGTGGATTCGGCAAAGGGATAGAAAGTTCTGTCAGTGCGTCGCATAAACTCAGGTTTTAACAGATACCCACACCGGAAATTGTACTCAAAGATGCCCAAATTGAGCTGCATCGCTAGGTCTAACGTTTGATAATTCAGCGCTACTAGTTGACATCCAGCATTCCAAAATACCTGCGGCATGAAATTAGATGAGTCAAATCTAGTTCCTGCTGGATACACTCTACTAAGCTGATGTTTGTTGTAGTTTACAAATTGAATGGGATATTCTTTCAACAGTGATGTGGCTTGCTTTTCATCGAACGAGGACATCTCGTAGCTACGGTTTTTCTCTAAAAAGAACAAAAAAATAGCTTAAAGAGTTGAAATCAAAGCACAATGCTTTATTCACAACATTCTTAATGATGCCATATTTGTCTATGACAAATCATACCAAAAAAAAATTTAAAAAATGCAGGGCCGTATTTACCAAAAAAAGTTGCAAAAAGTAAATCAAAATGACTGGCACGTCACCCTTTTAATCTCTCATAAGATATTCAATTTTGATTTCAATGGTAGGTACTGAGACATTTTTACACGCATTGTAAACATTATTTTACATGTAAAAGGATGCGTAGTGTGTTGTAATGCTGCTATATCATATGTACACGGGTAAGTAAGTTAGAGTCCATTATATTTGATATGCCCGACTAACGTTCTTGTAAGCTACTGTACCAAAAAGAAGGAGAGGGCACGAATTCGTACATTGTAAGTAGCGAGAATAATATCGATAAACTGATCGATTCCTATTTACTAGTGCCCTACCCGTGGTAGCGTTGCACCATTTAAAATTTCTGACACAATTTGGCTATCTTTCAGTTTAGAATGCAATTTTGCCTGAAACCAAGCTCGGTCTCTAGTCTTCATGATTTTAACATATAAATTGTAGGTTATTGTTTATCTTTAGGTTATTGTCGCATTAATTTGGCTAGTGCAGTACTAATTTGATTCGTATAGTGTATAACTATGACGTAACGGCCCACTTTCAAGATTTGGAAAGTTTTTATGGTTGCATTAAGGAATTAATTATCTATCGAAATATTCACCATGGATTTTATATAAAGTAGGTATATAGAAATAAATATTACTTTTGGCATTTTCAAAGCTGGAAAAGTGGACAGGCTGTACATAATTTACTATGGCGGATATTTCAGCCCCCGCTTCCGTTTCCATAGCAGGAGCTGGCTTCGGTTCTCCCTCTTCAGCAATACTCTCTATATGGACCTCTGCCTCTATGGGTTCTGCTTCTTCCTCACTTATTGAGGTATCATCATCTTCATCAGATCCAGTTGAATCTTTAGAACTCTGTGGAGAACATTATTTGTACAATATCTTCAGGGTAATGAAGTTTGCAACAGTAAATACACACCTGCCTTGCTTGTAGCGGTGGTACATGTTGTGGAATATCTCCGTTACCTGTTTGTTCTATATTCTCTTCACCGAAGAAACGGGTTGTTATGTTCTTTTTGTGATGGTGATGGTGGTGGTGTTTTTTCTTATTTTTTATGATGATTTTTCTTTTCAATACTGATGGAGGTGGCAAGGGGTTACCTAAAGCAAAAAAGTATTAACCGCAATGCTTGTTAAGAAATAAATTTAATCATTACCTGTTTCCAGCTTGTATGCGTCTAATGGTGTGTCTAGGAGCATATCTCCAAAAATCTCTCTACAGTAATTAGCGATTTTTGCTTGTTGCCTAGGATTGCAATGGTTTTCAAAGGAGAGCACCACGGGATAATCTGATGTTTTGAATGAGCTTTCAGCTATTGCCTCCAGCACCTCTTTTGCGGAAATTTCAGATACTAATGTATAACCGTGACAGATTACTGGTTCTTCCGATTTGCCATTCCAGAAATCGAGCTCCACACACCTAGGCATTGAAAGGTATCAATAAAATAAAATAAAATGTATCTGTTGATATTTTTTAATTTGAATTTCTAATCACTAGCTAATACTTATGTAACTTACTAACTGTAACATATTAATTAATGTTGCCAGTCATAGGAGGTAATACGTATAGGAGAGGTTGTTCAAGATCGATTAAATTAGATAGGTTGCCATGTAACTTTTGCGGGGGGATCCGGCAGGGGGAAATGTCATGTCATCTTTGTATTTTGGCAGACGTCTGACAGTTTATTTTCAAGTTTCTCAGCGTTTTCCGAGCTATTTGGTGATTTTTATGTGTAAATACCATTTAGTAACATTATATGATTATATTTTGAGACTTTTGATGGGACAATATAATAAATTATATTAGCATATTTATACAAAGATGACGTCGCGCGGTCGGATTGTAAGTTACGAGGCAACCTAAATTTGTTTACGTACAAACATAATAGTCCAAGGTGCAAGAGTTTTCTGAAAGCGAATTTTTTGAGATTAGTTTACTTTCTATGGAAAGTAACTGTAGAGTCAACACTGTGTCTGATTGTCTCCTTTATTAACCTTATGGTGTTAATGAATATTTTGGAGAATTTCAGCCTTGAGAAATCACTTTGACATGTGTCATTTTGTTGACAGGTACGAAGTTGCCAGGACATGCGCACTTGTAAGGTAATCATGATTCAGTGGCGGACTTTTGGAAGTAGCGCTGACGCCACGTGTCCCTATATTTTGTTGTCTGACTGTTGGATTCATGTTTTATATTATATTTGCTCGTTTTCTATAAATTCTGAGCCTTGAGCAAACAGTTTAGAGACGTTAATTAATATTACACATTTGCGAGCGTCCCAGCGCCAGGTGTCTCGGTACCGGAAGTGCTGACAACAGTTACTTTCCATCACTAAAAACTAACCTAATCTCAAATAAATTAGCTTTGAGAAAACTCTTTTGGACGCCAGCTGCCCGCCTATAATGATAATTACATACAAATCTCAAAAATCAAATATTAGAGCGATTTATAATAATAGTAGCGCTTTTCCTTTAGTTAATTTCACCAGCTACTTTTCTCGAAACTTTTTCCTTTTCAGTATTCCAAATAATTAAACAACATAGTAAAAATTCTAATAGGAAGTCGAAACATGCCTAGGTCTTTTCGAAAATGATATTTATAAATCTTAAATAATTATACTTCCTTATTTTTCCATTTTTTGTTTAAATGTTTCATACATCTCTACTCTATACAGGCCACAGGCTGCATATATTAAGTGAGTGACTCTAAATATAGAGCTTAATATTTATTTAAAAAACCAAAGTATAAACACAAACCAGTAGGTTATCTCCCACCACTTTCATGCCCACGCACATCTGCGGCGCAACCTTCCATTTGGGTATAGTGTAGTATAAGTTTTGCGAATGACAGTTGAAAACGATAGAGCGCGGCATCCTTTGTTTCGCGGCATTTCTTTGGGTTCACAGAGGATGCCGCGCTCTTTCGATTTCAACTGACATTGGAAAAACTATACAGATACGGCCTCTGGTATAGCCACCTGTTTGCAATGAGTGACTCAAAGTTTATGCATCCAAGAAAGTACTGGGTGTTATTTAGTGTTTACTGGTTTCCGTCCCCAATCACCCCGTTTTATGGTACAATAAATATAACTTTAAAGTAGGCTATTTATTTCTGTTAATACCTCTCTGCCTTCTATACCAAAATGGCGAATTCACGTCATGGTTCATATTTGCTCAGATATATGGAAAGTGGTGGGAGATGCTGGTTTGTGTTTATATATCTGTGTCATTACCATGAAAACAATTTGCCTAAGGATTTTTCTCGAACTGTCATCTCTTTTACTTGACAATTCAGCTGTCACTTTATTGAGTGGCCATGGAGGTGCAATTAAGTCTGCTAGATCTTTCCTCATGTGCAAATATTTTATTTACATGGCTTTTTAGTGCTATTTAAAGCAAAATAAAATAAACAATATTCTGAGAAATAATAAATAAGAGAGAATCCTCAATAGGTTCCGAGTTGACACTTCAAACTTAAAAATAAAGTGGTTGAAGAACCTATTATTAAAGTTTTCTGTAGTGAGGAACCTGTCGACGTTATGAACAAAATGGTTTAGATTTCCTGCTACTCTGGGAAATTTAAATTTCCTAACCCTAACCACGTGACAAAATCGGAATTCAATATGGCGTCGTGGGCAAGGGAATGCTGATTTAAATGCATTCTCTGCGTAAATATAACTGCTTGCCCTCCGCGCCATATTGATTTTGAATTTTGACAGGTCGTTGGATTGCCTATAATTGATCACCTAATACATAATTTGGATCACCTGATTTTGATAATTCGGCACACAATTTTGGTATTTTAATACTATTTCCACTACGAAAATCTAAAAATCCACGTCAAAATTGATATATGCCCCTCAGACCTACGTCATCCCGTTATGGCCTAGATCCTTCTCGACTTTCTTCAAGGTTTAGCGAAAATATATCGGATTTTAGATGAAGCTTCATTTATCTAGATTCTAGAGGGTAAGTTGTAGAGCATAAGATTCCACGTATAAATTAAATATATTCTAACCGCCAGAAGACACTAATTATCTTATTAGACACTTATTATACACAAAAATTATAATTACATTAATTATCTTACGTGTTTTGTCATTTGCATAACAAAACACTTTTTCAAAACATCTTGTTTCGTGCATATCCTATAAAAAAAACTTAAAGAGAAATATGGCGAAAATGTCCGCCATCTTCGAGCCGCCATCTAAGGTTCGCCCTGTAAGACCTTAAAATTTCCGGACCCCGATTTTGAGTCGACTCGGATTATAAAATGGCAAAAACGTCTGCCATCTTCAGTATTTTTGACAAAAAAATCTTAATCTGCTACCCAAAAACCCCGATATCCACCATTTTTAGAACTCATCAGTACTTTGTTTGTAGCAACTTTACAGACGATACCCGCATCGCAATATGAAACATCTCAAACTATATTGTAAAAAATAAGAAATTAAGTGGACATATTATATAAAAAGACAGAAATATAAAAGTAAATTCAAAATGTGTTGTATTGCAAGGCAGGGTTTGAATTCAGGCCCCTCGACTGTGAATCAAATTATTACATTCCCGTTTCGCTAAAGAGACTGAGTACCTACTTATGAATGAATGATCTAATATACGGATATCAAATATACACGCATATAGCTTTTTCTGGCCGTAGCGTGGCTATTTATAACTCGATTTTTATGAAACTGGTATGTTATGCTGTATGGCATCTTAATGTGTAGAAAAGTTTCCGAACTGTACGATTTTTTAAGTGAATAATTCGTTCGCAGCATGAGAGTGATTTTCAAGGTCGCGTCACGACACATTTTATATCATTTTCGTCTCGCAAGTGAGCTAAAGCATATGACAGATATCAGGGAGAGAGAAACAAAGATATCGAATGCAGCTCTGACTTGGGCAACGATCCCCCACAAGTGTTCTAAAGCGGAAAGCAATTTTGATGTAATGAAAAACAGAGATAGCGAATGCAGCTCTGACTTGGGCAATGATTCCCCACAAGTGTTCTAAAGCGGAAAGCATTTTGATATAATTTATAAACGATCGCGACAGAATCGGAATTAACTAGAATACAATATTACTTATGCATATCCTGGATATATCTGGATTGGGCTTTTGAATCTGATCCAAATGGATGATGATCTTTTTAGCGGAGGATGTGTCCTTGCCACTACTTTCTTCGTGGAAATTCGGTTTAGATATGAATAACGACCGGAACATTGCCATGACTAAATCAGGAACAACGATTGATACTATATTCTCGAGAAATCTACACCATTTAGAATCACGAACATATGTGTCACACTTCAGTTACCATAAATATATACAATACCTCTCGCTCACACACACACAGCCACTCTTTCAAAGAATCGGTAAAGAAGTATTCACATCTATCACGTGTACTGTGCTGCACGCGGATTTTTTTATTATTGCGATATATTTCTTTGTATTTTTTGGGACGCGACTGGGAACATTTGTTATTGGTTTTGGCTAAAAAACAATAGGGCTTTTTTACTTTTTTTAATACTCTTTTTTACCCATAAATGCTTTTTCTGACAAATCCTATCTTGTTTGAGCATTGGTGGTTAGAATTTACCAGCCTAAGTCGATCCCGTGGCCCGATAATAATAATCATAATAATATGTCGCCCCTTCTCACACAAATCTCTAACTTCTGGGCTAAAAAAAATATCTAGTAATGTAACATATATGTAGTTAGGTATATGGTTTCTGTGGTCCTTGTCGTGGTGTGGAGGAGACTCAACTAAAAAATGTGGAATTGTGAATATGTTCAGACTGCTCCGTCATGCGTGAGGTTGCCGGCAACAATAAAATTGTAAAAAATGGAACAAAGTATTATAGTGCGGTTGCAGCCTGACAAACGTGTGCACGTAAACTACCTACAGTCGGTACGATTTTTGTTGAGATAGAATTCCAAAAAAAAGAATACGCCGATAAAGTTCTTTTGTCTCTGTTGTATTATGTGTGTCGAATGCGGTGTCGGAATTCCAAGAAGTGACGCCGGGGTTTTTTGGAATTCTATCTCAACAAATATCGTACCGACTATTTTTCAATCAATTTCGTTGAAAGGGGTAGTTCCGAGTTCGTCTAAATTCAAATGTTCAATAACTGAAATCTCTATACTTAGAAATCAAACTTAGAAATATCTATTGATGACGTACGAGGAATATAAATTTTTAATTTTCGAATGACGACCTGTACTTACTAAACATAACAGGCGAAACATTTACATAGAAATGAAAAGGTAACAACACGGTGAACAAATTTCCTTTGGAATGATGTACGATGGGAATACAAAATGCGTATAGGTAGCAAAATTCGAACGGTTCGTTATTAATTATTCATTTATACACATCTTCATCTAGAGAATTTTGATATACTATACCCGGAACTTTGAAATCATTAAAATACTTATTTCCAGGTCGACCTACACAAAAATTGGTAATTTTAAATAGGTGGATGAGCCAAATGGTCACATTCGCCCAGTATGGGGTATATGTTATATAGGTAATATAACATCATTTAAATAAATAATTTCGGTGTATACTAAGTTCCTGACAGTTGACAATAATGTCGATTACAATAAAGCATACAAGAAGTTAGGAGAAGAGGATCGCAACCATTCCGTGGCCAGCAGCTTCTCCTAACCTGAACGTCATTTAAAATGTATGGGCCTCATCAATGCCGAGGTAGATATCGTCGCTCCTTGAACGGCACTTCAATTCATTTCCCCGAAATGTCTGGACAACTTTAACCTTTTTCTTTAAAGTAGGTTTCTAGGAACTGTAGGAGTATAACTCGTCAATTAATGCCCTACCCAATTTGTCGTTTCTACAAACTAGATTAGTAATTTCCGAAAAGAGATTCCGGCTTCTCGAAGCCCTATGATAGTTCGGTATATTGTTTTTTAAGGATATTTCGTATCCGAAGCCAAGTTTACTTAATTGTTGTAAATTGGCCGGTTCACGTACTCGGCTAAGGCATTGGAAGACGGTGTTTTGAAGGAAACTGAAGCAGTAAAAAACTTGACCCACTTTATAATTCAAACGGAAATGTAGCAACAGAGAACATTTTTTGATCAATTCCAAATAAACAATTCCTTGAATAGCCCCAAACTAAACAAAAATCCGCATGCCAAGTTCATCCTCGCATGCCACTTTTCATTTCATTTAACGATTATTTCTATTGCATTTCCAATAAAAAAACTGATTATTTTGGGGTTTAAAATTATTGCATTTATGATAGAACTAATTATTTGTAACCGGCGAATAATAATACACATATGCACAAAAATCTGCATTCTACTACTAGTCTCTGCATGCATGTAGACTCGAATGCATATTGTAATTACCACCTTAAAGTTAAATTTCATTTCACGTGTATTTTAAAGCACCTGCCGCCAATTAGGATAGCGATGTTTCCACCACCATCTATTACTTTACACGGACACGTTAACAAATATAATTGCAGGTACTGAAACGCCATCGTAAGCGGAATACTGCATAAATGACAATGTACAAACCGCCAGAGTTACAACTCTTTTTGACGCAATAAAGACATTTTGTTTCAACCACTCTATTGCGCCCTGTCGTGTCAACTAAACCGAATAAAAATAACGCTAAACATTTCCTCCGCATGATGTAAAGCGGATCAGACGTAGGTCATATTTTCGTCGAACATTTTCACCCCACGTTTCCCCTAATTTTTCTTGTAATGGGATTAGACTGCACGTGGTCCCTTAATTACATCCGACGCCACTGCAATCATCACCAGTTTTTATTTTTTCTCTCGCAGCCCACGACTCCCTCTCACACTCTACGTTACAACTACGTTAATGAAATTTCTATCGCAGCATGGAAATATTCATTAGCGAAATGAAATTAGGTTTTATAAATATTACTCCAGAGGAAATATCAAAATGCGAAAAGATAAGGAAAAAACATACGCCTTTAAAATAGCTATTTATGATATAAAAGCTAAAAGTGACATATTATTTTGTGAGATGGGAAGTTTGCATTCGAAAAAAATAAAATCACTTTTAGCACGAGTATATCATACACATTTTTTTTCTACAAGCACCATTAAAATTACAATACAACGCATTTATTACGTTATTAAATTTATGAAATTTCATTTTTAAATCCAACTGTCAATGACGTTTATTGTTGCTAAGGTAATGAAAGTTCTATCTATGAAAGTGGTCAAGAAAATGAATTTATCCCGGCGGAAACCGAAGAAGCTGCTAATAAAGCCACTTTCGAGCTATTGCCTATATAGTAAGTCAAAGCAACAGTACGAGTTTTCCTGCAATCGTTTCTTGAGATGGTGTGATCTAAAATGTAAAGTTCAGTGAAAAAGTGCTCTGGGCATACTCTGAAGAAAAGTCCCAAATATGGAAACCGTCAACGCTTTGGTAAAATATGGAGTAATTTTGGAGCTGTTGAAATAAAAATGAATGAACATAAAAAATCAGGACATAAGCAAATATTACAAGCTTGTTTTTTTAAAACGAAAGAGCGAAGTATTTATTAACCATGTTCTATCTCTATGGTATGGTATGATATATTATGTTCTGTAGACAAATATAATATAGTACGAGGAATAATTGTATGTATCTGCGCATGTTTTTTCACAAAGAACATTAAAAACTCACCTGCAACCAGCCAAGAGGGACTGCCTATACATTTCTGTGCTAGACTTGCCGGTAATCTGGCGGCCGGTTAAGTACGTGTTGTGCGAGGAGTTAATAAAATAATGCGCCAAGGGCTGATCCATATCGTGACTGAGATCAAATTTGCTGGAAGCCATAATGTTGTTATCCTCCGATAGAAGGTAGCGCAAGAAACCCTCGAATGAGAGTTGGCCTCTTTGGGCGTTGTACTTATTTGGTTCATAGAGAGCAATCAGGTCTTTCCCCCTAGTGGTGTCTGCATATGGGTGCAGGATTTCGTTCAGTCTGGGATCCCTCTGGGTTTTGTTTAAAAAATATACGAATTGATGCGCAGTCATCACTTTTTTCGAGCTTACACTGAAAACAAAGTACATTAACTCATTATATTTTGGTACAAAAAAACTCGAATGCTTATATAGTCTGGAAATGAAGGAGAGTAATTTAAGCTATATTGGTGCACTATTCAATTAGTCCAGTCACTATGTAATATGACTATATATACTATGTTTTCCTGCAAAATGTCTGACCGGCAAAAAACTACGGAAATGTGTATTACCTTTATATGGCGGATGTATTGTCCTAAATTTGCAACCCCCTCCGACTGCGTTCAAGGGGTGAACTTGTACTAGCGTGGAAATGTAGCTTAAACCGTTAGTCTGACAACAAAAAGTTATTAATCAAAGTAGATTTAAAATTTTTCTACCGAAAACTCCGCGAAAGCATATATCTAGGATTTATAGTTTTTGAAAGGCAGACCCGAGTAGAGAGGCACTTTTTCGCTCAAGGTTACGCGGATTGTAGGGAGCACTAACTTTTAATGAAAGAACAGCGAAAAAATAAGCGCGGGACCTCTCAGGCTTCCAATCAAACAGTATTAAGTAAAAAAAACTAATCGGCAGTTAATTACCCTAAGGGGACCTCGGATATTGTTCTTTGGACAGAAGTTACAGCACATGCGACAAAGGGGTAAATTTTAGTACAATTTTTCAGTATTATGCGATATTGCGACAATAATCGCAATTAGAGCAATGGGTCAGCCCGAGACGCTCGTAGCTCGTAGATGTCCGTTAGTAGCCGAAACTGGGCCCTCGTAACCTAGAGCAAAACAAAACTCGGGCCTGCCATTCATAAACTATAAATCCTCGATATATGCTTTCGCGGAGTTTTCGGTAGAAAAACTCAAAATCTACTTCTATTAAGGTAAACTGGGGTAAGTGTGATTTCGAGGAAAGTGTGAGCGTTCCTTGTAAAGCAGCCTCCAGTCACCCAGTCGTAGTCCCATCTGGTATAAGGTAGTCTAAGCATCTCCACAATACGTGGTTAAAATAGGAATATGTTCTAGAAATAGTTGTCATAAATTTGAGGCTAGTTTTATGTACTTGTTGCATGAGTGACTGACCACGTATTTGTGTACAAAAGTAAGTTTGGATTCTTATTCAGTATTATATAATTTAAAAGCTACAGTTAATTGCCCATTAACATATTTTTTGTTTTAATAATTCTATGGCATGGGTCACACTTGCCTCAAGAAAAACCCAATGTAAGGTTAGTGTGACTATGTTAGTAACTATAAGCGTAAGACGCAGAGAGGCTCACAATAACTCAATTAGACTTGCTGATCCGACATTAAGTTTTAAGGAATCATTATTAAAGATTATAAAGCAAACTCAAAGAAATGACTCTTCAGTAAAGAGGAAGAAAATAGCCGCCAATGCAGAAGTAAAAACTCTACCAGAGGTACTCGAAAGATTGGCCAAAGAAAAACAGGAGGAAGGGGGAAAAGAAGAAAAAAACAGGTACACCAAAAAACACTCCTAAAAGTAACACAAAAGAGAAAAATATGCAGTTCTAGCTCTGAGGAAGAAGAAATGTAGGATCCAGTACTCATGGACTCAATGATATTTATCCTGAGATATTTGATGAAGAAGAGGCTCTCCAAATTGCAGTAGGTAGATGGGTTATAGTGGCATATTCATCTAAAAAAAACCATTAAGCATTTTGTTGGATTCGTTAAAATCAAGGAAGAAGGAGGATGGTTAGTTACATTCTTGAAACACCGACAAAGTACCTTCAGTTGGCCGAAGATAGAAGATACTGATACCGTTTTCGATGAAGACATCATAAGAGTTTTACCTGAACCAGTTAAAGATAGAAGAGATAATTTTCAGTTTCAAGTTGATTTTGCTGGTTTAAATTTATAATTTAAAAACGTTTGTAACCAGTCACCAATAAAGTTTATTTTAAAAATTCAAAAACTGAGTTGTAGTTTTATTTAAGCTTTTCACACTTTTTGCAGGAAATGGTGTATTTTAAATACATAGTGACTGGACTAAATATAATACGCGAAATAATGATTTCATAATACGCGATTTTATTTATGTTTAGTACTTTATTACACATTTAAAGGGGTGTGAGAAGATATACTTACATTTCATTGAAAACTCTCTCAACCTCTGTCCGTTTTGTAAGTTGTACGTAAAAACTAGAAAACGTTTCAAAATCGAAAGTTTGGGGATTTATAGTATCGGTTTTCCCCGTTGAAAACCCTAGCGAATGTAAGATAGATTCCACTCTCTTCTTGTCGTCTTTATTTTGTGCAAACATTTTCATTAAACTGAAAAAAAATATTAACCATAAATTGATGTATGACTTTTCCATGATCCTAAAATTAGTTGAACATGTGTATGGGAAACGTGATTATTCCCATTTAATTCCCATGTTAATTTTCTTGTTCAAACCAATGAGAATATATAATTTTTCTACTCCCATGCATTAATCTATTGTTTTTACTTCGTGTGCAAGAAGGGCACTAAACTTAAAAAATGTGTTAAGCTATCGTGGAGGAGAAGAGGAAAATTGCGATTTTTATATATTTTTTATAAAAAGTTTTGTGGAACAAGCATTTTCTATTAATTTTCCAATATTATAATTTGCATTGGAGCTCGGTGCTCGGTTCAAAATTTAATAATTTTTAGATCACTTTTGTGTCTTCATCGTACTCTCCATCGTACATCTCCAAAATGAAAAGCCAAATCAAAATTTATATTCTCAGTAAAAGTTTAATCTATTCTGAATTCTGGTTTAGAATTTACAATTTTATGATTATTAATAAATAAGTTATACTACTAAATGCAATACAATGCATTTCTGTGATTCCGTTAGTAGCGCGTTCTCGCTACTAACGAGCAGCTAAGTCCCTACGATAAGCTCCATCTGGAGTTCCTAGACCCCCAGGACAACAGCCTATGGAAAGTGCAGCGAGCCCTGAGGTCCACCCGAACTTCAACGCCTCCAATCCACGGCGAGAGAGTGCTTGTTTAAATCCGACGAGAAAAGGCGGAAGCTTTCGCCGACAATCTCGAGCTACAGTATAGATGGTTCGACCCGCCAGACGAGAATGGGGACCACGTAGACGAAGTGAACCGAAGGGCTAGGGGGCTAAGGCGACAGCCAGACGAGGACCAAATCCGACCAGCATCTCCAGAAGAGATTATAGGTATCCTGGCCCACGTCAACGTACGTAAGGCATTTGGTCCAGAAGGGATAGGAAACCGGATTCTCAGGAAGCTTCCTCATTAAGGAGTGGCCACACTTGTGGCTATCACAAATGCTATTCTGAGGGTCCGATATTTCCCCTCCAGATGGAAAAAGGCCGACGTGATTTTCATCCCCAAGCCCGGGAAGGAGTGGTCCTTCCCCAAAAATTACAGGCCGATTAGCCTACTGCCAGCGACGAACAAAATTGTCGAAAAGGTCATGTTGGACGGGATTAAGGAGAAATCGGAAGCGTTAGAAGCCATCCTAGACGAGCAGTTTGCATTCAGAAGAGGACACGGAGTTCCAAGTACTGCGGCTAGCGGAGTACGTCACCAAGGGATTCAACCGAGGAGAGGTCACAGGGTCAATCTTCCTGGACCCCAAAGCCTTCGATAGTGTAAAAACACAAATTTAATAAAAAATCTTAATTTTTTTCATTTCCCGTAAAATTTAACTTTTTGCTGATATGCCCTTCTGATTGACCCCCTCGAAATGACGATGTATAAATATCTGCTGTACTTACTTTTTGACCGGTATATTTCCAGATTTATCCCGAATCAAGCTAAGCTTAGTATACGCTTTGAACAAATACATTTTAGTTGTGCCGTTAATTTGGTTTAAATTATATGCTAAACTTAATAGCGAGTCTGTCCATAGCCTAGCGATTTCTTTTCTTGTGCAACAAAAATTTATAAAAGTAATATTTGCAAAATCATTGGCACAACAGACGGTGACCGTTTTCTCTTCCAATGTATCCTGCGAGCCCATCGTAACTATTTGCCGTAGTTTCGGATCCTGAAACAAAAATAAAAATACTGTAAAATACTGTCATACGTAATAGAATATTTTTCTCATCCATGCATTAAAAGTGATACTTTTCGTACGCGTGTGGGTGTGAAAAGTGAAACATTTGCGAACAAGCGGGAAAAGTAATTTTAACAACAAAAAAATGCTGACGGCGTCATCTATAAAAAACTGTCATTATAAAAGTGTCAAAAATTTAATTGTACCTATTTATAGTTATTTGTGTGTTAAGAGCGCAAAGTACTGCATTGCCGCTTGCGATAGAAATTATTCTTTCAAAAGCGGCAATGGCAGTTTGTGCTCGTAATACATACAAGATTTTTTCTACAATCGCTTAATACAGTGTATTCTTGTATGTATTTGACATATGTTTATATATGAACCACAGAGCACCTTCAGAGGTTTAAGTTGGTCTAAGAAGTATGCCTACTTTTTATCTCTGTTTAGCACGTAATACATGCCATATGCATGCCTTTCTCAGATTATATATAAAATGACTGTAGATGTGCTAGTGATGCACGACTTTGCAGGTTTCTTCTTTCAGCGGAACGCCGGTTGAAGAAATGGTTCACTGATGGCGCTAACATCGATCAAAAAGTCATAATTTCATTTATTTGAAATTTGAACATTCCCGAATTTAATTTGTGGCTTGAAGATATTTTATTTTCATAAGACTTTGTTTAAACATGATTTTATTTATATTTTTTTCCACAATTACATTGGCTTGTCTTATTTGTGGCCGCCGAGAGGATGATAAAGACGTGAAAAAACTATTTTGTTTCCCTAGAAGTATAGAGAAGTAAGTAAACTGTTTATATCATAGACATATTAATACGTCTATGGTTTATATATTTTGTATTATTCATAATTAACAACAGGATTATGTTGTAATTTAAGAGTGGAGGTGTCTGTATTCGTGTTTTCGAACGTGTAACCCCCTAATTTTCTGGTGTGTGTTAATGTTTTTAATAATGTAATGTTTTGTAGGTCAACACAATGGCAACGTGCCTTAGGAATGGTTGACCAGGGTATATTATCAGGTCATAAACGGGTGTGCAATCTGCACTTTTCAGAGCAGGATTTTATACCACATAGGTTCCTGATGAAACCTTACCCACATGCTATCCCATCACCGCTGCCTGCACCTCTTGCTGCATCTGCTACTTTTGTAAGAAGAATTATGTTGTGAAATATGTTATTTGGATTTACTATCCATGTTAATGTTATAGGTGCAAACTGACTTATGTGCGATGCCACTTCCTAATTCACCTACTCAGATTTTATTTGACAAAGCTGACAAGTCAACTTCTCCCTCAACTCCTTGCAGCTCTAATCGTCTTCCAAACATAGCAGCTAGTGTCTCGAATAGCGGGACCCGGGGTAGGAGATCTTTGTTTAAAAATATTGATGGTCTGTGTTCGGTAGCAATATCACCCAGAAAAAGAGCACTTATGGGGATTGTTAAGAGAAAACCAGGGTATTTAAGGAGACTGCAGAGACTTTGCAAGAGACAGGGAAAGACCATTAAGGATTTTAAAAATGTTGATAAATTTATAGAAGACAATAATATTTTCAATGGTATATGTATATACAAACAGGATTCATAATTGGAGATGCTAATTTTATCCGATTTTTATTTGTTTTCAACTTATAATATCGTAACCAAATTTCTCACACATATTTTATTTTTCACATTATTATTGTAGTCCTCGTGTAATAAATGCTTCTCGGTTTAAAACTGTTTTATCTTATTAATAATAATATCGAGAGGTTTAACATATATTGAAAAACCGCAATGGTTAGAGCAATGTGTGAGGAATTTCGTTATTACGTTATAACTTAAAAAGAAATAAATACCTATGGGATAATATGTCAGTAATTTTTAATTATTTTTATGTAGAATACAAATAGAATTTGGTGTGGTCCGTACGAGTAACCCTGTATATTTATTTGATTTGAATTTGCCGCCCTAGATCCCAAATTTTAAAAATGTGTATCAGCGCCCCCTACCAACGTTTTATAAAAAGAAGAGGGTCGCAATATGCTCTGTTTCTTTTATCGTCGCACACCGCACACGTTTCTTTCATTGACTTGAGGCTCTGAAGGTGCTCTGTGATATGAACCGATGACAGTTTTTTTTGTTAGCTACATTTCTCATGTGTCATTTTTGACTGCCAAGCGCCTGCTAAGGAATTTATAATAAAGAAGCGAACGGGAATTGACACTATTGCCGCTTTAAAGCGACAATTATGTCATCACCGGAAATGGCGTACTTTGCGTTGAGAATTGAAAGCGCAATAGCCTACTATTGAGGCGATTGTAGAAAAATTCTTTTAATACATGAATGAGAAAATATATTGTTTCATACACGTGTGAAAAGCATGCTTAATTAAGGCACTACCTATATGAATTGCACAACTCGAATCGCTCATCCCGCAAAGTTTCATATGACATGTGCTTTTCAGACTTGTATCATAAATATCTATTATATCACTACATCACATGGGTTCGTTATACAACCGTTACCTATTATTGTATAAAGAATACCTTCAACAACCTCAACGTCAAAAATATTACAACAAAATAGAATTTTATTCACGCATATATAAAAATGCATATTTACATACGTCAAAAACAATAAAAAAAAAGATTTGTATGCTTATAACAGTAGTCACATTTTAAATTTTTGTTTGTTTGTGTAAATCATTTAGTAAATTCACGTATATATTAAAGGCCTATGCTTAACTTTAGGTTACCCCGGAAGTGACAGGAAGTTGAAAATATAAACATGGTCATTGTAATTTGTAATGGTCATCATATTAAGCTTGTGCCGTAAATCTAAAGATTTTCTTTTGAAGCTTAAACAGAATTAATTGTGAATGACGTTGTAATTTATATAAATTGTAAATGCCACAGGACCGAGGACAGATCCCTGTGGCACCACATAATAAACTCTAGGAAATCGTGATACATTACCGTTAAACTTGATATCTAGCAAGATATGATGTGAATACATTTGAGCCATTTCTTCTAGTCCCATAATATTCCAAGTTACGTAATATATAGTACCTTACGGTTAGCAGTAGCAAAAGCCTTAGACATGTCATAAAATTTAGCGGTACATAATATGCGTTCTTTTCAATATAAGTATCAGTTAGCAATAATTTGTTCTTTTCGAAATATCCCAAGAGTATTTTTAAGGATAATTTCGAATGATTTAGAAATTATATGAATTACTGAAATAATAGGAATGATTTCTAATGATATATTACCGTGATAGTTTATGTTATTATTACATTTTTGCTGCAAAAAATGCTACTGATTGTACTTATGTACATGCTAGACATCGATCAAGTAAATGTTTGTAGAACTCTGTAACTGGATTGACGCTTAACTACAATAAAGAATCACTTAGCTTGTTCACCATTTGCCCCAGTGTTTGTTTGTTTATCAGTTTTGTGGAAGTGACGTATCTGAACATACAAATAGATCTAGTGTAAGTTCCTTCTTCGATTTTTAAGGGATGAGTTACTTCTTGTATAAGCAATGACTAAAGGATTATCTCAAAAGTACGATTGATTACAACAGTTATGACGTACGTAGTAAAATTCAGTTAAACCATACCTACAGTTACAATAATACCGGGTGATTTTTTTAACCTGATACATCCAAATATCTCGAGAAGTAAGCACTTTATGGAAAAATATCTCGGAAAAAAAATCTAAAAATTAAATCTTTCCGTGGGGCAAAGACTTTGGTACACAAACCACCCCCACGCGTCACATCCCCTACACAGGGGTGGGGGTGACTTTGATTTTCTAAATGGGACCCCTATTTTTTATTGCGGATTCGGATTTCCCGACTAAAAATACAAAGGTTTTCTCAAACATTTTTTTTCAATATCAGTTTGAAAAAATTCAAGTACCGTAAGAAGCGAGGGGACTCATGTTAATCAAGCACCCCGAAGATTAAAGAAGAATTAATCCAAGTACTGTGAGAGGTATGGTGACTTAGGTTAACAAGCACCCCGAAGGGGACAGGCAGCTACAGTACCGATGCGTTGATACGCATCGGTTCTCAGTAGAGGAAATTCGAAAAATTTGACTTTCGTTGTTTACAGCGCCATCTATCATGACTGAAAATAAATTTTTGAGATAAAACCTTTGTCTTTTTAGTCGGGAAATAAATAGGTGTCCCCATTTAAAATGTAAAATGGATGTGGGGGTGGTTGGTTTGTACATTTTTTTTCCTCTACGGAATGATTTAATTTTGTTCTGAGATATTTTTCCCCAAAGTGCGTACTTCTTTTCTTACACTTTTATGGGACATTAGTTTTGACAGAGGTCACATTCATAGAAAACGACTACCTAGTCTACTATTTATAATAAAATTGTCCTCCCTGAACCTATTGATCCTGATATTGACAATCAATTTGTTAGGCCAATAAATTTATTAGAATACAATCCATTTATTATACTATTATTGTTATTTTTTGAGTTAGTGACAGCCAAGGTTTACAAACGTCACACTTATAAGGAAGTGTGTCGGCTGGCACCGACTCCAAAAATAACAATAATTGTATAATAAGTTGATTGGCCTAAAAAATTGATTGTATTCTAAGTAGTAATAGTAGAATAACGTAATTATTTTTTACTCTACTACTTTAGTGCATTTTTAATTTAGAATAGATTTTAGAATAGATCGGTTTTGTTTTTTGTTAAAAATATTTTATTACAAGCGAATATTCTCTCAACCTCTCGAAATAAATATTCTTTTTTATTCGAAATTTAGATATTCATATAATATCACAGGAATATCTTTCTTCTAATGGATTATTCATAGAATATTCGATTTAGTATACATATTAATAGAACAAAATGTAGAAAATTTCACAGGAATATCCGAATGGGTTTTTGTTTTAAAGGATGAAATAAGAATATTCTCTCAGTATTTTTCGTAAAATACGAAGTATGTAAAACATCAATTAATTTAAAAAAAAATTCGTAATAGATATCGAGAGATACTTAATATTCAGAGTCAAACTTGAGAAGTTTGTTTTGAGAGTCTTGGTTGTAGCACTCCTCAACCAAAGTTACTCTACGTTACAAATTTTTAAATCAAATTTTCTCGAAAACCGTTAGTCTTACCAAAAAAAAAGTAGTATATATTTTTTGTAGGCAATTTCCTAAGCTACAAATTGATAACTACTATTTTTTTGATAAAAGTTATCGTTGACGAGTTTTTCGCGAAAAACCGCTTTCCGTGACCTTTGACTCGGAGTATAATTTTCAGCGGCACATATATCAACGGAAGAATTTTGAGATATTGTTTAGAACCACCAAAAGAAGGTTTTTTGTCTTTATTCCCTGAATTATAGTTTTATCTTATTATTTACAAAATCTGGTCATGATAACTATTTTACATACCCGACTTCTTATAATAAACAATTCGTCATAACTGTTCATATGGTATGGTTTTGAAGCATTATTTAATAGGCGGATTAATGAGTGATGTAAAAGATCTGAATTAATATTTAATTATAAATTAAGGGTTATTTGTAATTCTATAGATAATTTAACCAAACAATTTGTAATACAAATAAACAACCAACGAAATACCTAATCGAATTAGGTAATTAATTAAATTCGTATCACATTTAAATATTTAATGACCAAACAAGACCTGTAAATATGAAGCGGTCTTCGGAATTTCAATTAATATATACAATAGAAATAGTTCAATGCGCAATGATTGGGCAATTTTAGAAAATCTATATTTTCCTCGGTTACATACTTGATTAGTATTAGTGTTATATCTGCCATTGTTGTGTATCGACCTTTAGTGCTTTTAGCTATACTTACCCCCGGCCAAAAATCGGATTAATTTTGTAGCATTATTGTTTGGAAATGGTCACGCGAACGCAGACCACTGGAATAAAATTAGATTTAACCTCGGACATAAACTATCATATTATGCAATATAACTAGGGACCAGGATATATTCGATAATTTTCCGCGCTGTCGTATAAGGGTTTATTGCCACGAAAACTGCCCAAGCGCGTAGCCGTAAGATAGCAAGGGAAATTTTCTGAAGATATCCCGGTGCCGTGTGCTTTTTTCGTTTTCTATGCCGTCAGCGCGACAGTTCGCTCTCACATTATAGGAAATGGAATGCGTCCCGTGTTATATTTGGCGAGAGATTTACTTGAATCCATATTTAAAATAAAAAATTGCCAAGACTTTAATTTTGACTTTTCTTTAGATAAGCCAGTCATGTCGTATTGATAAATTGAAGTGTTAAAATGTATTTGTGGTTTAGGATTTAATCATTAGGACATATTGATGGTGAATTCGGTAAAAATAGGTACATCAAATCCTTATTAATCATCATTTTTACCGATATTGTGTTAATAAAATTGTGGAAAAATACACTGGCAATACATTGACAAAAATACACTGACAAGAAACTGGTTCACCGCTACCTGCGTTGCCACCTTTCTCTGAACATAGCTACCTCGGTATAACGGTGACTATGCTACAAATTAGTATGTAAAGTTTCAAAATTATTGGAATTTATCGAAGGTGAAACCCATTTTTACAAGATTTGATTTAACTTGCAATGTACATGTATGCATGTACTCGTATGTATGTTTGTTCGGGTCAATCTTGCAACTGAATTTTAAAGCAGTTATCACCAATCGATTGAGCTGATATTTTGTGTACACGTTTAGTTTATACGTTTAGTTATTTTTTATGCGCTGACCTGGGTATCAAATGAAATGGTTTGCTGAGAAGAATACGTAAATAAAATGACGTCACTAAATCCAATATGGCGGACTTCCCATGATGGTGGACTATGTTTTTTTTATGCACCACCATGATATGGATATCAAATGAAAGGGTTCAAGAGTAAAAACATTCAAAATGGCGGAAAAGAAGATGGCTGCTATACCAATTTTAAAGAGATATAACTTGGCAAAGGTTAGGGATAGTTTGGTGGTACTTGAACAAATGTTGTAAGGACCGACAAGGGTCAACTGCTATAACTGCGATAACAATTTTTTCATATGGCGGATCTAAGACGGCAATCAAAAATTTGCTATCCCGGGGTTTTTGGACTCCCCGATTACGATTTTGGGATCGAATTGTTCGGATCAAATCTTGCAACTGACTTTTAAAAGTACGCCTTGGTTGGCTTCATACTATGACTTATATAATTTGGCAAGATGGGCGTTAATGGCATAGGTTTGAAACCAGTCCAGGAGAAGGAAAGCTCCAAAATCAAACCCCGGTCTGTGTTTCGTCAGACACAAGTGATCTTCAAGCTGAAATAAGTGGCGCATACCTCCAAACATCAAAATCAAGGTGAGGCCGTACGGAGGACTAAGTGGCATCAATGTACATCAAACATGATGTCGCCAACGTACCACCTCGCACGCGGGGCGCACCATGTTGTATATTAGCTCCTACCCTGCTGATCGAAGCTCTGGGAGGGTCGTCGGATATTTCTTTGGTACACGTGGCAACAACATGGAAACTCAAGTCTGTGCAATATCCGGCAAAATATAGTCACGGTACTGCTGAACGAAGAATGTTACCAATTATATTATGCTGTGCTTGCACAGTACACAAAATGCAGGGTAGTACTGTCGACCATGCCGTTGTCTATTTGGGCACAAAGCTCTTCGCTACTGGTTAAGCGTACGTGACCTTGAGTAGAATCAAATCACTATAACTTATAGAAGGTATTCTTATGAAAGAACTAGACTGTACTAAATTAACTGGCAAACGACTATGCAATAATGACGCATTAAATGAAATGAACATACTTAGAAACATGTCCAGCGATAACTAAAAAATTAAAAATAAATAATAGTAAAACAACATTTTTAAGAACAAGCTTCTATGTAAATTCTCTAAAGAGAGATTTTGACTTATTGTAGATAAACAAGAATACAATATGTAACTTTATATTGACATAAGTACCTAATTCTAAGAAAAAAATAATGTTTTATAAAATAGGTAAATCTCGCGACAATAAAAGCTTGTCGCGAGATTTACCTATTTTATAAAACATTATTTTTTTAAACATTATTATCATATAAAGTGTGTAATATAATAAATTGATGGATCTAATTTAATTTAAAGCTTGTTTTTAAAAATATTTTTTCGTCTTCATTGATTAGTCTACTGGTAGTATGGTTCTTTAGAGATAACTATATATTGGCTCATCGATTCCTTAATTCATTTTTAGTAATTTCCAATGTGGAAAAACTTCTTTCGGCTTTTACTACAGTCACAATTAGAGTTTAATAATCAAATATTATTTTCCTAATCTATTTTGGGTGAAAATTAATGAATTTCAGATTTCTTAGGTTTGTATCCATCTGTATTCCATGCGCGGTCACTAACCTTGTTTATGATCTTGATACTGCAATAATTGCAATTTATGGTGGCGTCTCGTTGTGCACGTAAGACACAGTTGCACTGTTGGTGTTGTGTATTTTCCTCATGGGGTGTTTTAAAATAGCAACTACTATATTGTATATTATATCCCTCAATAATGTTGTATGTATTAAAAACTAATGACACTAATTTGACTTTGTAATACAACTCATTATACATAATTACACTTACATTATACATTATACATCACAACAATATATTGTTGTGATGTATAATGTAAATAGTCAACAACTGTCGTTATTGTCGTAGTACAAATCAATGTTGCTGTTATCACTAGGCTCATTCAAGTTTATAATTAGTGGGTCCACTTCACTTTATCTGTCTATATTTAACTCTGCAGTTTCTGCCACTCATCCCCAGTTATTTTATTAAATTCATCTTCCGATATACGTTTGACATCATCTAGTTTAAACGTTACATTTTTTGGGATACGTTGTTATTAACTATAGCCCAAATTAAATCAGTTAAGTTTAAATCTGGACGCTACGGCGGGAGACCCAAACAGTGCGACCATGTGCATGTAAAATCTCTTATGTAACAATTTGTATCTTACATATTGTTCTTTATTATTTTATTCAATTAATACCCATAATTCAGGTTTCAAGGCAGTTGGGCGAAAATATTTTTTTTTGTGAGCCCTTCTATCATCTCCGCTTTCTTAGAATTTGATATATAGTAGCTCGATTAACCTGGACATTATCGATTATTATAATGGAATTAGTAGATATTCATTTCCGAATTCATTTCTGAATGATAATCACCAGATTTGATACCTGATTTAAATATTAAGAGACCATTAGGTATAAAACCGATTTCTCCTCCTGCATGTACAATAATTAATCTTGGTCCTTTAGATAGATTTGCAAATAATCCTTTGCCAGAAGCATCAGTCTAGTTGTCAAAAGATGTCCGCTATGTAACTATGTTTCAGTCCAAAAATACTATTTGTCTGTACTGACTACGGAAGTATTTTTTTAGATATTTAGTTTATAGACGTTGGTAGTTGTAAATCAAATACATAATAGCAAATCTATCGCTTTTCTTGTCATGGATTTGTTATTTCACCATGCGTTAAAATCTGACATAAGAAAATCCATTCCGACCTACTCTCACCAACCTTTAAACAGAGGTATTTGTGGCGATCTTATCATAGCATATCGTATGCTCACAATTTCATCCACGCAATTGTTATTTTGCTAGCTTTCACTGCATTACTTATTACTGAGGGATATTACTATTCACCATTCACACGTTCTTTTTTTTTCATTGCAGTATTTCTTCTACGTGGTAATGAATTATTAATAAAACGAATTTATTTTTAAGACAGATATATTTTTATATTCCGAATATCCCAACAATAAACACATAATAATAGGATTTATAAATGTATTGCGGTGTAAACATCTAAATCACACATTTTATAATAACTTCCTACCACATACCTAAGTTTACTGAAAAAATGTATTTAGTTCCCGAAATATTATATTTCTAATAATAATGAATCACTTTCAGCCTCTGCTTTACTAGAATTTCATTCATAAAAAAAACTAGCCAAAAATATGTCCAGCATATAAAAATATCTGGCGCACAGTTTTAATTTTAGAATATATTTTATGACTACTGGAAATTTTGCCTTTATATTCTAGCTAATGTTTTTAAAAATTTTGATTATTTTTACCCCGTAGTGAGTGGGTTGAACTTGATCGATTGTCATAAACAAATAATATTCAAAACTAATATCGTTTAAATGGTACTGTTTGTAATATCGAAAAATGATTGCCGCAATGGGAGATCGGGGCAGTACAACTTTTCTTACAGCAAGCTAAAATCGTCGCTATAAAGGCGCTTTCATTCAACAAGTTGTTATGTTTTGATAGAATACTAATAACTAATCAATTTAACACAAAACCCATGAACATAATACACTCAATTGAAGAATAACTGTATTACTTCTATTTCAAGAATTATTGTTGACCCCACTTTACCACAAAACATTCGATGGTATTAGCCATCCAAATGAATTCCAATGTTGCCGATGTAACACGGCCGAGGAACGTGTAAAATGGATCCGTAATATTTGAATGGGAAAAATTCTTATTCTGCATAACATTCACTATTCAATTGTTTTATGATATGATCAATATTTTGTTATACTACATGATAATGTCATAATGTGATGGGCGATGTATATAAAATCATTTGCTTTGCCTTAAATTCCTGGAAATCGGTTATACATGATAACGCTGTTAAAAATGCGGTAGCACGTGTGTAGAGATCGATATAATGAGGGTTTTTTGCTCGGGGTTTCATGTCTCATATTTCGATGTTACAAACTATAGGTGGAATAGGAAGGTGGTACCTTATGTGGAATAAGGTATTTTCCTTTGAACATTTCTAGTGCGGCAAAATTTTAGAAAAATTAATTTAGAAAAATCCCTACTAGTTCCCTACCAGTTCCTATTAATTTAGAAAAATCCCTACCCCTGGGCCGGATCCGGCCCTCAACCAGCTTCAATCCGGCCCGCGAGAGATTCAGAAAATTCAAGTAACGATAATTCAAATCCATAAATAATATCATTAAGGGACGCAGTGTAACGCCACAGATCGGGTCAGAAATAGTCGTTAGAAAGACAAACAGATAAACATTCGGGAAGCCGCTCCTGAACGTTAAAGCACTCTCGTACTTGCTTATTGGGGGAATATATAAACTGTTCAGCGCGCGTGTCATCTCATTACTTCTTAACAACTGATACAGTTCGCATCGCATATTCGCGTACGGTCAAGAGTACGACGCGGAAAATATTCAAGCAAATTATATCAACATGTCTGGTTTAAGAAAGCAGAAAGTGGATACATAATGTCTTCAATTCCAAGACAAATGGACTGATGAATACTTTTATCTTGCCCAGTGATAAACCTATGCGTTTGTTGTGCAATTAAACAATTTCTGTTTTAAAAGAATACAATATGAAGCGACATTACTCCAGCAAGCATTTCGCTCAATATAATTTACTGACGGGCCAGTTAAGAAAAGATAAAATAAAAAAACTCATTACGGATTTGAAATGGAATATTTTCACTAATAAAATTCAAAAGAATATTTGATTTCACGAAATAACATTACATTGCTAATTTTAATCATAAATGATTAATTACATTATGCTGTTAGGTTTTCTTATATAAATAAGAGAATAAATAAATACACTGATGCGAATATATAGTTTGAAACAACTGTACATGAAACTGAAATACTGTACATAATTCCATCAATAAAAATGACAAGGGTTGACAACGGAAAACAAAAGTTACCTTCGAATCCAATTCCACCGGCAATTAATCGAACAGTTCGCGAAAACGAAGCCAATACAAGTTTACCAACTTTTATTGCTTTGGGCTAACTTGAACTTAGGACTTAAAAATCTAGTTACTTAACGAAACGAAAATAAATGTTTATAGCACCATAATTTATTATACGTGGTACAACCCTTAAAGATAATGAAGAAAAATAAAAAAAAATCGAGTGCGCATAGTCATCCTCGAGACCCTTCCAAAATGCGTCTTATTAATTTTATTGATAATGGCCCCTATGAAGACTATCAGTACTTTTATTTCCATTACCAAATATATTTAGCTTGACTAGACAATGCAGTGGCGGCTCGTGCCGTATAGATGCGGAGGGTTGCACATACCTAGATACTCGTTATTGTAATATATTTTCAAGGGGGCTGACAGACGGTGTAGTGAATCATAAATAGCGAAATTGTTTGAATTTTCAAGGTGACACGGCTAAAATGCATCTCAATATGATGTATCCTTAGGGGTACCGCAAGGATCCGTACTTGGGCTCTTACTGTTGATATTATATAAATGATATACCAAATCACATAAAAAGTGGCACAGTTACCATGTTTACTGACGACAGCACCATGACAGTAATTCAGTGATTCTGATACTGAAACTTTAAGGAAAAAATTACAGATATATACTAGATGCATTTACTGCTTGGTCTGATCGTAATAAACTGATCTTGAATACATCCAAAACAACCTCCATATTTTTTTTAATTGAAAGCTGTTCTCTGCAAAATTTCAACATTTGCAATCAAAGTAAATTTCTATTATTATTATTATTATTTTTATTATTCAGAAATACCCTTAAAAGTTGATGTAATCAGAGACGATAATTTTTTAGAATCCCTGATACTAGAATTGCAGAACTTTTATTTCAGATTTTATTGGCCACTTTTAGTGGAGAAAAAGTGAAAATTAATATTTGACAAATTCCGATTTAATTTATAACAAATTTTTATTAAACAAGTAGATATGTATTTTGGATTAACATGACAGTAATAATAATTTATGTTGGTAGGTTGGTGGTAACATATATATATTATGTTTTCTGACTAGATTTTATTTTTTTTTGCGCGGAACCTAATTCCTAATTATTTTTCTTAAATAAAAGTAGCTTAAGTTACTCCTTATAACATCAGCTATCTACCATTGAATGTCCCGTCAAAGTCGGTCCAGCCATTTGGAAGATTAGCCGGAACAAACAGACAGACAGACAAAAAATTTAAAAATTGGTATTTTGTTATGTCTACCATATATACTTTGATATGTATTTAGTAAAAAGTTGTTATTTTGACATTACAGACACTTAATTTTATTTAGATCATTGAAATTTATTTATTAATTCAAGTTTTTAACATATTTTGTATCTACAACCTAAATGATACAATTATGCGAAAATACAATAATATGCAGTAGGTACGTAAAGATAACAAATGCATAAATATGAAGTAAACATAACAAAAATTGAAAGGACGTAAAAAAAATTTTATTCATAAATTAAAAATAGAACAGAAGTTTAGTTCAATGTTAAATGGTAGTGAATTCACAGCATTTACAATTTCGCTTACAGGAAAGTAAAGCCCGATATTGACTTAAGTGAAGTCGATCTAGTCGCATATTTGCCACTCTTATGCTAAATAAAGATACTAACTCATTGCATTGAATTTTACCATACAGAAGTTTATATGTAAATTTTAAATAAGCACATTGTCTTTTGTTGCTGCAGGGGGAATCTCATTCCCATTAGATTAAGTCTATCATCAATCATCATACACATAATTACTTTTGTACATGGTTGAATAGAATATAATTGCAAATTTTGCGCTGAACAGATTCCAATTAATTAATATAAGTAATATGGTGAGGAATGCAAATTATGCAGCAGTATTACAGGCAAGAGAGTACAATGTAAAACAGAATTATATAATAAAATAACAGATATTAGTAAACCTGAAACATTTGCGCTGTCACGGAGTCGCCTCCTCGCGATGTATTCTACGTATTCTACCACAGAGCGCGCCACATGTACACGTGTACGGTCCCTATATTTACTTATTGCATATCTGTATTGCACATTTTATCGCCCTTCCCCCTCATACGTCGTTGTTCAACTCTCGTAAGGCAGACGGTACGCATATATCAAATTATACCATTACATATATATACAAATTATACCATTACATTATCATATATCAAAGTATTTGCCAGAAGAGTTAAAAACTTTACAAAATTCTAATTCATTTAAAAATCAAAAGAAGAAATATGTTAGTAGAGGATACCCTCTACTAACTCTGGGAAACAACTGGTATGTCAACTGAACTGACATGTCTCCCAGCAAAGTCAAAAGAAATTATTGAAACTGTATTTGTTATTGACATGACAACACTGGTTCAACGATTGCAACACCTTTAATTATTTTTTTTAATATTTGAATCTGTAAATTTAAAAACTAAAAATTCATGTTTTGTTGAGTGTGTCAGAGATCGTTACGATTTTGAAAACAGCTTAGTGTTTCAGAAAGAAATAGATGAGCGAAGAGCAATCCACCTATAAATTAAGAAGTTCAATATGAGTTTAAGATTCCGGATAGGAAAAGTTTCTTGCAAACCCTAACAATAAGAAAAAGCTACTAGCATATTTTGTCAAGAAATTTATAAATGACCATCACACTTTACCAGAAGGTATAAATATATTATCAGCTGGCATGGTAGAAGAAAACAGCAAAACAGCAAGGATAAGTTGTAGAGCATTTTTTTAAATTTGTACGGCCAGAGGCCAAAGCTTTGATAAACTTGAAAACATGATTATTTTAAAATCTCTATATTTTCATTAAAAATGGAGATATCAAATTTTGCCCGCCAGTGTATATATATATATATATATATATATATATATATATATATATATATATATATATATATATATATATATATATATATATATATATATATATATATATATATATATATATATATATATATATATATATATATATATATATATATATTGTTGTTATATGTATGTAGATTCTGTTTTGAATTAGTTTTCTTGTTATTAACCTAATCCTATCTATTTTTTTGTAATTTATTTATTATTGATACTTCCTATATAATGTTTGTGATCTAAAGGATTAATTAAGTATTATTATTATTTCATATTTATAGCTTCAGCAAATGTAGTGCTGTTTTTCCTTCACTCTTTGAGCAGTCTTTCTTTCTATTCCAGGATTTTATTAGCTTGTTTGCTTTTGTTTGCAAGTAAATTGTAGATGGCATCTAAGTTGAACATTAAACGCGTCATTTCAGAGAACCCATTTAGATTTTCCTTTACATCGACTTCTAGGTGCAATTACCAAATGAGTGCTCCTGCTCCGCAATCAGCGCCTTATATTCATAGTCATACTTTCCGTGCCTACTTTGTGGTTTCCATTATTTTATATTCCTGCTGACCCTATTATTCTACAGGGGAATAGCCGAGTAAATTCTGCCTGCTTGTATATCTGGAAACGTATTATTAATTTTTGTTTGTTTAATAAAGTTACCGAGCATGAAATGTTTATTTTCCCGTGCACGATATGCATAGCTTTTATGACGTTTTAATGGAAAACGAGAATATTCGTGTTTGTTCAGTTGCAACGGAGGACGATTCAGCTCATAAATGATCCACAATGAATAAAAGGTGTAATGAAGTTTATTGTAAGCATAGTTTTCGTTATCGTGGTTTAAACGCTCCGAGGGCTTTTGTGTATAGCAGACACACGTGTATGTATGTATAGTATTGCACAGTGCACTGACAGCCCACAAATGGACACTGAGCTTATCTATGTAGCATGTAGAACAATTGAAGGAAATTGGTTTTATCGAATTTACAATAATTCATTGGAATTGTCATGAACACAACACACAAAGAAAATCTGCCTACACTGTAAGACAAACTAAGCTTGAAACCTGTGTCATAATCAATAAGTTTCTTATTTCTTAACATCGCCGCAGCAATTTTGCGATAAATATGTTAAATATTATGGATGGTAAACACAGAGTGGTTGCTAGTCAGTGCTGCCGCCAGAAAGGGGTTCCTCCTCTCTGTTGTGAAGACTTGTAGTGGACTGCCTACTGTGGAAATTAAATAATGCTGGTCTGTATTCACAGGCCTATGCAGATGATTTGGTAATTATATGCAGTGGAACCAGTGACAACTTGCGTGGCCCTATGGCAAGGGCCATACGCATAGTTGAAAGCTAGTGCCAAACAGCTGGCTTAAGAATAAACACAAATAATGCTCAGCTTATGCTGTTTAGCAAAAAGAGGATACAAGAAAATCGACCAGAGATTACTCCCACACTAGAGAGAGTAAGTCCTTATAATTACCAACAGACGGTGTTCTCCTTGATACTAAACTGTTTTGACATGAACATATATCCTGTAAAATCAGAGAAGCAACGTGTGCACTGTGAACGTGTAGGAGGCCCTGCGTTGAGAGGAACTGGACGACCCGGCAACTGGATAGGGTCCAGAGATTTGCGTGTTTGGAAATAACTGGGGCATTGAAAACGGCTTCCTCCGGAGCTCTGGAGGCTGGAGGTGCTATTAAATCTTATTCCACTGCAAATATTTATCAAAACGCTGAAACAACCACAGGCGTGACCTTTCGGGCACTCTTGCATGTGGAACTGGGCTACCGAGCGATGCCCAGTCCTGCTCATGATGGTGACCAGGGGTAGAGATAGCCCCGACCGACGGTAGTCCGCAGCGGGACCAACTAATATACGGATGGATCCAGAGTGGATGAGCTGTCGGGTGCCGGAGTCTTTGTTGACTCTGATCAAATAATGAAACACTTTGCCCTGGGAGTACATGCTACTGCTTTCCAGGCCGAGGTGTTTGCGATTATATCTTGTGGGCTGGAGCTGCTAGCCGGCCCACAAAGAAGTGGAAGAATCAATATATGCTCCGAAAGTAGAGTTTCCATCTTGGCACTTAGTGCCGTTGAAGTGCGCTCAAAACTGGTTCTGGAATGCAAGACTGTCCTCGAGACGCTCTGTCGAAGGAATAATATACGCCTTGTATGGGTATAATTTGTAGGGATCTCCAGAAGTACATCGGTTCTCTCAATGAAAACTTTAGCCCAACCAATGTCTTATTAGACAATCTCCCAGGGCATGAGACTCATATCTACTCCCGACGCTGGGAGGACTAGACATCTGCTAGAACTAAGCAGATGCTATCTAAGAACAGTGACTGGCTTACTGCCGGCAAAGACGACACCTTTACATAATGGGTCTAGTGAAACACCCTGACGTAGGGGGTGCTTGGAAGATGAGGAGACAGCGGGGCATGTTCTGATTAATTGCCCCGCTTTCCTACGTCCACGTATGAGATACCTGGGACAACGGACAACCAATACTTGTACCCAGGAACATTAGAGACCTATGTCCTAGCCGTCTAGTTGGCTAGGCGGTAGTGACGGGTCGATAGTAAGACGGGATGTGACGGGCCCATATTGAGGCCTATACGATACGTCATAAGGGCAAAGCCCCCGCTAATATAAATCTAAATCTATGTTAAATATTATTACGCTCGCCACTGGTAATAACATCACCGCGTATGGAATGTGCATCGAGGATTCGAGTACGGAGTAGAGAGAACGCTTCTCCAAACGTCTAGGTGTGTTAGAAGAGTGCAAAGTCGCTTGCTGAAGAGTGCGCGCTTGGTCGCTTTTCATAATATACTATTAGAAAAACTACATACCTACAATATACTCTCAAATATTTAAATTATGTCAACTAACGAAAAGTGACGTAACTTGATTATGTCAACTAACGAAAAGTAACGTATCATTATTCTTAGGAGTTAAACCTGGTGATGGTAACGAGATTTTTAGCCTACCTGAGGCTAACACTAAGAGGTTTTTCTCGGCATTGAAAAATTTTATACGTCGGCGCGTTTTTCCAGTACGGTGTTGCTTTTCCTTGGCTGTAAACAGAACTGAGTGTACAATGGATTAATAACGCATACCTAAAAAGAACTGAATTTTTCCGGCCTATAGTAACTTAATTATAATATATGGTTTACGGAGCTTAATTTAAGGAAATATCATGAAGTGGACGTACTGCGGAAACTATTTCTACTTCATGACATGGCATTTAAAACTATGCATATTCGATAGAAATTGTTTTGTTTCTGTTTCCAGAGCCTTCTAGATGCGTGAGTGTTTTCCAACAATTGTTACTTATTGTCACTCAAATCGAACGATCCACGTAAGTTTATGTTACATTTGGTGCCCATGATGTTTTCAGAGCCAACTTTATCTTCACGGCACATATCTATAATTTACCCTTATAAGCTTCATAAGTTCGTTATTTTTCACTGTAGGAAAAACATCATTATAACCTTTTATGTTATAAATTTCAAGTTCCTATCAGAATTAGATATATATATATATATATATATATATATATATATATATATATATATATATATATATATATATATATATATATATATTAATATATATATATATATATATATATATATATATATATATATATATATATATATATATATATATATATATATATATATATATATATATATATATATATATATATATATATATATATATATTATTTTGGTCAAGAACTCACAGGCGCGATGCTTAATTGTTTTTATATATTTTTTATCCCAATAAGCTTAAAAATACCCCTAGTTTGCTAATTTAATCGATTTTATACCTCTAGTAATAACATAGTTAGCAATGGTGCTCATAATTTTGAGCAGCCTGTATAGAGGTATTTCTAATTATGTCTTTTTCACGTTTTTATTATATTTTGATATTTACTTATGATGGAAATGACTACAACAAACCTTGAGCTACCAGACAAAATAAAACCAATGCATTAAAACACAGTAGGTACCTAACCAAACTTAAAAAAGGCTTTTATAAATCCACAAATTATTGTTATACCAAACAGCTTCTTCCGGAGCAATAATTATCACCGTATTGCGCTTCAATCTCTATTATCTGGTTTAATAAACTTTTTAGTGGTCTATAAAACTTAACGGTGCATCTATAGATATGTACCATAAAAGGGGAATATTTCTATTAAAGGTTTTTATTATAGAACTACATAAAAGCTTTAGACCGTAACGTTTATGAGATATCCGTGGCACACAAACAACGGTATGTCAGGCTGCCGAACCAAAATTGGTCGATTTTGCGCATGTATCGTATATGACGTTTTTGCGGAGATTGCGAGAGAGAGAGAGAGAGAGACAGAGAGAGAGCACGATGCAGAAAGTACGATACACTGTATACCGTGTTACCGTCATGTGTGTACCGTGGAGATATCTTTCTGCATTTGAACCGTTACTTTATTGATATACAATATATATCGCCTAGCAATGTTCTAGACTACCTGTAGTGTCATTTTACGCTCCCGTAACAATTTCCAAAAAGCGCGCCAAAATAGTGATAAATAACAAACTGAGGCCCCACAAGTGTCGAACTTGATAACCCCTCGCGAATGCAGCAAAAATTTTAGTGCCAAAAGACCGTTTTTCAGTGAAAAAGAGACAAATCCAAATATTCTGACAGCCATGTCAAATAGTGACTCTTCCACAAATTTGGACAAAATATCCGAAAATCTAGAGCAAATAGAGGATATATGCAAACTGTCTAAGAAGCGTAGCATTCAGGAGGAGGGATCATCCACGTTTTCCCACCCATCCACGTCGAAAATGATACATGTACCAGACAAAATTTCTACCAATAAAACACCAACTGCCAACAACTTTCAATCTTTAAAGCAATATACAGTCACCATAAATGAACACGATTCTGAAACCCTACCAAACACAGACATGGAACAAGATGAACCCCACAGCTAAAGCTATTAAACCACGATCGATCATTATCCATGGTGCTCTCGATAAATTCAAAGAAATAACACAATATCTGAAATGTGTATTAAATAACAAATTCTACTGGAACTGGTTAAGGACAACTACTTTAAAATTCAGTTGCAAGATTTGACCCGGATAAACATACATAGCAAGTTAAATAAAAGCTAGCAATGATGCCACTTAGCTAACCATGCATTGTCATCCAAACTGAACGTGCATGCAAAATTTCTGCTCAATCGGTTTAGGATAACTGCTTTAAAATTCAGTTGCAAGATTTGACCCGAACTAACAGATACATAGCAAGTTAAATAAAAGTTTGTAAAATACGTCTTAATAAGAGTCCGTTTTTGTTACCAGAGCTAATGTCGCCGTAATACGTCGAAATAAGGATTTTCTTCTGTTGTATTCAAATCAAATTTTAAAATCTATATGAACTGCAATTAGAAAAAATATATTTGTAAACTGTAAATTAGACCTTGATATACCTATGCTAGGAGCAAAATATGTCGTATACATTTCTTACGAAAACTATTTTTTTTATGTTAAAAAAATGTGTCCCAAATGGATTTTTTTAATAATAGCTATATCTATAACAAAAAAAATTCAATTAAACTAAAAAAAACTTCTAAAGTGAAAACATTTTTAATTTAGGTAAAAAGTATGTTTAAAATTTTATTTTTATTTGTTCGTTTTTCAAAATATTGACACAAATCCGACAAAACCGTCGGATAAAAAAAATATGTCGGCATAAGGATCCGCTTTTATACTCCATGAGGTAATTCCGCCTTAAACGGGCTCATTCATGTACCTAGGTAAGTAATATTTTGGTTGTTTTGATTTTAAAATATTTAGTTTGATTGTATATTGGGCCTTTGTATGCCTTTGTAGATGAAGTATGGGTAAATTAAATTCATAATAAGAGGGTTTCGATATAAATTATAAAAAATAAGTAGTCATAAGTTGTCAGAGTCCCTGGTTTTTGATATATAGTTTAATTTATTTATTTTATAATGCAATTAAGTAAATAAATAAATAATTAAACAAATAAATACATTTTATGAAAATTTGTTATTTACCCACTTATTTTTTTAATTTTTAGCAAAATGGCATCTACACCAACAATTAAAACTAAAAATAAATGGAAAAAAAAGTATTTACAAGCCGCGATTCAACAAGATCTTGAAGAAATAAAGCAAGGTATCGCAAGAAGAAATAAAGCAAGGTAACATCAGAATGTAGCGACCGAAAAAGCATAGTTAGAAGAAAAATCAGAAAATTTACAATGAATTCAGACAAAGCAAAAGACGAACAAGTAGAAAGTGACTGTTTTTTTAATATTACCAAAAAAATGTGCTTTTTTGTGTATCTAAATAGTATATAAGTTGTCACTTATAAGTATAGTATATAAGTTTTTTCTTCATAAAAGGATAATTTTTTAATATTGTAAATTCTTTAGTACTTTAATAAATATATCGTTCTGAATATTATTTCTCGTATTTAATGTTTTTTGTGTTAATTAGAACCATATTTTAAAAAAATACAATATAAAAATATACGTCGCAATTAAGGACCTCTTAGGTCTGAATTAGGGTCTAAGTAAAAGAATTACTTCGTAATAACGAGATTTTGACATTTTAAAAAAAATATTTTTTACAAAAAAGACATTATATTATGCAAAAAAATGTATGCCTATAATTTAGAACATATGATTTCACGTTCTAAAAATGTCGAGCATGATAAACTAAATCTGTATTTCTAATATTTGAACTCACACTCAAAAAACCTTAAACTACGGCGGAATATGGTGCTTTTACCTTATATCTGGGTCAAAAAAAGCCAAGTTTGACGAACATAACTGAGAAACTGGTCATAGGATTGAGTTGTGCCCGTGAGAACTTTTAATCGGGACGTCGAGAACTGCACCGTATCAAATTTTCAGAAAATTTTGCAGAAAGCCATTTTGCATAAGAAATGTGCTAGTGCGTGGTCCTTTGCAGGATTTTTGAATAGAATAAAATATGGTGTTAAAAAATATCCGGATAAGAAAAGGATACAATGTTACTAGAAAAAAAAGCTATATAATTTACTCGGTTATTCACTTCCACTACGAACGGCACAGTTAACAGAAATTTAAATGTATGTAAACCACAAAGCATACATATGAAGCATGGCAATGAAATTATATTGACTGGATGCTTGGTAATAAAAATGATTTTAGTTGAAAATGATGTTTTTGACAACGCTCCTGTCAGTAGGAGTAAGTTTATTTAATTTTTTTTTGGAATAACGAGGTGAAATAAATTATTACTTAAAACTATGAGACAAAAACTATTAATTTTAAGAGTATCTAAAGTATCTATAGACAAATTTTTATTATAAAGTTTGAAGATCTGCATATAAAATTTGTACACCGTGAATTTACATAAGATTTTGTAGCTTAGTAAGTGTAAACTGGAAATAATGTTCAAGCAACTACTGATACTGCAGAACTGTTTATTTTTAGAGAGAGGTTTGTTTTCATATATTGGAATTAATTGTATATAAAAGCATAATAAACATTTTTTATAGTTGTGTCGGTATCTGGGAAACCTTATACCAGCCATGTCTCTCTGAATTGGGGGATTGGCGATAAGATAATTCTGATATTATTCGTTAGTTTATGAGTATTGCGATTATTTTTACATATAATACGCATCGTTGTAGTTGGATTAACATAATTTCTATATTTTTGTCTATACTGGTGTATTATGACAAATCTTATGATTTGTTTGTACATTTTAGGGTTTGAAAAAACTGTAGATGTACCAAAACACAAATATTCCCTTTCAAAAATCAGTCAAGAATGTCCACATTCTCGGCTCAGTTTTATTTTAAATATTATGTTAATACATATTTAAATACATTTATTTAATACCTATTTTCTGTGTTATTTTGGAAAATTGCGCAAAGGGGTGGCAAAATGTAATCTGCATGCGGGTGAAATCGATAAAAGGAGCCGCCTTCACACGTGCTGCCGCATTTTTAACAGCGTTGTCAAGTATAACCGCTTTCCAGGAATTTAAGGAAAAACAAATGATTTTATATACATCGCCCATCACATTATAACATTATCATGTAGTATAACAAAATATTGATCATACTATATACCTTTCGTCATATCATCAAACAATTGGATGGTGAATGTGATGCAGAATAAGAATGTTTCCTATTCAAATATTACGGATCCATTTTACACGTTCCTCGGCCGTGTCACATCGGCATTCATTCGTATGCCAGCTATGCTAATACCATCGAACGTTTTGGGGTAAAGTGGGGTGGGGTCAACAATAGTTCTTGAAATAAAAGTAATACAGTTATTCTTTAATTTAATGTATTATTTTGATGGGTTTTGCGTTACAATTAATTAGTTATTAGTATTCTATCAAAACATAACTTGTTGAATGAAAGCGCCTTTATAGTGACGACTTTAGCTTGCTGTAAGAAAAGTTATACTGCCCCGATCCCCCATTGCGGCAATTGTGGGTATCCTGTGTGGGTTTTCGGCATCGTCCCATTTCAACAAAAATTTTTTTTTCAACATGAGTGTCATAAATTAGAACCTCATATCTCGAAACGGTTTTTGCGATTTTCGTTGATTTGCCTTATTTACACAGTGACCGCAAAAACATCCATTTTTGGCCTTGCATTGATAACTTTTTTACTCGTGAACCGACTCAAAATCCAGGCCTCATGTTGAAGCTAAAACTGCAGTTAATAAAGCACTATAAAGATAATCGACTCCAGGAAAAGTTTCAATATACAGGGTTAATTGAAGTCTCTCAGAATACTAGGTTTTGCGAGTTATGCAGATTTGGTTCAACTTTGATGCAACAACAATTTCAACAAAATTTTTTGTTGAAATGGGGTTGAAATGGGAAATGGGTTGAAATTTGGCAGTGTAACGTTTATTTTGTTGATCAGTTTATATATATGTATACCTCGTAGTAAAATAACATCTTCAATGCTTGTACATCGTCGTTGTACATCGAATATATTGCTTTTAATTATAGATACACAATATAGTCAATATATACTATTCTAAATATTGCAGAAGTTAATATGAATAAATGAAATATTTTCCCAAAGGCTTAAAATTGGGAATGTATTTTCGCCATAATGTTACCTGAGAGTAACGAAGACAATCTAGCAAATTAATTTACGTGACGCCCTATTGTCTTAGATACCAAATTAAGCAGGAAAAAACTTTACGGAAATAAAAAAGATATTGGTTCCGTGTACTGTCATTTTCTCGTTTTTTCCCTATTTATGGAAAGCTTGCGTGCGACAAGGACGCTGTAAATCACAAAGAGGTGCCCTTCGCTGTTTCTCTTCCTTGAACGCCCTTCAATTATTGCTGCACGAACAACTCGCCAAATAACATAGAATTTTATTTGTTAAACTGCTATAAAAATACCTAAGACTCGACATTCGATGTTACAAATAATTTTCTACTGGTCTGGTCAGCTAAATTACTTGCAGACACGATATAAATGAATAGTCCGGTTCAACATACTTAGATTAAGGAAGCCACAAACTCCATAGGAAATGTCAGCTCTTCATTTTTATATAGGCTTTTTCGTTTTTGTTAATAGTAGCGTGTTCCGCACACGAAAACTGATCTAAAAAATGGGTTTCTGAAGCTTTCGAAGTCAAAATCGTCTTATGACCAGATTCAAATTCAGAGGTCTAGGATCATAATTAGAGTTGCGTGTGTGCGGCAAAAATAGAAGATAAGGTACGTACATAAAATCAATTTGTCTTTCTGGCGTTAAATCACATTGATTGTATTACGTGTTGTTTTATTTTTAAGATTCAAGGAAACGTATACAATTTTTTTACGAGTAAGTCATAACCTTACACTTGGATATATTTAGTGATAGCTTGTTATTGCTACACCAGTCAACTACTCTATTAATCTTCAGCATATAGGAGTTAATCACATTCAATAATTTCAGTAAGAAGGTTTATAAACAATAAACAATTTAAATGTTATAGAAGTTTATAAACAATTATAAGTGGAGGGGAACAAGTTTTGACACTTCAGGTACTCCTGAGGATGCTATACATATATAGAGGTCTGATTTGTGACCGTTATAAGCTACAAACTGTGGTCTGTGTTTGCTAAAATGGATCTTAATAATTCCAGCAGTAACTCACTAATACCAAACCTACGATGTTTTGATAACAGAATGAAGTTATCTATCCACAACATTAGTTTAATAAACAATTATATACCCATATGGGTCTATAATAGGTGAGTCCACAAAAAAAATAATATACATTAAAAGTAGTGAGGAATGAAGCTTTTGACCTAATAATAGCAATATTAGAACTGTGCCCGAAAAAAAGTCAATCCGAACCACAACAGCGTCCATAGAAAGTGCTTGCTTTATTTGAATCGAATAAACGCGTTGTCATTGGTTTGACGTCACATGCTTGCTAGGTCTGCAGGCGCCATAGATCAACCGTACTCCGTATTGTACAGCGTTAGGTTTGTTTCGTGACGTTCTCGTTAGAACGATGTCTGCATATTTTGCACAGTATTATCTAGTAATGCATTTATTATTTAGAACGTCAAATATAGTTTGTTTATTGCTTGTTGTCAAATATGGAGGAGGGTTTCCAAAAAGGAGATTCACATAATTTGCCGAATGTAGACGTGATTATGGCAAAGCCGTAGCCAGAAATTTATTTCAGGGGGGGTTTTGAAGTGGTAAAGAATGTCAGTGGCGGACTCAATTTTCTCAATTTTCAAGTTCACGCGTTTTCCTGGCACTTCAGAATTTTAATGAAAGATCCATGTATACAAAAATATAGACTTTCACAAGAATAATTTTTAGAATTTGATACCTTTTTTGAAACAATAATATTTAATCACGAATTACTAAGGATATAGATAAATTGTCATATCGGCATCGCGTTGCCATTGCCAGGTGCCATTGTCCGATTTTTCTTTCAAGGATATTTAAAAAATTCCAATCCAATAAGTAGACGGAGTGGCAATTACCTCTTCATTGTCCGCATTATCATTAAATTTTGGTTCCGTAAGTTTTTCATCATGGGTATCAACATTGTCCTTACTTCCATTGTCGTTACTCACTCTTTTAAACTTAAAATCAAATAGCGTTGAGGTTTGTTTTCTTTTTGACATATTAGATGCAATATCAAGTTACAATAAACGAAAGTTTAAAAACTTCTGTGATTCACCGTTCACCAGTTTTCTGCTCTGTACGCGACTCTGAATGGTACGAAGTACGATGCTTATCATGGCATGACGTCGAGGTCTCTACAGACGTCTTACAGGAACTCTACCGATTTGCCATGAAAATTAATGATTCTACAACAAATAAAAAATAGTACACATTTTGGAATTTCGGGGGGGTTATGACCCCCTTAACCCCCCCCCTAGCTACAGCCTTGGATTATGGTATTCGTGATTATGGTAGACGTGATTATGGTATTTTCTTGCGTCAAATACCGATTTCAACCAGCCCCAATCCAGTGGTGTGAAAGCTAGTCGGCATAACAACTATCGGCACAAATAACCGACCCGTCCTAGCTCATAATATAGTCACTAACCTTGCTATAATATCCAGTCTGACGCATACAGCTGGCATGTGATGTCATCCGCCTAGTCTCGCTCGCGGGATCATTTTCCTAGCCTCGCTGCGTTTTTCAGTTGGAAGCAAAATTTTGTGGACAGATCTATTGTTGGAAAATTATTTGAAAACTCGTTTTTATATCGTTTGGTAGTTCTTTGGGTTGGACAAATCTCCGTTCTTAAGGTCCGCCCCTCAACGACCCAATAGCTGTCCAATAGCTTGTGCCAGAAACCAAAAACTCTTTAACTTTATTTCAGTCCACCAATATTGTATTGCTCCCCCGTGAACTCAAGGAACTGTAATTATCTATTAGAGATTTACTTGTAGACGTGACTGAATTAACAAGCATCAGGGGCGCAATGTAGCCACAATTCGCTCGTTCTCCAATATTCGAATTAACCGATAAATTTTACTGCGGTAGCCGTTCCTATTTTCCGGGGATCGGCACGACAAGGTGGCGGCGGCGGCGGGAATTCATTTTTCATAAGACTGGATTTGAAATGTAGCGAGTTTATGTCCGGACTTAGACATCAAAATGACCAACTTATCTGTATTCATGTCTAGAATGTTGCCTTCCGCTCGCCGGGCAGTTCTATATATCTATTTGGTATTCATCCGACACACGCTACATTACAATGCCGAAAGTTAGAATACCCCGAAATGAAAGTATCTCGCCCAGAATAGGCAAATGGACTAGTCTAGCATTAGACTTCAATTTCACAGGTATTATTGTTTAAATATTCAAAACGCGTTTCGTCCAATCATTTCAACTGTATAACAGGCGGGGCAGCGGTGATGTACGAAATTTGTATCATATAAGAAGACTGCATGAGATATTTTCTTAACAGAAAGTGAAGAAGTGCAGAAAGTGGTATATGCTTTTCCCGCAAGCGTCTGCCGGTGACCGAATGACGCGAGGCGAACTTAGGTCAATCAGTCAAATGTACAATTGAATTTATTTGATTTCTCATCGAAGGGCTGGACTATGAGCAGGGTAATGTCGCCACATGAGAGTTGAACTTGAACAACGACGTAAATGGTGATAAAATATACAACAGAAGCTTCTGTCGAGCTCAGAGCATAAACGAAACTTGATTTGGATTTGACATTTCTTCTGGTAATCCTCAAACAGATCGCTATGCCAGAATTATACTCAAATATCTTTAAAATTGTTTATTTTTATATTTGCGTTATATATATATTTTATATTTGCGTTTATTTTTATATTTGCGATATTTGAGATAGTTTGTACGCTAACTATCTCAAATATCTATGTTGTGCCGCTAAGGCATTAATTATCTACTATGTCAATTTTTGGATTAAGGAAATATTGTAGTAAAACGAAACTGAGATATTAAAAAGAGTCGCCTTTTCTAGTGATATATGTAATAAATTGTACTTATCATATATAAAACAGAAAAATTGTGCTTATAAAGACACCTCGCGGGAAAGTTTTGGGGTAGTTTTGATTTTCTCCATTCTTATGTTTTTTGGATTGCTGAATCCGAATCTGAGGTTTGCTAACAAAATTTCGTGACGCAACATGCAAAAAAAATGCAAAAAAAAATAAAAAAGTGTAATTTTCGCAGTATTTCGCTTGTAACTCAAACCCTCAACTTTTCGGAAAAAACACCTTTATTCAAAATGAAAGTACATAAAATTTTCTACGAATTACATCCTTTAATTTTTTTTGTAGGACGAACCGTTTGGACGCTAGTTGAATATTGTCGTATTATATTTGTCTCCCAAAAACCCATACCTTTTTAACTCCTATACTCTAATTTACTATTAAAAGCTCATTTAGTAAATTTCTTCTAGTTTTAAAGTACTAAACACAATGCAAACTACCATCCCGTCCTAAAAAAGGTAGGTATTTCCAAAATAACATTGCATTTAAATTTTGGGCAAACATAATTCCATCTTGTACGTCTTTCCTTTTAATAAATTCTCTTCCGGCCTTCCTAAATTATTTTATAATTAGTGCAACTGTTTAAAAACCGTCTTTTCGATCGCTAGCCCAACGGCAGAGGTACGGTGACGCGAGATTCCACTCTCGAGACCTCATCCCGCCACAAACAAAACACAGCGGGTCAAATGACACTACGGCCAGACATATGCGGAAATCTGCAGTAGTTATGTTTCCTATGTAAAGTCAAATTACAAATGGAATGCCGTAGTAATTTTCAATGGCTACCCTGACGAAGCATGCGAAAGCACCAAGCGAATAGAACGATTGAGAAGAGCGCAAAAGAAACATTCTGCGGTAATATCATTTACTGAATCGATGCTGCTCACTGTCTCGCAGGAGAGTTCTTGCAAATTCCACAAACAAGAACCGATTGATATTTACGCTTATGAAGAAGTTGAATGGAGCAAACATTGAGTCACGCAAGCAGTGGAAGATGCTGATATCCTAATAATCACAACAGCACTTAAGTTGGCTCCTTCAACTGAATACGTGACAGTGGTGGGGGAGGATATCGACCTTTTGGTGATTTTGATTGGCCGATGTAGTCCTGATACAAAAAATGTCTCTTTCATGAAACCAGGAAAAGGAAAAGTGTCTCAAACTATTTACGATTCTCACCTATCAGACAAAACCATCTCAGACTATATATTGTTCCTGCACGCGACGAGTTGTGAAAGGTTGTGACACCACTTACGCACTATTTAATCAGGGAAAATTGAAATATCTTAAAGTCCTACAAAGAACAATGACTTGGTGCCCGTTATTGAGGCTTTTAATATTTTCACATTTTTACATTTTTATATTTTAACATTTTCAATACCTACCAAATTTAATGTTTTTCGACCAAAAAAGAATTATTGTTAGTTTTGCGACAAATATAAGAATTCAAATTCATAATGAATATAATGAGCATTTACTTGAAAGAGAGCTAGCTAGGAAGAAAAGAAGCGTGAAATTGAATTGGTGAATACTTGTGAAGAATCAGCTATTATTGCTTTGATTTACAAGCAGTCATGCCGTTTTTGTATTTGTATTACTATTTGTATTATTGTTTATCTTTCGAAAAGCAATTCCAAACGTTAGGGTCCCCAATCTGCCCCGGTCTCCCCTATGCATTTCCGTGCAATCTCCCTGCCCTATAAACTACTTCAAAATCATATTTTGATAACATTAACACGACCACTTTAATATATACTTAATCTTGCATATAGATATTTTAAAGGAAATAACCATCTTAAGGTAGTAGTGGTAGTACTCTTACTAGACTTTCTTGGGAAATCAATGAAATTCATACAGGGCGTAGATGGATAGTCTATTGATACGTGTGCAGAATTTTAGAGAGTTTCACCGTTTAGTAAAACTTCGACGGGCTAGTTTTTGCAATATAACTTCCAGCAGATTGAAAAACACGTGGCTTTTGCCATGACTACGAAGCGATCCGGCAACATTGCAGTGTCGGTCGAAGACACTCCGGCGCAAGAATTTTCGAACGGTGTATAATATAGCTTGGCTCGTTTTTATCTATAAAATTATGTGAGAAACGCGTAATATATAAAAGTAAATTTATTAAGTAAATTTTTTTAATAAAATTTATTGGTGCCGGAATTGGCGATTCCAATTGATTTAAATATTTTTTGGAGGGATGCAATTTTCTTTTTTTATGTTTTTATGGAGAGTGAACTTGGCGCTCGTTTTGTAAATGTAAATGTAAAAATGTAAATATATATTTTATTAATGAAAATTAAATTTCGTGAGTTATTCTCATATACTAAAATACTTAACAAAAAAAGGTCACAACACTCAGAATAAAATCTAAATAAATTATTGAAGACCTATATCGAAGAATGTAATCATATTATCCAGAACTCGAGTAACTTTGGTCACACGAGGTTTTTTAGTAATGTCTGACTCCAATAAAAAGTGCCTCAAACCCGTTGAACCTTTATCTTTATAAACTCTCTCTAAATCAGAAAAAGAAATGCCAGCTAGTGTTATCTTTCTAATCATTCCTCCAGAAATACTCTTTTTTAGACTGCTCAAAGAAGAAACGATTGTTGCTGTGTTTTGGGATTGAATGCGAATGAGAAACATTTTCTATATTGGCACAAGTAGAAATACATTTTGCAGTAAGTTGATCAAGAACTTGTACGTCAAATAATCCCTCGTGAAAACTATCAGTCGTGTTTAGATGGAGAAAATCTTGTGCCAATGTTGATAACTGAAACTGGCCCTTTCCTTTTCGAGAGGGGAATTTCTTCCTGAAAATGTTGTACGTAATATCAGAAAATCCAGCAATGACAGGTTTGAAATTCATAATCATAGAAGTCTTTTTCATAGCTTGTAGAAGAAGCATAACATCAAAACGAACATTATGGGTGCCTAGCAGAGACAGTTTTGGCGAAAAATCGAGAAGTTCCAAGAAATTTTATAATGCATCTTTGAGTGAAATTGATGTTACTTTCTTTTTAAAAAATAATTCACCATTTCTTTTTTCTAAGCCGGTGACTTTTGAAGCTTCAAGTCAAGTGTCATTTGTTGTGTGGGATCAATAATGTACGTTGAGAATGTATGGTTTTCACTTTTTGCTGCAATTTGTAGAATGTCTGAATATCTGTTGAGACCTGAAGATTCCAAATTGAAATAAACTACTTTGCAAGAATCAACGGTTACTGGAGTCTCCTCTGCAAGGTTGTTATCATTCTCAATGCCATAATCTTCAAGAGTTTGTTCAAAGCGACAGTTTGGTTGATATTGAATGCAGTCCAAATTTGCACTCTGTAACAATGTCTTTCAACGACAATAGTGCTTGGCATTTTTGACATATCAATTTCTCTGCTAAGTTTGTCTCATCGACAATGCGTACGTTAAAACCAGTATGGCTTTCTTGTAGTTCTTCGTTTTCCTTTTTTCTTTCAGCCATCGCCGCCACAGCTTTTGTTCTTTGTTGCAACACTTTTTTCTTCGTCAACTTCCCTTTATAGCGTATTATTTCAGACATTCTTAAATTTGCTCTTGTAACCCGACCACTTATAGACGTTATGTTTTCTCCATATGACCACAGCTGTCGGCAATGTAGCCAACTTGTAGCAGCGTTGCCACGATCGTCGAGTCGTAGAAAAGATTGTATAACTGGGGCACTAGGATTGAAAATTTGGTTGGCAATTAATAGTCAAAATTTAAACCTTTCGAGTCGGTAGTATCCGTCGTGGACTAAACTGTATTATCCCGGAGTTAACTTTGGGTTGGGAGTGTAATAAGGCCCCTTCCTTAACGGTCTATGGGTCCATGAATTTGCCCCTTCCTTAACGGTCTATGGGTCCGTGAATTTATGTCCGTACAAATAACAATTAAATATTTCAATCCTAAATACTACCTCAAATAACTCCTTTTCTCTCGTTGAATAGTTCCCATCTGATTTCTTAAATTGTACCTAAATATACCGCTCCCATACCTTGTCCGGAAACGTCTGCTGACAACAAAAATGGCGTTCAAAGTCTGGATTGGATATACCAGCAAATAATCTGATAACATCGAGAAAAAAAATCATTACTCGAAACTAGTGGATAAAAGCAAAAATTGCCAGACTCACACTACGCTACAAGATATCAAGAATATTTTCAATGATTATTCGGCTTATTTGTTTGCTTAAACGCAGTCACATAATATTATTTCTTTTTTAAATAGTGCCTACAATGCCTAATTCGCCGAAATCTATAGTTTTAAGGGTTTTACAGTATTTTGACAGACTTAACCATTTTTTAACTACCCATACTGAAAATTTAAGATCAGTATACATTGCCCTGATATAATATAATATCTCATACGATGTCCCGGTATAACATCTAACATCCACAAAGGTTAAATAGAGACATCAGTAAATTCATTAGTTTATACAATTAAGCACTTGTAAATATTTAAGAAATTCCTGTGCAAATCCCCCGTTTAAATGACGTTTACTTTACACTCGTGTAAAAACAAATAGTAACGTAAATCCACTATATACCCGAAAACTTTGTTTAAAAGGGAATTTTTATATGTTCATTGACGGATTTATTTGTTTTAAAACGTCCCAAAGGACCGCAAGCCTAATGATGCACCGCATGTGAATTACGTGATGTTTATATATCAGTTTTATAGTCAAGTTTTACACTTCAAACCGTTGCATATTATGTGCTTTTTTGCTTTTCATTCCATCATTAATTTTATGTGAGAGTTAATGATGTAAATAGGTTAATAGGTATAAAACCATGGTATAATATGTATATGTATAACTTTTTTATGTATAAATGTATATGAAAATAATATCAATCGGACCTTTTGACAATATTCCTGTGACGTAACAATCTAAAAATGTTCCTGAGAAACCAACGGTTCTCTTGGGCAGACCTTATGACATGTACACGTATTTTTATTATCTAGCCAGTCCTTGGCCCTGTGACAAAAGTAATGGAAGCAAAACTGGTACTCTTTGTACTTATTCCATGTACTGTGTAACATAGAAATATGAGACATAAAAAATTGTCAGAAGATACTTTATAACTTTTCTTACAGCACGCTAAAATCGTCACTATAAAGGCGCTTTCATCCAACAAGTTGTTATATTTTGATAGAATACTAATAAATAATCAATTTTAACACAAAATCCATCAAAATAATACACTAAATTAAAGAATAACTATTACGTCTATATTTCAAGAATTATTGTTGACCCCACTTTACCACAAAACGTTCGATGGTATTAGGCAGTTTATAATCCAAATGAATGCCAATGATGCCGATGTGACACGGCCGAGGATCGTGTAATAAGGATCCGTAATATTTGAATGGGAAACATTCTTATTCTGCATCACATTCACCATCCAATTGTTTTATGATATGACGAAAGGTCTATAGCGTGATCAATATTTTGTTTAACTACATGATAATGTCATAATGTGATGGGCGATGTATATAAAATCATTTGTTTTTTCTTAAATTCCTGGAAATCGGTTATACTTGATAACGCTGTTAAAAATGCGGTAGCAGGTATGAAGAGATCGATATCAGGAGGGTTTTTTGCTCGGGTTTTTATGTCTCATATTTCGATGTTACAAACTACACATATACACATATATTTAAGAATAAATGATTAAGTCAAGGCAGAAAAATAGCAAAAAGTGTAGGATCCAAACTCGTAACGATCCGTAGTTTCCGTACACAAATAAATCAAATCAAAATCAAAACAATTTATTTAAACATGTTACATGATATTTTCAAATCAGTCCAAATTGTATGCGTTTTTTTGCACTTTAAATTGCGTCGGTCGAATCTTTACAACCCTCAAAAACGTAGGCCAAAGATATAATTCACATATTTAATAGAAATTTAACAAAATTTTCAAACGCCCGACGGTAAACAATCATGACATATTCATAAAAAAAAATGCACTTTGAATTTGTCGCTATACAAATTTTTCTAACCGTGAAAACCGTCGGCCTTTGAAATTTTTCGCTACCACATAACATAAATGGACGATCCCCATCAAAGAACGGCTGTAAACGATTAAGTATACCATAATAGTCATTTTTTTAGCAATAGCAAATTAATTTTTGGGCTATTTATAACCACGCGAAACGTCGGCACGGATTTTTATTTCATTAACTATCGCCTAAAGCAGTCCGCCGACGGTAAACAATCATGCCAAATCTCAACTTTTTAATACAATTTCGCATTAACATTCATAAATGGTATTAACATCACAATTTAGTCATCGGGCCGAGACCTAAAAAACCTACTTCACCGGTGAGACTTTATATAATATGTGTTCTTTCTTTATGCCCAGTCGGATAATTTCTTACATAAGAAAACTTGGTAGCAGGACGTTTTTTTTTGCACAGAAGCCTTAATTTAAGGGCGCCCGACAATGAAATTTTCTGAAAATTTTGATCGGACATATAGGTGCTACTAGATTTTAATAGTTATTTAACGAACTAGTGTATTAATGACAGCGATTAATAATCGAGACATTTTAACTTAATTGTTAAGTTAAGTAACGTTAATTGTTGAGATTATTAATCGCGTTTTAATATACGAGTTAGTTACAAAAATTTTCCGTTGACTGTACTTTGAATAAAGTGGAGAAAATAAAAATTTTAAATTTTTTATTTAAGAAAACTAAGTACATATTCAATTATTCATTAATTATTATAAAGTATCACAAATCTGATTTGTCTTTATAAATATTTATATTTACGTTAGAAACAGTGCAGTAATTAAAATTGAAGGAAGGTACAGATAAATGATCAGTTTTATGATATTCTGAATTTAAATTTATGTCGCTATCTTGGATGATTGTTTCGGCGCTGGTAGAACTAGTATGAGGAGTTTTTGTGACAGTTTCACAGAAGATTTTTTTAGCTATGTCAACTTTATTTTGTACTAAATTTTCAATATATCCTTCTGCCTGCAATAGCAGTGGGATTTCCTACCACCCAGTCGTTTAATGGCTGAAAAGTGCACCACTGTCAGAAAGTATGGAGACAGAAGAAGACGTTTTACAAAACTATATTTCAAATATTAAGCGTGACATTACTGACAGTGACAGATTGATGACACGGCATCTTGATTTGGAAATATATGCAAATGTTTCACTAAAATCGTTTATTAATAGAAAATCATGCATTAATAGGGGTCATTAATAAACGATTTTGTATACATTAATTAACCTCGTAAATACACGGTCGACGGAAAATATTTTTATTAAACGATCCCGAAAAATTTACTTGCGAGGTGCTAAATTTTATGGCGTCATAAATTTTTCATATTAGGGGTGATCGAGGAATCAAATGAAATATGTTTGTCCGACAAAACGATTTTCTTTTTCTTGTTAAAAAAAACTTGCGATTAAGATAAACGACATTTGGGACAGAAATATTTATCCAATGTCAAATTAATGAGTTTGAAGGGGACCCATAAAGCGCCCCACCACCGTTAAATTCCCCTGAATTTAGGGGGTTTCTAGGGCATGTCGAACTTTTGCTATTTTTGGTTATACCCTGTTTTTTTTTCTAAGTATGAAATATATTTAAATTATTAATACTAATTATTATTGCTAATTATTCTATTATAATCATAATAGTCTCATATCGTACGTAATTTTAAAGTTTCCCTGTCTAAGTACGACACATCGCAACTAGTCCATACTGATGGAATAAGATTCTCTACAAAAAACGTTAATACGATTAACGATTAATTCTTATTAACAATTTTCCATAGATCCATTGACTGGAGAATATATTCTATAACAATTTTACAGTTTCTTTTCTGACTAGGAAACATTGCGAACAGTCTATTATAATAGAAAAAGAATTTTCCACAGAAATGATTCTATACTATAGTTTTCTTCTAAAATTCGATGTTATTTATATTTCTTTACTATTCTTCCATAAGCGCAATGTTAAAATTGGAAAAAACATGGCTGCCGAATCGCCTATGGCCACTCTGTCTCTTTAGCCACTTTTCGACACCCACGTCTGGCTGAACTGCATCCCATAATATATTAGAAATACGATCTACAATCTACAATAGACGTATTTCATGAGATAAGACTTAACTCCTTGGCGTTAATTAAATTTATTATACTAATAAAGGAAAATGAAACGCGGGGATGATGAAACATCTTATTGGTGTGCCAACTTAATTAATGGTTTGCTAAAGAGTTCCCTATTGCATACGTGTGTTAAATGTGAACGGAATTATAAATTATGATGTTATAGTCGGAGAGCAGGACGTTCCAAATATGCAAAATAAAAGTAACCTATGCAACTCGTGAACATACAAAAACTGATGTGGTACCTATTCTTACGTAAAATGACTTTGTTGAACTCGATTATGGAGGTCGCAAATCCATTCGGAATTGCGAAGTTTGAAATGTTTCCATTTTTCTGCTTTTTTAGGAATATGCCGCAAAAATCGTTTATTTATGTTTGACCATGGATTTTTTGTTGGAGTTTCCTTATCAAAGAAAGTAGTAAATCTTCGTGTTTTGTACGATTTAGTTTCGGTAAAAATATTACATATTTACTTAAACTTATTACTTAAACTCATTCACTTAAAGTAGACATTTTCAATATAGTAACTCAAGTACTCCAGTTGTTTATAAACCAATTTGACGTTTGGCGGTACACTGGTGAAAAGAGCATTTCATTGTCTTAAAGGAATCAAAAGATATAGGTATAAAAAGGGTCAAATTATAGTAGGTATTAGAATTAGAGTAATGTATTAGAATAATTACCTTTGGTATTTTCGCGTATCGACCAGTTCTTGTGTCTCGAATAATGGCAATGTCCAGCAAGTCCATTTCATGAATCTGATCCACCCAGTATAAGTAGAAGCCATTTGGATCCACCCGTAACGTCACTGGGGTACCCACTCCGGAATCCTGAAACAATTCAAAATGATATTATTTTTTGACCAATTACAATGAATTGTAAATTTTTGCGGCTGTAAAATTATAAAAACTGCTGTAAAAACATTATCAAATAAATAATTTGGTTTTACTCGTATATACCAGAGTTTGTGCATTGCACAATTGACTGATTTGTTTTAACCGTTTGAAATATTACGTGCAATGGGAAAGGTTGAGCATTTTTATAGATTCAATTGTGGGGCGGTCAGTCATATATTCGTTTTCACGAAGGAAACGTAATAAAATAAAATAAAATTTACCGTGATGACGATAAAATATAAAGAATTTTGAAGCACTTAAGTACATATTTACGCCCGTGAAGTTAGCTTCAGATTTAGATTTACTTTTAGCCCAGATTCATTTATTTACAGTCGACCAAAGAGTATTTGTTTGGTCGACTATAAATAAATGAATCTGGGCTAAAAGTAAATCTAAATCTGAGGCTAACTTCAGGGACGTTACATGTTTGACATACAACTCGCAACCTGTAACTAAACAAACTTTGAACAGGTGTATTCAGTTGCACAACGATCTGTTGCGCGTGTTTGATAATGTATGGAGCTTAAAACTTGAAATACAAGGCAAATCCTTTATGTAAATTCATAAATTTCTCATTTTTAAAATTTTTTACCAATGAGAGTACCCCGAGGGTTATCCAAAAATAGATTTACGCGATGATGTTTTCCATTATATACAAATAATTATTATGAACTCTGACAGCAAAAGTATATTATTAAAAGATATTTATATTGAAACTTGCTTACTTATGACAATCTTGGACGTTCAAGAAGCTAGGAAGACGCAGGACCACTTATAAACAACCGAGGTAAAAGTAGGTATTACATAATTTGTTGCTAATTTGTTATCACAAAATCAAATTTATTGCTCTCCTCCTAAAAAAAAGTGGCGTTGATAGTTTAACCGTGAATTTAGAATACTACTTGATGAATCTTTGTCTCATGTTTTACATTAATTTTCTTTTTAGTGCTCCGATTTTGTTAGTTTATCTCTACTCAACATTTTGCCTAATATGTAAACCCAGTGTTTATACCCCTGTACTCCTGTTACTATTTTATCAATGTATTAACCCACAAAAAACCGGTATTTTAGATGTGTCGTAAAATTGTGCCCTCCTATTTCTATCTGTTGTTGGCAAATACGTAATCAGATTAATGTTTAGTAGGTATTACAATTTTATCCATTTCCAAGTCAAAGCGGCGTGTTATCTTTAACTCATACATTTCCTAGCTACTAATTGTAATGAAGTGGTAATAATTTCCCCCTCATTACGATAATTTCTGAATATTTTCCTTAGGTATTTAATCCTGTACTTGTATATTATAATTTGTTCTGTTAATATAGGTCGTAAAATTCCATTTATTTTTCGCTGTTCATATTCATATTTAGTTACATATTCAGTTCTGATTATAGTCAACTATAGTGCTTTCGTTTGATATGCAAACTAATGGAATGCGGTGCTCAGTGGCGGGCGCAATTATCCTAATATAGGAAACAAAATAAAAAACAATAATCTTATCATTCTCGTAGAACAGAACACCTGCCCACAACTGCATGGCGGAAAGGGAAAATTAAAGACTGGCCGCGGAAGGAAGAGACATTGAACACGATGATTCACTACTCAACTGTCGCTAAATTGTTGACACTGGCAAGGCAACATTATCCAGCTTTCAAGAAGTATGTAGTAGATGAAGTGACCAAAGCAAGAAAGAGGAATGGAGGTAATTTGATTGCCTGGGTTTTTCTTGGCCTGGTGATGTATTTTCTAAAGAAAGAACACCAATTATTTTCCTTTTTTCACCCCACCCCCCTCCCGGTCCAATAACCGATACGCTTTTCTACTGACACCTCTTTCAGGACACCTCTTTTCCAGGATTTTTGTTTTGTCCAAAGTAGATGGGTCTGGTTTCGGTGATTCTGTTCATTGTTATTTATTCATTTAATTGTTATTCTTTATCTGCTTCAACGGGTTCGACCGGATCTTGCACTAAGAATGCGTGGTCAGGAATAGCTATGGGATTAAAGGGCATTATTCCGGTCGACCTTAAAGCCTGACAGCGCATTCTGCACTGTTTTATATTTTTCCCATGTTCTACAAAATTCAACCGGATCAGTTTCCGATCTGTCTGATTTTTTATGAGCAACCGACATGAATTATAGTAGAGACCCCTCAAATTTAAAAAACTTCGACCCAAGGATTGCAGAAAACGTGTTGTGTGTGGAGGTAAACAGAAAAGTATTCCGTATACTTCAGCAAATTTAATGGACTCGATATTCGTAGTGTGAGATGAATGCCCATCTAGAATTAATAACACAGTTCCAAACGAATTGAAGTTTTTCAAGAACGAATTTACTCGAAGAATATTTCTGAATTTACATACACCGACTCTTCGAATATTTCAAAAGTGTATTCTGATGCCCTAATGGTTCTATTTCAGAGTTAAATAGAAAAATGGGTGTTCATGATTTGATTAACTAATTTTTGCCTTTTATCGCGACTACTCTAAAAAACTTTTTGGATGGAGTAGTGTCTCCCGAGTATCTAAACAAAAGTCCACACTCCACATCCCGTTGTTGCGTTAGGGGTGGTGTCTTATTTTTTTCAAATTTTCTTTTTCAACTTGTACATAATAATATTCTCTACAACTTTGTCTAATAAATTTTTTTGGTAACTTTGATTTCTGACCTTACAGTGCCCATTATATTGGAAAACAGCCACCATATTATTTATTAGGGGTCAGGAAATATACAAACAAAAGGCTGAACAGCTGATTTTTTCAGGGTTGATCGAGAACTCTAGTGAGTTTTCAACCAAAAAATCGCAGTTCAACCCCTTCGGGGTTTAGCGCAATAGGGGCGGTCTCATTATTTTGCGGCTGTTTTTGCGGGCTATTTTAAAAAATTTACTAAAGAAAATTTCAAAAAACAAAAAACACCCCTATTGCAACACCCTACAAGGGTGTGGAATGTGACTTTTCGGTTGGATACTCGGAAGACACCCATCGACCCTGAAAAATCAGTTTGCCGGGACAATTTTTTTTGAAAAAATATATATTTATTGAACTATAGATAGAACAAACTAAATGGTGTTAAATATTATTTTCAGAAAACAATTTGAAATGTGAAATTTACCCGATTTATTTAGCTCTTATTCGTATTTTCTCAAGATGGATACGTGTTGACATATTTTAATGCCTGGTGAAGAGTATCAGTTGTTTCTATATCCGCATTATTGATTTTAATAATCAAGAATGTACTCTGAATATAAGAGAATCCGAACGTTGATTCATGTTTCCATCGATCATATTTGTATTCATCCATGAAGTTCATAAGAATGGCATATATAATACAAATACTTTAGGGAGATACAGACTATATTTATTCCTACTGTGCTCTAATGAAATACCTACACAGCGTACCGCGCTGGTGTCGGATCCGCGACTATAGATGCGTAATGGGACCATTATTCGTATAACCAATCTAGAGCCTGAGTGTGGGAGCGATAAAAGCAGATTTTCTTTGTCATTTAAGGCCCTGGCAATATTATATTTAATATCGAAGACAAACTAACGCTTCCGTGAATAATTTATATGGAGCTTGTCGCATGTACAACAGCGGAGGACTAATTAAGAATGTTTTAACTTATTATCAGAAAAGAAGTAATAGACCGGGAGGCAGCTGGCATTTGGAGTGAGACATCCGAAGAAATCTGAGAATTTTTGCTAGTGTACATTTTCTGTTGCTAATAAACTGTGTGAACTGTTGCTAATAAACTGTGTAAGGAAGCGGTGGGTGTAGCCGCGGCAGCTTCCCAAACACGTAAAATTATGATAAAAAAAACAATATTAAGAATGCTGATACTTTGTTAGTACGCTTATTATGATGTAAATTAACGGAAAAAAGTAGTCAGCTGATTTTATCGTGGGGTATGTCAGCTTCTCGCCCAAACATGCGAAAAAAATATGCGCTGAGTGAACTAGAAAGTTGAAATTTGGCGAAGTTGGCTTTAAAGTTTCATGAAAAAAATAGTCCTCTTAGTTTTTCGCGGTGAAAAAGTGCTCAGCTGACGAAAGATACAGCGTATCTTTGGGATCGTCGTTTGGGAACTTTTGATCTCTGAAAACCACGCGTCAGGTGGCCCGACATCACTAAGACTAAGGAAACAACGAAACGTGACTCCCGGCCGTGAGTCAGATTTGTATGTTCCCCGGAAATTTTTATTAATATATACCTATTTTCTAACAATTATTCTAATTGTTTATATCTTGTTTCGTCAAGCAAACAAATATTTTCAGGCATGAATACTACCGATCCGATGCAAAACTAGACTTCTCTTTTTTTGTATTAAAAAGATTTTTTTGAAGTTGTATTTTTATTTATATAAAAAACAGGTAAGCAGCTAAATTTATTTTCAATTATTATAATGAATAATAAATATGACATGAAATATGATATTTTTTATGAATAAATACATTTTAGTGTCTATATTCAAAAACAATTAATCATGATTTTATTTAAAAAAGTCGGGTTGACTAAAATCATGATTTTAATCGTGATTTAAATCAACTCAACCCTGGTTATAACTATTCACCTGTGTATTCCTTTAGATAGAGTAATAAAAGATCGATCTGTGAATCACGTGACCCCTGGAATTACCGCTCGTCTCAACTCGCAGCTATCCAGGCCACTACGGTACTGCCTGTATGGAAAAGGGGTATATCTACATTATAAACAGATATTGGCGCCCGAGACAAAGACTAAGCACCGTATCAAGACTCATTAAAAGAGGGTATGCCCCCCTAAAGTACGCTTAAACTAAACACTTATCTGTAAAGTAACAGCAAGTCTTCGAGTAAGGTGGCGCTCTCCAGCAAATCTACGTATATAGCTGATAGATTTCAACTCGGTGGAGGCAAGTTAACGACAGTTTGAGGCGTAGTTACGGATGAAGCTACCAAGTGACCAGGTTACAAGGTGCCGAGGTTACAAAGTAGAGTGACCTACACTCGACCTGCGAAGCTCTGCAAGCGTCACATCTAATAAGCTTGCGTATTTTTTTTACAGGTTAAGAAACATTTAGGGTTATGTGAATATATCTACTTGTAGCACTTACTGAGTCGATGGAAGCGGCTTCGAAAGGTTGCCCAATGATGTGTCCCTCGATCAACGTAACACTGGATCTAGTGAACATAATGGAAACGAAATAGAAAATGGCAAAAAACTCGCTTACCTAGTTCGAGTCGTTAATTCCGACATACCGTCGAATGTGTGCAGGTTAACAAACCACAACAACACGCAACAGTGATTTTCTTATTAAATCCCACCATATCATGGAAATAACAACGTATTTATTCTTATAAGAAAACACTTTTTAAACTTGAACTATAAGTAACGCCAGCTGCAACGGTGCACGAACAAAAGGGAAAATGGAAGTCGACTCGTCCAACACGAGGAAGACCATCACCTAACCTTGAAAACAGGCAACGTACCATTGAACTGTAGACAGCCTGAACGCACTAACCAAAAACCATAAGAACTAAAGAACAGGGACATAGTGACTAACTAACTATATGCACTTACACCAATCAATAATGTTCTAGGATAAAGATGAAATTACTATAACAAAAATGTGCCGCCACAAAATTCATAACATACATGCTTTCAAACTTGAATGAATGTTAAAGGAAGAGAGCTGTCGATTTCCCTAATAGATTTATTCAGAATTATGGACTTACAACAAACTTCTGATATCTAAACGGTCAATTGACAAAAGAGAGCGTAACAATGTTTTATTAGTCACTTTTGATTTGTTTCTTCGTGCCTGTTATTGTAATTCGACAATAAAATATGGAATATGTAATGTGTATAACATTTACATCCCGTAAACCCTTATAACTTGTAAAATACTTCTTTAAGTAGTAATATCAGACTTCATTCATTACAAAGGCATTCCATATGCGTCTTACGACACGTAAGACTTCTTTTACCCATATTTTAATGTAGATAACACCGCTGGGGTTATTACATGGAATTGGCAACGGGATTCCAGAATAGATCGAAACATATTATGCTCGCTCCGAGCAGACTTTAGTTATAAATAACTCTATGCACAAATAGTTCATAAAGTAATCCAACATAATAGCCTTATTTTAAAAGCTTGTAATTATTGTGTTAGGACCAACATTGTAACGCTAAATCCAATAAGCTGATGTTGAATATTGTTGAATACTGCAAATTACTATAGACAGTGAGTGCACTATCATTTTACATAAATTTGTCATAAAGATCGGATTTCACTATAAATATAGTAGTTCTTGCCATAAGTGTCACTATTATTTTACAAATTTGTATCATTTATATGAAGTGTAACTGTAACTACTTTCAACAGAAAAATATTATATTTGGATTGAAGACTAAACAATATTTATGTTAATGCGCTTAAAATATTGTTCAAATTTCAGTAATTTCTTGACATAATATAAAGGACCCGGCACAAATCATAGGGAAAAATGGCTCTCGATGAATTTTGCTAAAATTTTACAATCTTGTATGTAGATTTTGATCTCCTGATCAGAACTGCTCCAAATGTACCAACTGATCAAACTGTACCAACTCATTCCTATATGGCTAGTTTTTAAGATGCAGGATGTTAAAGATAAAAAGTGGTTATTTTAAAAAAAATATTTATAGCAATTTAAGGATTCGATTGGAATTTTTTCATTGTGACAAAAATAGGGAACATTTTAAGGGACTAAAATTTTAAATATAAAAATAATACTAGCAAACATAGCAAACGTTGTAATAAAGCATGTACTTCACAAAAAAACAAGATTTCTAATTCCACGCGATCAGTATGAAGGATCTAAACTGCGATAAAATTGGAGCGGCCCGAAACTAGCTATGACGTCACAAGCTACAATATTCGGTTGCGCCGGAAAGCGGCCGAATGAAGTATGAAATCAAGCGGTCGAGTGCTGGTAGCCGACCGAGTCGGTATCCTCGTCGTTTGTAAATTGTAGCCTGTGGCGTCACAACTTTGAACCTGTTTGAAACGGTTCGCTCGCAGGCGAGACATTAATAATTTATGCCAAATTTATTATTGGGAAGTAAGGCGTTATATTTTGCTTATCTTATTTTTCGGTATGGTAGAACATTCTTATGCAATTAAAAAAATGGGAATGTTTCCTATTCTTGGCAAATTGTCACTCTGTGCTTATAGAAACCCCGGCTCCATTGTTCCAGCTCAGACACAAAACAACGAGAGTAACAAACGAATGAAAACGCAACTACAACCTACAACTAACAGGAAGACTCGTTCGCGTGGTGACGTTACGATAGCGGAACGCCCCGTTTTCGATCATGTGGTGACGTGGGCGTGTTAGCGCGAATAAAACAATCTTATCTAGTATATTTTTAGGCATTTAAAAAAAATATTATTCCTTATAACTTTCAAATATTGTATACAATACGTTGATGATGTTTCAAGTCATTTAAACATAAATGCAAATTGTCCATTGCTCACATCTTCGAGTTTCTGTAGAGGATCGACCGATGTCTCTGACCGCGGTGTAGTATTTTGCTCGGGTGTCTGCTTTTGTTTAAAGTGCAGATACCCCTTTTCCCTGCAGGCGGTACTGTAGGGGCATCGGATAGCTGCAATAGAGGAGCCCATTACGGGGCTCCAGGGGTCACGTGATTCACAGGGATAACGCACTACTACCTTCTACAGTAATACACCTTCTTATGGATTTAACAATATTTATTATCTCTTTGTGATTATCATTAATACACTCAATACAGGGATACAATCGTAATTACAGGGTGAAGAAGGGAGTATAACATGGACACGCTGCATATATTGGTCATCACTTCCCACAACTAAGTATATATCTATACATCTTACTCAGTCTGCTTACATCCTCTTGTGTCCTACGGAAGAGATTTGCATGATAAAGGTGTTGCGAGTGGAAATCGTGCATGCTGAGTAGTAGCGGTTCGAATAGCTAACAGCAGTTTTTTTATTAAGTAAGTGGTATTATTGCGGTCGTGAGGAGGGGAGGAGCAACAATAGAGCAACTATACTAACATGACGGAGCTTTCTAAAATTCTTAAATTTACAATATGATTCCGAAGCTTAATGGAAGATCAACTGGTAAGTACCAGATGACAAGAACGAGTAGGTAGCGGAGAAGGACGTGGACAAAAAGGTCTTGAGACCAATGCTCATGTATGTCGTAATGGATGTGGACAAAAGGCTCTGATTCAAAGGCCCACGTATGTTGTAGTGGACGCGGATAATAAAGCCCTGAGACTAATTCCCACGTATATCGTAGCGGTGGACAGACAAAAAGGCTGTGAGACCAAGACTCACGTATGTCGTAGCGATGGTACTCACTCCAGTCTGGCGTCGGTTTTGGAATTTGATATCATGAGTTCCCTATCTCCTTTTATCAGGTAATTTACTTCCTCCTTCTACAGCCTTTTTTGGAATAATGCAGTCTGTCTGCTTGGTGATGTTTGGAGAGATTAGTGGTAAGAATGGTATCATAATTAATTATGTATGTTGCAAGTGTAGTAGAACATTCCAGAATTTCTGACATACTGCGTGCGTTTAGTAACAAGGCGGACGATTTTACTTACATTCTTGTTGGTACACAACTGTCACACTTGGAAACTTGGAGTGTACTGGTTTTCGTAGTACAAGAAAACCAATAGTGTTGGGTCGTAATGATGATGTAAGAGGCACAATCAATTGGTAACGAGTGCGGACGCATAATGAAATTCTCGGCGATATCTGGTGTTATAGGCTCGTGGTGACGTCTAATGGTGGTGCGGAAAGAACTGTTAGTGCCTAGTGACTAGTGACTGAGTGACTATTTTCGGTCACTCTACTTCGAACTGAACATTAGGAAGCTAGGCTGCTTACTGAATTTCGTTTGATTGCAATATTAATATCCTGCCTTGCATGTAAGATCCGGGGCGGACGTGCGCGCAACAGATGCGATGGCGGACCTATCCCTATGACTATAGGTGAAATTCAGCTTGCATCCTGTTAGCGTTGCACAGCTTTGGTTATTGGGAAATGTGTGCGGGGGCGTAATTTACCAGAACGGAGCAATCTTCAGTATTAATGTAAGCCTATCTGAGTTTAAAACAGTTTCAAATGCTCTTCAAATTTGTGGAGAGAGTCGCTTGAAGATGCGTGGCCCACCCCTTACGAGGCTGGTCCAGACATAGATATTTGGGATAAACAGCTATAATTCCGCTCGTCCCCCTCTTATCGATGTCACGTTTCTTGCTAATGGACAATAGCGCGATTATTAGTTTACAATATTTTTATAGCCTTTGTATTAGGTATATTTAGCAGTCCTAGGCAATAATAATACCAGTTATAATATTCTTATTCCCAGTAATTTATCGTGATTTCAACTTAATATGTCTATTACATACGTAATGAAGCAAGGAACTCAAAAGCTAAAATGAAGAATAACTTCTCGAACTATGGACTCGAATTATGGACCTTTTCAGACATTACCATTTCAGACAGACTCTTTCCTCTGTACTATCATAATATATCATGTGTGTTAGTCCTTAATATTTAACACTTTCATTTGCCTTATCCTGCGCAATCAATCCCGTTTTCTGGTTGAGCTGAAAAAGTGCACCCTTTGTGGTGTTATTTATCCAATAACAATACATTCAGCTCCTACAACCGTGCTTTCCATTCGCCCTTGAATCGACTTATTATATAGAAACATTCCTATGGAAGGATAAGATTGATGTAGCCTTAATCTCTGAGATCTACATGACCAGAATAAATTATTGCAAAATAAGAGGTTACAAGGTTTATCACACTGCTCGATCAGACCTTCCCGGAAAGGGCGGAACAGCGCTGATAATCAAAGAAAACCTAAAACACTATGGAGATGCCAAATATGAAACTGCAAAAATCCAAGCGACAACAGTGATAACCCAAATGAAATCCTACGACATCACAATTGCCGCAATATATCGCCTAGCAGGAAAAGCGCAAAAAGAAGAACACTACAGTTATTTCTGTCATCGCAGGAGATCGCTTCATTATTGGAGGCGACTGCAATGCCAAACACACCTATTGGGATTCTGCTAATATCACGCCGAAAGAGTACAGACAGTAGGCACCTGTAGTATTACTTGATTTTAATTAATCGTGAAGTGTAACATTTTTCATGTTTGTTTAATATTTTCGAAATTATTTCAATTACGTTATGACAGAGCTTTATATAGCAAATATGGATATCAGAGGATCATGGGCAAACCTAGATTACCTGAACAGCAGTGGGCATCGCGTGCTTGAGGCTTGAGCGTGCACGAATCATAATTATTATGTGAAATGTTGAAAAAGGTGTAAGATGATCGGTTGTTTACTATAGAATAGAAAGCATCCAGTTATTAGTTATATTTATTACATTAGTTCCATGTGTTTTTAGGAAAACCTTAGCTGCAGTACGAGTCATAATGTCTTAATGCTGATTTGGCACCACGTTTATTTATGCGTCTGGATAACAGTGAAATATTTACTTAGGCGTATAACAGTGAAATATTTACTTAAATATTTAACGGCTGTATTAAAATTTTATGGTTTTATTAGATCGCGGTGTATATACTAGTAGAAAAAGATGAATAGGTAGCGAGCGCATTTCATATATCAGAAAACCTTAATTACTGTCAGACATGGAAAATGAATTGCAAAGCGATATTTGATGGTGTATAAAATATGAGCAAACATTTTCGAAACGTGGAAAAACCATCAGAGAGGGGAGAAATAAATTACGACGATTCCTTCTGCCTTAATGAAAATTGTAGTCGTTTTTTTCAACGGCAACTGTCTGGTAATTGATTCCTCCCCACACAACACGTGTATTTATTTATTATAAATGATCATCATTTCTCAAGCCATGCAGTACTCGTATAGTTTTTACTAACACTTTTAATTTTTCGTAGCCGTTATATTAGGATGAAAATTTTAGAGATATATAAGAGTATATTAAACAAGTGTATAAAAACAAAGTTTTACTAAACGAATATAGTTTTTGAGTACGAGCGAGCGCAGCCAGTGAGTAACTCAAGCTATATGAGTTTAGTAGAACTGCTTTTCTCACGAGGTTTGTTTATATTATTTTCTCGCATTTTGTGTAACCATTGTAAGTAAATAATTATATCTTAAAGCATTACAAAGTGAGAAATTAAAAAAATCATCGTAGGTACCTGTGTAGGATTTCCGTAACCTAGTAACCTGACACGGCTTTGTTTATTTATATAACATTAGTTGATAAGTTTCATATTTGTGAGTATTACACATTATATATACAAATGATCCTTGCTACTGAAAACAATTTAGAATATTGTTCCGAAGAAGATTTTAAATGCCGCTCGAAAAGCGTCTTCGAGCGTTCCATTAAAATCCAAGGAAAAATACGAGAAGCTATATGTAATATTTTATAATTGGAGGATGACAAAAAACGAACTAAGAACTGATGAGTGTGATGCTAGCGTATTTTTATGAGAAGGTAAAATATTTTTTATACATATTGTAGTGTTTTTCATACAATTGAAATAATTAATGAAATACAATGTATTTCATTAATTGCCTTCTGCCTAAATTAATGAAATACAATGTATTTCATTATTTTAGGCAGAAGCTCTTGAGGCATCAAGTTTATGATCTACTTATTCCATGTTGAAAATAAACTATGCAAATAAACGAAAATGTAGATATTTCGCAATACAAAAAGCCACTTTGCCTTTTTGAGACGTCAAAATGACATACGAAGCAAAGAAACCAAGTTTTGACTATGGAAAACTTTACTGAATTTTTAAAAGAGGCTCCAGACGATAAGTTCTTATTAATGAAAGTGTATTAACTGTAGAGATTAACTGTGAAAGATATAGAAGAAAATTTAGGTTATAACTTTACATAATACCAAATCCGAAAAGAAACGTATATTTACTGTAGTATAGTGTAATACGTATTCATTGATGTTTTGAAAATAATTATGATTCTCCATCTGCATTCTTGGAATATCTTAAGGTACCACTAATTCTTGCTGATGAAATATACTTTTTAAAATTCTCTTGAAAAAATTATTGGCGCGTTGGCGATGCTTTCCTCGATATACCCTTCAGCCCCGCTAGTTGAACATCATCCTCCATGCATTTTAAGTGTTTGAATGTCAAGTTCACTGTCAGCGAGAAAGGTAGCAGACGGCAGACATCCTCCTCAAGCAGTGGCCAGTGTAACTGGATGCATCTGGGAGTTCTAAGTATTCTACATTTTTTTGGGAAATTTTTGTAAACTTGTTAATGCCAAATGGTTGTGTTGTGCAATTACCGTGATTATAGTAAATAAAAAAATCTATTGTGTTTTACTTGTTTGGGTCTCAATCGTCAAAAGCGTGAAATTTTCTCACCGAATGGCTCGTTAAATTAATAACCGGAAGATAATTTTCAAAAAATGTATACCCAAAAAATAAATAACAATCACTAGTGAGACTATAAGTGTATAAAATCAGTATTTTAATCACGGTCCCCTTGACTGCCTTAATGCCCCCCATTTGCGTCTGGGCTCACAACCGCCCCATGGAAGGCGTATACAGATAGAAACTGCTTTTAGTAGTTACCCGAAGTTTCCAAAAGGAATTTTTGAAATGAATCGGTGTGCGAAAACAGAAAGAAACAGTTTTCTTAAAAGGATCGTGTAAAGTAATTAAAATCATGCATCAGTCATCTTTATGACCGCACTTAGCTCGTATGAATTAATACAGCACAACAGTAGATACAGCCAGATCCCATTAATATTACACCGGCTTGGTATTTATGCTTTTTTTTGCGAGTGTGTTGGCCGTAAAAGCGTAGTATATTAGCCAGGCTTCTAGGCCGAGAGCTAGCGACACTCAAGCAGTGCTGATTCCATTGTGGTCGAAAAAATTACGGAATTTAGTAATAACAATGTATAATATGAAATCGCATGCATGCCAGCTCGGATCGGTTGCGTTTATTTAAAAAAAAAATAGTGATATTTTCAAAACTTATTAATGGTCACATCGCAATGTGGCTAAATTTTTTCATACAGACGCTTGACACACTACTAAATACGAATTCAAATACCTGCCAGTTAAAAAAGCGGGTTTCAAAAGTACATAATGTGCCCCATCGCAATGTGCATGAAAAAAATCATGACATAGTTTAAAGCGAGGTTTAAAGTATTATTTGAAGTCATTGTGAAATCAGTTTGAAGTCATCGGAATCACAAATTGAAAGTTATGAGCCAGGTACTGTCAATATCGTGGTCATTGATGGACTTTTTGTCCTCCATACCATCAAGGAAATTCCTGTTCAGTATGGGAAAATCGGAAAATAGGAAATGCCTAAATATTTTTCTGAACCACAATGCGAAAGAAATAGCGGTAATGTTCTACTCTTACTTCAGTGCGTTCATCATAGACAAAGAACATTTGCTTCTCGACAATACAAAAGAGCGCCAATTCCGAATCACAGGTTATGAGCAAAAGCGCTGCATCGATTTCAAAAAGGCTTTGATTGATTTTTTTGTCGAAGAGTGGTCGAAAGACGACTATGCGATGAATTTGAAAACTAAAACATACAGCGTTTTAGTTAACGCGAAATAGTAGTGTCACAAATTTGTCGACGGAAAAGTTGTTTCAACAATTGTTGAAGAATTGTCTGGCGAGTAGCATGAGGACGCTGAGCTAAAAATTGTGTACCGTGTTTGCAATGCAAATCAAGATTCAGACGTCATCATAAGATGTTCAGAACCGATATTCTTACAATATTGCTATGAATGATTTCTATGAAAGTTATCGTTTCAAATTATCAACGCAACAAAATTCACATTTGGGTCTCGATCTTGTCGCTACTTGGGTTCCATGCTTTGACCGGTTATGATTTCAATCCATCTTTTTGCAGAAAGGGAAAGAAACCTTTAACATTTTTGCAAAATTTGTTGCAAAACTTTTGCGAAGCTTGGGAATTTGAATGGAGTCATTGACGACGCGGTTTTCGAAAAAATCGAATATTTCGTATGCTAAATGTACAGCGTGAGAGGCGTGCAAAATGTTGCAAAGCATGCAAAACGCGGCACGCTTGTGAATTTTCTCCAAAAATTTCATGGTCACTGATGCGTGCGAGATTTTCATGAAAAATGCAACAAATTTCGATGGATCGTGCATCCCCCATGTAAGTTAGAGCTTTGGCAAGAAGTTTTGCGAGCAACCTACTTCTCATATATTTGGAGCAATGCGCACTTGGAAATACCAACGGCTCTTTGCCCTACTGATTGCGGATGGCTTGAGAAGGATGGAAAGTATACGATTAACTGTATTAAAGGAGACCAAGTCTCACGATTCGTCGAAGACATAATAATCCAGCCCCCGACATCAATTCAAGGTATTAGTTTAATTGTGCAATTTGAATATATTTTTTAAATCTCAACCGATTTCCAAAAATGAAGCACTGCTGTATTAGCAATAAAAACGAGCTTGTAAATCATGTATATGATATGTTCATATAACACATGGGGTAGTTCAATTTAAGATTTTAAATTAGGGGCTGCTAGGGGTTAGGGGGATGAACATATCAAGACCCTTGACTATCACAAATGTTCCCTCCTAAAATTAAAATCGACGTATCCCGGCGATTTCTCAAATATTTTGCGGTTTTTTAAATTACAGTGGGTGGTAAGTTTTAAAAATTAACACATTGTATATTAATAATCCTTATTTACAATTTTTTTTCCGATTTAAAAAACTGGTAGGTATATATGTATGCATATATTAAATTACTACTTAACAGATATCCAAAATTCAATGGCAGACTCATAACTGTTTCCTCCTCTCACATGTGTTGCATAGTTTGCGATCTTCCAAATTAACTTTATGTTTATATGCTTTGCATAAACAGTGATCTAATTCGTGTTATCGTTCTTAAAAAATTTATCTTTATATATTGTTTTTTTTGTGAATCATTCTCTGCGAGGGATATTTGGCTGGTAGCTTTTGTAAAATTTACTTTTTTCTCTTCTTCTAAATTGGTTGTTATGTTCTTTTTTATTCTTCTTTTTATGGCACTTGTGGAGTCCTCGAATGGTAGTGGATATACTGTTTCTTCACCCACATCGCAAGCTATTTTTGCCAGTTCATCTACCTTTTCATTTCCTTCTATGCCGATGTGACTTTTAATCCAAGCAATTGTCACATTTTTGTTTTGCCTCTCATATTCTCCTAAATTTTGTATTCGCTCTGCTGTCAGATTTGTTATTTTGGATATTTTGCTTCTATCATATTTAAACACTTTTTATATGAGTTGTTAGGGTATAGGTTTAGTCACCAGTATACCGTCCATTTTTATTTAACTATATATCTATGTTTTATGTATCTATGTATGTTTACATAAAACTATGTTTTATGTATCTATGTATGTTTGTTCGGGTCAAATCTTGCAACTGAATTTTAAAGCAGTTCCTCAACCGATTGAGTTGAGGTTTTGCATGTACTGTTTGTAACAAAATTTTCAAAGGATACCCACAATTGCCGCAATGTGAGATCGGGCAGTATAACTTTTCTTACAGCAAGCGAAAATCGTCACTATAAAGGCGCTTTCATTCAACAAGTTGTTATGTTTTGATAGAATACTAATAACTAATAAATTTTAACACAAAACCCATCAAAATAATACACTAAATTAAAGAATAGCTGTATTACTTCTATTTCAAGAATTATTGTTGACCCCACTTTACCACAAAACGTTCCATGGTATTAGGCAATTTAGGCATCCAATGAATGCCAATGATGCCGATGTGACACGGCCGAGGAACGTGTAAAATGGATCTGTAATATTTGAATAGGAAACATTCTTATTCTGCATCACATTCACCATCCAATTGTTTTATAATATGACGAAAGGTATATAGTGTGATTTTGTTGATTTTGTGTGTGATCAATATTTTGTTATACTACATGATAATGTCATAATGTGATGGGCGATGTATATAAAATCATTTGTTGTTCCTTAAATTCCTGGAAATCAGTCATAATTGACAACGCTGTTAAAAATGCGGTAGCAGGTGTGAAGGGATCGATGTAATGAGGGCTTTTAACGCGGTTTTTCATGTCTCATGTTTCGATGTTACAAACTATACATTTAGTTTAAATGACAATGCATGGTTAGATAAGTGGCGTCATTACATGCTTTTATTTAACTTGCTAAGTATGTACGTATTTATTTGTTTGATAGGGTCAAATCTTGCAACTGAATTTTAAAGTAGTTATCCTCAACCGATTGAGCTGTAATTTTGCATGCATTTATAGTTTGGATGCATGGCTAGCTAAGTATCGTCATTATAAATCCAATATGGCGGACCGCCCAAGATGGCGGATTAGTTATTTTTTATGCACTTCCATGACATGAGTGTCAAATGAAAAGGTTTATCCAATATGGCGGATTCCAAAAAATGGCGGTCTAGTTATTTTTTATGCACTTCTACTTCAATAAGTAGACTTAGGTAGAGTCAAATCACTAGAAGATCTCCTTATTAAAGAACTAGACTGTACTAACCGGCAAACCACCACGAAACAATGACGCGTTAAATGAAATGAACAGACTCAGAAAAACATGTCCAGCAATAACTAAAAAATTTAAAAAATTAATAGTAAAAAAACATTATTAAATACAAGATTTTATTGAAAACCTCTAAAAAGAAAATACGATTACGATTTTTTTTTACAACATTCAATTTATTTTATTTTAATTGATAGCACAAGCAACATAACCTGCAACAGTGATATGTTGCAGGTGTCGGGACAATCTGGCACTCTGTTTCTTCGGATACCAAAAGTTTTTCATATGATTTAACGCATAATCTTTCAATTAAAATAAAAAAAATCTTTGTAATAAAAAATCGCAACCGCGCAAGAATGACAGGTTGAAAGTGCTGCGCGTGCGGAAAAGCGCCCATCCCGTACTCTGCTAATTTTACAGTGTAGTAGACTCGTTAAAATGAAGCCGTAACACAATTTTTACCACTATTGTAATAACTTTTAAAAAACGACGGTGTACTGGGGACTAGTATTTCTATAGTCTGTGTTTCTGTGTAAATATCAAGTTGACTTAATAAATATATTATAATAATTGATACTGTAAATTGGTCTGTCGCTTTTGGTATTTATACGGTTTTTACAATTTTATTATTGCATGGAAAAATAATCGAGCCAAATGACTCCCTAGGCTATTGCCCGACCTTTTACAGTAATTTCACTCATTTATATAAACAAAGTGCGATATTCACCTTGATGTATTCGTTTTGTAAACTCTTAATTATTTAATACTTCCGTAACGTAACAGATACTCGCAAAATGCGTTGTTTAAATTCAGCTTAAAAAGTTATGGTAATTACATTTAATTAATTATTTAATAATAGTACGACTAAATGAATAATTGATGTCCTTCATTGAATCTAAAAATAGGCGCGCCCACCTTGAGCTTCATTTTAAATGTGTGCTTCTCGATCGAGTAAGCCAATTAATGATGTAAAATCATTAATTTTCCTGTTCCTCTTCCAACAATTTCTTCAATTTCATCTTCTTCCATCAATTTCAAAGCTCTTTGCAAAGTTCCTCCTCCCAAAAAGAATAAAACCTCTAATAGAGAATAACAACCTGACCCCAGATTATCAATTTGGATTCAGACAAAAGCATTCTACTATATAGATCAAGTGCATCGAATAACGGATGTCATTGAAAAAGTTCTTAAACAGAAGAAATTTTGTTCACCAGCATTCTTAGACGTAGCGCAAGCCTTTGTTAATGTTTATCACAACGAACTGATACCTAAGTTAAATAAAATACAGTCACACAAGAAGATAAATACTCAGACATAAAAGAAATCAAATCCGGTGTGCCTCAAGGTAGTGTCTTAGGTCCTCACCTACCTCTGTACACCAGTGACATATCACAACTGAAAGACGTAAAAATCGCAATATTCGCTGAAGATACCGCCCTACTTTCGGTAGGTCAGGAGCATGGTACCGCCACGATGGTATGACAAACTGCAAATTGCTAGCAATACATTATTAGGCTGCACCAAACGATGGAAAATAAAACTAAATGAGCTTAAATCAGTTCAAGCAAATTTTACCACTAAAAGATCTGCTGAAGTACCATATCTACGGAAATCAACAGAACTATAGTACCATATCATAACAAAGTACGTTGGTATGACATTAGATGCTAAGCTCCGATGGAAAGAGCATATAAAGAAGAAAAGAAGCAAGCTTAGTTTTAAATATAAACAGCAGTTTATACCAATTTCTGGGTATAAATTCCAAGTTGTCAGTATACAATAAAATTCTAGTTTATAATCGGATTATCATTATCATAGTCATATTCAGGGCAGAGCTAATACAATATAGGAAATTATTGAAAACAAATTCAGATAATTCTTCTAAAGTGGGAGGAACCAAAAGGAAAATCATAATGTTTTTCAGCCTAATGATTGTAGGTTACGATACGGTAAGATAGCTGTAGCCGGAGGTACTTCGCGTTGTCTGGCTCGCTTACCAAGCATATCCCACACATGCTCTATGGGGTTGAGATCAGGCGAACATGCTGGTCAGTTCATTTTGTTAATTCCAACTTTCGCGAGGTATTGTATAACATATTGCTGTATGTGGCGGCGCATTATCCTGAATTAGGATAAAGCATTCGGCCATAAATCCACTTAAAGGTACAATGTAATTGGCTAATATCTCCTCAATATATCAGTGTGCCGTCAAGGATCCATTGACGACCACTAACTCACTGCAGGTCTCTCGGGTGATTCCTGTCCACACCATTAATGAACCTCCTTCGAACGGGGACATCGTACACTGAAAATCTTTCTCCGTTCCTTCGCCATACTTAATTTCGTCCATCGGGAATGTAAGCAGAATCTGGATTCATCACTAGAAAGAACATGGTTCAATTGCCCTAAGTTCCAATGCAAATGTTCATTGGCAAATTGTAGTCTAGTTTGTAGTCAAATTGTAGTCTAGTTTGTAGTCAAATTGTAGAACAGCTACGCTGTTCCGCGGAAGCAATTTGGGTCCAGTTGCTGGTCTGTAAGCTTTCAAAACAAAGTATTTCAATATTCTGCGAACTGTCCACACACTAACATTTATACACCGGGCCTCTTGAAGTTGATTCCTTGAATGCGCTGATGACACATGACGATCTCGCAAAGTTGTACTTGCGAGATCGTGAAGAAATATGTCATCAATAGCAGTAGTTTTACGTTTTCTGCCATTACCTGCCTTACGCTTATGTCTGTCAGTTTGTATAAATAGTTCGACAACTCTGTTGATGGTAGAGCGATGAACATGAAGGATTCTTGCAACATATTCATAATTACGACCATCTTCAACAAGAGCAACAGCTTTTGCGCAATTTGTCGCACTTAAAACCAGTACAGGTCTTGTGAAAAAAAATCACTGTAAACTGATATTAGCGCCAAACGAGTAAAATGAACAAATACTCATCAAAGACATGAACTAAAAAACAAAACGTATGAAAAGGCATGGTTCTTCTTTGGCTAAAAAATTATCCTATAGGGTGTTTTAAAATTAGCGTTCTACAACAACCATTTACTTAACTCTGTGAGATGACTAAAGGACAAGCATTTAACAAAAGACTGGATATGCCTGCTGATATTAGTCACTTTATCTACAGTTTGCTAAAAAAATCATGAAAATTGAACTTCAAATAAAAAAATTATGAGACCTTAAATTTTACCAAATATTAATTTGTTGCGTTTTTTCACACCTGAGTGTATACTTTTTAAAACCACCTTGAAAATATTAAACTATATTTTCCCAATATAGATTTAAAAAAATGCTTCTAAACCATCTTACCACAATTTAAACCTCACTGGAATAAAATTTTCCACTAAAACCAGAGCCTATACATTTATAGACTTTCCTAAAACTGATGCAAAGCCCTTTTCGGTATGTGTATTGTGTATATCAGCAGACGCAGGTATTTCGGAAAGCTCATTTTACTTGTCAAACTACTACTTCACCGAACTACCTGCTAGAGGGCTTTGAAGTTGATGGCTGTAATGTAGTAGTGAAGGACTGAAGGCATAGGAGGTATATAAGCGACTGAGTGTTGATTGAAATAATAAGTCTTTCTGGATCTAGTATATTTTATCTTCCATGATAATTAGGTGGATATAATACAAATGACAATGGTTGTTAATTTCAATGAATACCTAAACTGAGATGACCTAAATATTTCTGCATAAATCATTTTGCGTGCCATGCCACCATATATCAAGACTCTGTATAAAATATCCATCGTATGGTTAAACTCAAGTACGTTTGTCGTTTAATTATGGAAAATGCAGCACGTGCACTTTGAAGCTATTAGCGTTCAAAACGTTGGAAAAGCTCGCAACACAGCGATATTAAGTTACAGACAAGTACATAGTCATACTTCATGAATTTACAAAGATGCCAGTACGTATATTGTAAATTGAGCATTTATATTTGAAACAAGATGTTCCTACGTCTATTATATTGATATTGCGTCCTATGAGATGGTTTCATGTAATTTGTTACAATCCACTACTCATGTAATACAATCCACTACTAACCTCCAAAAAGTGTACTATCCGTTTAAATGTATATCTTGCACAAAACACAAAAAAAATGTGTTTATCCATAGTCGATAAGTAATTAAGTCTATTACTAACTTCTAAAAATGTTACTATCAGTTCAAATGTATATCTTGCACAAAACATAAAACAAAATGTGTTTAACCATAATCAGTATAATCAGTGTCCATTATTAACTTCTGAATGTGTATTTTACCTTTAAATATATCTCGTGTACAAAACACAAAACAAAATGTGTTTATCCATAATCGGTTAGTAATTTAGTCTATTACTAAATTTTAAAAAGTTTTCTATCCATTTAAAGTTTAAATGTATATTTTGCGTCAAACACAGAACAAAATGTGTTTATACATAATCAGTTAGTAATTAAGTCCTTTACTAATTCCAAAAAGTTTATTATTCCTTTAAATGTATATCTTGTAAAAAATATAAAACAAAATGTTTTTATCCTTAATCGCTTAGTAATTAAGTCCTTTACTAACTTCTAAAAATATTCTATCCGTTTAAATGTATATGTTGCACAAAATATAAAACAAAATGTGTTTATCCATAATCGGCTAGTAATTAAGTGCATTACTAACTCCTAAAAGTTTACTATACCTTTAAATGTATATACTGTACAAAACAAAAAAATGTTTATCCATAATCGGCTAGTAATTAAGTGAATTACTAACTTGTAAAAAGCACATTATCCGTTTAAATGTATATCTTGCACAAAATATAAAACAAAATATGTTTATCCAGAATCAGTTAGTAATTAAGTCCATTACTAACTTCTAAAAGTTTATTATCCTTTTAAAATATATATCTTGTACAAAACACAAAACAAAATGTGTTAATCCATAATCGCGTTACTGTGATTTTTTAAATTGTTTCTCGCTATTTATTACATAGTTATAATAATTTTCTAAATTCAAACTATACTCATTTCCACAACACCTTGACCAGGCTAACCACCCCTCACCAAGCCAACGTGCCTAGCATAGCCTAACACTCGCCTACAGCACCTCGAGCTGTGATCTTGAACTCTCCTTGGTACGGGGAGGCCTCATACACGATAGATAGGCCGTATCAGTGTACACGGCGTATGATTTAATGCAATTAGCATCCAGCAGCGCAGTCAAATGGTGCCCAGGCTATGCACATGTTAATGCGAACTCTCACTATCACTCAAGTTTTTGTCGTGCAGATTGGTTTTGTGTGCAGGCTGCAGGGGAGTTGTTATCAGGCAAGGAGAAGGAATCACCTAATCAAAGGTAACATCATCTTTATGCAATATATTTTTTTTTATTTCTTTCATATTGCATATTGATGTTATATTACACGCATGTATTAACAAATTTAAATCACTAGAGGTTTCACAAGATAGACGTACCACAACTGCGCGAACACGAGATAGTCATTCATATCTCGTTTATTTATGAACGGACCATAAAAATCAAAATAGTATTATAGTCCAGATTATAGGCTACTACTTTTATTCTTACCAATTTGTTAAAATTCATCTGCCTATATGAGTGTAGGGAATTTAGGAAAATAAGAAAATAAATATTTGCGTAATAAGAGAACGCGATGTTTTATGGCGATATTTTACGGTATAAACAATACATTTATTTCCCCTAAAATAGTCATAATTTTGTTAATATCCATAATTTGACAAAAATAAAAAAACTGATAGAAAAATAAGATAAGCGTCTATTTTTCAGGTTTTCAGCTCTGGGGGTTGTTTAGACCCTGATATCGCCAGAATCCAAAAACCGTTCAATTTAGAAAAACATTGTTAATATAAAAAAAATGTTTTAGTATTGCCTACATTTTGTCTTTTAAACTTTTTTTCATATCTGCAATGGTGAAGGATTTATAAAAAAAATCTGAAAGCAACCATTTATTCAATATGGCGGGGGTGTATCGCAGTTTTGCTTTGAGTGGACTTTTAGTATATTCAATAAGATTGTAACTGCAACATATCCATCAAATTTCTTACTGGTACTACTTTTTTTGATGTCCGTATACTTACGCATATTTGTATTGCACTAATACCCAGTCGTCCAGAAATGATGTATAAAATTCGCATTATAATTATCAGAGTTGGCACCAGAAAGTATGAAACTGGTCCAAACCAACCTGTATATTTTACATCTAGAATAATTTCAACGGCGTTGTAATTGCATGATCTATTTAAATAAAAATATCTAAAAACCAATAACAACCGAATAAAATTTATGATGATTTTGTGTATCATTCCGTTTATTTGTACGAGAACGTTCATACAACTCCCTGAATTTTAGTATGTTTATTTAAAGCTTCACAGACGTTTGTTAATGCCTCCAGAATTCATAAACAGCTGATTTTAACAAGGCATTTCTCATATTAATGTCAAAGCTGTTATATTTTTCAGCACGGCACGAGTTCAGCGTAAGATATGTTTTACGCCTGATAAAAAATAAGTTCAACGATTGATGTAATTGAAAACGTATATCCATATAGCAGATTATATACTGAACTAATTTTATTACAGATAACTATAATTTGTTTGGATAAATAGCTCGTGAATCTGTCTTATTCCTATAAAATGAAACTTCTTCAGATCTTTTAAAATTTTAATGTTTTTACGTAGGCGTGAGAGTTTTTACACGAATTACGTGGGAGGATAATGGGTTTTCTTTTGTTAAGGCTATGCATTATATTCCACAGGGGGCAGTTTTAAGCCCCCAGAAAATATGTTCATTTTACTAATTATATGCTACAATTTTAAAACTTCAGTTAGCATTATTATTCAGCATGAAAAAAAATACTGAGGAGCAAGAAATAGTAAATGCAGCGAGAAAATTTAAGAACAAGCTCGCTGCTGGGCCAGACAATATACAATACCTCTATTGACTCTGAAACACTGTACGTGTATTTGTTACTCTACTCTTTTATATTTAACTGTAAAACGTGGGAGTTTTCCAGATAAGTAAAAACTGCCCGATAATTAAAAGCGGTGATTAAACTAATTAGTAATTACAGACCAACTTGTTATTCAAATTTTGCTAAATTACTTGAAAATGTAAGGGCATATATTTATGTATATATAAGGTTTGTTCCAACTTACGTTAAAACCGCACAGCGGACGATCACGCGCTTGCGCAATACGAATAAACTGTTTCAACTCTAATACGTACCATGCATGGGACGATGTCCATGTGTTCCAACTTATTGTGTATCGTACACGAACCAGTTCGCGTACGGCCATTTCGAACACGGCTCCGAGCAAGTACTGTTCGTACAATACGTGGCCGAGTTTGCGCAATAGTCTCATGACGGAAACTCACATCGCTGACAATTTTCATATCAAATGTTTTATGTTTTTACTTGTCACCAGCGGCAGCGGCAATGAGCGTATATCGAAGACAGCGATTTTTACTGAAATATCAGACGGTGATGAATATTTTAGATTTATAAATTATTTATATTAATTTATTTTGAAATAAAACAAAATAAGGAGTTGCGTAAAATTGCATTTAAAATTCATGAATTTCGCTCTAATTTTTTTTTCATTTTAGAAAATCAGGTGCAATTGTGCCTTAATATAGCGACAGGTGTGTCTTCATTTTTCAGTCGTTTTTATTTGCATAGTGCCCAGTTTACTTTTATATTTCTTACAAATTACTATTCTACAAACAATGAATCTTTTCATTTGATTGACATCTCATTTGAAGTAGTACATTTTACGGAATATTCTCCAATTTCCAAAACAAGATTGATTAATAATTTTTTTTAGATCACCTTCTTTCGCGCCGATTTATTTTTGGAGTCATCTATTGTTTTGGCGATTAGCACGTATCGCATGCAGGCTGCTTTTATTTTTTATGAATCGGACTTGTTTTTAACGTTTATTGAAAATAAATATTTATAAAGTTTAGTATTTTCTCACAATAAACATAATACATATATCAACGGCAATGATCCCGTCCAATTTCACAATATACCCTAAAAACCACAAAGCACTTGTGGGTATTCTGTGCTAAAAACTTAAAACCACAAAACACTTTGTATCAACACAAGCGTTCCAACAGCTTGGCTTTGGTTTTGTACCATCCGTAGGACGACACAAAATTGGCACCTGCGCACGAAACCGTTCACGTACGGCACGATGTACCATGCAAAAATTGGTAGTTGGAAGTTGGAACAAACCTGTAATAAATTAATAATGTTTTAACTTGGCATGTCACCTAGTCTCTAGGTACGTGATGATAACGTAAACACCGATAACGGCAAAGAGTCATCTGGCATTATTCGATACAAAATAGCTTGGTTTGCCCTTACGATTGAACGGCTGCACTTATTTCTATTTAACGTGTCAGTTGAGTGGTCATGTGTGACATTTTATATAATAAGTGATAAGTTTACATAGACAATTAATGAAAGACGAATATATTGTGCGTGCTGTTACAAGTTACCTGAATATTTGGGTGAGTAATTCACTGAGTACTTTTAGCTGCTTATTTCTTAATTGTTTATTCGAATGTATGTTGATGCTGATGGTGTATGGTGTATGGTGATGCTGAATTAATGTTATATGAGGTTTTTACAACTACCTAGCACTGCGGTGCAATGGCGTGGGCAGATCACCCCGTCAGATGGCTGTTAGCTGCGGTGATACAGTCTTAATTACACTCCAGGTGTATTTGGGTAGATATCCTACCTTGCAGAGGTGTTGTCACACTGGCTGTTAGCTGCGGTGAAATAGTCTGAATTTGTCTATTACAGTGGGCCATTTTAATAGTAGAAATGTATGAGATATAATTGGCTGCGGTCAATATGTTAAGCCAATAATAGAAATGTATGATAATTATAATATATAATTGGCTGCGGTCAATATGCTAAGTTGCATGATGATATTGAGAGATGTATGTCGGGTACTCATGTGATTTGTTCCTATAGTTTGGTAACGACCTGGTTGACACAGCAGGCAGATGCCTGGTGACAGCGCAGTAGTGACGACTTACGCAAAGTGAGTGTTTTATTCTGAAAAATAACTACTAATATTATTATAATAAGTTAATGACATTAGTAAGCACGGGAATATAATCGCTCGCCGGCCCGTGCTATCCTAACAGATATCAGAAGTGGGATAATACTTATATTTCTTGTGTGATTATTATATTATCAGTGTGATAATTATATTACCTGAAATTGTGTATAATTATTGTAGAAAGTAACAAAAAACAAATGGGGAAATATAGTCGACAGCCTGCAAGTCGTTCTGGCAAGACACTTAGGGGAAATCAATCAAATTCATCTGAAACGAGTTCTTCTGAAAATATACAAGAACTTGCTCCTATCGCTGAGGTAGAGAATAGGAGTAGTGAAAGTTCTAACGCTATAGAACAGCTTGCTAACGTCATGCGTGATGTCTTTGGCAGTATGGGAAACCTTAGACCATCTACTTCGGCTGGATTTAGAGGCGATGCGGTGCCTTATTTTGATCCTGAAGATGGTCAACAAGATGTGGTTATCTGGCGTAATAAAATTAACAAGAAGTATTCCATTGGTCGGAAGAAACGACAACCTATTATGCCCTAGCTAGACTGAAAGGGTTGGCCGAAGTGTGGTATCGTAGTTTAGAGTCCGTAAAATATTCATGAGTAGAATGGAAAGAAAAGTTAAAAAAGAGCTTTTCCGGCAGTTAGAGACTATGCCATTAAGTTGAAAGAGACGATGAGGCGCAAGAAAAATCCTGGAGAAACTTATACACGCTATTATTTTGAAAAGCTATCCTTACTCAATATTTGTGGAAATATTTCTGGCCGTGAAGCTGTATCCTGCATAATTCATGGCCTTTAAGACGATCATGACAAAATTGCTGCACATGCCGGGAACTATAGCGAAACAGAAGGGTTATTCACCTATCTCCGTACTCTGCAAACCACTAATTTACGACCAAAATAGTCGCAATGTTAAATATTTTAAGTACGGAACCATCAACAACATCTCTATAAAAATGTATATTGACACAGGCAGTTCTTGTACCAATATAAGAAAAAGTGAGGTGGATAAGCTGCAGTTAAGTATGTATGCGAGCATGTACTTTGCGAATGTCCCGCCGTGTCATCGACCAGAGAATCCATATTGGGGGAACGTTGGCCTTCTATGGCCAATTTGAGGGAAATGCCCCTGGGCAACATCATCACCTTTTGTACAACATTGGGCTGATCGATGACCTAGGGAGACATTTCCCTCACGGAGGAAGCACAAGGGGCCCAATGGGGCCTAAGTGCAGCGGATCTCTGATCCGCACTCCGGACATATTCCAGATTCCAGATTCCAGAAGCTGCAGTTAAAAATGGACAAATGAAAAACAGTTTGTATTCAAGGTTATGGTAATTCATTAATATCATGTTTAGGAACAGTTATTTGTAAAATAAAAATTGGTGATGTAGAGTGTGAACGAAATGTAAACGTGGTTCCAAATTTTGTTCAGGTGCCTTTGTTAATGGAAAGATCGTTTACCGAACAACCACATGTAAATTTTATGAAAACTAATACGACCTTAACTTTACTCAACGAATTGCCGAAGGTGCCAGTTAATAATAAAAATTCCAGAATTTTACTCTTGGGTGATACGACAATAGTAATACCACCAAATCAACTGTATCATGTATCCGTCAGCGTCGAAGATTATGTGGGTGATATCTATGTCGACCCTAGTTTACGACTTAAAGAAAATCAAGAACACTGTATTCTCAGAGTCGTATTAAGCATATTTATCTGATTTGAAAGAGAATAAGACAGTTATACCTGTGATTAATTTGTCTGACAATGACATTATACTACCAACGAAACAGCTGATCGCTAGAGCATAGACATGTGAGGAAGAAATCCGGTAGATAGAGTTTTGAGGATTAGTGTGAGAGATTATCCAAAGCTTCTATTAACTGAAATAAAACATGGACAGATCGAAGATCATGAGCGTGAACAATTAATTAATTTAATACAAGAATATCGAGATTGTTTTTCTCGAGATTATACGGATCTAGGATGTCTCAATACTGGTGATGAAATGACTATACAGTTAACAGACGATAGACCATTTTCTTGTCACCCTTATAGAATGGCCCAGATTGAGAAAGAAAGAGTAGCAACTATTATGGGCGAATTAGTAGAAAACGGGATTATTCAAGAATGTCAGTCAAATTATGGTTCTCCGTTAATTCTTGTTAATAAAAAGGATGGTACTGACCGCATGTGTATAGATTACAGAAAGTTTAACAGTCAGAGACATGTACCCTCTACCAAGAATAGATGATCAACTGGATAGATTACAAGGTAGCAAATATATTACCACCCTTGACATGAAATCAGGTTACCACCAGATTCCAGTATTCCGAAGGTAGTAAACACCTGACAGCTTTTGTTACTCTAGATGGATGCTACGAATATAATCGAGTACCATTTGGGTTAACAAACGCACTAGCAGTATTTCAACGAATTATCAATAAAATTCTAGCTGCCGCAAAATCTATTGCAGCTGTATACCTAGATGGTATTTTAATTCACTCTACAAGTGTTGAAAAAGGGCTCAGAAATTTGTGAATTGTATGTACATCGGAGAGCGATATATAGATCACCCAAATTCCATGACATGCTGGACGGCAATAGCTATCCGACTATTGGCTGTTTCAGCCGTCCGTTCGACCCCTAGCGGCCAAACGTTAAACGTAAGTACAGACGAGTAAGATATTTGTTTACTTCCATTTAGTTACTTTCTTCATGATAGCTCTTCGACAAATAAAATGAGCCTTCAACTCTGCTCGCTCTCGATGAAAAATCAATTTATTTTTTTTTATTTTCGCAACTACGATTCGCGATATCTCGCCCACTAATTATCCGATTTCGCTCATCTTTAAATGAGTTTGTGTGTTTTATCGTACTCTTCATTTCTTATATCAACTTTTTATTGTAAATTCGAAATCTGATGAGATATGCATTAAAAATGATTTTTCCATGCTTTTAAATGATCGTCCTCCCTCCCCCCTTAACCACGTCTGCACGAACCATGCCAAAATGATGGCAGATAGATGACCCGATTTGATAGATTGGGATTTTTTTTTTAAATTTTTGTTTTTTTGGATTTTTTTGTTTTTTGTAATTTGTTCAATCTAAATTTTCCCAAAATTACTCACATTGTACAGTACAGTTTCCATAATACTTAAGGTTGGGATTTTGTAGAGTGAGAGGCAAATAGATGCATTTATTTTGGTTAAGTATAAATAATTAAAAAGCTACATAAGATTTGATAATCAAATTAGGTGCATCCACTAGCTATTATTATAGAGATGATTAAAATATAAGTTTCGTGCGCTTACAATAAAAATAATGTGATTTTTCGGCGCACAGGACAGGTTTATAAGTAAATTTTGGGACAAAAGACTTATATTATAATTATCACTATGATAATAGCTAGTGCATGCACCTAATTTGATATTCAGATCTAATGTAGCTTTTTAATTATTTATACTTAACCAAAATAAATGCATCTATTTGCCTCTCACTCTACAAAATCCCAGCCACAAGGCAGTGTTTTTTAAGGGACCTGCGACTACTAGATGTACTCTGCTTTTGAAAAACAAGCATTTTTATCAGTGATAAAAAAAGATGCATCTTTTGATCGCTGTCAAAGTGACAAAAATGTGACTGTCAATAGACTTTTACATAGAATTTATCAGAAATAATAAAACTAAGTAAAACACATATAAACATAAATTTAAATAAATAAATAAAAACAACGGTGATTATATAAACTTATGTTATATAATCTATAGTTATGAAATGTTATATAATATATATAAATAAATTTATTATAAATGTTATAAAACGGCGTTTCACGTTCGTTGTTATAGGAAAGCTGAGTTGGCAATCAAATAAACTTTTCTGATGCAAAGTTGTTGTAAGTTGTAACTGTTGTAATATAGACAGTAGATGAAATAGCTAGCTTTTCCGTTAACTGTGGTGCGGCACTAACACATTTACCTCACTTAATCTGACCCCATTCCCCAATACAAAGTGACACTTAAAAGCTCGTCAGACATTACCACGGAAAATTCTGTATTCGTGTATTTAGATTTGAAAGATAGTAATATATAGTTGCATGTTACGCAGGATGTTACCGGGTTATACCGAACAGCGAACACTAACCGCCCTTCATATTAGACCATCATCAAAGGATACTTGTAATGTTATTAAACAGCATTTATCACTTTAAATCGTACTCTTCCATCTGTTTGATGGGTGTTAAAAAATACATTAAAATGTTCAGTGCTCTCCCTGTTCTGGTATAAGTAGATATTCGACGAAATTTGATTATTATAAATAGCTTTTGAAGATATTCTATTGGTTGTAGATGTGAGTAAGTAAGGCACTCCACCCCAACCACCATATTTAGCGTAATCGTAACAATAAAGTTCCTGTTTGGTGCCCTGACGGATACAAATTCTACCCGTTAAAATCTATACTACCTACATTTATTTTCTCAGTTCGTTTTATAGCACGTACTACCAAGACGATTTCTATACCCAACCGATTCAACCGATGCGGAGCTTTGAGACCTTGTGGTCCGTCTTATGAAATCTAGGAAAGGAAAGAGTAATATATCTCCCTGGAATGGGATATTCATCTTCAATCAGATGCGACAGGGCATAGAAAGAATTTAGATGTGGGCCTTTAAAATGTCAATCTAATAGGCAACTTTTAAGCGGGGCCTTTGTACTAAATTCCGCTCCCAATCGATATAGCTCGACACCTAGCCACTGTATTATCCGCTCACTACAGCCGATTGTATGCGATATAATCCAAAGGGTTGCATAATTCAAGGGCGGCGGTGAACCCAGATGCGTTAAGCAAGCCTCGGACGTTCGATTTCTATTGCCAATAACGGAATTGAATACCTAGGTATGTATTCATCAATCTGTTCGAATTCGATGAATTACGTGGGGAATCTCTAGATCTATTTCTACAAATAAATTATGATTGCTAAATATTTATATCGCGTGTGCCGACTTCTAACAGCATGCAAATACAGAGCATTCAGAAATTATTACGTCACGTGACCATACAATGTGGTGAACATGATTTATATAGTTCGTAATACATAATGCTATGCTCGTTTTGGCCAGACAATACTAGTCAGAGAAAAAAAAACGTTATTTGGACTTTGGACGGACCCTGCTGAAATAGGGCTTATAGACACTGTGCTCGTCTACATGTGGCGCCGCCACGCCAGTGTCGAAGTTTGTCCTCACTGACGTGACCACATTCCCATATTTCAAGCTGCAACTATTTGCGCGGCGCCGTGTAATATTGTTGCATCGTGTCTTTTACTACAATAATCAATATGTTTAATAAAATGTCCACCATATAAGAGGGGATCGCATTAATTGTTGTGTTGTTCAGTGTAAAAATAAATACGGTAATACTTCAAGCAACATAAGTTTTTACTCATTTCCACGCGACAGCAACTCAAGATCGCGCCGAGAGAAATGGATTAAGATCGGCAAACGAGTGAAGTACGTATACTCGTATTATATAACTAATAAATTCGTAAAGTAATAACTGGTAATTAATAATAACATTGTATTATTAAAGAAATGGAAAAAATATTAGTTATTTACTGTATAAGTGTTTTAGATAGCGTTTTATCCACGCAAGAAAGCTTAAACTCGAGAACGAAGTTCGAGAGTTTAATTTTCTTTAGTGGATAAAACGCGACTAAAACACGAATGCTATACAATATTTTATCAATAATCACGGTCATTTATAATCAGATTTAATCAAAAAATGATTTGACATTTCTCTCTGACAGGGGCTGTAACGCCAAAAATTATTGAAATTAATTCAAAAATACTTGGAAGGTGTTGAATGGTTACTATTTAGTTTCGATTGTTCATCGATTTCATTTGTAAAAATTTCTGAAGTTTAAAGAATGTAAATAAATAGCGGGGGGGGGGGGGGTAATGACAATAAATAAGGGTTCTGCTATCGTATTTCTTAAATTGAAGGAGAAGAAGTATGCAGGTTCATCCATATGGTCGAAGTACTCGATTTTGGAAGCCGCTGTAAAGGTCCATAAAAACATAGACAGAGAAAATATAGCAATCTCACTGCCCATCTGAAGAGTGAATCGAGAGGGTACAAAGTGAAGGAAGCTGCGGTATTGGAAAGAGCATACGTGGAAGAATTGTTGATAAGGGCTTGCGATAAAGAATATTTGATGGTTAAGGTAATATCTCTTAACCTTTTAGACATTGTAGATAATAAACTTTGAAATATTTAGGTTGCACAAATAATTGGGGTGTCTGTCGTTGCTGTGAATTGACGAATTTGAAAATCAATGATGTAGCAGAGAGGGGCGCATATCTGCTTGTTTCTATACCAGATACCAAGACCGGTGTCTCACGAAAATTCACAATTATGGAAGAAGGATTCTCTAACAATACTGTGGAGACGTGTAGAAAATACATGTTCTTACGTCCGAGGAAGTTATCCAATGACAGATAATTTTTACGATATATTAATCAAAAATGTACCTCACAGCCTGTTGGAATCAACACTTTGTCGAAAGTTCCTTCAATAGTTGCTTCATTTTTGTATCCGGCAAACGCAGAAACTTATAGCGGCCATTGCATGTGGCGAACTTTACTAATAAAGGTTCTGACCTTACAACAATTAAACGACATGCTGGGTGGAGCAGTTCTGCTATAGCAGAAAGTTATATCGAAGATTTGATATCCAATAAGCTTGACATCGCAAGGAAAATCCAAGGTACTCGCTAGTCGTTCCTTAGAAGAGGAAACATCCATTGTTTCTACAGATTTATCAAAAACTTCTACAAGCACTATGCGTTCGGAAACCGATGACAACTACAAGCGCGTTATTAATGGAAACGAAGTGAAATATGTTAAAACAAAGAAGGAAATGTCTATTAATATAAATGTTATGTTAATATTAATAAAACCTAAATAAAATGTAATTGATTTAAGATTGTATTTTTCTTTATTCCACTAGTGGAATAAAGTAATTAAATTATTCCACTAGTGGATAAAGTGGTACTTTATATGCTTCATAAGTATGGATAACAGTCCAATTATAATGTGATTGTGGATAAAAATATATAATTATGCTACTAAAAATTATAAGTAGCTACCTAACACGAGTAGGTAAATATTATATTCATCTTTGCTCGCCTGTTGCTCAGGTTGGTTGTGGATATTTGTATCGTTATTTACCCTGCCTGGGATTTATTTTCCGTCACATCAAGAACATGTTGACTTTCAAAGAGGTTTTTGCCTTTGTTAAGGCTGGAATGTGGTAGAGCTTCACTGTTAATATGTCTCAATCCACATTTAATTATTTGCCTATCCATTGTATATAAATTTGCAATATTTCTTACGCTATGTAACGTAACCGACAGTCAATTGTAATCATATAGGTTGTAGTTCATATGCGGCGCTATTCCAGAGACAACCTTAAGACGGTCAAACGACCCTTAAATTGGTTCGGTTTTAAGGCAAATAATCTTCTAGGCAAATAGTACTTCTGTCATTCTCTTAAATACGTTTACCTGTATAAAAGCATCCTTGTATTGAAACTGCGAAAGTGGAAGCAGGTGGCGCTATGATTCTGTCGTGTTGCTGTAAAAAAGTGAATGTCTAGTCATTCACTTTTTTACGAGTAACAGCAACAACACCTCTAATACAGGGGTTATTGGTAACAGCCGTTCTAATTAACTAATATATTCGAAACTGGGCTGATAATAAGTAGAGAGCTTAAGATATATGCTGATTTTTTTTCATAGCGAATCGAGCAATTTTTCGTGAAGAAATCGTTGTTTAATATAATTTCGGCTGCTATTGGTCCTACAGTAAACACTTTCTTTTTTATTCATGTATTTATTCATTTCAAATTAGCGCAATCGAATGCAGTTTGTTGCACATCTCTAAGTTGAAAATTGACAAAATTGCGCCCTTTAGTTACGGGTTTTTCGTCATTAAAAATTTAATTTGTTTATGAAACATTCTGAAAATTGGCATGCTGTAAGATACGGTTATTACGTACCAATTTTCATCAAGATTGGGGCACTATGACAGGCTGGGGTGCGTTCCGAAATTTCAACAACAATTTTGCAATAGGTCGCCATACTAAAATTTTTCAACCGGACACAGCGCATTTTGTTAAGCATGTTAAGCATAATGGCTATGCAATACTCCAATTTCATCGAATTCAGAATTTTTTTTCCTAGATTTTACCGTATTTTTATTTTTTCTCATTTTTTTATTTTGTAACTAAAGATCGCAACGAAAAAATGTTTGCAATTTTTTTAAATGCTTAATCCATACGTAGGATCATCCGCTCAACAACTTTTGTTCGAAACTTATTTCTCTAAAATCATAACTTTTTCCATTATTGCGATAAAAGTTAAAAAAGTAACGTTTTCAAAATTATCTATAATTACATAAATTAATCAATATTTTGCAATAAAAAAACCATGAGCCGTATCTCTCTCATTACTGGATAGGGCTGGAACCTTTGATGTAACTGTAACACTCGGAGTAGTTTACACAAACACCAAAACACTTTCACTTCGCTCCACTTGTACTACTCATTGTAACTTTTTTAATAGCTTACTATATACGTACGATCATTCATTCAAAATTTAAGCCCTATTCCAGCGGGGTCCGTCCAAAGTCCAAATCAAAACCTCTGAAACCCCTACTATACGTTTTTATTTTATTATTATCTTTTATATTATTTTATATTTTATTAGAAATAAATTAATTGTTTTGTAAAACATTTAGAAAATATTAGAAGGTTTTTACTACTTGATTCAGTTTGCTTCATAGTTTAAAATTCTCAAAAAATTTTTATTAGAATCTATTAATGGAAGCTTGCAGACTTCCTAAAGATACTAAAAAAATAAAGCAATGACTTAAGTCTTAAGTTATTGGCAGATACGAAAACCTTAAATGGAGAGTAACTATACCAAAGTTTTCGAAATTTGTAAACTTTGATCATCTGCTCTAATCATTTCAAGAGAGGTAATATATCTGACGCTAACTTATGAGACATTTGTGCACATTTGTTTTTCCTGACTTTTAACTGTCTTTAAAATATACCTGAAATAACTGCTTTAATCGTAAGTTTTCGCACTTTTTAGAAGAGATAAATAATTGCTTAAATATAACTTTTATTTAGAATAGCCGCCTTCGACTGGCTTTATAAAAATATGCACTTACAATTGGCTTATTCCGGAGTGGCAAGTATGTAAATAAGAGCGATAAACATCCTGTATACGTATTCAGATAACTTATCGGTCAAAGCAAAACAAGAAATAAATAATTTGCGACGTTCTTACCGCCGCGCCGTGTATTTGGCCGCCTACGCGCCAACTGTTATCCGTTTACTTTCTTTGATTTCCAGCCATTTATAGCTTTCAGGAAATGTAGTTTTAGGATATAATGATACATTTTAGTTATAAACCAGGCAATCAATATAATTCCATACTCACAGAAACCATATTGACATGGAACCCACAAATAAATCAAATCTTACAAACGAATTTATCGAAAATAACACGTCAAATCATTTATTTCTTATTCAATCTCCGCGAGACGCGTACTAGTTTGGAAATTAATGAACTAGGGAATCATTCAGATAAATAACTGCCCGAGACGTATAGTTTACAAAAGAGTTTCGACACCTCCCTTGTAGCATTTGATTGATCCGTCATTATTAATATTAATAGTGATCGCGGTCTTTCAATACTTATGTGCACGTTTCGTTGGAATTACTAATATTGATGAATTATCCTTGTCTTTTATCTAACCCATGCAGTTAATTAGTGTAAATGGCAATTCCGATGTTAAAGATTTTTATCATTACACCGGGTCTAACAGGATCATGGTACACCCCCCTTTTCTCCTTTAGTTTTGAAGATAATTATTGATTTAAATTTGGGATATTCTATATACATAATGAGCGGCACTTTTTGACATATAAGCGATTTTTTTGCACTATCCGTTTCGCTGGAAGTACCACTAACTTTCGATTTTTAAATGGAAACACTATATATTACTGCATTTTTGAATTCTGAATAATTGATATTTCAAACGTAATTTTTTTTTATAATTTTTAATTTTCCATTTACCTAAGTGTGCCATGACGGTTCTGATTTATTCTAATTTAGCCCTCGTATTTCTATATATTGCATTTATATAAAAGAATACCCGCACTACATATATTAAGGATTTGCATATTTAATGAGCTCTTATTACTCTCCTTCAGTTCCAAATAGACTATAGACACCTTCTGATGTCACGAGAAACCTTATAGACCGAGAAGTAGTGACAGATTTTCAGACGTGATCTTTTTATCTTTTTATATTATCTTCTTGCATATTGCTTTTATATTATCTTCTTCATATATATATATATATATATATATATATATATATATATATATATATATATATATATATATATATATATATATATATATATATATATATATATATATATATATATATATATATATATATATAAAAATATATATATATATATATATATATATATATATATATATATATATATATATATATATATATATATATATATATATATATATATATATATATATATATATATATATATATATATATATATATATATATATATATATATATATATATATATATATATATATATATATATATATATATTTATATATATATATATGTAATATATATTTATATATATATATATATATATATATATATATATATATATATATATATATATATATATATATATATATATATGTATATATATATATATATATATATATATATATATATATATATATATATATATATATATATATATATATATATATATATATATATATATATATATATATATATATATATATATATATATATATATATATATATATATATATATATATATATATATATATATATATATATATATATATATTATCTTCGTCATATATTATCTTCATAACCATACATTGCTACTGTCCTATAGAACATATAGTGCGAAGAGCCTCGAAAAATTTAGAACTGCGAAAACTATTGTCACACCTTGTATGTGACAAGAGTTTCGCTTCGAAAAGTTAAAAAAATCGTGGATATCGGAAACAGGGGTGTCCCGGATTTCTTGAATTTTTTATCATCAGAATGTGCATATTATAATACCCTCCAAAAGGCATATCGAGTAAAATCACGTCTGAAAAATCTGTCACTACCTCCCAGTCTATTAGGTACGTAGGAAAAAATTTCTCGACGTAATTTCTATGCTCCTAAATTTGTAGAGTTGCTCAGATCAGATTGCATTGTAATTGCATCTATATGTTGAATTATAAATTAGCAACGAGAACAAGAAAAATAGATTTTCTTATTATTTATTTTATTTCATGTGATACAATGTTTACTCCGATTAAATACGGAAAATTATTTAATTCAACAGTTTGCTGCTTACTCTATTTGAGCGATTTGAGCTTGAATGTTTTGTTTCAAGTGGTTAAATTATTTGAGGATTGTCCGCATAAACTGTATATAATTCGCCCCAAAGAAAGTAGTCGAGTGGTGTTAAATCGCAGCTCCGGGGTGGCAAATTAACATCTCCAAAATGGCTAATTACACGATTGTTAAACTTTGTGCGTAAAGGTTGACGGCGAGCGCGGAGGTGCCGGTGTGGCGAGTCGCACCGTCCTGCTGCCACCTTCATCGAGGTCGATGTCTTCCAATTCCTGTCACAAAGTCATTTATCATATTTCGGTAGCGGTCGCTATTGACCGTAACGGCACGACCAGCTTCATTCTGGAGAAGAAGGGTCCAATGACGCCACGACTACAAAATTCACAGCATTTACGACATGTGGATATTCCGTGCCCCAAATCCTACAGTTTTGCTGGTTGACGTAACCGCCAAGGTGAAAATTCGCCTCATCCGCAAAGATTTTTCTTGCAAAATCAGGATCATCGTTCAACTTGTCTAAAGCACAATCAGCAAAGCGAAAACGTTGTTGATGGTCAACTTGCGTCAACTCCAGAACGAGCTGGACATTGTACGCATATGTACATACCAAGATCTTTGAGCAGAATCCTTTTCAACATGGTACGGCTAATGTTCAGTTGTTTAGTTCTGCGCTGAGTTGATGTTGACGCGTTAAGACCCACACTTTCCGCCACAGCAGCAACTGCTTCAGGTGTACGCCTAGGATCAGCATGCGGAACATGTTTCACGTCCACCAGCATTCCACTTCTGCTTATCGATAAAATTCTTAATCTAATACCGTGATTTGACGGCGCCTCATTTCTTCAAAACTTTCTACGCAAATTTCGCGCCGTCTCGCCAACCACAAAGCCACACTCAAAGTAAGTTTGAAGTATTTCAAAACGTTGTACCAAATTAAAGCGATACATATTCTGTCAGCGGAAGGTTAAAACTAAACAACTGTCAATCATTAATTCATGAAGTTCAAGTCGGGAGCGTCATTAATAGCACGTAGTTTAAAATTCAACATATAGATGTCCCACAAACAAAATTTTATAAAATGGCTTTTGTTCGTCAATTTGGAGAAGCCGCACTTGAGAGATTGCAAAGTTAACCCACGCTTCTCTATTTCAACCAAGGTCAGTAAATATATTATCACTGGCCTTCTGTTTACTCTGATGTATTTTTTAAATTCCCAATACCCTGCCAGGCCCTCATGTATATTGCAAGCCGTAAAACATGCGGATAAAGACAAAGATGAAAGAAGAGAAGCACCCAGTTAACTTAAGCACTGGCCTGTAATGAAATGGTAAAAAGGCGGTTTTGAGAACGTCTGGAGGGTTACTAAATCTCTAATGTAGTTTACGCCATTGTTAAGGGTCTCTTACGGTCGTACGTTGAAGAACTAACTTCCTCACAGTCAGTCTTATTCGTTTGAAGTTTGAATAGTAGAGACAGTGTGCAGCCAATACTTTTAGAATTACCATCATAGAAGCTGCGTGAAAACAGTGTGATGTATCTATCAAAGGGCCTACCATATGTGTAAATTAATCATATCAACATTATCAACCCTAAAATATTTTTCTGTGCAGTCGAATGCGAAGTAGGCATTTCGCGTCCTCCGTAGTGGCCGCGAAATTCGATTTCGCGTATATAATACCTATTATTAAGTTATTCCATGCTTTAATTAGGTACTTATTTTATTTTTAGGGCAACGGAAAATTCTTAAAAAATTCCAGAGATTCCAACGTTGTATTTACCTAGGCGAAAATATGACATTACTGTGAAGAATACTTGAAAATTATAATAATAGAAAAGCGTGATCCACTAGCATACACTCATGTGCCTGGGCTCCATTGCGCTCTACAACCACAAGGATGATCCAAGTGAGGGGCACTGCTACTACGATCATTTTGTATAGATGCAGAGGGGTCAACAGAGGGAGATGAGCGATTCACTTTACTTCATAGCAATTTGTTTCAATGTAAATCAGCTGTAGCTGTCAGCTGTACGAACACTGACTTCATAGAGGAAGATGAAGAAGATTCTTCTTGAGATTTCGATAAGAAGTCTATTCACAATGAAAACTAAACACTATGTCCCTCTATTAAAGATATTCTACATCTCTAAAGGTTCCGGTTCAAGAGCAGTACAACAAAAATAATTAGTTTTAAAGTACTAATATACATTGTCTATAATTTACTTATCATTTACGCATTTACTTTATTTCTGTTATTTGCTGTACTTGTTCTTTAAAGATTCTGCGTAGATTATATTTTAATTGAAAATGAGTCGTCTTTTTTGTTTCTTATGTTGCTACTTTACATTCAATATTCAATCCTAAAAGCGGAAATCGCGAGAGCTGCATAGGGAAAGTAAATATATCAATGGAAAGCTCATTTTATGCCCTACAACATTTAATTTGTTAATTATTGCGATATCTTCTACCTAGAGTCGTCCACGTCGCATACAGAAAAGGTGTTGATTTTTTTTACTTCTCCCGGTTTTTCGGTTTCTGTGTCATCGGAAGTTGAGATATAGCAACTGTTCGCGCTTTAAAAAAAAGATAGCTCATTCATTCTAGTTTCATTTGGTGACCATCCCGAAGGATTTAAGCCAAACGGTTCTTACGCTACGCTTGTTCCAGTAGGTTAGAACGCTTCTCCAGACTCTTCCAGAATTCCAGGAAGCCGGCACGGGAAAGTTGGGAACTTTTGATATGTTGTTTAGTTGTTACGCATCAAGTAGAACACATATATTTATGCAAATTTCCAGCTTTACAATAATTACTTCCGGGTTCGAGGGATATTTGAACTAAAACTCCAGGGCTAATAACCTTTATGAATGAATGCATGCAAATGAAATGTGTTGCTACGCAATGCCTTTACAAACCATTTTCAATTTTACTCTGTTTTTAAGCAAATCGTTCCGAACATAATACGGCATTTAATTTACTCCGGCGTTTAATGTCCTATTAGTCTGTTATTTAATTCGTTTTTTTACACTTACGTTTTATTAATTTGACATCTATTAGGTATATTCAGAACGATAAGTTTTATAACAGAGCAAAAAGTAAAATTGTTTGTAAACCCAACGCATAGCAACTCATTTAATTTTTATTGGTGGTAATGGGTTATTTGTAATTTATATTTTAGAAATGATTTATTTGCATGGTTGTAAATTTATAATGCCCAAGGGGCAAATCCTTCTCAAAATGGGGTGGTTGTTTCAAAGTAACAGACTAGTAAGACATTAATTACTACACGTATATTTAATTACGCCCGGTATAAAATGAAAATTAACTTTTTCCAGAAATAACGAGTACAAAGAAATTATCTTCGAAACAACCTTCTATGCAAAAAAAGTTTATTAAAATCGGACCGTAGCTCGTAGGCTCGGAAAAAAGTAGTATAAAATTTGCGACAAATTTATAGTGATGCGTTAAATTTGTCCAGGAGTTAATTTGAAACATCAAAGATCATAGTTAATAATAATAGTTATATGAGATTTTGACTGTAGCGGTTGTAGTTTGAACTTGGCAAGCGCATCTTCCAGAAAATAGAAACAATCAGCATTCAGTTTAAACATTTCTAGTGGTGAGCTGAACGTGAAATTCTTAGTCATTGTTCTATAATCTTGCTCCGTGAAAACTGTGTTTGCGATTAACAGAAATCTTGCATATTTTTTGCGTATGGACGGAAATAGTTTAGTGGATTTCGATTAATCATTTATGGTGGAGGTACTACTAGGCCAACACAGTTCCCACCTGGCGGGGGGTTCTTTACGCACTCTATCAAAGGGAATGCTACTGTAATCTATAAAGTAGGTAGGTACACAACTGAACACTCACAGCGGTCGAGATATAATGTGATTGAAATCTTATTGACAACATCCTGAGCTATCGTTGCTTCTAAATAAGAAAAAATGGGCAATTATGTTTATGGTTTACTACGTGGAGTGCGTCAATAAACATATTTGTTTCGAAAATATAGTGGCTTAGCACTTGGTGGCAATTCCTTTGTTTTGAAACGGTTTTATTCAGCTTGCCTTCGTATATTTGTTTGTATCTTTGTTTCAAATCTTGCAACAGCTTTTTCAACTACGTCCCGATGAGCTAGAGACTTGAATTTTGACAGGTGGTACATTTCAACAATAATATTGTCAAACTGCATATCGATGTCATCTATATCTTTAGTAATGTCGCCTTCTGCAATATCAGCTTCTTGTATATTCTCACAATTAATCCCCATCCATTCTTTACAAAAAATTGAACAAGTACCTAATATTCATTTTTTTTAAATATTTTTAATATTCAGATTAATAATTAAAATTCAGATAATTAATTTTTATTCAGAAAACTGTATTCCGATGGAAAATTTGATTCTCTACAAAAAGATTCATAGCAGATATATCGAGATTTTGCTTTGTTTACGAGATATATTGAAAAAAAACAAAAGGGGTGGTTTTTCACCCCTATCTTCCACCCTCTAATTTAATAGCACTCCGCGGTTTTTTCCGTTTTCATTTATAACCAATTGATCGATTGCTGCAATAAAAACCCGTGAACGTCTTAGTTCCTTATTGCCCTGTTTTTTTGACATAATCAATAACCTATCGATACAGTGTTGATGAGCAGAAGCAGACGATGGAGGAATTTTACCTACTCGGAAATTTAAACAGGCATACAAGCAGGTAATATGAGCATCGCCATCCGAGTTTCATTTGAGTGTATATTCTCCAAATTGCATAGCTTATGCATATAATAGGCACAAAAGTACTTTTACTTATATTACACGTCCGATGATGTATCTACGTGGCATATGCGTGCATATTATATAGAATGCAACTCTTCCAACTTCGAATCGCGATATCTTAGAAATGATGATTCTTAGAAAAAAAAGTATAAAGACAATTTTTGTAGATAATTTTATTATCTACAATTTGGCATATTTGTCTGGCATATTTTTTTGATGTAACTTACCGTTTACCAGAGAAATCCAAAAAATTTTGACCTTTGACCTTGAATAACTTTTTTAGCAGACATGGGATCGATGGATACTTTTGGTAATTTATTTGTAATGGTGTACCCAAGGTCTCTACCAAAATTCAGTTCTGTGCGAATTTTTGTTATTTGAAATGTCTATTTTGACCGGGCTATAGAAACTAGACCTTCCTGAGATTCTAACGTTTGATAAGAAATAATAAAACCATATTTCCAATAAAACCATATTTAAAATGTTTTTATTTTTTACCAAACGTCAGAATCTCAGGAAGGTCCAAGTTTGTGTCCTAATTATTTTGTAGTTTTTAGTACAACTGCTGATTTAAAATAAAACCGTTTAAGTTAAAAAAAATTTTACCTATTTTTATTTATTACTTCAGCACATATTATACGGGGCATTGAGTATGTTGCGTATTGTGTCTTATGAAAACGTATTCCAGGCTTGGGACACTATTGTTAATTTTGGTACGATTTCTGCGCCAATATCGCGTTCCAGCTGGTGCCACAGATTTTCCATAAGGTTGAGGTTAGGACCTTCATATCACATGTATTAATAATTTTTGACGTATGTTTGGGGACGTGATCGTGTTGGATTCCAAACAAACGGCACATTCTTTTCTGAAAATTGCAGCATTTTAGTCTGAAAGTCATCAAAATTTAAAAGCTACGAGGCCAGTCAAGAATTTAATTTTAATTTAAGACACCTAACCTTTTTTTACTAGAGTTACTAGAGTAAGTTCTTTTTTCGAACGAAATGTCTCTGCAGCTAATTTTTCTCCCGAATTACATTAATTTGTATTTTTAGAAAAACTCTATTTTCAAAACGCCGCGAAACTTAGGTTTGACCTTGAGAAATCAGAAATCAGAAAATAAAAGTCACGCGCCGCCACTGGTGGTAAATCTCAATTATTAATATTGGTGGCTAAGATCAAGATAAACTAAAATATTACTAAAATCCACCAACAATTTGACATCTGATACTTGGAGTAGTAAATATTGATTTCTACTATTGTTATAAACTTTAACTTCTTTGTAGTTATCCTTTTAAAAATAGGTATGGATGTTCGTTCGTATCAGTACGGCCATAAATCCGATAAAATATTAGTAGTTTAATATTTTATTATCCCATATATACTTTTATAATTTTATCTTTAAAAAATGTAGAACTTGACGGATATTTATAGTGGCAGTATAACTGACTTCATGCTTTTAGAAAAATTGAGAATCGTAAAATAAGGCATAAACTGAATTTATATCATAATATTCGTCCGTGTGCGTATTTTTATTCATGTAGACATAACGATAAATTCTAGACATCTATGAATAGTGTTCAATAATGGGAATTATAGCCTGATTCACTACAATAATTGCTCTGATAGAATAATAAAGGTAGCCCACACATAGTTTGTTCTTGATATTAGCACATAATTATTTGAATTTCAAATTTATATTTGATCAAATTTTCATTGGCTAGAACGAGAATCCTTTGACTTTTATTAGATTTAAACAGTCGAACAAAATATATGCACTGCTCTGTAAAATCGTAGCTATGTCAGTTCAGTAAATTTAAATTGCCTGAGCAGAGCACATTTTGCCTATATCCCTATCAGAATCAGAACCAACAGGCTTTTGTGAGATATTATGTAAAATAGGAAGATCACCAAACACCCAAGAATATCTGTATAAAAGGTGGTTTGGAATCATAGCTTTCGTAAATGATTTACTATTTATGTGTATGTTAATTTATATTTATTTAAAATAACTAGTCCAATTAAAAAGGTGAATAAGTCTCTGGTATAGTCTGATTGCAACTTACTACCATTACAATTTTCTTCATAATACATCTAGAATAAATTTGTGAATCCTTACCTTATCTTAACTAACGTTAGTAATATTATCGTTATTCCAAATTACCATATTAAATACCCGATTCTGGGTATCCTATAGAGACCGTACATGTGGCGTGCTCTGTGGCAGAATACGTCCCTATCGTGAGGAGAGCGCGTCTCCGCGACAGCGCAAATGTTTCAGATAAGCTCTTGTCTGTAATACTGCTTCAAAATTTGGAGACCTCGCTATATTAGTTACTTTAATCAATTGGAATCTGTCCATCGCAAAAATTTGCAATTATATTATATTCAAACTTAATGGACAAAAGTAATTATGTGTTATGATGATAGACTTAATCTAATGGGAATGAGATAAGATCCCCCTGCAGCATCAAAAGACAATGTGCTTATTTAAAATTTACATATAAACTTCTCTATGGTAAAATTCAATGTAATGAGTTGCTGTCTTTATTTAGCATAAAAGTGCTAAACTATACAACTAGATCGACTGAACTACTTCACTCAAGTCAATATCGCACAAATATACGGGCTTTACTCTATTGTGAGCGAAATTGTGAAGGCCATGAATTCACTACTACCATTTAACATTGAACTAAACTCTTCCTGTGTTTAATATTTTAAAGAAAAATTAATTTACGTGCTTACAATTTTTGTTACGTTTACTTCATGTATGCATTTATTTGTTATCTTTACCTACTTCATATTATTGTATTTTCTCTTAATTGTATCAGTTTGGTTATACCGGTAGATACAATAGCTATTTATGTAACCAGTTGGGAAAATTACTTTTTTTGTGTAATGAACAGATTTCTTCAAAAGGATGCGAGTTACACAAAATAATAAAAAAAAATCTGTTTTCAGCAATTTTATATTTTGTGAGAACAAAACTCTGAATTTCATACGTTCATACGTTTCATACGTGTAACAGATTATCAATTGCATAGCTTGTCATATTTAAATGTAATATGAAATGAACTTAACAAAATCAGTTGAGTCAAATTTTATTTTTCGTAACTGGTTGTGATAAGTAAGATGTTTCCTAACGTCAAAGGTTTTGAAAACTGTCAATTTAAATGTCAAAATTAGAAAAAATATATTAAATAAATTAAATCAAATAATAATAGATTTTAATAATACAATCAGAGAACGTAATATGTATATGTTACCACCAACCTACCAACAAGGTATGTAAGTAAAATATCTAAGTATTTGTTAAATAAAAATTGGTTAAATATAAATTAAATCGAAATTTGTTAAATCATTATTTTCACCAATCTTCACTTTTTTCCAGTAAGAGTGGCAAATAAAATGTGAAATAAAATAAGAATTCTCCAATTTTGGTATTAGGATTTCTAAAAAAATATCATCACTGATTACGTCAACATTTAAGGGTATTTTTGAGTAAATAAAAATATTTGTTTTTGTTGACACAAATAATAATATTTGTCAATGAGTGTTGGTTACTTATTTTAAGTTCGAAGTGATTGATGGTGGAATTCCTTTTAAGATATGAGTAATTTCACACATTTTTTCTCTTTACTGTATATTTTAATCCCTATGAGGATTGCTTCTTCCAATCGCATGGTTTGTCAGTTTATTATTATACGAAATATGTAATATATTATTAATCTACGAAAAAACGGCCCCAATATGTGCATCAGTTCTGCGCTTCCTGACGGGCTTTCATACGATGCACTTGCAATATATCTAATGCACTCGCAATATATTACTGTTGGACTGAATTTCATTACTTACAGTGATTTTTACGGAATATTCAGACTGGTTCATCGATTTTTGCCTTAACACATTTGTCGTGAATATGTTTTCAAACGAATTTTTCGTTTCCTGCATATTGAAAACATGCTTTTACGCTTCTTAATGCTGGTTTCAGACAAATATATATTTAAAATCACATTTTATATATGATATAATTTATATATGAATAATGATACGCGACCCCAAAATTCCCAAGATACCGATTTTCCATTTTCGAGCCTCCATCTTCAATATTCTATATTTTGCAAAAAATTCGTGTTTTGCGATCCTAAAAATTTCCAAGACACCGATTTCGAAAGGGTTTGAACTTGAACCCAGGTCATTTGGTCGTGGATCCAATTTTTATGAAATTTTGATACTGCATGACCATCTCGATGTGGTAGAAAGGTATCAGTAGTAGAAAGACACTTCTTGAAAAAATGGATATCAGAGCATTGCGAATTAAGTATTAAAAAAAATACTTCCGTATATTGTCAAAACAGACCAAAGTATTTTCAGATGAAACGTACTTGCATAGTGGATAAACATCTTCTAATAACTGGACCGATGATTCTACAAAAGGATTATTTACAAATATATCTAAAGGAGCAAGCTTAATTATTATTGTACTTCCAGGAGGAGAAATGTGGATTTTATATCTGATGGTCTCTTAATATTTAAATCAGGTACCAAATCTGGTGATTTATTCAGAAATGAATTCGGAAAATTATGGTAAATGGTATTCCAGATCTATCATTGTAATAACCGATAATCCGCTTTCTTAGATATTTATATAGGAGCTCGATTAACCTGGACATACTGTCCAGGTAGAGGCCATAGTTTCCAGGTTAATCGAGCTTCTATATCAATATTTAAGAAAGCGGAGATGATAGAATTACTCATTAAAAAATATTAACTGCCGTGAAACCTGAGCTATATGAATTGATTAATGAATAATGACAGTAGTTGACTATTTATATTATAGGCCACAACAATATTGTTATTTCTATTTCTATTGATTCACAATAGGCCGAATTGTGTGCTATTGTATTATAATTTGTGACATTTATGTATTGGATTGTAACTATATCCAACAACACTCAAATGGTATTTTCTCGACTGATGTGTTACCAGAGACAACCCTGAGATGGTCAAGTATGTGTATTATTGCAGTTCGCAGTACTAAACTGGTCCAATGTTTGGGAAAGTGAAAGCACCTGCTTTGACAAACGATTTGATGCGCGCGGTGCATTCCCATTTAATTTTTATACTTTTATTTATATAATTTAACCTGAAATTTAATTGAAAAATAAAACCATTGTAAATAAAATAAAAAGTTTTTACAGAAAAACTAAGCGTTTACCGTTACAGTGCTTATACGCGATTGCGATAATTATGTTCTAAATCCATAAAAATGTATGGGGGTGCGATTTCTTCTGATGGACTGGATTTTACTGGTTGGCACGCAAATAATGTAGGAACAGCATCTTGTCACAGCCTCTAAGTTATAAGGTTAACGAGAGTCACTCGAAAAATGACGATTGCAGATTAAGTAGTTTTGAAGTGATAAAAGCCAGACAGGTATTTTATTCTCATTTCCTGTAGACCTAAGAAAACGAGCACATTAGTAATTAAACATCTTTAAAACTGGAAACACAAAACTCACTTTTGGTCATTGGTAGGAAAACTGTGCATTTTCTCCACTTCGTCCAAGTGGAAACAAGACAGAATTTTTGGAGCATGTTTATAGAACACTTAAACTAATAATGTTTATAGAACAGTTAAGTTAATAACAGACGCAGTGGCACTTATATGTTGGAAAATGGTAATAAAAATGGTAAATTATTTGGAAAAATTTTACCTATAGGAAAGAGTTGTTTATTTTTGTGCCAGACAGGGCGTAAAGTCGTTTTGATCGGGTCAATAAAACATTTTTTATAAACATGTCATAATTTTTTGTACATAAAAGTGAATAACCGTATAAACTTTAATTCTAAAGCTACTTGCCAAAAATAGGCTCATTACGAAGTATGGAGCTCAAAATTAGCAATTTACTGAATTTACTAATTTCAATATGGCGTGATACTATGGAACGCTCTCAAGAAGAGGAACAGAGGACTTATAACCTAAATAAGGCGGTATGGCAACGCTTAATCTGTAAAACACCTTGACAGCCAAGTGAAGAAATATATATTTCTGCACGCAGGAAGTTCTTCTATAAATGTGTACGCAGTTTTCTCAAAACCAAAACTTAATTATTATCGTGACCCCATGAACATAAGAAACTTTTTCGTCAACTATCAAATAGGTACTTGATTTGCTTGATAATTAAATTACCGATTATTATATCTTCTTACTAATTATTCCTACTCCACTATTAATTTCAATAGACATGATTATCTTTAAAAATCTTGGTCTTTTTAAATTTTTATATAGTGACGTCAATCAAGTTATCAAGTGACGTGAATATCGGCGTGATATTAATTATATTTTCACTACTTGTGACGTGATTGTGGGTTTATTAAAAAGTCATACATATATGGGAACCGAAGAATGTTCAGCATTCTAAAGGTTGAGATTGTATTTTTAACTTTAAATTTGCTGAAAATGCTCTGGTGTATTTCCCGTCAATTTCAGACCGGAACTAACGTCAAACAAGTATGTCGTTTATTATTTTAAAACAAAAAGCCTCACCAATTGACAGTTGAAAACTACTAACTACTTGCAATTTACAAGAGTAGCGCTATATATACAAAAAAAATCTCTAACTCCAAACTCCTACAGAACGGAAATCATGACTGGTTTTCAACTCGATTTATCTGTGACATCTAGCATGATAGCCCCTTGAACGTGCAATTCCCGATATATTGCTCGCAAAGTGCTCCTTAAGTAGATCTAAAATTGCTTCTTTTGTTTCATTGAAGGTGAAGTTTGCTCTTGAAAAATTTTACTTGAGGAAATTATCGAGTTTCTGGATGAAATTGGCAGTCAAGTAGGTGACACAGCACATGCGAGAGCCCCGAGAATGTATTTTTAGATGGCAAATGATGTGCATTGGTCCATCATGTAAAAATAACCATTTATTCCGAAAATAAGCAAATGGAGTGCAATATCTGTCGTTCACATTTTAAATATACACATTTCGTTTAACGTTTTATTATCCTTCTCAGTATTTTAGACATACGATAACAGAAAACTCTTGAATACCGTACTGACAGGTCAAATTAAACAGAGAAAAAATTAAAATTACAAAATTGTAGTGTCATCAGTACATTCATGTATTAGACTAGATTACTAATTGATGATATATATATATATATATATATATATATATATATATATATATATATATATATATATATATATATATATATATATATATATATATATATTAGCTTTGAAATTCTTTGCTATTCATATTTGTTTTGTGAAAAGTAATCTTGGGTTTGTAGCATTTCATTACATAGAGAAATAAGCAAACAGACAGTGCTATATCTGGACATACATACGGAAACATGATCAATGAAATAAATCGTATACTGCTCTGAAGATCCTCAATAAAGGTGAAAGAACTTGTACAACTTCTAAGTGGTTCGTTTCAATGTGTATAGTGGTTCGTTTCCGTATGTATGTCCAGATATAGCACTGGTGAGTATGTCTTCCTCCTTATTCGTCTATTTGCTTATTTCTCTATGTAATGAAATGCTACAAACCCAAGATTACTTTTCACAAAAAAAAATATATAAGTTTATATATATATATATATATATATATATATATATATATATATATATATATATATATATATATATATATATATATATATATATATATATATATATACATATGAATATATATGTCAAATTTTCTACTATGTATGTGCAACTTATCAACAATTTTTAGAAAATTTCTGCCCGTTGGATGGGGTTGAAATAAGAATCCCCGAGGTTATTTTTGCTACAATTTATTTGTTTGACAAAAATCAAGTATTCAAAAATATGTATCGGATAGCCTGGTTTATTTAAAACTTCTATCTGTAACTTTTTTGCTTAAAGAATAACCGTTTATATGAAAAATAAAATTCGTTACCATTCTCATTACAACACACGATTGTAACTAAGAAATATTTAAGTAGTAGGCGGCTGTTAATGTTGTTGATAAGTCGCACAATTGTAGAATGATTTCTGGAAAATTTGCGTAAACTTTGACTGTTATACTGTTACGGTCGCCTTTCACTAATTGACAACTAGAGTATTAAATAGTAGGTGTTTACAAACTCAAGAGGATGTTGGGTTGAAAGACGATTACACAATCTATTGAACAATAGTGGGTAGATAGATCAAAGGGCATGTATACTACGGGTATCTCTACGGGACATTGTTGCATAGAACATTATTGATTGGTGTAAGCGCATATAGTAGCCACTATGTCCTTATTCTGTGAGCGCGTTTAGGCTATCTGCAGTTTTATGGCACGTGACCTGATTTCAAGGCCATCGTATGTTCATATACTACGAGGCCACTTTTTCTTTCGTTTTCCCTTTGCTTCGTGGTAACGCGATATATTTCAAGGTTAAAAAGTGTTTTCTTATAAGAATGAATACGTTGCTATTTCCATAATATAGGGTGGGATATAATAAGAAAATCACTGTGGTGTGTTTTTGTGGTTTGTTAACTCGCACACATTCGATGGTATGTCGGATTCAACTTCTTGAAATATGTAAGCGATTTTTTTGTTGTTGCCATGAGGCCATTTTCTCTTTCTACCTTTTTGTGTTCTCTAGAGCCAGAGCCAGTGTTGCGTTCCTAATGTTGATTGAGGGACACATAACATTAGGCAACCTTTCGAAGCTGCTTCCATCAACTCAGCTTCTTACGTCGAGTATAGGTCACCTTTGTAACCACCTTTGTTAACAACTTGTAACCAGGATTTCTGAATCTGTAGCTTAGCAGCCTCATCTGTACTTGGTCACCGACACCAGTAACACCTAGGCATCCAAGGGCCATTTCTGGAATGCCGAATAGCTAGCTTACCACCTGAACCCTCGTTGGAATTCCTGCCACCGCATACCTTACTGAAGGATTGTCATCTCTCAGATAAGATTAATCTAAACATATTGACTTAACATTACTAGTATACCTATGTATATAGCCATTATACACCCTTGTTACAGTTTAACTACTCTTTCTAAATTAAAATTTCGTAGTATATTGATGAGCACCGGAATTTAAATGATGGTACCCATCATTTAAATTTAATACGTATTCATCTACATCATGATAATTTCGCAATTTGGATATGTTTCGGCAGTCATAACCCATTTCTTGTTAATATTAGTTGTTGGTCTTTGTGCACACTGACGCCTACACCGATAATAATGAATTGTATACAATATTTTACTTTATAGAAATTGCATTTAAGAAATGATATATCCGCGTTTCTAAACAGGCTGCTATTAAGAAGTATACATGGTGTGCTAGGATAATATATGAAGAGAATATATGAAGTCCCGGGATGATTCTTTAATATATCATTTAGTATCATGAGAATATGCATATGATAATACCCTCCAAAATGCATACTGGGAAAAATCACATCTGAAAATCTGTCCCTACCATCCGGTCTAACCGGTCCAAATTTTAAATATCAGTTTTGATAGATGCATAAGACGATGAAATAAGTAACAGATTCAATCTTACAATCCTAATTTAAAATTCGTTTTTTTCTTGGTTATTTTAATAATTTTACCTAGAATTTATAACTTTTGAAGAAAAGATAGTATATGATGTTCGGAGCATAAGATACTAAGTATATGTGTTGTGAGATCAAGCAGTTTCATCGCAGTATTTCGCATGGATGACAAACTCTCCACACTTGGCACATAAAGTATCACTTATTCTCCTAACATCCTTAAATACTTAAGGAGTTGCCGCGCAAAGGCAGTATGAAACTAACGCATCTCTTCAATGCAGCACTGCGACTCCAATACGTGACAATACAATGGAAGATTGCTGAAGTAATAATGATTCCCAAACCCGGCAAACCTGAAAATAGAACATCATACCGACCAATTTTCTTATTGCCGATTATTTCCAAGCTGTTAGAAAAGCTCCTTTTGCAGTCTCAATCCAATCATTAAAGAAAAGCAGCTTATTCCGTCCCACCAGTTTGAATTCCGTAACAATCATTTCCGTAATAAGCATTCAACCATGGATTAAGTGTGTCGAATCACCGATATAATTGAGAGAGCACTAGAAGAAAAAAAGATCTGCGTAACGATATTCCTAGATGTGGCCCACGCATTCAACCGAGTGTGTATTCAACCATTAGGGCCTGAAATACAAACTAAAAAATATTTGCCACGGCAAATTAGCCAAATTCTTCGTTCATACATCACTGTTCGTCACTTCAGAGTGAAATATGGAGAATAATATTCTGAACTCAAGAAGATTTGTGCTGGAGTATCTAGGGCAGTGTCTTTGGACCTGTTCTCTACCTGCTGTACACCAACGACATCCCACAAAGTGACGGATTAGTTACGGCAACATTCACCGATGACACTGCCCTGCTCGCTACTGACCAAGACTTCCAGTCAGCCACAAACTAACTTCAAACAGCAGTCAGCAATATCACCACTTGGACAAAGAAATGGCGCATCAAACTAAATGGGACGAAATCGATTCACGTTAATTTCACCAATAGGAAGTATGAGTATACTCCAGTGATTGTCAATCAGCAAACAATACCACATGCCAACGAAGCAAAGTATCTAGGCATGACTTTAGATGCAACTTCGATGAAAAACACATGTGAAGAAGAAACGTGAGCAATTAAACCTCAAATTCAGACAAATGTATTGGCTCCTCGGACGTCATTCTGAGTTGTCAATATACAACTAACTGATTCTCTACAAATTCTGAAGCCCACATTTGGACTTATGGCATACAACTCTGGGGATGCACTAAGAAATCAAACATTACAGTAATTCAAACGTTCCAGAATAAAGTACTTCGAAGCATCGTCAAAGCGCCATGGTACATTTGCAATGAAGGGGTCTGTCGCGACCTGAATATGCCTATGGTTGGAGATGAGATCAAGATTTGCAGCAAAACATCAGAAGAGGCTAGAAAACCAGGAAAACATCAAAGTCATATCACTTCTCGACAACAGACTTGTTCGACGGCTAAAGAACGAACCACGAACCAAGTGTCCCAAGTGATTAGTGTTATGTGGAGTGTGTCACCGGACACTCATCTAAGATAAGTCTAGGAACAGCTAAGTTAGGATAGAAGAAAATGTTAGATATAATTAATATAGTTACAATGTCCAACGTCCACGAACGCGTCTTTCTAAAAACATTCCTAACATCATAATATACCTACTATTCTATTATCGCGAGATAGATTTACAAAAACACGTTTCCTGAAAATACTCAATTAAGTATTTGGTTTTTTCCAATTTTGACTGTTAGCACCTCTCAAAAAAGTAGTAATCAGCCATTTCCTATAGGCCTTAACATACTCTATCCAATGGTGTACGTCTCATTTGGTTATACTTTATAATCGGTTTGTTGAATGATAGAGCGGCTATTATTTTACTCCACGTGTGGCCTCCATTAGCATCGATTACGGCTTGACAACGTCGAGGCATGTATATATTGTATATGCACTATTGATATGCTATATATTTAGACAACCAAAGGTATCCGGAATGCAGGAAATTAACAAAGTTCTACGAAGGTTATCAAAGTGACACGTAAAGGTAAACACCGGTAATATTAGAATAAGCAATAAGCATAATATACTCGAATCGTGTTTTAAAATAATCGTTGCTCACCTCCGCACTGTATTCACTCGCTACCGTGACATTATAAAAGATGTTATAATTTTTCTGTTTTTCGCTTTCGTATCCTATCGATTTTTACCTCGTAAACACAATTAAAGCTGACAAAATTTGCTAAAAAAATGGTCGTGAGAATTTTTGTCATAGGACTAAGCGTAAGCGACCTAGGGGCTTCTGAAGTTATGATTCTACATAAAATTTCATTAAAAATACTCCCAGTCTTGTCATAAAATTTGTAAACTTTAGCTCCGATATTAGCCATGAATTATAATAAATAATGTCATCTATAACCGAAGAGAAAAATAAAAATTCTTGTAGGTAGTTTCTATATTATGCGTTCACTTTCATGCAGAACTATAAAAAAAATGCGCGTTGGAACATTATTACTAGATGGAATATTATTTCAAAACATGCTCGAGACCCCCATTTCCCAAATTTTCGAAATCAAATTCAAGTAGTCGCTAAATACCCCTGTCAAATTAGACAAAAATAAGGCGATCGGTGGAAAAAATTCCTAGAGATTTGGATTTTTTTAAACGCTTCCTTTACACTTAGGTAGACATATATCAAAAGTCCCCGAGAGGTGGTGAACTCGAGGAGGGAAGGGGGAGAAAGATACCATTTTAAATTTTTCGCTTGTGTGTCAGAAACAATGACTTCTATCGGATTTTACCTCCTAACCACAATTAAAGCTGATCGTTGAATGAAGGTTCCTTCAAGCAACGAGCTGACAATATTTGCTAAAAGAAATGGTTGTATGCATTTTTGTCATGGGACTAACCGTAAGCGAGCTACGGGCTTCCGAAGTTTAGATTCTACAACACTCGGAGTAGTTTCCACAAACACCAAAACACTTTCACTTCGCTCGACGCGCGTTTCGCCAACCAAGTTGGCATCATCCGGAGACGATTAAAACTGATAGATTCTACATAAAAATGCATTAAAAATCCTTCCACACATTTAATTAGTTATATGGTATTTATATGGAAATATTGTGTGGAGAGCGGCGAGATAAAATAGGCTCGAAGTGACAAAGTTTCATCTTTGGCCTCCATGAGCAGTACTATCAAAATTGACAGTAATGTGGAGGTGGTTGTGATCCCCGTCTCATATTCCAACTAGTAGCTATTTGCAAGAAGAACAACTATGATCTAAAATACGTTCTCTGTTACGAACTGGCGCCTTCTCCATTATCTCTCTTTAATGAAAAGGGAATGTGAAAGACCAAGAAGTCCGCTTTATATGATATTTTCCCCGGAAATTCCGTTACTCTAGACGCCCTGACGTCTAGTCACACAGTTCACACTAATCCTAGTCATACATTAGTTCACACTAATGTCCCCTTCCTGACGAAAGGGCGTAACTAACATTTCAGTGATTTAATAGGAGTACGTAAAAAAACAAAAATAGGTGATACTTAAGTGACTGTAGGTAACACGAACTATCGTAATTGTGTTATAAAAATTTGGGTACAAAATCCGCAAGTAATTACAACGTTACAATACACGTTACAATAATATGTTTAAAAAATATATATATGTTTATCACTTTTTTTTAAAAAACAAACAACTGCAGAACATCCTCAGAACTAACATCGGATTCTGAACTGACATCATTCTCCATAGCTAATACGGCCCCCGTGTACCATATTCTACAATACATCTTTACCAGGCACCCGCGTTTTAAAACTTTATTTTCAGTTCTTAGTTCATTTGAATATACTATTTTTCTTGTAGCATCTCATACCACTAACACGTCCATTTTATGTGATTTAACACCTTTTGAACTACGTAAAACGTGCACGAAATAGCGGCAAGAAAATACAGATTTTGAAGTTAGTCAGATACGCCAAAGGTTATTCACCACTAACGGTAATAATTTCCTTCACGCGTACTGGCACAAGTGCCCTTACGCCAGTTTGTGAGAACTTTTACGCATTAACACATATACGCCATTGGAAAGCATGTTCATTATATGAAAAGTATCGATAATACTGTTACGCCACTTTGTGAGGCGAGAGATATGCCTGCCAAGTGATCATAGGCGGCGTATCTCAAATTTGCATATTCTATTGGTTACGCCCTTACGTCAGAAAGGGGACGATGTGATTGATGGTGGATTCCTGTTACATCGAATCAGGTGGAGGATGGGGTAGAGGATCAACCTTCTCAGGAATATTTAATTAATATGCGACTTACATAAAAAAAATATTATGGTGACTGCTGCTCGTTTTTGATGGCTACTTGGTCACTGCCAACAGCACAAAACGTGCAGTACAGAAACGTCGCACCACCACCACCGTATCAGTTGATATTGATTTCACTGAAGATATGATCGTCACTATAGACCGGGAGGTAGTGACAGACAGGTAGTGACAAGATCATATATGAAGATAATATACGAAAAAGAAAATATATGAAGTCCCTGGGATGATTCATTAATTTATAATTTATTATGAACGAAACGAAAATGCAGCATATGAGGAGGACAACTCGGAAAACTTCCATGGACCCGCCTGACCTACCTCCTCCTCTAATGAACTGTTGGACCCAATAAATTAAATTTACTGTTAGTTTTTCTCAAATTCCAAGACTAATTATGTTTAAAGCCGCTTAAAGTGAGAGAGTCACTTTTGAAACTTGAAAATATGGATATGGAACCCAGTGTAAACTATCGGGACAACTTTATCACGCATGTCAAGCAATTCTATTCACATTGTGTAACTCATTTGCAGAACTGGAGTACAAATTTAAGCGAATTAAAGCTTTTTGGATGGGTTAACTTGAGAAGCCAAGTTTCTTGGACTGAAATTTTAGCTTCATGTGAAGCTTTCAAGAACTACATAGATCTGATATTGAATCAGGATGAACTGTTCGATGAAATTAGTCTGGTACGAACCAACGTTACACAAGATAAAATTGCTGACTGGAATTCCAGAAATATTTGTGCTGAATATCGATGGCTCGAACTGTTGCAAATTGAAAACGGATTAAAAAATGTTAAGATTTTATGCGAGTTCATTTTTTGTCTGCCTGGGACCAGTGCGTCGCTTGAACGGTTGTTCTCAAATATAAATAACTATTGGAGTTCCGAAAAATCGCAGATGAAGTTATCTACTCTGGAAGCCATCATGCAAGTCCACACAAACTTCAATGAGACTTGCAGTGAAATGTTCCTCTTCTTGAAGGGTCAACCAAAAATTTTGAAGGCAATCCTTAGTTCCCAAAAATACGATTGGTATCAAAATGATCCGGATAGTCAAGCTGGCACGTCGAAGGAAAATTAACTTTTGCGTTTGTATATTGTATATATTATTATAGTTATTATTAAGTACATATTTTTATAAAAATACTTTGTTTCTTGCGTCTGTATACTTGTATACAATAAAAAAATAAACCTTTATTTTACAAATCCTGTGTACTTTTTTTTGTTCAAATATTATGGTCACGCTAACTATACTACTACTGCATAGGTGTATGTATGTTTGTTAAAAACGATTATGATGATTTTTCTCATATTTTCTGATATAATTTAAACATTTTATCGCCCCTAGGTGGGTTCCATACACTAAAGCGCCAAATCCTTGCGAGCTGAACTGCATGCCAAAAGGAGAGCGGTTTTATTTTCGGCACGCTACCACTGTCATCGATGGCACTAGGTGTAATGATGAGACATTGGACGTCTGCGTAGATGGAACATGCCAAGTAAGTATACATGATTTTATATACAGTCATTAGTCCGGTAGTTAAAACATGCAGAAGTAATTATACAGTGCGTTAGAAAAGTAACGGATAAATTCAATATTCCTTGAGTCTGACGTTTCTATCTAAAATCCTCGGACACTCGGTCTATTTTTATTTTTAATTCCCCTTATTCCTATGTAATAAACAATAGATGGCGCTCTAGGAGTTCCGGATGTGAGGTCGTCGATATTTTTTTTAAATGGCAACAATATACTTTTCCGGCAGGTTCTTGTAGACGAACTCTTTATGACACTAGAATCATGAAGTTCTAGTATGCAGTGTCGTAGCTGGGAACTATGGCGCCCAGGGCAAGCATCATAATTTTGCGCCCCCACCCTCCCTAATGAACCTCCCCTCCCTAATAAAATAATATCCCCACCCTCCCTAATAAAATAATATCTAGCATCACTGTGACGTATTCAAAATTTAGATATTCCTAAGAGTCCACTCAATGAACTCTATATGGGGTAAAACTGGTAGAAGTTTGTAAAGTTCCTCACGACTCCTCACGTCCTCGGTTAAAGCACGTTTTTTGAAATTATGTTTCTCTTGTCGGTCCTATAACTCGCTTATAGGGCTGAGGAAAGTCGTTAGTCCTACGACAAAAATGTATATAACTATTTTTGTAGTCAATTTTGTCAGCTTTGTTAATTTGGGTAGGGAAGTAAAAATCGATAATAGTCGTTGCCGAGATATAAGCGACAAACTGAAAAATGGTACTTTTAACCCCCCCCCCCCCCCCACTTTGATATATGTCTACTCGAGTGTAAAGGACGCGTATACAAAAATTTCTCTCTAGGATTTTTCTCCAGCGACTTGTCTAATTTGACTGTGCTAAAAATTTTCTAATGGGAGTTCAACGTGAGACATCCTGTATAGATAGATAAGTAGGTAGGTAGATAATTTATTGCTCTAGAAACCATCGATATTTTCTATATTTCTTATAGCCCTCCAGTGCAGTTTAAATAATACCCTGTTTAAGTGATGATATCCAGAATATAATGCCATTACGTGATCTTAAAATAAATTGAACATGAAAGAAGGAAAAAATAATATTTATAAACGAAACACAATGACGAGAGTTTTTTTACATAGATTTTTTATATGAAGTTCCAGAAATTTCGTATTTCTGTTCAGTACATTTGTTGCCTATTTTTATTAAACGACTTTCATTAATGTTAAAATTTCTGGTTGTAAAAATCATAAATACTGTTTTGGATGTGTTAAGCAACAATTTATTAATATTGAACCGGTCTATGCATTTGTTTACCAATTATTGTAATTTAGTGGTGGAATTTATTATTGCTAAATCCTCGCACAAATAGGTTATGTCATCTGTAAACACAATAAATCTATTAGAAGTATTTATTATTTCCGGTGTCATTAACAAAACTTAAAAATAATAGGGGTCCTAAGATAGACCCCTGACGGACGCCCTTCTCTGGAATAGACACAGTTTACATCTACAATTTGTGTTCTTTTATATAGGTAAGACAATAACCTGTTGTTTATTTTTGTTCGAAGTCCATAGGCATAGGCATTCAGTTTTTCTTCAAGCAGGGCATGATCGAACAGGTCATGCCTTGCTTTTAAGTCCATAAATCAATGTTTTTTTATTATTATCAAGAGACGTAGGTGTAGAATTTGGTGATACATTGTATTATAGTAGTTATAGTCGTGTATTATAGTATTATAGTCGCACTTTTGTTTTTTCTAAATCTGGAAAATCATATCCGGTTGTCATGGATATTACGTCAATTTAAAAAAAACATATATTTATAAATTATATAATTAAATAGATTTACAACAATTAAATTATATATTATTATTTACAACAGTTTTAAGATTTATCTTTCATCCTTGTCATTATGCGACAAAGATGCAAACACTTGTATCTTTGTTGTTAATATGTTGTGATAATTTTTTTGTAAGATTTTTTTAAAATGTTTGGTTAATATCAGTTGTTTAAGCAGCTATTTATTGCGATCGAAAATGTAGGAGATGAACCAGAACGGTATAAAAACCAAAAATGGAATTCCGATGAAATTAGGCAAACAGAATAAATTTACAATGATTGTGTAATTGAATATTGCTTAAAAACTTGTTTAACTGGTCATTGTTTATGACCTAGTACACGCTGGGTAAAGGTAATTATTTACAAACGCTTAATGCTTATAAATATTCGAATTATATACTATTAGTGATATATAAAGGTATAAGAATAAGTCTGTGATACTATGTAATAACATCCCTAATAATTTTTCAATATACATATAATCAAAAATAATAAAAACTCGGCTAATAATAGTAATACTAAAATTGCTCTTGGTTATTATACACTGTGTTCATTTTAAAACTTACCACCCCCTGTAATGGAAAAACCGCAACTTATTTAAGAAAGCGCCGGGACCCGTCAATTTTTGTTTTAGGGGCGAACATTTCTGACAGGCAAGGTGTCTTGATATGTTCATCCCCCTAACCCCTAGCAACCTTTAAAATCTTAAATGGAACCAAGTGTCATACATCATTTGAAAGCCCTTTTCATTGCGAACAGTGCATCATCAGCAGTGCATCATTTTTTGAAATCGGATGGGATTTTAAAAAAATATTCAAATTACACAGTAAAATTTACCACCCCCTGTAATTGAAAATCCGCAAAATATTTGAGAATTCGCCGGGAATTTTGCCCCCTATTCATCCCCTAACTACTAGCAACCCCCAATTTTAAAATCTTAAATGGAACTACCCTACGTGTCACATCATAAAATAGCACTTTTAATGGCAAATACAGTAGTGCATCACTTTTGGAAATTTATTGAGATTTTACAAAATTATTTAAAAAACATTTAAAAAATTAGAAATTAAAGTAATAACTAGCTAATAAATTTGTTATTTATTAAGTGTTCAAAATGTTCACAATTTCATTCCATGCAATAATAAAGACGGTGCTGAAATTCCTCGCGCACTTTTACAAAAGTTTCTTGCCTGATATTCTTGGCTGCACGTAGCTGTTACACGATTTTTTAGATCTTCAATCTTTCGTGACGGTGTTTTGTAAACCACTGATTTGAGATACCCCAATAGGAAAAAGTCATTTGGACTGAGGTCCAGAGATCTCGCAGGCCATTCTATCACCCCTCTTCTTCCTATCCACCTGTCAGGTAATGTGACATTCAACCACTCACGCATAAGTCTAGCGTATTGTGCGCAGGTGCACCATCTTGTTGAAAGTGGATTAGGTATTCCTCGAGTAAAGGATTTTCTTGCTGATTTACTTGATTTTTCAATGATTCAGTGATCAAGTGCAACCAAGTGCATCAATTGTATCCCGAAGCATATTTAAATAAACATCGCCCGTAAGAGAACCGTTTATAAATAAAGGACCTATTATGGTGTTGCCTAAAATTCCCGCCCAGACAATTACTTTTTGGGGGTATTGAGTATGGCCTTCACAAAATACATAGGGGTTAATCTGACCAATAACGACAATTTTCCTTGTTCACTTCACCATTTAGGAAAAAAGTACATTCGTTAGTAAAGCAAATATTTTTAAATAGATTGTAATGTATGAATCTGAATTTTTGTTACATTGTGTATTGGTGCATTCGATATTCCAGTTTGATTTCAAACTTTTCTAATGGAAGTAGTTCGATCTATCACAAAATGACCCATCACTTGAATCTGCGCTGCGTTATCTAAAACTCTAGGCTGATTTCGTTTAGCATTGCCTACAGATCCAGTTTCCTTGAACTTTTGCAAAAGTTGTAGCACATAAACGTGGGAAACATCCACATTTGCATTGTTCTTCGCGCATATTCATTACTACCACCGTAAATCAAAACCATTTCAATTCTTTCGTCTATGGAATACATAACTGTACTTGATCCTCGTAGTTTTTAAAAACCAAGTGTAATACTAACACACCAATAGGTACTTAGGGGATATGTTTTCACGTTCCGCCCCAAAAAAGACACAAGCTCACTTTGTTTTTTCAAACTTTTCACTGTTTTCACATTGTTGTAAATAATCAAAGGGCTTCTATCAGGCAAGAAAATTTTGAAATAGTTTGCGAGGAATTTCAGCAGTCTATTATTGTATCGTAAGAAATGGTGAACATTTTGAACACTTAATAAAATAACATAAATTTATTAGTTAGTTATTACTTTCATTTTAATTTTTTTAATGTTTTTAAATAATTTTGTAAAATCTCAACAAACTTATGCACTGCTGTATTTGCCATAAAAAGTGCTTGTTATGATGTGGGGTAGTTCCTTTTAACATTTTAAAATTGGGGTTGCTAGGGGTTAGGTGATGAATATATCAAGACCCCTTGGCTGTCAAAAATGTCCCCTCCTAAAATAAAAATCGATTCGTCCCGGCGAATTCTCGAATATTTTGCGGTTTTCAATTACAGGGGGATGGTAAATTTTATTGTGCAATTTGGATATTTTTTTAAAATCTCATTCGATTTCAAAAAAATCATGGACAGCAGTGCAAAGAAAAGGGCTTTCATATGATGTATAACACTTGGGGTAGTTCTATTTAAGATTTTAAAATAGGGGTTGCCAGGGGTTAGGGGGATGAACATATCAAGATACCATGACTGTCAAAAATATTCCCCCTAAAACAAAAATCGACGGGTCCCGTCGATTTCTCAAATACTTTGCGGTTTTTCAATTACACGGTGGTAAGTTTTAAAATGAACCCAGTGTATATAAATTGTTTAATGTGTACCCATTTTAAATTCTACAAAATCCCGATGTATATTTCTCTCAAGAATTTTAAAAGCCTGCCAAATAAATACCTTTAGCCTACTTATAGGATCCAAGGATCCGCAGACATGCATTATTCCTTTACACAATTAATTTGTTAATATTGATTGATGACTGGGATACTTAAATTTGACTCTTGTATCCCAACTTCTCGGCGCCTGAAGTGGCCTCAATATCTTGAGATGCTCGTTCTCATAATATGCCGATTTCTTCAAGCAAAGTTACCTTAACTTGGAGACTTCATATTTTCCACTTTTCTAGCAATGAATCGAAAGAACTGTTTGGCTAATATATTGGTCTGATAATATACCTCATACTTTTCAACAACTATATCAACATATAAGGTTACGGTCAGAGTGTATCCGATTTCCGCACTGGCGTATACGGCCGATTTGCACGGGAGATTTTGTCGGCGATATTTTGGTCACACACGTAAAACAACCAATATCGATTTTGTCGGCCATATTTATGGTCATACAACACACGTAAAACAACCAATATTGCACCAGTTTTTCATTACAAAATGGACGAATTAGTACTGTTGTCAGAAATCTTTTTTTTGGTTTTTAGTAGACAGAAACTCTTTATAGTTTAATTCGTCTGCTAACACGTGCAATAAGTTTTCTTGTCACGTCCCTGTTATGATAACTTTTATGTAAGACGCCCCATAGTGGTTTGGGGTCAAAAAATAAAGAAATTATTAGTTCAATATCAATCATTTTCCTAAAAATTCACTCCGCGAACCTTGTAAGACTATCAAATTTATTTGATTACAACTCGCGTGCTGGGCCGCGGATATGACCGTTTTAATTTCATGCATTTGTATTTTAGGCCATTATCGGTCTAAGTCATATATGGGTGATTTCATCAGTGAGAACTTATCAGAACAACTTTGAAGAACGGAAAAATACATAGGCTTATTAATTGCCGTTGATTAGCCGTTAATTAATCGTGAAAGTGATAATTTAACCGTTCATTTCTAAAAAAATATTGAATATTCTGCTTCACGTAACGTTAGCAGAACATCTTAACAAATGGTGTAAACCAAATTTGAAAAAAAATGTAAGTAGAAAAACAATCAAAAAAATCAACTTTGAAGAACGGAAACATGCATGGGCTTATTAATTGCCGTTATTAAACGTGAAAGTGATATTTTTAAATATTTAAAAAAATATTTTTGTTAAAAGTATGCACATAGGAATTTGCCGCTTTTTAAGCGTAAACAAATGGTGTAAACCAAATTTGAAAACAAAAATTAAGCGAAAAAAACAAACGAAAAAAATAAATTTTGAAGAACGGAAAAATGCATAGGCTTATTAATATTAATTGCCGTTAATTAATCGTGAAAGTAATATTTTAATAGCTCTTTATTTATAAAATATATTTTTGTTAAAAGTATGCACATAGGAATTTGCGGCTCTTTAACCGTATACAAATGGTGTAAACCAAATTTGAAAAAAAAAATCTTAGGGCAAAAAAATCAACTTTGAAGAACGAAAAATGCATAGGCTTATTATTATTAATTGTCGTTAATTAACCGTTCATTAATCGTGAAAGTGATAATTTTTCACATTAAAAAAAATATTTTTGTTAAAATTATGCACATAGGAATTTGCCGCTTTTTATAAGTAAAGCGTAAACCAAATTTGAAAAAAAAATGTTAAAGCAAAAAACAAAAAATTACACGGAGATAAATCAGTAGCTGGTATTCGTGATATTCTCACGAAATATTACTACCTACTATTCTTACGAATTTATGTGCGAGAGGGGGCTAAGTACTTTACTACGATTCGTAGCAGAAATTAAAATCACTGCCGTTTATTACTTTTCCTAGCAATTTATCGACGTATTTAACGCCGTAATTTTACTCCCAAATTAGTAAATTTTAGGAATTTATTGTTATCACGGAAAATATTAATACTTTAATGACCTGTTATTAATTCCGTGGGCTGTTCTGCTAAGTTCACGGAATAAAAATCGAAAGATCGTAATTAAAAATTGTAAAATTATCACGACGAATTCAATGACGTCGCGATTAACTGAGGGAGCTGGAATGGCTAATTCCTGAATGAAAGTTGACCTTCAAAAGCCATTTTCAAACGAGCGTAAGGGATGTTATGCTAAGTTCACGGATTAAAAATACAAACATCGTAAAATTAAAAATTGCAAAATTATCACAGCGGTGTCACGATTAATTCAAACGGCTAATTCCTGAACAATTAAGCAGATTGAGTATTATTTATTGTTAATAAATGGCAAACGTGAATATTTATTCAAATGCTGACATTCTAAATTTATTATTTATTCATGGAGAATGACGCGATAATATAAATACAATTTGCAGAGTAGGTATCTAATGAGAGATGCACTCATTGACTAACTCAGTAGGGCTAAATAAAAGTAAAAATAATTTTAATAAGATAACAGAATAAAACTACATACTTAATACGCATAATAATAATTTTCAATAATGTAATTTGCTCGAAGTGACCGCCATCTACGGGTAAAAAGTTATTTATCCTTCTTGTTACCCCATCTGTACCAGCTCCGGATATTTGGCCAGCAGGTAAAGTTTCAAAGGCTTCTCTTACACGGGTAACTAGGTTTTCTTTGGAATAAACTGGCGTTGAGTACACTTTTTCTTTTATTGCACCCCAGATATAAAAATGTGCTGGTGACAGATATGGAGATCTTGTTGGTCAATCCCAGGGTCCTAGTCGTCTAATCCACTTGTCTTCAAACATTTCATTTAATTGGCCGTACACTTCGTTTCCAAAAAAACGGTGGAGCACCGTTTATCTGATACCAGCAGTTTCTTAGTTGATCTAGAGGTAGATCCTCTAAGAAATCTGTTACACCGGTTCTCAAAATATGGAGGTGTCTTTGTGTATTTAAATTGTACTAGTAAATAAAGTACCTCACCTGATTGCCTTTAACTAAGCAAAATACGTTGACACTAAACTTGTGTTGAAAATTTCTTTCGCGGATGACATGTGGATTTTCTGATGCCCAAAAGTGTCGATTGTGTCTATTAAAAAGACATTCGTTACTAAATTTCATCATCTGTTCAAATTATTTTGCGTAAACACGGAACTTCTTGTGTTCGCGGTACAAAATTGAATTTAAATAGATGCTGACCATTAGTGCTCAAAATCCTTTGGAAGGAAAATTTTGAAATGCCTAAGTCCTGTTCAGCTACACGAATTGATGATTCAGAGTAAGCATGAAAATATGCCAAAACATTGACGATGATAAAGATATCGCCAGTACTAATTCCAAATAGTAGCCAGGGTCGGATACCCTTTGTTTTCGCATTTCACAAAATTATTTTTTAACATAACTTAAAAAATACTGTATTCATTTTTCTGATGGGTTCTACAATTAATAAAATAGGTTTGTTTAGACATTATACGTAGGCACATACAAATTTTAATAATTTATATAGCAGTATCCTCAATTGAAGCTTTCATCTGGAAAAACATCTGAAAATCATCAGATTCCTCTGGAGATTGATAATAAATCTTTCACCACCATTGATAAGAATTTGTCCTAGTTTTCTACATTCTTCTTCGTATTTACTTACTTTTACAATTGCCTTCGACCAGTCTTCTTTTGAAATATTTAAAAATTCTTCTTTAATAAGTTCCACGACTTTTTTATCGAATTTTGGAAACAAATTTTTTCTACGATCTCTCATTTTAATTGTGACCGAATACAGAGATACGGTGGTAACCTAAAAACAATATGGCCTTTTTTTGCTGTATTGTCAATCATATACGGTTTTCAAATTGTTTGGTATTAAGTACCTTCAACAATTGCCTTTTGGTATATGACCCTTCGAAATATAAGTCATTTTTACGAAGAAATTCTTGAATTACCTGTTTTTTAGAGGACACATTGGGTATTCATCTTGAATCTATTATTCATTGGGACACATCTTGCCTTGAATGGTAGAATTATTTCTGACGGCTACTATACCTTCATCTAAAGTTATCGACTTTGGCAATATTCTATGTGCAGAGATTCGACCATGTTCTAACTGATTTCTTAAAATTCTTCTTAAAATATATCTACTCATTGGTGGTAAATGAAATATATCTCATTAAATACCCTGCAAGTCCCTATTTATTATCTTGTGGCACTCCATGGATAAATAATAACTTTATAATGTCAGCATTTGAATAATTGTTAACGGTTCCCATTCTTTAATAATAAATAATACTCAAATAAACATTCACTGTATGTTTTAAATTGACAACAGTAAACTGGTGACAGATTAGGTGCTCGTTTTGAAGTTCCACTAAAAATGTCACCAGAAAAAACCAGAAGAGATAGGTATAGGGAACCATTAGTTATAAGTACCTACCATTCGAAAGGGGACGAAATTGTTCATCAGGTTACGCAAAAATATGCAGTGGTCCTTTAAAAAAAAAGTTAAGACGTTAAGATGGTTTAAAGTTCATTAAATTCTGCATTAAATTTCTATCACCCTGTATTATTAAGTTATTTTGAAATTATGACAGGGAAGCTTAGACTTTTAGTTATGTCCCCTATAAATGTTATCGCTCTAGCTTTATTATTGTAAAATAATATCTTTTTAAATTAAGCAGTGCTTTTTTAATTTTCTTTGAAAAAAATTAAATACATATATCAAAAACGGTTAACTTTAAAAATATGAACCTTTATGAAAGTTCACCTAAGAATTTAGGTAGAGTCCAATAATGAAATCATATACAGGGTGCCTAATTTGAAAATCGAAGATGTTGCTACTTTTTATAGATCAGGAGCAATGTCCCGCTTTCCGTAAACGTCTAAGATACCATCGATCGTGAGACACCCCGTATAATAATGTCCCCAATTATGTTGACTTTTCCAAATGATTTGTCTTCGTCTGAACCTCTGTTAGATGGTAAAAATATACATACAAAAATCCCGCCTTAGTATTAAAACACTTTTCAACACTGAGTAATATGACCACATTAAAGATTTATATTTTTCTCCCAATTCGGCAAAAGAGGTCAGTAATACGTTTTACGAAAATGAAGCATTTTTCTGTATACGCCGGTCCATGGTCACTTTGTCATAAAATATTTTTGACTTTTCCTCGGACTTTTCTTTTCAGTAATGTAGATTGTTGCTTCCGCTTATAATTAATATCTGGTTCCATGGCAGTTTTGATTTTCACAGCAATGATAATTTAATACCTACTGTTTGTTGATTGGTCAACGAAATAGGAATAGTAATCCTCCATTTTCTTATCGAATAATGAATATATTACAAAATTGACGCACTAACATAATATATTATATATTAGTCGTACTGTCAAATAGGTATAATAATAATAATAATAAACTATTTATTTCCCAAAGTACATGACATTATAATGATCAGAACACATTATAAATTTTTACAATGCCTTAATATAATAATATATAATATATTAATAATAATAATAATTAATAATAATTATTACAATAATAATAATAATAATAATAATACAGTGAGTTCAAGGACTGTTAATCATGAAAATACACTGCTGGCCAATAGGTTGGAATAATTCAAATTTTTAGGGTAAGTTTCGATACATATATCTTCTGAACGATATGGAATATCAAAATACGGATTTCAGGACGTTTTTGGAAATTTCATCGACAAAAACTGGTCTGAATATCAATTTTCCATTATGCTCAAAAAAGGAATATACGGGGGTGTAAACTAAACCCCTAAAAAAATCAAAATTTCATTCTTACCGAGAATTTAGGAAAACCAAAATCGAGTTAAATTTTTTATACCGGGGTAATCTATGGACCAATTCGAAAAAACAAATCTGGCCGATTTTTGATATCTCGCTTATTTTTGAATATACGGCGTTTTTATTGAAATTAGGACAATTTTTTGGAAATGTATCTCTTACTTTTTAAAAACAAAGTAAGTAATGGATTTTTTTCTTATTTTCAAGTAAGCTTACATGCCTCTAGCTGCCTCAGTAGCTAGAATTGACATTTCTTATACAGGGTGCCTGCGAAAACATTTAATAAGCATGTGTCACGAAAAATCTGTATATTTAAATAAACTGTGTGCAGAACCCTGTATGATTAAAATGAACGATAATTTTAAAATTTTAAAACTGTGAAGGGAAACCTTAGAAAAATATCTCGAAACGGTTTTTTATTTTTCTTGATCGGATGAGTATTATCATAATTTACAGTTTCGTTGTAATTACACGGTAAATCCCTATATAAAACATTTAAAAAACTTGCGGTAGTAACGATTAGCTGGTGGGCTAAGTATTGTTATATTGGTGGGCTAAGTATTCGAGATATTTTTCTAAGGTTTTAAAATTTTAAAATTATCGTTCATTTTAATCATACAGGGTTCTGCACACAGTTTATTTAAATATACAGATTTTTCGTGACACATGCTTATTAAATGTTTTCGCAGGCACCCTGTATAAGAAATGTCAATTCTAGCTACTGAGGCAGCTAGAGGCATGTAAGCTTACTTGAAAATAAGACAAAAATCCATTACTTACTTTGTTTTTAAAAAGTAAGAGATACATTTCCAAAAAATTGTCCTAATTTCAATAAAAACGCCGTATATTCAAAAATAAGCGAGATATCAAAAATCGGCCAAATTTGTTTTTTCGAATTGGTCCATAGATTACCCCGGTATAAAAAATTTAACTCGATTTTGGTTTTCCTAAATTCTCGGTAAGAATGAAATTTTGATTTTTTTAGGGGTTTAGTTTACACCCCCGTATATTCCTTTTTTGAGCATAATGGAAAATTGATATTCAGACCAGTTTTTGTCGATGAAATTTCCAAAAACGTCCTGAAAATCGTATTTCGATATTCCATATCGTTCAGAAGATATATGTATCGAAACTTACCCTAAAAATTTGAATTATTCCAACCTATTGGCCAGCAGTGTATATCATTTGATATACATATCTACAATTTAGTATCAATTTACTAAAATTGTTCACTTATTAAGATTTCGGCAAAATATTTTTTGCATAAATCACAGAATAGTATGTTATAGCTGGAGTGATCTCGAATCTGTATCCAAAGTGTTGTAAAATTAGTTTGTAATTTCTTTTAACTAAATAATTAAAGGATAGTTGATTTCTTAAGCGGTGCACTAATATTAGAATACCTACTATTCACAGTTCCGGGAACAAAAATAAAAACCTAATTAATTGTAACTAACTCGTCAAAATTAAATCTATTAGATATCGTACATATTATACTTATTATGGGAGCTTAAATACTAAGTATGATTCATCGGATTCTAAAAATGTGGACTTATGTCGATTAAGATTATCTAATGTTTTTATCTAAACGATAATACCACAATTATTTTAATATTCATCCTCGTGGTAAGTTTAATTTTGGATATAAACTGACGATATAAAAATTATATACAATTAATGTAAATAACGTGAAATATCGCATTTTTCTGTTCTAACAAAAAAAGTGAGAACAGATTAAGTAAGTATAATTAAAGTTATAAATATTTACAGTTTGTTTACAGCAGATAAAGTGTCACATCATTAAAAATAATTTATTGTTGTATTCGTATAAATTGTTTTATCGTCAGAGTTACACTGTATGTGATAAAACAAGTCAAAAATACCTCATCCCATTTTATAAATTTTTCCCCATTCTGCAGAGCTTGTGGCACGTCGATCGGTTTCAGGGAAACGGCATTAGTTCGAGACTCAGAACCGGAACTGGGTCTTCCTCCTGCTGTAGCCGACATCGTTTTAAATAATCACTAACCGCACATATTCGCAAAATAAAATTGACCACCAAATATCACCGAAACGAACTCAAATAGTCCATTCATACATTGTCACAAAGATTTTTACTGGAACTCGACTTAAAAGGGGTTTGTTTATGCCACTGTTGTTATTTGTTATGTTGTGGTTTATGTGTTATGTTTGAAAACTACCGTTTTTGTGCAAATCCAGAGCGGTACGGCAGATTAGACGTCACCATCTTGTTCCTACTGCTGTACTTTTGATGTAGCAATACCGACTAGGCTGTTGCTTAGCGTCGATGTCAGCTCTACGCATTCTTAGTCAGATTCGATATTTGTGGCTTGCTTAAAAAACTGCTAAACTGCATACCGCGCAATTTACTAATTTAGTTACCTATCGATATATCTATTTTATAATATGTTATATATTTTTAATTAATTGTTTTCTACGTTTAGATACTTATCTCTTACATTACGCCTTAGTCTTGTCAAATAGTTCTATAATTTATGTCTGTTTTTATTGAATTCCTTAAAAATGTGTTTCTATCTCATTCATACCCAATTAGAAGTTGCCCAAACCTCATTGAGCTCAAATAATTGGTGGTGTCCAAATTCTGACTGCTAATTTAAATTGGATCATTTTATATTTTCTGCTACAACAATAAGTCCTTAGGTAGGTAGGTAGGTATATAACATAAGTATTTACGACCAAATAATATATCGCTTCAAATGCGCTTTTAGCTATAACCTGTACATATTATTTTATAGGTATCTTGTAACGTTGTAAGTTAGGTATACCTACCTACTAATTATTGTAAATGTACGGCTAGTCGCTCCATGCCTAGTAGTTGAAAGTTTTATGTTGAAAAAATATGTTAAAATAATACATTAATGTTGCGATTTTGAAATAATTTTAAAATCCAAGGATTTTTAGAAAATAGATCTGGCAACATTGTCGCCAGCGGTCTGGTGCTGCTAAAACTGATGTTGGCCTGTTACTAGGACAAAGCGGTCGGCGCATGCCGTGCTAGTTATCGTCTGCCTCGGTGGTTGTTGTTTCTCTTACTTTGCCCGCTACAACCCCCTGTTTATCTAATACGCATTTGCACAATAATCGGGTAATCATAGTTGTCACTTAAAATATTCAATAGAGAGTCCGCTATGATGTTTTTTTCTTGCCAAGAGAGATCTCCATTATTGTACTATCTCCATATCCAACTCTGGGTACCTATTGATTATGTTTCTTAACCTATCTCAACATAATTAGGTACATCAGCCGGCTAATGAAATATGTATGTGTTGTAATTATTGATATTGGTATCTTATGTGAAGGTGATTGTTTCGATTTGTGTCAGTTTTTGTTAAATCTGGAGGCCGGTGGCTGCCATCAGTGCCATCGATCGGACGTATTCGCATTCTTCTCTCCGTAGCAGGAAAATTTCCTCTACGGTACGGTTGCCGTTTGCGCGTAATACGGGAATCGACCCATTCCCATTATGTAGACGCTAACGTATTTCATATGGCTTTTACAAATGATTTTACATATGTAGCCTATTGCCATTTATGTATTTAATACGTACATGACCATGAAATAGGTTTATTGTATATAAATTTTAAGCATTTAATGCGTAAGTATATTAGGGGTAACAAGGGTAATGAGGAACAGGGGTAATTCAGGTCCATCCCTTATATATCTAATATTTATATTTTTGGTTTTTTTCTTTTGGTACTGCAATATTATTGTATATTTAATATCTTGTCAATAATATGAATTTTTTATCAAAATATTAAAATCTCTTTTAATTAACAATTAAAATATACTCTATTGGAAACCACGTATCATTGTTGGCACTGTAATCAAAATATGCCCATAATAGTGACACTTTGCAAAACAAAAAAATTATATATGACACTTGCAAGTCACTATTTGGCGGTACTGTCAGTGATATTTTTTTTTCACTGACGGCCTAGGTATATATTTTTTAATTTTGAGTGTTCCTTATTACCCCTAAAATTATTAATTTTGGGCAAAAAGAAATACCTTTTTGGGGCTTTTGAGAACGATGGGGTATTAGGAAATAATTCTATTAACTACGCGTAAAATTTTATGTGCAAATAGGAACAGGCTAATTGTGATGTTTCTGTGAGGTAGGCAATATCATTTCAGCGGTCAATCATTTCAAAATCCGGTACCTAAACCCATGACACAAGAAAGACAAATTCGTCTTAGAAATAAATCAATATGGAGAAATGCTTACAAGCAAAGAAGTTAAAGAATGGATCCAAACCGAAGAAAAAAAGGAGAAATGAAACGTTAACTATAAAAAAACTTTAAATTGCCTAAAGGGAAGAAAAAATATAAAAAACAAACTATAAAACCAGCATTGTCAGACAGTGAAACTGATGATGAAGAAGAAATAATGTCACTTAATGATGAGGATGACCATAAAAACCAAGAAAAATGTGAAAAATTAGTTGCAGATTGCAGAAAAATTAGTAGAGTTGAAAATTTTACAGTGTAGTAGACTCCTTAAAACGAAGCCGCTTTTACGAAGCCATTTTTACCATTGTTGTAATAACTTTCAAAAAAGGACGGTGACTATAATAGTGACAACAATGAAATAGCCAATTAATAATCGATTTTTGAGAACATTTTCAATATATAAAATTTTATTCAAACTGCAATGGCGTCTTCCCTCACTGCATCTTCAATGATCATGTCCTATATATTATTCTGTAATCGCCTTAAAGCCAAAAAAAATTAATTTGTTCTTTAGAACCTTGGTGTATTTTGCTTTCAATAACTGTGCCAATTTTTATTGACTTGCAATAGGATTCAGGGGCTCGTAAGGAGCCCGAAACATTAGAAAAATTATAACTCGGAAAGTAAGCCTCGGCCCATAAACTGGCTTGCAGGGAATGTTTTTAATATTGTTATCAATAACTGTGCCAAATTTCATCGACTTGCAAAGATATTCGGGGGTCGTAGGGAGCCAGAAACATTTAAAAAAATTGTAACTCGGAAAGTAAGCCTCGGTCCATAAATTCGCTTTCAGGAAATGTTTTTAATATTGATATCAATCACTGTGCCAAATTACATCGACTTGCAAAGGGGGTCGTAGGGTGCCCGGAGAAGTGAAAAAAAACTATAACTGGGAAAGTAAGCTGCGGCCCATAAATTCGCTTTCAGGGAATGTTTTTACTATTGTTTTCAATAACTGTGCCAAATTTCATAGACTTGTAAAGAGATTCAGGGGGTGGTTGGGAGCCCGAAAGATTTAAAAAAATATAACTCGGAAAATAAGTTGCTGCCCATAATTTCGCGTTCAGGGAATGTTTTTAATATTGCTATCATTAGCTGTGCCAAATTTGATCGACTTGCAAAGTGATTTAGGGAGCCCGAAACATTTAAAAACATTGTAACTCGGAAAGTAAGCCGCGGTCTATAAATTCGCTTTCAGGGAATGTTTTTAATATTGTTATCAATAAATGCATATTACATCGACTTGCGAAGGGATCGTATGGTCGTATGGAGCCCAAACCAATTAAAAAAAATATGACTCGGAAAGTAACCCTTGGCCCATACATTCGCTTTCAGTCAGACATAATGAGTTTGGTTAGGTTTGATAAATAAGTTTTTAACTCTTAAATAAGGAGTTACCAGTAGTCATTGAACAAATATTAAAAATTAATATGTCCATGAGTCAAATTTAAGTCATTTTTAGTTCTAGAAATTTGCGGAACACACAAACGAAACTCTGTTTTGAACTTTGGGGTTATAATCCTCGTCGCATACTAAATAATTTCACATTAATATAATTGCTATTCCGATATATTTACATAATGTTTCTCCTAATTTAAAAACTGAGAATAATAGTTATTTATGATATTATAGGTACCTGTGTCGTGCTACGAGTAACATTTTATTTAGTGATTAAGTTTGGACACGACGCCGAACGCCGAGTGTTCCATTTCTGCGAACAAAATAAAATCACTTTTAGCACCTATTACCATACACATTTTTTTTTACTAACCATACGTTATTAAATTTATAAAATATCATTTTGGACTTCAATGGGCCTTTTCACTGATTTGTTGTATTAATTGTTTTTTCGAAAATTCGAAAAAATTCCAATTTTCACCCTGGAATATATTTATTAGTTTTCAAGATCTTTGATATTCATATTTGTTTAATGAAAAGTAATCTTGGGTTTGTAGCAATTCATTGGGTACATAGAGAAATAAGCAAATAAATTATCAATGGAACAAATCGTACATCACTCTGAAAGAACTTGTACAACTTCTGTGTGGTTCGTTTCCATGTTTCTAAGTGTTCGTTTCCACCGTTTTAGAACGGTAAGTCCTATTTGTTTTATTTTGTGAGCCTTTGCCACCAGTAGTTGTAAGGTATATCCTATATATACTGCCGAAAAAACAAACATGGTAAGTGAACAAAAAATGCTTGATCATGCAAAATAGTACATCCTAAGTAAAAGTAATATGAACGGTAAGGTTAATTTACTGTTCGAAGAAAAAATGTTTTCAAAATGCTCAGACAAAGTTGAACGGTATATAACCCTTAACGTTCGTGATGCTTATACTATTTTTTACACGATCTTAATAAATGAAAATGAAGTTGTATTACGTATATACAACTTCGTTTTCATTTATTAAGATCGTGTAAAAAATAGTATAAGCATCACTTCATTTAGTTTTTTATGTAATGTAAAACATGACGTGACATATAGAAATATAAGTGAAACCGAAATCATAAAAATATGTAGGTACTTTTCCAATTTCTGTAAGTAATTGTACAAACTACACATTTAATTTTAACATCAATAAATATATTTAAAATAAATCTTTCTCTTAATTAAATTAAATTTTATATTGAATTCTAGAAAAACTATTCTAAAACAATGCGATGTTAAAATTGTCTTTTTTGAAAATTATGTACCTACTTACCTTTCTAGAACGGTAAGGGAATTACTGACTGTTTTATTATCCTTTGCCACCAGTAAGCACATTCTACTGTCATAGAAACAAATACATGCCAAGTGAACAAAATCGTGCAAAAAAGTTAATTTGGTTAACCAGTGTAAAAGGTTTGAAAGTCTCAAATAACCATTCCAATTTAATAAAAATAGCTGTGGATTAGGCCTACTGGAGATGCCACGTTAAGAGGACTTCTAAAAATCCAATGTTGCCAACAATGGAAAGGTGGATTTTTTAATGGAAAGGTGGATTTTTCAATATTTTGTAAAATATTCGTATATTAACGCCAGAAAAACTGTCATAACATCATCATAGTTTTGTACGAGCTTTAGACTAAATAGTTTTTTTATATTTTAAATAACTATCTACAAATATGGCAGACGCCATCTATATTGCGATAAAAATCTACTCGTTAACAGACATGGCGTCTGACAATAAGCAAATAAGGGGATATTTGCATAATAAAATTGTTTACCAGACCCATGTTCACAATCTGAATATTCGGAAGAAAACATATTATTATAACAATCCCTGCTCATCATAAAGAAATATTTACATGCACCTTTTCTTATAACATATAGCTTCTGACATCAGTAAATTTAAAATAACTGAGCTCTCTCCCTTTTTAGGTTTTTAAGAACAAGCATTATGAAAACCCATAATATTTAGGTACATTTTTTACAAAAACCTGCTAAAAATCCTGTAACGCAACTGAAAGTCTTTTTGTGGCCCTGATTTATTTATATATTAAACTAACATTTAAAAAAATATCATTATATACTTAGTGTAGGTAATAATAATAAAATAATTATTCATTTTTCAGTCTTAAGCACCCATTTTTTTAGGATTAACGGAGTTTTTTATCGGAGCTACTCGGCTTTCTCATAAAACACCAAATTAAAATATCATGTTTCATTAAAATGCCTGAAAAATAATCGATTTTAAACAAAAAATTTGAAATTTCTATGCTAATAATACAAAGCCGATAAATATTTCGCCTCGTAATGGCGGATGGGTGGAGCTAATCGTTGCTTATCGCTATATAGTCACTGTAGTTGTAGTGTGATAGAAATGCTGGCGCCACCTATATCATTGGAGGTAGTAGGTCAAACGTGTTTTAGGCTGTATTGGATACCATAGATAATTTTTGATCACACGTCTCACTAGTCACTGATGTTTTGTGACTCATGTCATGTCAGTCATGTGGATGTGACATAACCTCTAATACCTCTATACTTGTAGATGTTTTTCGAATCTTTGCTGTTCTTAATTGTTTGAACTAAATAAAACTTAGTGGAAAAAAAATGACTTTGTACCACTTTGGAAATTGCATTGCTCTAATATACGTTCCATATTATTTAACATATAAACAGTCTGGATTGTAAGTATGCCTAGTTGAACTTTTATATTGTATTAGTTTAATATACCTTCCATTTCATTTTAGATCTGAATATGGAGCATTTTGGAAATGTATTCAGGCTGGATTAATTTATATATTTACACAGCTGGCTAAAATGCTTGTGTTGGCAACTTTTTTCCCAGATAGTGTATCGGAATTTGGTAGTGATTTAATAGGGGTAATCATATTAGTCATATAATACATAGATGCTGAGAATAATAACATAAGACATCTGATAATAATGCAATTTGTTTCAGGAATTTCTGAAGTCAACTGTAGACTTAGCTGATCTGTTGGGTTTATATATAGTATTATCGGGTATACCAGGTAAAGGCCACAGTAAAGTTCTAACAGCTGGATTAGGCTGGGCGACTGCTGAGGTTATACTATCTCGTGCGCTGTTATTATGGGTTGGCGCAAGAGGTGCGGAATTTGACTGGATCTATACCCAAAAGTGCCTCGAATCAAATATCTTATTAGTGCAACATATTATAACAGCTACATTAGTTTGGCTCTGGTCTCGCCATGACCTAAAAAAGAATTTGAGAACAGTTGTAACGGTGATGCTAGTGGCTACATCTTACAGATCATTATTGTTAGATCTTTTAAAAGCAGGTCTAGCAGCCGGACCTTGGTTAGGCTTATTAATTAAGGCCGTTGTAACTATTATCTATGGTTGTTTAACAATTACTATATATGCCGGCCTAGCTCAAGTAATCGGTATTTTTTAATTTATTACACATGTAAAGCATAAAGCAATTGGTTTCTGATCCTGTAGATATATAGTTAGGCAGTATTATGTTACATATAATATATTAACCTCCTTAGAGACTTACACATTACAGAAAAATACATATTTCATTCTAGAAATAGCAGTGAATTGTAATCAAGTTTTTAATGATATTTTGGTCTACCAGTAAATGTTGACTAACACATGTAATACTTAAACAAATGTCATCAGTTGCTTAGGCTGAGATTATACACCCAATAAAATACACACGCTGTGTTCACAACTAATACCACTTATCGTTACCAATACTTTGTCCTATCAACATCCCAAGGAATATTTGGGATCAACGAGAACTATTGGTTCAGGTTTATCTGTTGGTAAGCTAAGTAATCACTAGTTGTGATGTAAATGGGAGAACGTTCCCTTCGTGCTGAGCCCTTCTAAACATTTTAGTTTAGGATATTGGTATACATCAATTTTATTTTTCACTATTATCATCGATTTTAACATGGAATAATTTGCCCATAGAGGCCAGCATATGTGCGGCACACTTTTTGGCAGCAGGCTGACGGCCTATTAAGTTATCATAAAAAGTTAAGAAGAAAAAGATAAGGTGATTTTGGAAACATTTTTTTGCTAAAAATTTCGCGAGGGCCATTGGACCCCCTGCATTATTAGGTTTTCCATACCACTGGTGCCCTCCCATTGGAAAAAGTCACGAGTACTACTGTACCTACATGTTTCTGTAAGCCCACTTTCTTTATTATTTAGGCATTAGGTAATTAATATATAATATTTTTGATTTGAAATGTAAATTTTTATTCTTATTTATATTTTTTAAACCCAATACCTATAAACTCATTAATCCCTAATTCAGCAAGGCCCTGTATTTGTCCAGATTATCAAAGTTGTTCTGTATTTCATTATTTGAGGGACAAAAGAGTAGAAGTAAAAATGTAAATGTTGAGAAGCAGGCAGGAAACCGATCTCGAGTTAATTATATTGATGAAGACATAAATAAAAAGTACTAATTTATTTGCTATTATAATAAATATGTTAATAAAATAATCACAATTTATGGTTTATTAACTAAATACCTTTTGTCTTTTGTGGATATAAGCATCCAGTTAAATAGTAACAATATATGTATAACTATAATAACATAGTAGGTACACTAAAATGAGGTTAACCAAACATTATTCATAGACAAAAATCCCTTGTAAAAAATCCATAACATCACCCACAATTTAGTTCTGAATGCTTAAAACAATGCAGCTTTAGAGATTCTAAATGCAGTATATAATTTTGATTACTTTCATCACAAAATTTCAATACAAATATTTATTTAAATAAACCTATCAGCAAAAATATGCATTGTATTAAAAAAAATGTTTAAGAAAGCATTCCTCAAAATATAAAAATGTAGTTCTCTTACACATTTTCTACTGCTCATAAAAAGATTCTCATATTTGCTATGCTATTGTTTTAGAGTTAAAAAAATTATATAAACTCATCAGGTGGTTTTGTTAGGATTTTTTGTTGACTGTTTCAATTTCATGGATATTATATACAAGTATACTTTCTTGATTTTCAAATATTTTCATGATACATTATGAAGCTGAGCATCCAGTAGGTCCATCTAGGACATCGTCATCATCATTAGTTTGGCTATCCGATGTGGAGGAACTAGCTGAACTGCTGGAGTTTGGGTTAATTCGGAGTAGTATGTTTTCTGCATCGCCGGTAACAACCCGCTTGAACAAAATTTCATTAAGCACAACATGATTTAGAAATGATACACTATACTGGTTTCAAAACAAAAAACGATGCATGTCATCAGTAACGTAAGAAAACATTGTCAATGATGCCAATGTATAACACTCCTGACGGAATTTTTTTAGTTGAGAACACTAGCTATTGACACATGAGTAATCGCTTTAAAAACTCTCATAGCTAGCTATCGACATCCGCCTAATGGATGATGTAGCGCCCTAACTCTCTTTCACTCTAAACAATATGTAACAGGTAGTAACCTCTACTTGTTGCCACTTTTAGATAAGCAGAGGTAGTTTATCATATACAGAATAAAATTAGCTTTAATTTGATATATAACTGATGAATATACGTCATGAACATATAAATGTAACAAAATAGTACCTGCTTACACCTGGCTGTCAAGAGGTTGCGGCCAAGTGCGCAACGGCAACTATCACTTTTAGTTTTTTATAAATAAATAATTGCATACTCTGTTAATAGATTTTCAATCAATCAATTGTAGTATCATCGCTATCATCCATTATATGGTCGCTTACAATTCCATTTAATTCTACAATATTTTAACAAGTTTCATGCAACAATTATCACACAAATTCGAACATGGCACGCCATTTTTACCATGTATGCACCATGGGCAGTAAAGTGTCTTTATTGAACTCGCCTTGCTTGCGTAGCTCTCACGACCGTTTAATAAAGAATCACTTTACTGACGGTACATAAATACCTATTGTATTAAATTTTTCAAGAATTCGTTTACTCCACCATAACCTAAAAATACATATGAAATTTCTTTAACTAGTAAGAGTTAAAGTAAGTGTAAGTCTAAGTCAGTCTGATACACTTGGCAACAATATTCGCTGGTCACATGTTTTACAGTTGTTGACGTGCATCGGATTTTGTTTTGAATCCGTTATATATTATATTATTATTAGTATTAGACATTGACACATTAAACAGATATTGTTTCAGATACTTATTTCTATTTTACTAATTGTCCTCTAAAACGTTAGCTATTTGAAAACACAAATTGTGGAAATCAGAAGATTAATCTATTCTCACCCTCATTCGGTTGGTGCTCCTAAGGTGGCGCCAGAGCATCCATAACATCTGGCTTTCGTTAATATCTGCTGAAGTCGTAGACCAGTTCATTCTAGATTTGTTGTTATTTTTTATTGTATCTGCTAAATCTGTCATCGCCGGTTCATTTTCACAAGACGGAACCCACAGTTTAACATCCCAGTCAAGGCCACTTGTGCATATGTATGGCAATTGAGGATGAGGCTCAAGGCAGTTTACCTAAAATTCACATTAAGAACCTACCGCAATGCAAAAGTTCTTTGAATAACTTACTACACCATTGTCATCAGCAAGCATCCACTGAACAATGGACTCGGTGTTCTTCTCCCAGAAGTATACATTGCCGCAATCTGATCCACTTACTATAAACTCTGACTTAGGCCCAAAGAAATTAACACCTTTTATGGTGGCACCATTCCTATGTCCCTGGTATTGATGTATAAAATTGCCAGGCGGGGCATTTACATCAAATAAATATATATCAGCATCGTTATATGAGGCAAGAATCTCAGATCCATCATGATTGTAAACGGCACAGGTGACGTGTAGACTTGCATACTCACTAGACTCGTTCTAGAACATTATAGAAAATTAAGTTAATAATTTGCTCAAGAGCTGACATTAGCCTCACTAGAGTCCAGTACGGTCAAATTGAGTAAAACAGTGGACCCAATACAAAATGTAAAGTGCGGTAAAGTAAGAAAACGGCAACTAAAAATTGTTTTTGAATTAAAATGTAGAAAATCTGCTTTACACACTAGTGCGTAAAGTATAAAACTTAAATAGTGCTATCGAAATTACTATTTGTTAGTTGAGTAAACAATTAGTTTATACTAGATATATAGACTGGTTGTTTATATTTTATTTATCTGCATAATTTTGGTCACCATTTCTTTAGTAGAAAAAATATTGTACTCAACATGTTTGTAACGTGTAGAGTGTAGATTCACTCATGTGAGGGAGTGTAGATTTTTAATAAAATTAATTAAAAAGTATTTTTTTTACCTAATCGAATGTTTTATTAACTGGTTATTTACACTATTCATATAAATAGCCGGCTAATTCACATCACTACATTTGAAAATACTCACCCTCTTAAAGGGATGATATGTATTTAATGGATCATTGCTCTTTCTTTGGTCAAAAACTCTAATTATATCATCTCTACCACTGACACAAAATTCATGAGTCTTTAAAGGATGTCCATGTATACTATATAGGGCCACTTCTCTATCATCATCTTTAACGCTCACTATTCTAAAAATTGAATTAAACACTATTCACCGCATGTTTCTATATACTCGCTATGTGCTTGTGCACGTGGGGCGCCACCTTGTGGCTGCAAAGGGCATTATTCGCACCCACTTTTGCATGTTGACATATATGATGAATATAGTAGAAAATATAATTGTTAATTGAATTGTCGTTGATTTCCTAAACTGTTTCAATATTCGGAAGGTAAGTACAAAATACAGATTTTACCTTAAGCGTAACTGCATTGTGAGGTTTGTATATTCAAATTTATTGAGTAGTTAACTTTCAAATGTCAAAATAACTTTGTTACAGAATGGATATAATTTTAAAAACTGCCTTCGCATACATTATGCATTCCACCAATTGCAAGGAACGTACAACCACGGAACGAAAAAAAATTGCTTTTTGTCATAATTTAAATGTAAAGAAAAGTTTGAAAAGTGGGAAAAATGTAGACTTCTTGCATATGACAAACTTCAGTAACAAATACACCATACACAGTAATCTTGAAGGTAACAATAATTTTTTTTATTGTTCCTGTAATATATAAAAAATGTAGTTTTAAATACATTGTAGAGTACCTAATTAATGGATTGCTTATAGAACGACGAAAACCGGCATGTTATCCGGCAGAGCTGTAAATGTGTTGCAAATGCTCTCGGGGTTCTGTCTAACTTCCATTGGCATCGCAATCGACACTTTGAAAGGTTATGTTGTCTCTAAATAATTCAAATTTACTATGAATTAAGAGCGACCATGGGGAAAATGCAGTGAAATTATAAATTGTGATTAAAATTTTGTTTACACTGTCATCAACGCCACCCTGGTGGTGAATATTCATAATATTTGGAATTTATTATACATAAGAATGCTTATAAAGTTGGATGCGAATGATTCCCTTTTCACCCAAACTGAGAAGACTAACCTTTCAGGTTTGTTTTTCCGGATGTCGTGACTAAGAACTAGGCCATCTTCTCCGGCACTAAGTATAATGTGCGGTTGCTCGGGAAATACTGCTATCTTATGGCAAGGACCTCTATGTGAACCTAATCTTCTATTTTCACGTACACCTTCTTCTCTTGAAATTTGAGCAAGTCTTACCTAAATTAAGCATATTATTTCTTGGACTATTACAAATAACCTGATGTTACCTGACCATCTCTGGCAGAAGTGGCAATATGCAGATCACCACTGAGATTTAAAAATTTACTCTGGAAAATGTTTTCTTTATGTTTGCTATGATACTTCAATAAACATTTTCCGACCTTCCAATCCCATATAACAACTTTAAAATCATCAGATCCGCTAGCCAACAGACCGCCATCCGGATGGAAATTCAAACTATTTACACAGCCGTCGTGCTCCTCTAATTTGTACAGTAACTCTAACCTCTGAACACTATGCAAGGATCCATAACAACGCCTTTGAAATAGCTCAGAACTTTTGTATTTCGAGCTGAAACCTACTTGCCTGTTTATTACTTCTGGTACAATGAACCAGTTATGTTTTGGCTTCTGTTTCTTCAGCACAGGGTGCTCTTCTTCATCAGAGTCTGTATCAGTGTCATGTATCACTGTCGAATCGGAATTCGCAGGGCTGGACAGTTGGGCGATATTGTTATCTACTGATTCCTCTTCCTGCATAACAGAATCTTCATCGTTTTCACTACGGAGGAAAAATATTTGTAAACTATGACAATATAAAAACGTTACAAGTTAGAAAATGTTACATCTGCACCTAAAATACTTTTGCACCATAAATTATTTATATTTATACTGATCTACTGTTAAAAGTAACTCTAATTTTCTTTATCTTAATCTTGGATAGCACAGAGAAATGGTATCAACTATACTTTTGTTAACATCATAGTATATCTAAATCCAAGAGGCCAATGATGTAAACAAATACACGCAGTCAACACGCGATACGGACTGTCCCGACAACTGACTTCAAAGCGTGTCTATACAAAGAGTAAACCTTTCACGACGAATTGGCCAATCGGAAGCTAAGTAGGCAGTATCATTTGTACTGACCATGTTGTTTACGTCTGGTCTGGATTGGTTGTAGAAATACTATAGTGTTATGTGTTATATCAGGTATAGTTCATATCCCCGGAGATTGTAGTGAAACTGAAGCTGTTATTCTCTTAACACCAGCTAGGGGCGCAAAATGGCAGGCTGATAAATCGCGTTTGACAAATTCAAACACGTGTGCCTGAATTTCTGAAGGCACGAAGTTATGGAAGGGTTTTTTCGGTTTTTCCAATGTCAGTCAGAGTCAAACGGCCAATGATATTTTTCATATACCGATGCTATATACAGGCTCAGGGACCGACACTTTGGGACATTTAAAACACAATGAATTAGAAATTCCTACCAAAATTTCGCCTGTGGCGCTATCGCATTTTCTCTGCCCCCGTATACACATCTTTTCCCCAACAATCCCTCGGTGGGCCGACCCCTACTCAGCAATGACAAGCCGTCACTAGGAGGGTGGGGGCGCAAAAATATGGTGCTTGCCCTAGGCGCCTTTGTTCGTATTTACAACACTGACCAGAGAGACCCTTTCATATGTTATTGTCAAAGGTTTACCCCCAGGTGCAATAAGCAGTATTGCTAGCATGTGCTTCATGCTTTCACTGCAAAATGTTGCAGGCAGTTACAGAACACAAAAAGCTGTGCTTATTGTATACGACCTTCATGCACTAAGCATTTTAAAAACATTTTGAGGTCAGACTATGCACACGCAGCTACTTAAATTATGACACTTCATTGTTTTATCACAATTTAGGTAACATACTTTCTTTTTAGTATTTTGTGTTTATGTGTTAGTGTTGTTTGCATATAAGTATGTGTTTTAAGTATGTAATTTAATTAATAGTATTTTTAGCTTTTACGTATATAAGTACAAAAGCAAAATTTTGCATAAAAATTAAAAAAAATATATTTAGTGATATATATAGTGATCTACACTTGAGGGCAAAATAATCGAATCACCACATGCTCGAGTTTTGAGAGAATGTGTATTCACTCTGATAGCACTTCTAACTAAAACTCAATGTACTGTTTGAAAGCTTAAAAAGTGTGGTTTCAATGTGGTTTTCAAAGTACCACCATTATAGATCAAACACTGGACGACTGGCAGAGCCAAGACCTAGAACACCACTGAAATGGGGTGTCTAGGGAAGGCTGGAAAGTCGTCAAGACAATGGCAAGGAAAAAATCGAATTGGCAATAAACTCATTCGAATTATATGTCCCCGAGTCCAGACGGGGAAATTCCAATAATGTTGCAACAAGGAAGGAACCTATTGCTAAGAAAACTTGGCATAATACTCAGAGTCTGGCAAATTGCTACATACCAAGGGACTGAAAACCTATTAGGGTGTTTATATCTAAGGCTGGAAGAATCTTCCATTCTCAAGCTAAGTCCCTAATACCAATCAGTCTCAGTCCTTCATACTTAAGACCTTAGAAAAACTGCTAGACAGACATATTAGGGATAATGCACTGATTAAGTAACCAATTCACACTGAGCGTACTAGGCAGGAAAGTCCACAGAAACGGCACTCCACCATCTAATTAGAAGGATGGAGAACACCTTAGAAGAAAAGAAGGTGGGGTCCAGGGCCCTTGTGGAAAAAATTATTTGGGCCTAAAAAAATAAACAATATTTGTTTATTTTTTTTGTCTTGTGTAACGGAAAAAAAAATAATTATACGAAAACAAAATATGGAATTCATTTTATAGTAAATTTAATATATATGAAAAGAAAAAACAACAGACACTCTTATATAAAAAAAAATTAGTAACCTCTGAGTAAAACAAGCTTAAAAATATTTCATATCTTGTGAAATAATTTTATAATAAATTAAATTTAAATAAAGTAGGTATCATGACCAAGTCAAGTTTTAAAACACAAACAATAAAACTAAAATGAAATATGAAAATATCTTAAAAGGATTTGTTTAGTGCCTTCACCTCGGAAAAATTATGAACTAGTTTTTAAATATCTAACTCTGATGTGGCTGTGTGCTCTATAGCCAATATAGAGAGGGCACCCAAGCAATTCTGAGAGATACAAATCCTAAGATGATTTTCTATTATTTTTACTTTGGTACCGTCATTCACTTTTTACCGGGACAACGGAAATATTCATTTATTCAAACTTTCGCAAAATCTTTTACCTACTGAAATTTTTTCATCAAGGTCACCTTTTAAACCTCACCTGCCAAAACTTCTGAATATTTGTTTCATAAGTTATTACACTGTTGCTTTCAGAGATATTCAGAAGCATTTTAGGAACTAAGATGCCAAATGTATCTGTGAGTTGAAGTTGAAAAATCTAACTGACATGAGCTCATAAACTATGTCTCCTGTGTAATAAAATACATAAACTGAATAAGTCCTAACTCACCAAAGTGATTTTTGTTGACGTTTCATCTAAAAATATATTGTAACTCCCCATTTATTAACCCCTTCTTCTTTCAGAGAATCACATGTTGATTGAAGTGGTTTTAATTTATCTCTTGTTTGAGAAAGAACATTTGCTGCATTTTTATTTACATTTTATTTTTGAATAAATAATGGCCCCAAATAGGGACCATTATCATAGCACAACTGTGCTATGCGATAGCAACTGTGATATGCCACTGAGCACACGGCAATACATTTTTAAAAATCACTTAACTACAATGAGCATATTTTATAGGTAAGTATCTTCATTTTAGTGAAACGTTAACAATATTTTTGGATAGTTACCTCTCAAAACTCTCATTTTCATTTATAGCTTCACTATTGGATCGGTTGCGATAATTCCTGTTTTTTGAGTTCCGACTTTTAGGAAACCCGCTATCAGTACTGGTAGTGGCACTTTCCTGTTCCGTAGTATTAGAAGAGCTTGATGATTCTTCAGATTTTTCTAGTGACCCTGGATCAGTTTTTAGGCGTTTTGCGTTTTCCGTGGGTCGAAAAATACTTTTTGAGGGTTTTTCTCTGTTGTCAGCATCTGACATTTTTTGTTCCATAGCTAATTCTAAAAATATAATATAGAGACGTAATTGATTTATAACTGGAAAAATTTAGCAACGTGATTAAAAGTTAATTTATGAAACAAGTAATAATATTATATCGATCTTACGTTGCTAAATATTTTTTGTTACTAAAAGAAAAAGAACCTGTTTGTGTTCCGTACACAAAACTAAATGATTCTGATTTCTGACATATGTGACAACAAAATCTCTTCTAGCAACTACCAACCCACTTCCCACTTCACGTAAATGAAGGAAGATGTGAAATATTCCTAAGTTTTAAAGTGTTCATCATACCTACCTGCCGAAAACGAAATGTTATTTTATTTAACTATATAGGTAGGTATTATTATAAAAGCCAGAAAGGTATATGTTAATAATATTAAATATTATGGCAACCAAAATTTAGGATAATTTGTGATTGTGACCATAGATAATCGATTCAGATATTTCTTTCTTTTGTTGATAGACCAGGCGCGGTCTATCTATATATCTATAGAAAGTATATATATAGAAAATATAGTACTAACATTATATTTTCTATGGTCTTATAATAATGCAAAATGCAAACAAAAAAGAGTTATATATAAGACACGGCAGTGCAAAGAGTGCAGTGGTGGGACTGGTGGGTGACCTTAGATAATAATATTATTTATGCTGACACTTTGGTTTACAGAATACCGATATAGGTAATCATATATTACGATAATTTCTCTGATATAGGTAATTCACGATTATATCTATTTGCATCATGATATTACTTATCAGACACATAAATATAAGTTCTCTGTTCTCTCACTTGTGTTAGTGTCTGTTGCTTTCCTTTCTACAAACTACCTACTAGGACTACAAGTTTGTCTCTGGGACTACTAACTACCTACTACATGTAATCTATGCCTACTAGGATCAAGGGTAAATAACATGTATACCCTTCTACTTCAACTAGTTTAAACTGCGTAGATATAAATACATGCTCAACTCTGCTGTATAGACAAACTGTTTACCTAGAGTGCGTTCATTTTAGGCAGCCGACGCACGGCGAGTGCATACCAGGTTCAAATTGAACGTCGGGTAGAATCTTCGACCATAAATAGATAGACCCGGTAAAGCGTATCCCACATACAGCATTTGTTTACATTACAAAGGGGGCGCTGTTGACAGCTCGGTAATCTATGATTTCCACTCGGCCACAGTGAATTCACCACTCAGCAACTGAGTGGACACTTTTGAATATTCAAGACGCGTTGGATGTAAACAAACACGGACTTCACCGGGTCTACTCTATTTATGGTCGAAGGGTAGAATCCTGCCGAATCAAAGTTGGTCAATCGTGCGCATGCACCTCACATGACGTATTTCTCATCAACATGATTTTAGGCGTGATTTTTACACAGTTGAAAGTAAATATTCACCTACTGTTTCCAAATTGAAATTGACAACTGACAAGATTGTGCGTTTTGTGTTGGTATACACAGACAACTGACAAGATTTTGCGTTTTGTGTAGGTATACACAGAGTGTGGATACGTGTGAATATTATTATTATATGTGCTACAATTTTTTAGGGCCAAATAATTTTGGATGTTAAAATAATTCTTCATGGAATTGTATGTCCACTACGCCTTAATAAATATATACAATTTACATGCCATATCCGCGAATCTAATTAATTTGTTAATAATTTTTCAATTATTGTAAAGTTTTAAAGCATTGCTTGCTTAACAAAAGTATATTTTAATGTTTAAGTATAAAAATGAAGTAGGAATTGAATTGAAATGTAGGTTTGATACTTCTGGATAGTCTTCATACAAATTCGAATAAGTTAGTTTAAGACTATTGCCGAAAACCATACAGATTTGATCGGTGTCGGACGTAACAGTCTGCGTTACCCTTTATCGTGCGTCTTAAAATGAACGCACTCCTGTATACTTTAATTTTTACGAGTGGATAAAATGTGTTCCACGTTTTTATTGGTCGACATGGGTCACGTGTGGATACCATGATTGTGAGGTTATGTGATTCGTCATTGCCTTGAGCTTCCTTTTCCATAATATTAATAGAATAACTCATCTCAAACGCAGAGAAATACAAATTAAGGGATGAAGTAATTATGCAAATTCAAAGTCATTTAGCCACAGTTCAGAAATTACTGGAGTTGCCATCTACATCTGAAAAGCCTATTTTTCTTTCACAAATGCCACATAATGAGCCTGGAAATAAAAAATAGATAAACAAGAAATTTGAAATAAAACAACTATATAATGTAATTTTTTGAAATTTATTATCATTTATAGAGTAGATAATTTAATAATCATCTACCCTAGTAAAAAAAAATCAACCTGAACAGTTAATATTGATCCAAATTGTTATTTAAAAAATAAGGATATACCTACTTACGGTTTGGAAAAATTCACACAAAATGTATTTTTGTATATCGTGGGCGTACAAGGAAAATATACTAAGTCCATTTTTGTCAGTGTCATATTTGAGCCATTAAGTCCACATGAGTTGTTCTTATCCACTAATAGAAATAAATGCGTTTAAAATGATTCTACTTTTATTTCGATTTTATAATCTTTATTTATTTAATTTAAATAAATTTTTCTCAAAACGATGTAAAGTTATGATTGTTTATTTAATTTTTTTCTTAAAAAGTAATGCAATAGCGCATATTATCCTCTTTAATTAAAAACACGAGTTGATTGTATAATAACTATACCATTGCTTTTCTGAAGACAATACAATTTTTAAAAATAAAAGTTTGGCATATAATAAATGCTAACACATGAAATTACTAAATTAAAAAAATCGTAAAAGAAAATAAAATAATAATGTTTAAAAAGACATTGTCAACAATTGGAGATACCTAATTATAAAATTTGAAAATCTTTTCCCTCTTAAAATCGAACGTCGCATAATCTTAATTTTTCTCGGTCAATGGAAACGTGGAAAGCATAGTGGGTTTTATCCAACGATCTTTACGGTTCTTGGGTTTTATCCACTCGTTAATTTTTACCTACTTTAATTTAATAAAACTTTTATTAACGCGGATTATGGAACGCGTTACTTACTCTTAACACCCTGGCTCTTAGGCAATAAGGTATACTCGTTAGAGTATGGTGGGCTGCCGGGTTATGCATATTATTTCACCTTCACCCAAGCCATAATATAGTTGATATTTGCTAAATTTAAGGTCTCATAACTTTTTTATTTTAATTTCAATTTTCATATATTTTTTAGCAAACTAGCTAAAATTATCAATTTCAACTTGTATATCCAGTATTTTGTTATATGCTGGCATTTTAGTCATTATACAGGGTTAATTAAAATGTTGTTGTAGAACCCTAATTTTAAAACACCTTGTGAAATAATTCCATGACCAATTTCTTGCAAAATTCCAACTTTTGTGGAGAACCATGCCTTTTCTACATTTTGATTTTAGTTCTTGTCTTTGTGTATAATTTTTCAGCGCAAATTATTTTGCTCACGAACAGTTTTTAAGTAAATAATTTCCTATAATAATTTCATAACAAAATTCTTGCAAAATACCACACAAATACATTATTGTTGTGTGTTCCTTCATGAAAATGAAATAAAAATACAACAATGTATTGTTTGGTTTTAATAAGCAATACTTATTCCAACATAAAAAATTAAAATTTCAAAATCAAACTTCAAAACAATCCAGTTCAACTGTAACTTAACTAACCTGAAGAAACGTACTTTTTACAATAAATTTAGATTAATATTTTGTATTGCCACCTCTAGCTCTTATAACTGCCCGCATACGTCGGTTCATACTGTCAATAAGGTTACGAATATCACCTTGAGGGATATTTTGCTATACCTTCTGAAGGGCTAAGCAAAGCTCATTTACCGTAGCCGGAGTTTCTTCGTGTTGTCTGACTCGCTTACCAAGCATGTCCCACACGTGCTCTATGGGGTTGCGATAAGGCGAACATGCTGGCTAGTGCATTTTGCTATAATACCCACTTTTGCGAGGTATCGTGTGACACATATTGCTGTATGGGGTGGCGCTGGAAATATCTTCTTTAGCACAGGCTTCGGTGAGAGCTGTGCCGATAAGTTTTCACTTCAGTCACAGTAACGTGACCCTTAACTGCTTATATTCGTTATATTTATAGCGCCGAGAGATATTTTACTAGTATCATCTATATTGTGTTCGAGGCCTCGTAATCGAACATTATAGTCCTGGCTGGATCTTTCTGGGTGCGTCGACTCTAATCTCGAGTGGCGGAAAATTGGACCGCCTGCGTGAATCATCCTCAGCGTCACACCTGTCTTTGATTGAAATTTCAGTGAAACATTACCAGTGGCGGGTACAATGGGGAATATTCCTTACAATATTACATGTAGGTACCTCGCTTTTACCACGTATACTTGGGACGTCGCGTCGCATAAAGCACTAGAAAACACGAGCAGGCATATCCGTCACTTTGGCCCCCTTGTGGACAGATTTGGCGCAGCTGTGGACATTGAATATGACGAACTGAATGGATTTACAGGTAACAACTACACAGAGAACTAATATTCCTACCTGTATTGAATTACACCTGCAAATCCCATAAGATAGCTATGGTCATTCACCAATACCTCCACCAGGTGTAGACTAGTTTCGAGCAGTTGCTACTACTCATCAGACATTACTAAGTAGAGATGGGCGAGTCGGGTCTGACCCGGATCAAAGATTCGGATCTTTACGATGATCTGACTGACCCGAATCCGATTTAAGTTCTGTCGGGTCACTCGGGTCGCGAACCTCAGCAAATCTCGTACGGCCGTGCTGTGGCACTACGTAATGAAATTGAGCGCAGAGGTTTACGGAGTATGCCGCGCCGTTCATTGACTCGGTCCCAGTCTGCTTGACTGTTTTGATAGTTTTGGTCATTCATTAATTCCTCTACCTACGGTGTACTGATGAGAGCCAAACAGCTCAAAACTAGTCTACACCTGGTGGAGGTATTGCTGAATGACCATAGCTATCTTATCGGATTTGCAGGTGTAATTCAATACAGGTAGGAATATTAGTTCTCTGTGTAGTTGTTACCTGTAAATCCATTCAGTATGTTGTTTAGCCTACCTTTGGCTAGGGTCGCTGCTCTAGGTGCCTGCATTGCAGGATGCTGCTTGTCAAAGACTTTACTTAGTAATGTCTGATGAGTAGTAGCAACTGACCGCTAGAGGGGTCTGGTATCCCTCGCTTGCACACTACTGCTTAGTCTGCTTGACTGTTTTGATAGTTTTGGTCATTCATTAATTCCTCTACCTACGGTGTACTGATGAGAGATGAGATGAGAATATGACGCACAAAAATTTGTACAATTAAAAGTGGGCTCTTATTTACCGTAGGTAATCACATATTCTATTCTACTTGTAATTGCAATTAAACAGTTATTTCGAAAATCAATGAATTTTCTGACCCTAAAATAAAATTTAAAAAAATACGTTAGGTAGCTAGCATTTTCTGGTATCAACTATCAACCTCTGTGTCAACAATGTATGCCGCTACAACAGGTCTTGAGTAGGTATTCTACTGAAAAAAAATGCATATTAATAGTCCAGGCCACATCGACAGGGAGATTTTTACTGTGGTATTAATTGTGACAAGATTATCTACCTCCCTGAAGTCAGTATCGTCCGTCGCGTTCGTCGCATTTTGGTAAAAAATCGCAACGGTAAAGCACCAGATTTTTGAATCTCTTGACTGGAATATTACAAGAATGTGAAAATGAAATAGTATTTAATACCTTTGATTAATACTGTTTAACAATGTACAGACAATTCCATCGTTGCCACCGAAACAATGAATTAGTTTACTATTTGGAATGAAGTTATATTAAATAAAAAATGTCAGTGTAATCAGAGTGGGTAAACAAAAAATGTAGGTATGAGCTCGGAATTGGCATTGGGTGGATTAGGGTAGTCTGTATCCACCCTTAAAATATGACGCAAAATACTGTATAACGACCCATGAACAGATTTTCACCCTAATTTCAAAATCTTAAATGGAAATACCCCGCGTGTTACACCTCATTTTAAAGACTTCGTCATGGGGAATACAGCGTGCATCATTTTTGTAGATTTGTTGAGATTTTACAAAATTATTTAAAAACAACAAATTATAAATTAATAGGAAAACCAGCTAATAAATTTCTTACTTTACTAATAGCTTGTTACGTTCACTTTTGTCAATTAATCACTTGGATAGAAGTTTGTCGTAGGTACATAATTCTGAAATCTATTATGGAAATCGACTACTCTCTTCTTTAAGATTCATGATCTCAGGGTAGGTATACTACGAGTTTAGTTGCGGCACATTTGTGTTATGGTATTCTGACCTTTTTTCATAGAACATTATTGGTGCAAGCGTATCTAGTTAGCCACTATGTCCCTATTTTTTAGTTCCTATGGTTTTTCTATGATTAGAGCGCTTAAGCTATGTGACAGATGTATGGCATGTGACCTGATTTTCGAGGCTAGCTATCATTTTGGTTGTATGGTACGAGGCCATTTTCTTTCCTTTCTTGCCTGTAGAGTGTAGTGGTGCCACTTAGATTTCGAGTTCATCAAAGTGCTTTCTTATAAAATAAATACGTTGTCATGTCCATAGTAGTGTGGGATTTATTAAGAAACTCCTGTTGTGTGTTGCTATGGTTTGTTGACCCACATACAATCGACTGTAGGTAGGATTAAAAAACTTAAAATGAGAGCCTACGTTGCGTTAAATCCCTAGTGTTGATAGAAGAACATATTGCCACTTTCCGAAGCCGTTGTGCACCAGGCTTCTTACGTCGAGTGTAAGTCACTCCACCTTGTCGCCTTGTAACTCCAACTGTACTTGGTCACCGATACCTAGGCACCTGGATACCATTAACATTTGTACGTCCACGGTTCAACCACGGTTCATTCAACCTGAGCACTTGGATTGTTCAGTAACTTGCTTTCCACCTGAAACTTCGTTGGACTTGCTTTCGCTGGTTTGAAATCTATCGTCTACACATGTAGATTTATGGGAGAGACCCATCTTACTAGAAGACTTGCTTGCCATTTTACAGATAAGCAAGCTTAGTTTAAGTGTACTTTAAAGGGGCACGCCCGCTTTAATAATTTGGCATTAATAGTTTGTTTATATATAATAATTATTGTGAACCTTGGTAAATGTTTAAAATTTCACTTTACTTAAATTATTTTCATAGGGTACAAATACCGGAATGTTGCCGTGGCTTAAATTGTATATGTTTGGTTTGCTAATATTTAAATTCAATATGCATTTATAGACAATATGTTTATGTAGGCCTATTCCTTTTTTATGATATTGTTTGTGAAGGTCCACGTGCACGCTGAATCCACACAGGTAGTAAGTAAGTGTATACAATGTTTTTATATAAGTTTATAATTTTATATAAGTTATGTTTCCGGGCTTTTAGGACTTTTTAGGGATATGTTTTGCGGATATTGGGATTTCATTCTATATTGCTGTTAAAATTTATATGCAATTTAATTTATATGCAGTTTAACTTATATGCGATTGAATTTGTGTGCAATTTCACTCTTATGCAATTTTGGAAGTTAAATTTTTAAATTAAACCTAGATACCAGTATAATGTACCATTTTTATTTCATCAGAATTACAGAAAGCGCCGAGAGTAGGTTCGATACCCAGTAGTTGGGAACCATCTAACTTGGTTGCGCACGGCCGGAGGCGTCTACGGGTAATTAGTGACTTCGGTATTCACCGAACTTACTTAATTTTAATTTCTTTTTATTAAGTTGAGCTAGCTTTAGCAAACTTTTATGGCCCACTTTGAATCGCTGTTAAATATAGGTACTCTGGAAGGGTGTTATATTTTTTTTACTAGGTTACTTGTTTTTATTAAGTTTATCATTAATTATTAAGTACTGTTAATTATTAAGTAGTAATTATTAAGTATTATTATTTATATAAATTATTAAGTTTATTAGCTTATTTAGATATTAATAATTTTGTAAAATCTCTCTAAAAATTTTGGTTACTAATTTTATCTTTTGAATAACAGAGATTTCGTAATACGGTGTAGGTCATCTTTACTATATTTCCACTTTTGTCAGGTAAGAAATTGAGTAACGTATCCATAAATGGAGGAGAAATAAAACAGTTGTTACGAATCCATTTCTTTAATGAAAATAATGTACAAGTTATTGCCTAGACCACCATTGTATATTACACGTCTGAATAGGGTCTTATACATTTTTAAAAACTTTTACTTTCACTAATTGTTACAAAGGTTCTAAAACTGAATTATCACTAAATACATGTCTGTAAAGTAGATCAAATTCAATTCTCGAATGCAACTGACCATTTTTGTACCATTTTTGCTTCCAGTTGCATGTATCTAATACATTTATACTACACACATATACCTACTAGACTAAGATCCTATGGAAATTTTAAGATGCATGTCACTTTACAGTTTTCCAGAATAATGGTTAACATTACTCTATTAAGATAATGTACATAACACTAATTCACACATTGATATGACGCTGATTGTTCAAAATGTTCACAGGCAAAATTATAACATTTAAAATACTGTACAACTATAATAATGGAGTACGATATGTGCATATAAGTTTGAAACCTATTGGCCTCTGAACATTTTTTAGACATTTATATTCACAAATACAATATTTATGTCACATGAGCACAAATAAGGATTTATATGTGTTCAAGCAAACACCGGTTAAACCCTGCTATATTTAAATATATTCCACCTGAGACATAATATATAGCATGGTTCAAGTGGTTATGGTAAATGTATAAGATAATACACTATTAGGTAAATATATGTGTGTAAAAACAAATAAACTATAGACCCTATTCTTCTCAACATTTCAGGTCAGAAAACAAAGAAAAATGTCTCTGTTAAAAAATATAATACAAACAAATTTCCGAAACAAATACATTTATTGGTGATGTGTTGTTGATGTGGACACTTTAGGTTTGTAATAATAATATCAACAATTGTTAATTTTAATTAGGAACTTTAAAACGTTTCTAAATTGGTCCTCATAAAAAAAGAACCACTAAATTCGATATATACACTGACATACATATAAAGAGCAGGTTAATAAAATTCATATACATTAGATACTAAACAAATGTCTAGGTATATCTAGAATACTTATATATTTACCATCATAACATGTATCTATCTACAAATTGTACACAATTAGCAACTGACAATCAATCAAATAGATAATAATATGAGACCCTGCTTAACGAATGAATGTCATCTGCCAATTTTTTATTGGATATATATATATATATATATATATATATATATATATATATATATATATATATATATATATATATATATATATATATATATATATATATATATATATATATATATATATATATATATATATATATATATATCCACCTAGTCAGATACTCTCATCACCACAACCTTACCCATCACAAACTATACACTTACATAAATCTGATCTCTGTACTATGCTCCTGTGCATATCTTTCTTGCATTGTAGTTTGAAAGTTAATTTTAATAAATAGGTATGTGTATTATTTCATTTCTAACTACAATGGAGCCGATTTATCAATATTTATGATGAGAGAGGTGTTTTTTTTGTATCTGCTCAGTGATAAAATCCAGTTTACAATCAAATAGATTGATTAATATTTACATTGATTTATATGTATATATGTATATATGTATATATGTATATATGTATATATGTATATATGTATATATGTATATATGTATATATGTATATATGTATATATATATATATATATATATATATATATATATATATATATATATATATATATATATATAATATATATATATATATATATATATATATATATATATATATATATATATATATATATAATATAAAAAGTGATAAACAATAATACTTCTATACAATAAAAATAAAACTATAAAACAAAAAGAGATAGTTATAATACCTACCAATTAAATATGAACATAAGTATTTTTGGCATAAATAACAGAACAGTCGAATTGTTAAAAGAAATTTGGGGAGTTATAAATGACTAATCTACGTATTAGGAACTTGGTAAGTGGAAGACGGTTAGTAATGTGATGACGAAATAAGTGCTAATAATTTTTTTTTAATAAATAAAAAGCAAATGTACATCAATTCCCACTAGACATAAATGATTATGTTTCGTTTGAGATCCAACATATATATATATATATATATATATATATATATATATATATATATATATATATATATATATATATATATATATATATATATATATATATATTGAATATATTGAATATCTAAAATACTGACTAAAGATGTCATCCACAAAAAGTTCAGTATAAAAACTGGAATGTCTTGTATTTTGGCCTCTGATCAATTGTATCTTACACAATACAATATAGTACATTTCTACACAGTCGTCTATTATAGTACACGAATTACCGGGATACGTCAGAATTCAGTATCATTGCACAAAAGAGACCAGCTATTCTAGGTAGTGGTCAGCAAAGAAGTTGACGTGGGGTCATTCCTGCTTTACCATCATGTTGGGATTGTGATTGTAGTTATGTCCGCTGGAGGTAACCAGAGACAGGGGACTAGTGGCTAGACTATTCGCAATATGGAACATAGCACCATTAGTGTTGCCTACCGAACAAGGAGACCCCATGGTCGATGTGGGTGGATTTATCCTCTTCTCTTTTTGTCGTCTATTGCAGAACCACACTCGTACTACTTCTTTTTCCATACAAAGACCGTCAGCCAACATTGTTATCTCCTCAGACGTTGGTTTAGGATTTTGCATAAATGCCTTTTCCAGTGCAACTCTTACACTAGTCTCTATCGAAGTTCTCTTCTTCCGTCTCCTTCCAATAGTCTCTGGAGTCGTCAGAGGATTGCTCAATGCTCCGGGGTTGCTCAAAGTACTATCCGCATCTTCCAACCACTTTTGCAACAACGGCTTCAGCTTGCACATATTCTTAAAACTCAAATTTAAAGCCTCGAACCGGGATATTGTCGTTTGGGAGAAATCGTTACCATACAGCTTTCCCATTGCCAAACCTACATCACCCTGTGTGAAACCTGAAATTACAGTCATTAGTAAACAAGACGAAAGCAACAAGGCCCAGATATGCACCCTGTGGAAGCAATTTACCTAATTTTATCCGCCTCTGTTTGAAAGTTTTAGCAAACTGTTCGAGTTCTTCCAGGTCGGTGGTTTCCTCTGGCGAAGGCTCTAGAATTCTCGACGGTGTCTTTAGATGCTGTGGCGTTAGTCCCCCAGAACTTGGCGTGCTTGGAGTTAACAGACTGGCTGGTATATTGTGCGTATTATTTGGCGGTGTTGTCTGCGTCTGTTGTAGCGGCGTATTTTGAGGTATGCTGGTGTTATGTTGGTTGGAGTTCTGTTGCTGCGCCTTCTGTAACTGCTGAAGCTGTTGTGCGGCCTGTGCGATTTGTTGTACCTACAAACAGAATTTTTGTCTAGACTAAAAATTTATTTTCAGTGATTAATTAATTATACTAGTAATTATATAATAAGTGTTAAATGTAGCATCATATGAATAAATATTTAACTGGATATGTCGATTGACAGACTCAAGAGCTTATTATAGAGATTGATAGACTCATATATTATTTTCCATAGCAAATAAATTAGAGTATGCAGTCTATGAAGTAGGAAATATTGTATAATATGCTATTTCGAAATGAAAGGGAGTTATAGAACCCAATGGTACGATGCAGGACCGCGTTTAGGCATTTTGGTACCCTAGGCATAATTTGTTTTACCCCCCCCCCCCCCTTTATATATATTTTTTTATTTGTAATTAAAATTAATATAATTTGGTACTATATATACAGGTACATTATAGATTGTAACATTGGTAAAATATAGGTAGGTATTGATAAGTTAATTAAAATAAAAATTACATTTTAAAGGCTTTCTTCCTAGACTTTTCTGCAGCAAAATCATTAATAACTTCATCATTACTCCCATTTGTTGTTATGCCCAATTTCAAAGACAAAATAGATAACGCATTAAGACGTTCTTGCTTTATAGTTGATTTAAAATTGTCTTTAATCCTAGACAATTTCGAAAATGATCTTTCAGATGACGTTTTAGCAACTGGAATTGCCAAATAAATTTGCAATGGGATGTCTAAATTGGGAAATGTTTCTCTCAATCCGTATTTTTCTGAATTATTTGAAAGATGAATTGAATGAAGGATGTATCTAAATCTTTACCGTAAATATGCATTAGCTTTTCAGCATTTTTAATTATTGTTTCATTATCCAAGTTCCAAAAAGAAATTAAAATATAGTCGCCCAAATAAAATAAGTACAATCGAGCAAATATTTTTTTATATTTAATTTAAAATGATATTTGAATGTATTATATATTATATATTATGTATTATATATTATATATATGACCATTCTTGGTCGAAATTTAATGTAGATGATTTTCGCATGAGATATATATTTGCGCTAGGCCTTGTAGTTTTCAAGATATATCCGGAATACTGTGAAAAACTAATATTTCCCCCTCTTTTCACCCCTCCCTCCAAAATCCGACGCTAGTGATTGTGTCACTTTTTACAACTTACGACGCGGTTTCTTACCCCCAAACCATTTGGCGCTGGAGAGAACCTTATTTTTTGGAATGTTTCGGTTTGGTCTGAATTCTTTGGTCTGGGTTTGGTCTGGACTAAAATTCCTTAAGAGCACCCGGACTGCATTTATTGCGGTTTTGCATTTTTAAAGAGCTTTTATTACTCTCTTTCATTTACCAATAGACGTGTAGTAAGAACTCAATTGGAACGTAAGAAATAGAAAATGTAAAAAATGAGTTGCAAGTGATTTAACACATGAGTTAGGTAGGTATCCGACAAAGAAAATACGCTACAGGTTGTACATTAAAATTGCTTTTATATCTATGACTTTTTATTCATATGATTGTGTCGAAAATAATAGTGGCACTGCAGTTGCAGTTGTGTTGTTTTGTCAGAATGAATAAATACTGTGTCGAAATGTTTTCATTGGCATGCAAACATATCATTAGAAAATACATTTCTAAATAAGTGGTTGCATAATTGTATATGTATGTCACATGGAACAAAATAAATCAGTAACGCATGCATTAGGGACAAGACAAGGCAAGACATTGAGGATTTTAGGTGCCGTCAACACACCTGCATAGAATGTGGTGGTCTAGACGTAAGACCCGATCTTGGAAATCCTTGCAGAAAACCCTTTAATGCAAAAGATACAGATCATAATTATATCCAGATTTCTTCTTATAAAAGCAAATATAAATGCTGTTTAGTGTTACTAAGTTAAGTGCTTAATATATAAGCATTATAACTTAAAATTTCAAAAATTTCCGCTAATGAATCAAAGGTCAATGGCAGCTGAAGGAGTAAGCTACTCACGTAGCTTACTCCTTTTTAACTTTTTAAGAATAAGAGGATCCTTCAAATTAGAATGTAAAAATCGATATATTTGTAGTGCAATCATTTAATATACAATTTAACATATTACCGTGCTTTACATTAAGAAACGGGCAGTTGGATACCCAATATAAAAATTGTCCTTTGAGCCGGATGTTAAAGAACAAGTAGCGTAAATATTTTTCACAACAAGTTATGGCCGAAGCCATCTTGTTTCGTATCGAGAGCATTTAGCCTATGGATAATTAGTAAAATGAATTACTAATAGTAGAACATTTAATACTAATGTATGAAATTGAACCAACTGATGGTACATCTAATTACTAAAAGTAACTTCTGATTTTACCTTTACCTCTATCTGTCCCTCAGCACAGCGGGATCCATTTTCGCAAATCTTTGTCGTCATATATAGTGTGAGTTTGTGCTCTTGCAACATTTCGATTTTCATGCAATAATTTTCAAAATATGAACAACCGTATAAGGTTAATGTTCATGTCTGGTGAGATCCTTAGAATAACTCGGTGGGTATCTAATATCTAATTCTTAGTTGTATAATGAGTATTGATTCGAATCGCTCCACAATCTCAACATAAAAATCAACTTCATATTCATGATTATGATTCAAATATTATCGGATGATATGACATATGACAAAAACGAGTTGAAAATTGATGTCGCCGCAACTGGGAAACCGACAGGTTTTTGGGTAAATCAAAATGCTTTGTGAACATATATAACTTAAAATAATTTAATAATTCTCTTAATGAGGACCTTAGAAATCTTAATTTAGTGTTTGGCACTGTGCAAGTTATAATAGATTTGCCACTTGCTGAGAAAGATAAAAAACATCCAGCACTTATAGCTGAAATTATTGTACCTAACTAAATTAAGTAGGTACCTATTTGAAAAATTATTTTAATGATGTAGTAATATAATTGTAAACAACTGACAAATTTTACATTATTTTACAACTTGCTTAAATATTTTCAGTATCTTATTAACAATTAACTCACTTGTAAAAAAAATATATCTGACACTTTTGCTATTGTGGTTCAGCTGTGGCTCAGTCGTGCCTCAATCGTTGTTCAGTTAATAATCGGGAAAAATCTACTTACGATATTGACAGAGTAGAGAAAAATAATCCACTTATTAATTCAGGACATTTACACGATTTTAAAATTCGTATCGAGGATTTAGAAAATGTATTTAAGAAGTTCAACCCTAAAAAATCTGCTGGCCGTGATGGCATTCCCTGTTAAATATTTAAAGCTTGTAAACACCTAATATATCCGTTCATATTAATAATTTTTCAAAAATCTTTGCCCATTGCCTTTTTTTACCACTCACAAATTATTTGCCAAAACTCCTAAATGTACTGCTTTTAGTATGCATGTTTATTTTCTGTCTTGACCTATTGATTTGTACACAATATATGTGTTTGTATTCAGTTTCAAATAAATGAGAGTGACTCACACAGCGTTTCAATGGCCAAGACGAAGATAGCGGGTTTGTTTAAACTGCGAAAGACGAAGACAGTCGGTATGAGTCGCTCTCAGTAAAATCCGAAACCAAGTATAGTATTAATATTTATTTATAATATTACTAGTAGTATTGATTGGTATTTTTTCTGTATCGAATTATTTGTTACTAGAAATATGCAATTCGTAATGTAATGTATTGCAAGTTAATGTAATGTAATGGTTTGCAAAGGTTGGTATAACCAGTTTGTCTCTTACTATAAAATAAAATGATATTTAAATTAAATCCAATATTGAAAAAAAATCTAGCTTCTCAAAAACTCCTAGCATTGTCTATTTGTTCGGTAGGTAATCTAAATAATTGGTTTTAGAAATGGTGTTGATAAGAATGAATTTATATCTATTACTGATAAATAATACGACAAAATAATAGGATAAGGTAACACATAAAAATAAACTCGATACGTATTGAAATCGATTGCTGTTTTCAGCTTCGGGATGGTATTTATAGATCGTTTTCACAGTAAATTATCACAAAACAGACTTGCAGTTTTCGACGTTGCAACGTATATTGCAGTTGTATTTCAATGATCATATGAATATAGACACTCTTGAGAATACCTATACAAGAACGCTTCCTATAACGCTAACGGATGATAAGCAAATGTTGAATTGATGTCGTTTGAATTAGCTTTATTCGTTACTGACCTGGTTTTGTAAGAAGAACTGCGGGTTCATTTGGTTCCCGCTAGCCTGCTGCAGCATGGCAAGTTGCTGCAGCTGCTGCAAGCTCTGCGGGTTCTGGAAGGCCTGTAAACTGCCCAACATTTGTAGGTGATTTCCAAAAATTCCTCCTAGACCACCTAGAGCCGCCAAGGCAGCACCCACGCCTGGACTCGAGCTGGTTACTTGGGAATTTGGTGTCGATATCCGCGGCTGTTCATTTTCCGCAGTTACCTGTAACGAAGCACGGGAATAATTTGGATTTTAGAATAAGTATTTAGAAAAACGCACAGCATTCCACTAAATTTTTAATTGTTGAAGAGGCAAATTTCGATACTACTGGTGCCAGATAAGATAAAACTTATAGACGCGATAAACACTCAAAGCATATGTCTAAGGTCTAAGGCGTAGTATATATTATAAGGCAAATAGCAAACAATATGTAACCTACTAATAAAATATGCCACTTTAGGAGCAACCACTCAAACCCTTAAGAGGGCGACATTTTCCATGTTTTACTTGATCCGCCACTGATGCCACGAGTTGACTAATCAGAAAAACAGAATTGCAGAGCAATGAATTATATCTTGACATATTTTTCTTTACTGTAATATGTGCTTTTTGAAAAAAAATGTAATGTAATGAGTAGAGCATTTTTTTAAGATGCAAATATGTCCGACCCTGATTTTAAAATATACACTGTAAAATGTCAATTACGAATTACTGAGATGATATTCCAAGAAATATTTATGTTTTGTGTTTTATAGATAGTTATCGCCATATTTCCCAATGCACTATAAGTAATAACATAAAGCTACTTGTTGCTAGCTATTTCGCAGTTTTAGCATCTGTGAAATAGGTGGCTCCACATGCTATTAGATATAATATAACATATAACCTATGCAAAGAAAACTAATCTCCGAAACGGTTGGACCGATTTTGACAGGACTTTCACTGGCAGATAGCTGATGTTATAAGGAGTAACTTTAAACTACTTTTATTTTAGAAAAATAATTAGGATTCCGCGCAAAATAGATAAAATCCATGGAATTGTGAACAAAATCCGATCTCCAAACAGCTAGACTGATTTTGACGGGACTTTCATTGGCAGATAGGTGGTGTCATAAGGAGTAACTTAGGTTAAAGAATTAGGGTTCCGCCCAAAAAAAAATATATAAATAAGTAAAATTGTAGTGTCTGTTTGTAATGTCAAAATAACAGCTATTTACTAAATGCATATGATATTTATGTCTGTCTGTTTGTTCCAGTTAATCTTCGAAACGGCTCGACTGATTTTGATGGGACTTGCACTGGAAGATAGCTGACGTTATAAGAAGTAACTTAGGATACTTTTATTTTAAAAAAGAATTAGGGTTCCGCGCAAAAAAATTAGAATCCATGACATTTTAAACAAAATCACATTTAAATAGGGAAGTATATACATCCAATATAATCTAATATAAACACTAATAAATAATTAATTATAGGTGCCTCCCACCGCTTCCGCCTCCCACGACTTAATATCACAAAGGCTACCTGCCGTGCGGGCTCAGAACGCGCGGTAAATTCGGACGGACGAAGTCGCGGGTGACAGCTAGTATTATAAAAACTCATACATTATTTTGCATGCCATAATGAGCCAACCTCTGATTTCTCAGGCTATTTGTTTGTGATGAATATAATTAGCTGTTAAATTAACCATGGTAATTGTTTGATGCTCGCGGGCATATTCAACCATTAACTACCAAGAGAAAATTCGCACATCATTCATTTGGTATAATAATTTTACACTTCAGATTTTATATCTTAATTTTATCGTTAATAATTGGCAGACGCTGCGTGGTCTTGTCCAATGGAATTAAAAACAATGCATTTGGGAAAATTTTAGTATAATATGCTGCAACTTTGTGATAGCGGGGCTAAATTTTAAGAGGCGAGTTTTCAGCAAAAATTAAGGGGGTCTTTCATATATTTTTTACCAAAAACCCCTTCCCCTTTAAGTTATAGCCCTCAAAATGTGGGGTATAAAAATTGTTTTTATTTGTCTTCTCCACTGTGGAAGAATATAGAAGAATGAAATTTGGCGGATGACTTGTACTAATAGAATGACAGTTTGTGATAGTGTTTGTAACCCTGAGATATTGTTACATGGGAGTAAATTAACCAACCCCTGTAATATTTTTCATGTTTAACGCGTTGGCATTTCTTTATCCAAAATTTGATATGCAAAAGAAAGATTGAAGGTATAATTTCGAATTGATAGTTTTCACACAAAAAAATATATGCACATCCCTTTCTAAATAAATTCACGCAGGAGCTAATATTTCATGAAACAGTCAAGTAGGCTGTTATCAAATAAAGTCATCATGTTTTCTAGATAGTTTTTTAAGAAACAAAAATATTTTAAGTATAGAAAATATACTCAATTCATCATCAAATTACATAAACGCAGATTGTTAAGATGGTAAACTATACTTTACTTATATTGTTACTCTCAAGAAATTATAGAAAAGAGGGATGTGTATAATTTTATATTTTTGCGGCCAAACTATCAATTTCGCAAAGAAAACTAAAGAGACAAACAAAATGTAGATTCAAGATGTCTTTGCATATCAAATGTTTAGATAGGAAAAATATGTGAAAAACAAAAATTTAAAATACCTGACGACACCACGCGTACAGTTATCACAACTCGAACTATCAATTGCGTATGAGTGTATCTGTATCTGTATACTATAAACTTAAATGTGTGGAGTACAAACTTAAACATATTTTAAATATTTGCAAAAAAAATCAAATCGTTTTCCTGACAGGTATATTTTTTAAAGTACAAAAAATAAATATTTAAATATATTTTTAATCTTAATATTAACAGGATTGAAATTTGTTTTTTTATGTTAATGCGATTTGACGAACAATATATTTAGTTAAACCCTGAGGGGTATAAACACACTTGATGGTTTGCCAACCCTTGAACACGCAACATATAATTGACCATGCGAAAAGCACGTATTTTCTAGATGCAACCCACAAATTGAGATAGTTTGGCCTTGTGACTTATTAATAGTCATTGCGAATGCCAAGCGAATCGGAAACTGCAAACGTTTGAATCGAATGGGCGAGTCTGAAGGGATCATTGGGATCCGTGGTAGAAGAACAACTTCACCTTGAAACTTGCAGATTAAAATGGTAGCTTCATTAATTTCGTCGATATATATATATATATATATATATATATATATTTTTTACGGCCAAGCTCGCTCGCGCAGCCACCCATGATTAGTGTACCTAATTAGTTCGTAAATCTGGAAATTTCCTTTCATACAAAGCATCTTTGGTAGCCACCATGTTGCAAAAAATGTCTATGAAAGATGCATTGTATATTTTCATGCAATTGAAACGTTGCTAACGTGGAGCAATTTACGGTGAATGCAAATGGCAATGGATTATTTTGAAGTTGAACACTCATATTTATGGTAAAGCATAATTTACATTTCGCCATAGGTATGATTCAAACACGCGATAAAATTATCGTATGTCCTTATATGTAGCATGTGCAATGGCCGGCAATATGTATGTCTGAAATCACGGGACAGCACACGAAAAGTCTGGTATTATTATTGAGATCTTTCAGCGTTCTATCGAGAGCTTCACGTGTGACGAACACTAATATTATTCAATACTTCAAAACTGACAATTTAAATTTGTATGTTAAGTTGATTGTTATTGATCAGTTCGGGATGACGTAGGTCTGATGGAATATATCAATTTCAACGTGGATTTTCAGATTTTATAAGTGGGAATACCTACTATTAAAATACCAAAATTGTGTACCGTTGTGGATTGTTTCAGGGCCTGTGAGTTAAAAAAAATATGTAATTTACTTAATTATTTACGACAATTACTTTCATTACGGAATATTCAACCGGTAAAATCAGTAGACCGAACTTTAGTTTTATTCGTCTAATAAATGGCGCATGCTCCGGTCACAACCCTAATTTATAGATATTTAAATTGATTAAAAATATAATATCTATCGGATCAAATTGGGAAGCTAAAAACCATTCTCTCTCTCTCTCTCTTTCTCTCTCTCTCATTGAGAGAGCGATTCCTTGCCAAAAAATAAAGGGAACTTTCTATAGGTATGAACTTATTTCCAAAAATGTCTTCGGTTGGAGATGGCCATTTGAAGGAGAAAATTAGAATTCAGTTTTTATTTTATTTCTCAAATTAGAAGTTTACCTAGTAGAAAAGAAATTGGATTGCAGCTACACTTTATCAAAGGCTTTCGTGCATTAATATTTTTAATCATCTGCTACGCTAGAAAGGGGTTTCAAATTGCAACTCTTAATGTTTTTTCATTGTATATTTCTATGGACTTAAAAACTGACCATTACAAAAATTTCATTTAAAAGCTTGCTGCTTCAAAACCATTCTGTCCCTTGCATTTTTTTCATACATACCGTTTTTGAGTAAAAATATATTCATAATTTATTCAACAAATACTGAATATATTTACAAAACTGTTTGAAATGGTACCAAAATTCCTAAAGTCGGTCGAGTTGCCCGACCAGATACGATAATGCAATTCCGTAATTCATCCACATTTCCAATTAATTGCAGTCGTAGGCATAAACTAATTATTTAAAATCCCTCTCGAGAAATAGATCGAGAGGTTATTAATATTTTAAACATTTTCCACAACGACATTTTCTAAAAAGCTATAATTGTTTAGCTCAGGAATGTATGTACCTAATAGTCTATATATGCAAACATAGGAACAACACTGCCTAGCCTAATACCCGACCTAATACCTTTCTAATACGAATATAAAGTTGTCATAATGATCGCCATCTATGAGATTTACTCTTACTCGAGAACAACAATTATAGGACAATCAATTTGTTGCAATCGATATCTATACTTAGGATGCCTATACCAAATATAGTTCGTTACTCGGCCCAGAGATGGAGGAACCTGTAGTAAGAGATATAAATGTCCCGCCTTGTCGAGAGATCAGATCAGATCCATATCAAAAGTATTTGAAATGTTTCAATTTTGAAGTAGAATAATGATGATATCAAAATAACAAATAACTAGGTATACGGGAAATGGTTATCTTATGATGGTAAAGAATGCAAGTGAAAATACAGGCATTGAACAATAGTAGTAGAAGAGGTATTAATTATTATGGTACATACAAAATATGCAACCATTAGCTACTGTTTGTAACATCGAAATATGAGTCAAATTTTTCAAAGATACCCACAATAGCCGCAATGGGAGATCGGGGCAGTATAACTTTTTTTACAGCAACCTAAAATCGTGACTATAAAGGCGCTTTCATTCAACAAGTTGTTATGTTTTGATAGAATACTAATAACTAATCAATTTTAACATAAAACCCATCAAAATAATACACTAAATTAAAGAATAAATGTTTTACTTCTATTTCAAGAATTATTGTTGACCCCCACTTTACCACAAAACGTTTGATGGTATTAGGCAATTTAAGCATCCAAATAAATGCCCATGATGCCGATGTGACACGGCCGAGGAACGTGTAAAATGGATCCGTAATATTTGAATGGGAAACATTCTTATTCTGCATCATATTCACCATCCAATTGTTTTATGATATGACGAAAGGTATATAGTGTGATCAATATTTTGTTATACTACATGATAATGTCATAATGTAATTAATGGAAGATGTATATAAAATCATTTGTTTTTCCTTAAATTCCTGGAAATCGGTTACACTTGACAACTATGTTAAAAATGCGATAGCAGGTGTGAAGAGATCGATATTATGAGGGTTTTTTGCTCGGGTTTTTATATCTCATATTTCGATGTTACAAACTATACTGATTTCTCAGCAATCGTACAGTATTATGCAGTGATCTCTTGGTATGCGTTGAGAGAAAACATATACAATAATTATTATTGAATTTAATTTAGCTTTCTGACATTGTAACATAAAAAATAATGAATTGCCCTTCTTTACACAACAAAATTAAATTTGAAGTACACAGAAGGGGGAAGTTTTCCCTAAAGAGTTTAAACATTTAACTTTTGAGCAGGGGTTGAGTAGATTCTTATACAATTGGGATGCTCGATCCAGATTTATATATCGAGAACAAATGTTTTCAAAAACAAAACTTCAGTCAATAGCCCTGGGGAATGATTGTCAATTATATATAAATACATACCCACATCGCTTAGTTCGGACACAAATATTTAAAGAAAGCGGGGATATAAGTTTTACCGACTGTAAAACCAATCAAATTAAATTAATTTTATAGGAGACGTTCTCGCAAGTATTAATTACCATGTGAGGCAAAAGTGGGCAATTTTGTGCTATTTGTCAAACCTAGTTAGGACTATGTAGGTAAGATATTCCCACAACCTGCTGTATAGATGATCGTATACAGAGAAACGTGGCAAAGCAGCTGGCGGGCTGACAACTTTTCGTCAGTTTACAGTTTCGACGCAAACAAAGTAGTTTTTTGGTTAGAGTGTAGTAAATAAGCAATTCTGTCACGATAATTTAATTATTAGTGTTTCTTAAATCGCGTGAAATACATGTTTAGATATAAATCGCGAATGTGACCCACAAAAATCATGGTGAATACGGTTGGGTAAAAGGTAAACGTCCTCAATAATACCGGACTCTCCTTGTTTTAGTGTTTAGGCTGCATTTTACTGATTATGATTATTAGCTATTTATAATAATCATAATCCCTGTCTTTCACATTACTCTGATTGTATCAAGTTTATTTATTTGCTTCATTTCTTGTATATAAGATACGTAAATTCGAGTATAGCCATCGTTTTTCAAGTAAATTTTAAATATAACGATACCTAGTAAATGTTATGTACGGGTGCTAAACGAACTTTTAACTTTAACAGCGTACAAAATAATGAGGTATTACTGTAATCCATTGTCCATATTTTGGATGTTGTAATGAATGTAGTATAATAAAATAGTATACTAACTAGGTTTAGAGCTCCCCCTCTATCAGAATCCATGGAATTTTCATCGTGGTGGTCAATATGGTGATCACTGCCGATGCTTTGGTCATCCCCACTGATATCACCGTTTGGATCTCCATCTATAATAAAACGGGATATATAGAATATGCATAGTTACAGAATAATATTATAAATCAATATTTAAACACCCTGAATTCGGGTGAAATATATATATATATATATATATATATATATATATATATATATATATATATATATATATATATATATATATATATATATATATATATATATATAGGAGAGGCACTTTCAGCAAAAATAAATAATACTATATAAATATAATACTACAATAATATTAAAATATCTTATATTAATGATTGGGTCGAGGGAAATAAGAAAATCATTCTTTAATGACATTCGCGAACTCTGGAGTATATAAAATATATTACAGAATAATATTGGCCTTTTAGATGTGTCTTTTAGATTCTTTTAGAGCCCAATATTAGTCTTTAGAACCAGATGCAACAGTAAAAACTCCCAGAGCCTGGCATATCATTTTAAGTTTTTATTTGTTATTTAAAAATTGTTTCCATCTCAAAGAACAAACAAAAAAGTTATAGACATTTTAAGTAAACCATAAAACCTCTATTGAAAAGCAATAATGTTTTATAATAATTTTATAACTAATGTTTAAGATAAAAGAGAAAAGTAAACAAAAACAACAGTGAAACAATAAATAAAATAACTTCAAAAATAATGTCATAAAGTAACTTAAAAAATTAATATCAGAAAACGATAAAAAATATAACTAAAAATATTTTAAGTATTTAGTAGGTTCTCCTAACTAAACTAAATAACCGCCTCTTCTTCTAGGCATGCTATCTATAAAACCTTGTATGAAACCTTGAGGAATGGCATTCCATTCCAACACTAGGTGTAGGAGGCGGCCTTTTAAACAGCTGGTGACTACTCGTACATCTACCCCTTTTGACCTGACATGACGTGTAGATCCGTGAGAAGTCATTTCCAGCATTTGCAGCAAAGGGAATAATAAAATAATTCGTATAAGAACTTCATTAGGGTAATTTTCGCTGGTTCCGGTCAAAATTCCAAGTTATGTCCTGTTATTCTTGAAATTCCACCCCAAACAATAACTGATCCTCCGCCAATAGAACTCTTTGACCAAGATTCCTCTAAACGCGTCTTCTACCATAATTTCAATGTAGCTACTTATCTGTAAATAAACTGTTGGACCATTCGTTTCGACCCCAGTAAATATGGTTTCTGGCAAATTCCATCTTGCTCTTCGGTGTGCTGGTGTTAGCGCAAGACATTTTTAGGCCCTCGAGATTGAATGTCAATTTCATGAAACTGATTCCTAACCGATTCGATGGTCCTAAACTTTGCACATATCGATCAAACGCGTTGTTTTCCGCTGCCTACATACTCCATACCTGCGATATGGCGAATCTGTTATTAAATACCCTTGCCATTAACGACTTATAACACTTTTAGATTTTCGCAATTTTAATACTACAGGACGATGGTTTCATCCGGCTTGTAAGTCTAGAGCTCTATTAATTTCGGCTGGTAAACCATTGTAAGGCGCTCGTAAACGACTATATATTTTTACCTTATCGGAACAAATGAAAACAAATCCAGTTTCCATGGCATGGCAACGCTTGATTTACATTTTTTTTTAATAAAAAATGTAGTGTTGAACTGAAACTTTAAGAAGTTTATTATATAATATCTATGAATTGAGTGCATACTTCTTTGATATTTTAGGTATATTTACTTTCTAGGATCTTCAGAGTGATATGCGATTTCCTTAATGAAGGGAAAGAACTTGTACAACTTCTAAGTGGTTTCCGTTTCCGTATATGTCCAGATATACAATTGGTAAGTGTGTCTTCCTTATTATTCATCTATTTGATTATTTCTCTATCTAATGAATTGCTACAAACCCAAAATCTCTTTTCACAATATATATATATATATATATATATATATATATATATATATATATATATATATATATATATATATATATATATATATATATATATATATATATATATATATATATATATACATGTATATATAAGGTACATAGGTATATCGATACAGACATAGACATATTCAATGAGGTTTGTTATGAGATATTGAGTAAAAAAGTGTTTCTTTTTTTATAGGAAAAGGCATCACCCCATATAATCTCTCACAAAAGAAGAACTGCCCACGTCTAATGACTTTCTGATAAACGCAGAAAAACATTAATGATATGTTAATAGAAGCTGTGAACGCATGTTATAACGCGTGAGGCCGCTGAAATTTAAAAACCGCTATGTCAGCATGAGATTGATGATCGTTTTGAATAACCCCATGTCAGACATTGTTGTTAACGCAGTAACCCTAATCTGTTAAAGGTAACCGCTTTGTTATACTAGCTTGTCAACCAATGAAAATTCCAAATCAACCCTTTTAGAATAGGCACCCTTCGCTAGGCACGCGCCATTTTAGTTTAGATTACGTCTAAACTCTTTTGTTGCATTTTAAAATTGCTCAACTACTTTTTTGATGCTCTTATTCATGGTAATATATCCGATTAAAGTCAAAATTAAAATCCATTAACCGTTAAAACGATTTCGAATAGAAAAAAGTGAAACTGAATGGATTATTATTTATGATTCGCTTTAATTCTTATTTTACGTATTACTAAATGCATTTGTAAATTGTAACCTTCCTTCACAATATTATAGCGGTTGGTGCAAGTCTTACATTAAACCTATTACCAATTCTCATATTTGTTTACCAAAGTTATATAGCAGATATTTTTTAGCATTCTTTCAGATGACTTGATGTCCAAATAAATTGATATCGTCAAATGAACATTATTTATTACGTGACTGGCATAATCTATTTCGTACGGGTTACTTTTCTCGCTTGTGTATTTATATAGAACCGCTCATGTCGGGTTTGAGGCTATTTTCACGCATGGCGAACGCGACTACTGGCCTCTGCATCCCTAAATATAAAAATTCACTTGGTGTGAAATTTCTTATAGCTGACATGAGGGCTCGTACCCCACACTTATCGATGCGTTATTTACCTTATCACATTGTGTGCAGGACTTAGCATTGCTCTATTGGAAAATTATCTCCCAGATTTTCCACATTCTTGTCGATGTCCGAACATTTCTCACTTTATACGCAAGATTTATATAATCTCTCATAACTTACATAGACTATTATTAATATCTCTTAGAGCGGACAGCAGCGTCACCGTCACCCGACATCACTGACTCAGCCGGGGTTATCTAATAGAGATTGATGTAATATACAAAAACCGTTAACTAAGGAATATTTATAGTATGAATATATATTTAGTCTTTGTCAATCGACAGTTGAATGCACATTATCATTGTTGAAATGCATATATTATTATTCACGTATTTTGGTATTAATATACAATTATTGTGAATCGTATACAGTGTGTCCTTACAAGTGGTTGAACCGTGTAAAGTGGTGTACTGTGTAAAAAGGAACGCCTAAACATAAGAAAAAACAGAAAAACGCTCCCGAGCCTCATTTTCTTCGTCAAGTTACAACAGCAGCAGCAGCAGTGGTAGTGCCAGTGAGGTACATCATCGACGTAAAAAGTCAAGAAAAAGTCAAAAAAGGGAAACCGTGAGTATTAAAACCGTTCTTCTCATTTTTCGCAATTATATGACGCGCAACCAACGTCAATATATGTACTCGTATCCCTGAATTTGACGCAGTTACCATATACATTAATGAATGGATTGAAATTGTCGAATATAATAACGTTCAAATTTATAATTGGCCCGGAAATTTTACGACATTCAGCCATTTTACATATACAGCCAAAATTTGGTATGACAACTTTATACAGAGCGAGTTAGGTCTGTCAAAGTTTACTTGGGAAATATTTTAAAAACTACCTACTTTTCCCAGTTCACGTAATGCCTATGAATTACTAATGAATCTCGTGAATCATAAGCGGATAGAAGGCCCATACGAATTTTATTTTGCATATTGCAAAAATTAATAAAATGAAACTGAACTTGTCTGGCGCCCATAAGATGTCTTTAGTTATTGGGGCAGTTAATGATGCTAACATATGCGTTGAAGCCGTAAATATTAAAGACCCGAATACTCTTGCCGCATCCTTAAAGAATAAAGTTTATCCCGGAAAACCTAAAATGTTTCCACCAGAAACTGATCAACCTAGGAGTGCTACCAAATCATTTACAGGGGTTTCATGTTAACCTATTACACCCGTGGTCTTTCCTGTGATTGTGCGAAGTCGTCTTGATAGACCCCTAGACGCAACTTGTCCCTGTTTGAAAACCCAATATAAACAAATAAAAAAAAAAAAAAAAAAAAGATATGTAGATATGTATGTATGTGTGTGTATGCGTGGGTATATATGTGTATATATGTATATATGTATATATATCTATATGTGGGTATGTGTATACTCAGTAAATAATTTATTATTTATCTAATTTAGTAGATATTTATACCAGTAGTTACTTAACAAAGGCAAAATGAAATCAGTAACACGGTTACACTATTCCATTGTATGATTACTCCTTTCTTTTCTTTTTTTTTTATTTCATGGTATAATTACAACTTTGAGATTGACTCGATTATTTGTGACTAAACAACCAAATGGTTAAAAAATTTCTGTGTCTAATCGAACGAGTTTTCGGAAGCCAAACCCCTCTCCAAAAAAAAAAAAAAAATTTACAGGGGTTTCAAAAAGTAAGTCTTTTATTGCATGTGTATGTTGTGGCAAGAATGGCCACGACATAAATGACTGTAGACATAAAAATGAAATTTGTAATTTCGTAGGAAAGAGGGGCATATTGAAAATAATTGTTTAAAAAAAGAAACTATTACACAAAGAGACGAAGTTAAATTAAATATCACACTTTATGTAATCGAAGATAACAGTTTAGATAGTGCCGTTGTTATTGGGAGAAATTTCACAGAAGAAAAATCCTTTATTATCGTATTGATGAAAATCATGTCTTAAAAAATAGAGAAAACACTCCTCAATTGTTGGAAACCATTAAGAGGTCAGTTGTCGGAACAACAAGAGATTTTAACAAAATTTTATTAAAATATAGAGTGTGTTTTTAAGAATCTTAAGACTCTACACTAAGACACTAAGGCGTATTCAGTTTATTTGGCAAATGATCAGATTACCGATGGGCCCTACTTTTCTTTTAAAATCGAATATAAAGCAGGTACTCAAATGTAGCATGTATATGATTTGAGCAGGAACTTTCGAGAATCAGATCGCGTACAAAATGTCTCATTAATTCAAGAAAATAATTATTTACGTGAAAGTCAGGACCAAGATGAGCGTATTGTAGAAATTAAAAATATTCTGTTAAGTGGTGACTCTCAAAATAATAAACATATTTAACGATTACGATTGGCGCGGAAATAAAGTGTATCGATTAACTCCATGTGGTAGGAAATGGGTAATTTTGTTTTGTAGGTCGAATTGTATGTAGCAAATTGTCAAGGCAAACCACGACGATAGAGGTCATTTTGCCGTTGACAAAACGTTAGAACGTATAAGGCAAAAGTATTGATCAGCAAAAAAAAAATTAACAAAGTTTATCGGCGCGTGTTTGCTTTGCCTCTATCATAAGGGACCCGATGGTAAGGAAGCAGGGTATTTGCACTCTACTCCCAAGTACGCTAGACGACACCATACTCTACATATAGACCATTTAGGCCCATTGGTGATATCTGCACAAGAAATAAATACCTCTTTATAATGGTAGATGGGTTCACCAAATTCGTCCACATAGAAGCAGAACCTGATACGTCAGCCAAACATGTAATAAAAAAACTCTCCGAGAATTTTACCACCTTTGGAAACCCAAAAATAGTTGGGATGAAAATATAACCAGAATAGAAGGGTTCAAGAGTACAAAACACCGAGTAACACAAAATACGCCCGCAGAACTCTTGCTCTGTATACACTTCCCAAACATATAGTGACAGGCACACAATTAGTGAAGAAGATAACATCATAGCTGTAACAAAAAATAGGAAAGATAAGGCCAGAAGACTGGTAGAAAATCGGATTAAACAAGACGTAAAATTTAATGAAAAGCGATTTGCCTAGTTTGAAAACTTAGAACATTCTTTCCCGTCGTCACTAATTATGCCAAATGTAAAAACTAACCGTCACGTTGGTTTAAACATTATAGAATTGCAAGTGGGTTTCCAAGTATATATCTTAGATGTAGTGCCATTTAATGTGCACACACAATAGTCGATATTATTGCAATGTTTTTCCACAGTCTAATAATTACAGCTTATTATTACAATTGACAAAAGTCGGCTGAGCAATTATAAAAAGATGCTGCTTACAAAAATAGTTCCGCTTATGGTTTCAAAGTTTAATTACTTGAAAGGCAAAAAATAGGATCAATCACTCTAATGAACCGTTAAAATGCAAAGCGTATTTATGAATTTCTACAGCAAAAAGCGAATACAATAAGAGACAATTATTTCGGGAAAAAAGTCGAAGATATATTACGAGCGTGTCCTTCGGTGTATTCAGCATTTCTCAGTTTTTATAGAATCGAAGTTGGGAACACGAATTGAATATCAAACAGCCATATTCAGATAGGCCTGACTGACTTCCCTTCTAACATTTAAATAGTGTGGATGAAGAATTTTGCGTCACAGAATATGTAAAATAGGGTTTGATTTTTAAGTCATAGGTACGTGACCGAAATCGCCAATCATTTTTTCAGGAATCCACTGAAACCGTTTCATAAAATATGTTAAATTTTTATATGGCACCTGACTATTCCTCAAATCTGAATAAATCGTATAAAAATCGACAAAATATTCAGATTTCCTTTCCAAATAACTTTGAATAACAAAACAGAGATCACTATAAAAATACTCAACGCCGCATTACCGGAAAGCTCTCTTGAGCTATCGTATTCAATAGATATTTTTCCAGTATACATTGTTCTTTCTTAGTTTCAGAATGTAACCAAATATATAACGTAGGTAACAATGTAGATACCCACATCAATCAGCAAAAATTAATTATTTTAAAAACATATATTAACATGTATATATTATGTTTACAAAATAATGAAAAAGACAATTGCTCAGTTGATTAGAGCTAGGATTAGAGTAACCAGCTGTCCATCGCATTACCCAAAATATTTAAAAAAACACTCAAACCTACAATTTCTCATAATATAAAGGTACAATAACTACAAGCTACTAACTACAAAAACGAAACTACAAATTCTACATTTATAGAAAAATATAATTTGATTTTCTTCTTAAAACTAAACAGGGCATGTTTTTTTTGGTATCCAACTTGATATAATAATTAACCAGAGGCGCAGACATACCAACATTTGTGTGGGTGCTCACAGCTCATCAAAGCGTTTTAAACATTTTAAAAAATTTGTTTGAGTGAATGAAAAGTGCACATACAATTTCTATATATTTATATTTTTTGGAAAATTGGGCATATATTTAAAAAAAATAAGTCGGTAAATACATAGCCAATAGATCAACAAATAAAGTAACATTATATTTAATTAAAGCAGGTAACTAAATATTACTGCACATGCGAAATTTCTCTTCAATGATTGGTTGGAGCCTCTGCAAAATAAGCTTTTCTAACAGCTTGGATTATTCCGTCCCATCAGATGGGATTCCGTAATACGCATTCAACCATGCATCAAGTGCATCGAATTACCGATGTAATTGAAAGAGCACTAGAAAAGAAAAAGATCTGCCCAACGATATTCCTAGATATGGCCCACGCATTCGACCGAGTCTGGCATCGGGGCCTGGAATACCTACAAGCTAGAAAAATATTTGCCACGGCAAATGAGCCAAATTCTTCGTTCATACATCACTGGCCGTCACTTCAGAGTTAAATATATGGAGAAGAGTATTCTGACCTCAGGAAGATTCGGGTTTCCTTTTGACGATGCGGCATTTTTTCATTCTCATATATGTCTGTTACAAACTATATAAAGAAATGGCGACCAATTAAACTTCAACTTCAGACAAATGTATTGGCTTCTCGGACGTCATTCTATGTTGTCAATACACAAAAAACTGCTTCTCTATAAACAAATTCTGAAGCGCATATGGACTTATGTTAAATCGCCATATACTACCAGCGTCAAGAGATGACTGCTGTCGTTACAGCCCAGCCTACATTTTGCATGAATACTATAAAATGTAGTAGGTAAAGCCCATCTTAGATATATAAGAAATGTAAAAAAAAATTAAGATTCGAAGTACTTTATGCTGGATGGTTTGAATCACTTTAATGTCGAATTTCTTAGTGCCATAACGGGCCGCCGCCCGGTGGTTATGGCAAAATTTCAGTTACAGTTAGATCATATTAAAAAAGTAATTTATAGCCCTACTAGCCATCACATAAAATCTGCCGATATATAAATTCACCCTTCCGCCAACGTATACAAAACATGTTAATTTTTGGAAATTTGAAAAGGGGGTGGGTATCATCAATCCCGGTCGCAGCGACGTGCGTCGATCGTAATTCACATATGGAACAAGGACGTTCGATTATGGAATATTTCACGGATTAACAGCGTGTTTTATTCCTCTAACTAGACTTTACACCCCTTTTCTCCAGCTCCTATCCCCTCGTGAGCTTTTTGATCGAGGAGCGTCGGGCGCGATCATTTATGATTGATAGATGATGGTCAAAAGTCTTTCATCTCTTTAAGCTCCCGTAAACTGTTTCAATTATTTTCTAATGCGATGTTTTCCATCAACTGTGAATCACTAGTGGCTGGAAAGAGTTACCTATATTATATACAAGTGTCATAATTTATCTGTATGCACATGGAATCGTAATATTTACATGTTATCATAATAAGAAAATAAAACTAGTAGTTGTACCTAATAAATTATAAAATGTGAAATATTATATAGGATACTCTGCAGATTCAAATTATTCAAAGTTTACAAATTTATGGAGTAAGGTTAGGTTGGGATGCTATTACCGTTGGATAAGGTCATTTTGCGAATATATATACGTATATCAGATACGTATTAGAAGACAAGGTAATAGTATAAAGTTGTATTTACGAAGAAAAATTAATATTCTCGTCTGGAAGCCGCCATCTTAAATAATTTGTTATTATAAACAAAATCTGATCTGCTACCCCAAAAAACTAGAGAAAGATTTGTAGTCTAATCGGATCGTAAAAGATCAAGAGTTTGAGTCCAAAGGGAACATAAATGACAAGAACGTCCGCCATATTGGAGCCGCCATCTTGGAGCCGCCATCTGGAATATTAACTTTGACAACAATACGAGATACAGATTTTGCATCGAATCGAAAATTCATAATCATTCGGATTATCGATTCGGACTATAAATGGCAATATTCATTCGCCATTTTGAAAATTAATGAGTAGGTACTTTGTTTGTAGCAACTTTACAGGCGGAATCGGCATCGGAATATAACAATTCTCAGAATATATTGAACATGAAAAATAAGTAAATAAGTATATATATGAACCAGAGTGTACCTTCATATTAATAAGTTCAGTATATATTTCGGTAATCATTATACCTATATTATAATAAAAATAGTTTAAGGATTATATTAACGATTAATTTTTTATATATTCATATATCTATGAAAAATAATAAACGTAAATCCCTGAATTGGATTATGTTTACAATTTCATGGATTTTACTTTTTTGCGCGGAATCCTAATTCTTTTGCCGGAACAAACAGACAGATAAAAAATAAAAAAAATTGGTTTTTGTTTCAAGTACCGCATATACTTTCATATGCATTTAGTAAAAAGGTGTTATTACTGCATTTAAAGAGGGAGTGATACAGAAATTGCTTGCTTAGTCAAAACTAATATCATTTGTTGGATTGGTATTATTTGTTTAAATGCTTCAGAATTCTATTGTATATGTAATTCAATATTTTCTAGCATATAGCTAGGAAAAGGAGTTGTTTTAATAGATTTTATGCATTTTAAAGTTTAACATCTGGATAACTGTATATATATATATATATATATATATATATATATATATATATATATATATATATATATATATATATATATATATATATATATATAATATATATATATATATTAGCTTTGAAATTCTTTGCTATTCATATTTGTTTTGTGAAAAGTAATCTTGGGTTTGTAGCATTTCATTACATAGAATGTTTAATGAATTTTAAATTTCTATGTAATGAAATGCTACAAACCCAAGATTACTTTTCACAATATTATATATATATATATATATATATATATATATATATATATATATATATATATATATATATATATATATATATATATATATATATATATATATAATAGTTTCCTGCTTTTATCTTCTGGAAATCTTTAACACTAGTTACGTTGGAAATGGACCTTTAATGATGTTAGATTGTAAATATATTTTACCATTATCAAATTTATTGTAAATACATACTTTATGCTAGGTACCTACCTAGGTAACCAATTAAAAAAATTGCAATTGTTTAGGTAAGTAGGAATTTTAGCAAGATCTAATTTATAGTTAAAATACAATTAAAAACAATAGTTATTGATGGAAATCATTTCTGTAATTGTTATTTTCATCATAGAAACTAAAAAGGAATTTGTAGAAATTATAAAGTAATTGCGTTTTAGTAGGTACGTTTTTTTAAAAATAGTACAATTAATATTTTAATAGTTAAATGATTTACACAATTGCTGTAGTTTCGTCAATAAGATTGCATACTAATATTATAAAAAATATAATTATGAATTATTTTATTTACTATTGTGTCAACTGCGTTGAATAACTTTTGTAGCGTTTTTATTTCGTTTATAAGATATTAATTAATTTGAAGGTTAATCATTTTTCTAAAATGTATTTTCATTTAAATTATATATTCACATGCTTTTTCCTTTTCAATATAACATTTGTTCGGTCATTTATTGTAATTAGGTGGCGTAATATTTGACTGATTTGTTATCACTTTAAATCAAGATAATGAGGACATATATAATAAGATAAAAAATGGCGCGGTTTTTATGCAAGAAAAACAATGATTTGTCAACTAAATTTGTATAATATTAAAAAATATATATGTTGGTAAAAAAGGTTTAATATAGTACCACTAGTGGATAAAGTGGTACTTTATATGCTTCATAAGTGTGGATAAAACTCCAATTATAATGTGATTGTGGATAAATATTATTTTAAACATTATTTTCTCTAAAATGATGCATTTCGTCAGCATTCAACAAGGAAAAATTTTTTACACCAAATCGAGTGCTGTTTTAAAAAAACTTCTTCCATAATGTCAATTCCTAAAAAAAATGACGTCAAAAATATAGTGCGAAAATCACCCAAATTATAAATAAATGATGAAAATTAATATAATATATATTCTCTAGAGACTATAACTCCTTGTACTAATCTAAGTTGACTGAAATCACCTTATTTTCTCCAAGGAAGCTATTTCTAAAATATGGTAAATTACATTAGTTAGTAAATACAGGAAATAAAGGAAATCTAATAAAGGAAATAAAAAAGTGTTGCGATAAGTTTGCTATAAATAATGTTGCCCATAATGTATTAAATAATTTTAACTATTAATATTTATTACAGGTACTCCAAGTTGCCGTAATTTATAAATAACCTCTGGTACAGAAAGTGTCCCAGAGATAAAAATAATCAATGTTTTTTAAGCAAATATTTACCAATCATATAATGAAATATAAACAAGAAGATGCTCTAGATATATATATATATATATATATATATATATATATATATATATATATATATATATATATATATATATATATATATATATATATATATATATATATATATATATATATATATATATATATATATATATATATATATATATATATATTGTCTAGTTGCTTATCTATGTAATGAAATGCTACAAACCCAAGATTACTTTTCACAAAATAAATATGAATAGCAAAGAATTTCAAAGCTAATATATATATATATATATCTCGGTTATTTATTTGGTAACATTGCTTATTGACTTTTTCCTTTGGCAGGTGTTTTTAAATATACCTTATAAAAAAGATGTGAATTGTCTTCTTTGAATAAATATATTTGAAAAGTCTTCAATTAATAAATTTATTTCAGATTTCGCATTCTTAAATCGACCCTACTAAAAATTGCAAACAATGACCGTTCCTTTATATTTGAATAGGAAATATAATATGGTTTCTTGGTAAATTACGAAAATTACTACAGAAGAACTTCTAAATCCCTAAAAGAATACTTTGGCTGTATGCGACGTTATAAGAGATATTTGTCAAATAAGTTCAATTGATGTATATTAAACAATGAATTTACATTTTAGTTAACTGTTCTACAATTAAATCTGTCATGTCAATTAAACGACGGTTGAGAATTGGCTGTCCTTAATAAAAAAGGATTGCTTATAAAATAAAAAACTGATACATTCGTTAATCTATGACTGCCTGGATAAAAACATATTATGAAATTCATTTAAGACAGATAATCAAACTCATTATCAAATTTCAGTCGGATAGCTGTCGCCTACCTCAAATAAAAATCCCTTCGCAACATATTTCTCTCTATTTCACCCTGTATAATTGTAAATTGTGCCACAATAAAATATTCTACTGTTAATAATTTAAAAAGTTTTTTAATTAGAGCTACATATAATCTAAATAAAAATATTGCAAATTGGCCAGTCAGTTTTTAAATTATTCTAAATTTAAATCAGAAGGCAAACATTAATGTCCTTTAATTTTGCGTTGCAGTGTATATAATGATATGTTAATAAGATAACGTACTATAATAATATGTAACAAATTCAAGTTAAAGACTTATAAAATGAAAATATTTTCAAATAGTCGATTTATATCTTTTATTTATCAATTCAACTATCCTTTAACCGGAGACCGGTGATTTTTTCCGAAATTAGGGCCACTTGCTTCAAGCCGCATTTAAGGAGGACGGGAGTGCTCAATAAATTGTGATGTTATATAATTCAACAAGCGGCGACACGTGTCTTTTAACCCCTAGCACGTGACCATGTTCTTTATTAAAAAGGGTTAAACGCTACTTAGGGCTTTTTTATAAGCATAATATTTCCTTGGGGGACGTCGATTGCGACAAATACATCCTTCCTCTTTCAATAAAGAAATACTGTCTAAACAGAAGTGTTTAGACGCATTTAAGATTAACAATGCAACAGGGAGCTTTGTATTATTGAAAAGCCTAATATATGGCGGTAAAATTAAGGGCAGTAAAAATATTAAGGGGACACGCCAGGCAACCTTAAGAGTTGAATTGGCGGTCATTAAAATCAAAATCTTCATAAAATCTTTTAGGCTGCATTAAGCAAAGTAGTGGGCCGTAAAAAATTTAAAATTATACACTATACGGAGTCATTCATTTTTTTTCCTGGTACTTTAAAGCTCATTTTACCCAGGATATCACTGTTTAGTCACTTTTTCTTTATTTCACTCTGCTTGGTATACTAATAATAAAGCTGTTATTTTTCCATTGATTTTTTATGAGTACAATATAAAAATCTAGTTCAAAATGAACTTCAAGACCCGATTTTCAGCCACCGATGAAGTAGTTTATTTGTAGTAAATTTTTGTCATTTTTATATAGTTTCAAACAAACATCTGTTATTCATAGGGGTCTTAAGATATTTTAACAATATAATTTCAACTTCAGGGTTTATTAAGGATGAATTTATACGTTGAAAAAGTGAAACGTTCTAAACATGAATTTGTCAACGTTAAAATTACATTAAATCAACACAATCAATTTGTTAAACATATGATTTTTAACGGATTTTAACATATTTTAACTCCAATGCCAATATAAACTTTACACGTTCAGTTTTTTGGCAACTTTTAGTCGTTCTTTTATTGTTTCAAACAAATATCTGTTAAGCATATGATATTACCGCATTTTAACACTAAAATTATAACAACAGGTTATATTAAGTACTAATTTATACGTTGCAAACACGACAAAGTTAAACATTTCAAACATAAATTCCCCAACGTTAAAATTGCATTGAATCAACACAATCAGTTTATTTATGGTAAATTTTTGTCGTTTTTATATAGTTTCAAACAAACGTCTGTTAAAAACATATGATTGATATATTTTAACAATTTCAACCTCACGTTGCATTAAGTATGAACTTATACGTTGCTATAACGTTAAAATTAAATTAAATCAATACAATCATTTTATAACTGGTAAATGTATGTCGTTTTTATATAGTTTTAAACAAACGTCTGCAAAACATATCATTGTAACAACGTATTTTAACACTAAAATTTCAAACTCAGCTTATATTAAGTATGAACTTATATGTTGCAAATGCGAAAAAGAAAAAATATTTTTAAATAGTAATTTGTGAAAGTTTCAAACCATTTTTCTGTTAAACGTTTAATTTTAACGGGTTTTAACACTAAAATTGCAGCTTATAGGTTGCAAACACGGAAAAGTTAAACGTTTTAAGCATTAATTTGTTTACCATAAAATTTAATTAAAACAACACATTAAAACATCAGTTTATTAATGGTAAATTTTGTCGTTTTATTAAGGTTTCAGATAAACGCCTATTAAACATAATATTTATGTTTTAACACTACAATTTCAAACAAAAAAAAATAAAAAAAATTCCCATGTTATATATAGCAGTTAGATAAAAGTTTACCAAAGGTTTAATTGATAGATCGTTACAAGAAAAACGTATTTTTTTTAACCGATTACGTTATTTTAATCATTGTAACGTTGTCCCAACGTTTTTACAACTATTTTGTTCTTATTGGGAAATAGACCTAACTGGTTATTATTTGTGACTGTGACTTAAAGAGCATAAATGTGACTTACCGTCGTGTGAAGGTGGGGTTGACGGTGTTTTTTCTAGCTTGGTGATTGGTCGTGGTTCCGCTGTAAAATAAAGAACACATTATAGTTTCTCTGTCGTATCCGTTATCCGGCTCCGCGTTGATGGGTTTTAATTTCTTTGCAATTCAAGGATCTTATTACTAAGTGAAGGGTGTGTAGGGCTGTAAATAATAAATGCTCCCCGAATCGACTGATATTTGCATGTTTATATCCAAATATGTATATTTTATGATATATCGCGTGCCGGACGAATATGAATAGGTATCTACGCAACATGAATATTTGAATGTTCATCAAGAAATGCATTCAATACCGCAGATTATTCAAAAATTCAGAACCCAATTACTATGCATGTGGTTACCCTTTTCCGATATGATTTTAATAATAATGACGGCATTAGCGATAGGCAATAAAAAAATAATTAGGACGTTTGTCTGGCGGCATATAATCATGATATAATGGAGACTATGGGTTTGGGTGTATTTTATTTATAAATGTGGACACATAAGAGGAGCTTTTGCGGCCGAAATGTCCGTCTAAAGTCGTCGTGGATAGTTTACTTCTTACGACTCCCACGAGAGAACTGACCCTATGCTATTATTTCTCACCCCTTAGCCAGGCTTTTGCATATATCCTGGTCTGCGACCACTTTATTTCGTCTTCCGCAGTAAATTTTACTTAGACGGGGTTATATTAATGCTATCACAAATAGATTACACTACTATACGAGTAGGCAACGAATGTCCAACTGAATAGCTTTTAGGAACTATTTACCGCTCGTAATTTATCTTTTGGTATAATTACCTGTTGTCGATAATTTGAAAAATGGGCGCTATACTAATAAAGGACTGCAATACGGCTACACAGAAGTATACGAAAATGAAGTTTCAATTTACGTCTGTATTAATTGCAGTTCTGTTGTTGATGGCAATATAGTAAACGACAAAAAGGCTACAATATATCGAAAAGCCAATTATCGGGCATTATTGCTTTTTTCTAGGTCGTTAATTTTTTGTACTGGTTTATATTGGTTTGTAGCAGCATTTAACAAATTAATAAATTTTCTTAATAGCTGCAATTAATCTGGGAATCATTATATTTCGGTCACCGCCTCAAAGAAAGTCGTTAAGCGGGGTTGTTCATCAATATATAGAGCAACAGAGGGATGTGGCTTATAGGAAATCTTTCCCGCGTAACCATTAGTAATTTAATTGTGAAAATTAATCAATGCGAGTTCGAAACTAAACATGATAAAAAACGAAACTAAAGAAACATGACAATTTTAGAAGCTTAATGTCCGGTAACGCTCCTGAGGGTGAATTGTAGCCTTAAGAACTGTTATTCAATATGTCATAGGTTATATATTTTATGTTAATTTAGAAATATTGACCTAAAAATAATAAATATATTATGTACATCCCTAATAGAGTAGTATACAATTATAATCTCCAAAGCTTGAAAGTTGGCGGTTACGTCACTAATTTATTTTTAATCTACAACATACGCTGTGTTCTTTGTTAAAAAATAATAAAACGAGAGAGACCAGAAAAGGAAGTCTACTATATGTGACTGCTGATATATCTATCTATAAAACTGACAGAATTTGGTTATATCTCAGTTGAATTCACTTTTTCTTCACTTTCAGTGCACTTGTGGGTCCTCGCACTAGGCTGTCATTTTTCCATTTTTCCGACAGAAGACATTATTTATTGCTTAAACCATGCTCAGTCAGCTTAAACCCATTGCTTAAACCATGCTCAGTCTCTAGTCTTCATGATTTTAACATTCAAATTGTAGGTTATGTATTATGTTTACGTTTAAAACGAGTAAAGTTTGTCTACATCCGGACGAGTTGTTTAAGCACACATTTGACTAGTGCAATACTGATTTGATTCATATGGTTTATAACTATGACGTAAGCGCCCACTTTCAAGATTTGGAGAGTACATAATATATCTTTAATGTTTGTATAATGTACTATATTTATTACCCAATAGAAATGTGACTGTTAATAAAACACAGTTCGACAGAAAATTGTTTATTTAAATATTGAAAACATTTATATATATATATATATATATATATATATATATATATATATATATATATATATATATATATATATATAATACGTACAATTATTACTTTACAATAATTATAATTTAGAACAAAATTAGTGATAGTGAGTCTCAACACATAATTCCAGAAATAAATATAAATAACGTTAGTAACAGTACTATTTATATAAATTTTCGTTAAATTATGAATAATATTGTTCATGAAATTTGTTAATAATTAAAAAATGTTTCATGTAAAACTTCAAAGTAAACTTAAAAAGTTAGTTTTATTTTTTTATAGAACCGAATTCAATTAATTCGATTCTAAGCAATCCATAACGCACTAAATTCGATTGCTTTTCCGATTTTGTAAGTGGAGTTTTTGACATAAAACCATGATTTTTCTTCATGACCAATAAATCTGAATTCATGGCTAGATTGAAATGACTGTTATACTGGCCCTGACGATTGCCCTATTGCTGAGTATTGGCAACAACCTTCATATGATTAGTGAGAAATTTAGAAGCTCTTCTGTCATTCTGTGTATCGTGTGTACTGATGCGTTCAGTTATCGTGGAGATTATGAAGAACCATAATGTAATATGGTTATGTAATACTTGGATGGATTTTATATAAAATATATACACTATGTTTTAATAATTGATATCTAAGATTAAGGTTTAAATAATTAAGTAGTGCATTGACATATTATTGACAAGTTGACGTATACAAATTATCTTGTGCACTCGCCCGGAAGAATCATAGTATAAGCAAAAATAGTTAATTTAATTGATTATACAACTTTCAATAATTAAGAATGGTTTTTGTTACAATCTACTGCAATACTGTATGCCATTATAGAATAAAGCATCTTCTGCCATAAAGAAAAAAAGAAAATAAAACCGCAAAAAATCCGAAATCTTCTGAACAAGAGAATAGGAAGGAGGGCTTAATAATGTCTAGATCTTCAATTTCTTTCTATAAATACGTAGCAATTTTTTAACTAATATTTATTTAATATTTTAATAAAATTTTATTCATAGTAATACGAGTAGTGTATTAGTTACAAACTCTACTTGGTTATAGGTCTAATTAAAACTTTAGAGGTTTTTGTTACATTCTACTGTACTAATGCATATCATTTTAGATTATGGCATCACTTGCCATAAAGTTTAAAAAAAATAACTCAAAAGGTATAGGCATATCATCATAAATCATAAGACTTAAAATATTTAGATCTCCAACTTCTATAAATACCTAACATCATAAAAATAATAAAATTTTTAAAAAATCTAAGATTTTTCACATTATTTTTTATTTTTATTTTTATATTTTTATTAAAAAAGAATACTCTAAAGTAAATTTTCAAAATAAATAAAATTAAAAAATTTCTATTAAAGGCAAGTTGAAATTTAAATAGAAAGAATTTAAATTAATTAATAAAAGTAATAAAAATTAATAAAAAAATTAAAATTATAACAAGGCATCATCTCAACTATGTCATCATCTGTCACATGTTTTTTATAGCAATCAAAACAAATCATGCCTTAATATAAACACCAATAAAATATTTAAAAAAAATGTATCAAGCATTTTGTACGCCTATAAAATATGTACAAAAATACATGTTAATAATTATTATAACAAGTTTAGTAGAAATTTCCAAAGTAATTAAGTCAATCAATTTTAATAATATTAAAATAATAATTTATTGTGAAGTACTTACATGCATATGGTGTATTAAAATGAGGCACGTTACTTTCAAAGTTGATGTAGTTGAAATAATTTCTATGCTGCATATTACTGATAGTCGAAGATATTAAAGATGTCATATTGAAGATATTATTAAAACTGAATATTTAAAATACGATATTTACTATATGTATTGATGATAGAGAGATAATTAAAGCTTTCTTTAAATTGATAAGACTATTATTCAAACATTACACGTGTGTTCGAACGGTTTTTTATTTATATTAGAAATAACAAGCCGCGTACGATGAGGAAATACACGAAGGCACTGAGTATTGTTATTGGTACAAATATTATTATTAATCTGGTCGTCAACATCACGAATACCTTTTTCTCGGATCTTTCACCGGAGGTTATCTCGTCGCGCGATATTGGCACCTAAGGAATTCGAGTTCCTTAACGCATCCTGTTTCGGGGATAGCACACAGTTGACTGACAGGGTGCCCAGTGGTCAGACTCGATATAGACGCTAATGCATTCACCCTCACACCCCCATATGCCCACATGGCCCTTTCACGTATGGAATACACTCGAATATGCTCAGAATCACATTTACTTCCCTACTTCGTAAAGTTCGATCAAGAAGCTATATTTTGTACCTCTTACTTCGCTCCGACCAGAATACTCCAATTACATAAAAGATAATTTACCTACTTTCCATTATACGTAATCTACGACTTTGGTAGAAATGCCAGGGTGGGAATTTTCGATAAATAACAGTAATAATGAGTGTAAGTTAAATGCAGACCATTAAGTCCCATAGCATTTTCATTCTCATTTATTTTTTCTATCTTTAGCCTTTCCATTCCAAAGTTTCCTCGGACTCCCTCTTTTCTTCTTCGCCTTTGGTATCTTCGCCACCATGCTACTATTTCCCCGTTTCTGTCGTTATAGATTCTTTCTAGATAACCATACCACTGCATCCTCCTTGATTTAATGAAATTACTTATTATCGATTGTCCAAACAAATTATTCAATTATGTGTTTGTCCTCTCCCATCCCAAGTCTGTCTTCCTTTCCTCAAAAATTCTTCTTAAGGTTTTACTTTCCCAGATTTCCTGTATGTATGTTTATTTATCCCTGTCAATACACAAGTCTCATAAGCTGCAGCAGGCCTTAATATTGTATAAAATATTTGCCCATCAAATGAACAAAATTCCTCGTTCATAAGACTGACCGTTACTTCAGAGTTAAATAGGGAGAAGATTATTCTAACATCAAGAAGATTTCTGCTGGAGTACCTCAGGGCAGTGTTCTTGGACCTGTTGATTACCTGCTGTACACGAATGACATCCCACAAAGCGACAGAGTAGTTACGGCAGCATTCTCCGACGACACTGCTCTGCTCGCTACTGACCAAGACATTCAGCAATTAAACCTCAAATTGAGACAAATGTATTGGCTCCTTGGACGTCACTCTGAGTTGTCAATACACCATAAACTGCTTGTCTACAAGCAAATTTCGAAGCTAATATTCACTTATGGCATCCAACTCTGGGGATGCACTCTGAATATTGGCCGATCTTAAAAAATCAAACGGCTTTTTCTTCGTCTCTTCATACGCTATACCATGGCAATAGCGAATATTTTTTTGCCTGTTTTTCAAACGGTGTTTCCGGTATGAGGGAAGGGGGTGGGGGAAATAATTTTGTTACCAGCCGACAGTTTTTTTTTCGGCTTTTAATTCTTGCCAACTAGATTAAAAGCGGATGATTAGGAGGGGAGCTATGAGACCTCAAAGTTTTTACCATGCGGAACGGAGAGGAGTGAGGACAATATCAAGGTTTCTCCTTGATTATTTTTATTTTCCATTTTTAATTATACTAAAGTTTACAGAACACACACACACTTCATATTATATATTTACATTTACATATACATATACTACATAAGTTTTTTTAATAGTTTATTTGAGCAAGATTACAAACAATTGATGGCAAGTCATCAAATATACAAGTATAGTGCTTAAAAAACAAACTATAAATGCACATGTCACTGTCAAAATGTAAAAAACAACAACAACAACAATTCACAATTTATACAACAAGTGGTGTAAAACGCAAGAATTTAATTATACGTAATTTGGCGTAAGAAATATAAAACATTCTCTTTAAACTAAAAAAGTTATGGCGGTCTGCACTAGACCAAATATAACGGAAGAAATAAAACACTTCATATTTTAGTTGTATTTTAATTGTAGAAGGTACGTCAGATCCTGCTCTTTCAACGTGTCAAAAAAAAAACAAGTGTGGACTCGTATTAAAAAAAAGTTATAAATGGTATTCTTACAAACTCATGCATATGTGAAATGTTTTATAAAATGTCAGATATCTCAGAAACGCTTTTGCTTTTGGTATAGAGTACCTTACATATTTTTGGTTTACCTTTGTATCAACTTTTTAAAAATTCAATAATATATAAGGATTTCATTTGAAATAACAAAGTTGGCATCGACTTCTGTTATAACCGGAAGTGCAAAATGGTTAAAATTTCAATGAGACTACCCGCCGATGACACCCTATGGAATCCAGTAAATACCATCCAATTTGCTCAAGCCCCTTTAGAGTAATGAATAAACATACATAAAAAATACATTAATCGACTTAAAAATCTCCTTTTTCTGAAGTCGATTAAAAACAAACAAAGCTAGCACGTGGTTTGATATTTTAAGATCGGTCAATATTCAGAGAAAAAGAAAAATGTTTCCCCTTGACTTTGAGCCAGGCCAGAGCTCCCCACTCCTCTTCGTTCTCCTGCAGCATAGTAAAAACTTTGAAGTCCTCTAACTCCCCTCCTAATCATCCGATTTTGATCTAGTTGGATTATAATCAAGAGATATACAGTAGGAACGATTTTCCCATGCTTTTAATTGATGGAGGACATTTAATAGATTAGGCAAAACAAATTTTTGAATTTGAGTTGTCTGTTTTCGAAACACAGATCCACTCCACTAATATTGTGAGCCATCGAAAGACAAAATATTGCAAAACTTTCAATTATTATAATGTATTAAATATCACGTATCTAACTACAAACTTCTCATTAACGAAACTTTTATAAACAACACATATCAGTTGGACCATTACCACCACTACAGAAATTAGATAGTTCCATTTCCAGAATCAAAAACAAACTTCTTGTCTTTATTACAAACAAAAGACATTTTATTCAAACATACAAACATAGAAACACAAGACACTTTAGGCAGCAGATATCAAAACATTACCTGGAGATATTTCCGCTTTCTTTGGGCGTACCCCGAGGTTATAATTTAGAACCTATATACTATGTTTTGTACGATTATGGTCACTTGAAGCCTAGGATTATGGTGATACATGAGACAAGATAGCTGAAAGTTACTATAATTCTAGTTATTATATATTAATTGATGGTATCATGTTTAGTATTCGACAAAAACCTTTAATGCAGGAAGAACATTTTGAAACTGGTAGGAAATTAATCATTGACAGGATCAATATGGAATTTTTAGCGGTAGCAATTTCATTTGGTTCTATATATTTCTATACTATATTTTTTCCTATAAAAATTCGAGGTATTCACAAATTTAAAATAGCAATTTAGAAACAATTGTGAACATGTTACATTTCTTATCAATCATGTATACTAATTCACTGGAAATTATCATATAATTTCGAAAAAGCAAATAATGTTTTTATTATCTTATTAGTCACGAGTTAAAAATGTCCAGCATTACGTAAGACTATAGATATAATATAGTGTATTAACAAAAAATATAGTGACCAAGGTTATTTTGCTATTTAATATTTATATAAATAGTGACACATTTTGTTTCCTAGTCACTAGACACTTTATAACTTCTATTGACAAATGGCATTTATCTACCTGAATAAGTAATTGATAAATTATCGATTCGTAATTTTCTTCAATATATCTGATATTAGTAAAAAAATATAGGTCCTTACATTTTCAAGTTCGAATATTAATTTTCGAACACACACCTGATAAAATACTGTATTAAACCAGCGAGATATTGCTACAGATTTATGATTACCATAAAATAAAAATTTCGTCAGTACTCCGTTTATTAACTCATGATTGATTGTTTAATAATTTAAGTTGTTCCGTTTAGTAACAATAAGTACGAAAATATATAATTATTTACGTTTCATAAATAATGGGGTTTTGTAGCTTATGCTAGATAAAAAGCGTTTTCAATAAAAGTATTACTCTAGTGTTTACGATACATTTATTTCAAAATATGTACTACAGAAGAATGTCAATGGAACCTACAAATTTAACACCACTATAAATTTGTCGGAAATTTGATGCTATTTTTTTTCGAACTTTTGATCGGGTTTTAATAACTCATTTGTATAGTAGGTTCGTAAGTTGGTTACTAGATAATTTCATTGCACTTGTTATTTTTGAAAAAAGGCTAATTTTCATTTTATAACGGGTGTAATAAAAATGTTTGTTTTTTTAAAATCGGTAACGCCCTGTGATGTGTACCTAGCAACCGTAATAAGGTATCACAGTTGCAATCAGACTGTAGTTTCATCTTTCCTCAAAATTTTCATTTTTTGTTTACTTCATTATCTCTGTAATTCCCTTATAGTTTAACATGTTTTATTAACTTTGTTTAGCATACGTTCATTTTTAAAATGTCTTGCAACATGTCTCTGGACCTCTTCTGAAATTTTTTCAAGAGGTAACACAAATGCTTATTTATTTGTTAAAGTTACTAAAATCTCTTCAGAAATTGCTTATTAAAATTTCGTTTCGGTTACCAAAATTGTTTGTTAACGATTCTATCAGTTGCGAGTAGCGACTAGTGTTCCTAAACTTGAAAAATGAATTTCCCAAGGAATTTATCGGACTGCCTCCTCCACCGAGCATAAGAGCTTCAACTTTGCCGAAAGAGAGCTACTCGATACGTAATGTTGCTAATGTGATATGAAGTAGGTATAAGTCATTTCAGTTTAAGGCGTATGGTTACACGATTTAATGAGATCGAATCGTACTCGCGAAACCGGGACAAGGGAATACGATTTACTAATCCAAGGGATAAGCATTTTCTTTGGCAATCCGCTCTAAGAAGCAGAAGAATAACCGGTACTGTGCGAGAAATGTGCTCTCAACTGCTCGCAATCTTGTAGTATCGTCTGTAAGATTGTGTGTCAGAATGTATCAACATTGGACTCTTAATGATTGGAAGATTATTTTATTCTCAGGGTTAGTCTCAGGGAGATAGATTTGGTTGTACTTGTAATATCGTTGAACTTGTAATATCGTCGCAAAGGTCCCGTTTGGTGGAAGTTCTGTAATGTTTTGGAGGAATCTGCTTCAACAACAGAGTTGGTCCCTTTATGTGTTGGGTCTATGAATGCTAATTATTATCTGGAAAATATCATAGCTGAACATGTAGTACCATTTGTTCCTTTTGGGGATCCAATTGTTTATTCGTGCAAGATACTGCACGTCCCCACGTGGCTATATAGGTTATCGACTGCTTGAATCCTATTGATATTCCGTTGATGAACTGGCAATTTCTCAGTCCCGATTCACATCCCATAGAGCACATGTGGCCTGCTCTTAAAAGAGACGTACGAAGTCGTACACCGACACCTGTTAACGACAATAAACAGGTGGATGCAGTTATTGCAGAATGGGAGAATATTACCTAGGATATTATTGGTTTTATTTCCTAGGATGTCTTATTATTGCAAGTCTATTGCAAAAATTTAGTCTCTAGCATGACAAAGCTCATAAATGCGGTAATTCGGTGCAGATGAGGACACAAACAATATTAACATAGCATTGAATCCATCAATTCTGTTGTTTATTTTTGTTTTGTTTTCGTGTTTCACGCGTTTTAACATTTCATTTACTTAATTTTTTTTTAACTTTATTAATATTGTAATTAAAGTAAGTTTAGTAGAAAGGTGCATTAAATTTGTTTTCATATATTTTAGATACAAAAAAGTATCTAAAAAAAATATAAGTGAACAAAAAATGAGAATGTTAAGGATTTGTCACAAATTTATAGTGGCGTGTTACAGTCCATGAGTTTATATACATAATGTATGTACATTAGTTTCATGCATTTGAAAAATTTCAATTCAGTTAACGATTCAGTTAACGATACGTTAACAATTCAGTTAAGATATATCAAAGGAAAGCATATTTTCAAATAAGGTGGCTCACGTTTTTCATTGGGTGTCAAAGTAGTACAATTATTTTGAAACACTTCCTTTGGTATCGTTTTCTCATATCAATTTTGTATTTTTAATAATATCTACATGTTTTGAATTTTGCGAGTTACATCGAAGAAAGATTAATACCAAACTGTGTGTTCAGATTGACACAACATAGAAACACAAAAATACAACAAGTATTCATCCTTATTAAATTTCAATTAACCCCAAAAACAACCGTCATTGAACTGCATGTACATTGTACACCCCTTAGCCCCTGCTACTAACCACATACAAACAGTAACCGAAAAAAAAAGGAAAAACGAGAAATTGAAAACTGAAAATATTAATAATCATGAATATTAAAAATAAATAAAAACATTACAGAAAAAAGAAAAAATAGTCTAGCTACGAGCACGTCAAAATTACAAATATCGAAACCCCGGTAAAAGTATCTTTGAGCAGTGAATAGATATATGCCAAAGCAAATGCCAAATCATCTTTAACTATCATTGAATTATATTTACCCTCATTGACAATACTCTCGTATTGTCAAAATCTCGAATACTCGTATATTAACCTAGCCCTTTCTTTCGGTGGTTAATAATGTTTTAGTTAATTTCACTGTCTTATCCAGTATTGTTTCAATAATTTGCATTTCATTGCATCATCTGCACGCAAGATTTTCGATCTTGACGATCTTGTAAATAATTTATTTTTGATAATCGACATTATTAAAAATAGGGAGTATTTGCATGAACAACTGATTCATTATTTACTTTTAATATGACTGTTGACGTTGGTGATTAGCAATGTCATCCTTTAGTCATATATGAATATAATGAATATCCCCTAAAGACTTTTCTTGGCAGATTTTTTGCATACACTTTGGTTTGATTGCTAGGTGTTGACAAGAGAATATAATTTTTGGCCCTGCTTGTCTTCACGTTGAATGATTTTATTTTATCATTCAGATATTTAAATAAGTACACTTTCCGTGTATGTACATAAGTGTGTGATATTTACAGTATCCTGGATACAATAAATGTTTCACATCAGGTATTTTTATATAATATCGGCGTCAATATATCAATAGGAATGAAAAATTACGCCTATTTAAATAGTACTAATACATACATATTTCCAAATAGATAACAGGTGTTTATAATATTAAAAGCAAATAAATTTGTTCTGAATTGATAATATTATTTATATTTCATCATAATCATACTTAATAACTAATAATGAAGGACGTGGCGGCGTCGTACAGGGTGTGACGGTTTTACCTGGTACTTTTATAGATAGGAGGAATTTTTTCGGTTTAAATAATACTGTGTACATGGTCATTGCTCAAACATTGCATGCAAAATATTGTTTCATAGAACAACAGATATTTAGTATAACAAATGTAGTGGTAGTGGGGAGTTTACGCATATTATTGATACAGAGCAAAAAGCATAGGCCACTTGGGGCACTCCATATATACAATATTTTTGTTCTACTGACTATATACTATTTATTACTGGCACATTTATATTATAATTAGCTTTTTAGGAGGCGAATTCTCTAAATCGTACATTGTATAGAATATCAAACAATTCTGGGTGAAGACTGGACAAGGTCTTTGATCCAATGATTCTTTCAATAAGCGGATTGATGAATCAAACACAATATTGATGAATCTGGCGAATCTCCTGCGCTATAGACTTTCGATACTATGTTAGAAATTGCATATTATATTAGAATCGCCAGAATCTCATATAAAAATAAAAAAATAAAAATTCTTTAGATTTTCTTGACATATTTTGTAGCTGTCATATTATAGTAAATGTATTAATTCTGACTTTTCTTTTGACAAGTTGTAAGTCATTTTGTGTTGTTGACGAGTAGAGTAGGGAAGCTGGTAATTTCTGCCTAAATTAAACTGACCTTGCGGTTCGGAATAGAATCATTAGGATCGTGAAATTGAGAAAAGTACATCAAATGTTCGCTTAAAAAAGTGTATATAGCCACCAAATTCCGCCGATGCAAGGTAAAGCTTTCTTTTGACTAACCCGACTAGGCTAAAGACGCAACTTGAAAAGTTCTGCAAAGAAATAAAAGTGACATTTCAAGTGCCGTTGAACCATCGCGCATTGATAAAATGAATGATATATTCAAATATTAGGGTTTCAATATGAACAAATAAATGGAGCTGATTATTTATAGAATAAGTTGTCAAACTAACGTGGAAATCAATTGCAAAACAAATTCAAGAATTATACTTTACAAAGTTCAATATAAAAATCTGCGAATTGTGCAATTAATTTTTTAAAGAAGAATTTGATAGTAAAGGTGAATCTTGATATATTATTTTTGAGTAAATAAAAAATTGAAATACTATTTTTAACCGTTTTTATGTTAATCAAATTGCTACTATAAAGCCTGTATATACTATATAGCAATCGTGTCAATCTGGTAGTTAAGACCATCAATAATTTCCCTAGGGAAATTATCGATAATCGCTCTTTGCTAAGGGACACGTAAAATATCCATGAAATCCATATTTAAATTAGTTGTCAATAAAACAATAAGACAATGTCAGTGGTGCAATTAGGTCAGGGTGGTGACAGATTAGGGACATTCTCACTGTGATTTTTAAATGTATTTATTTGTTACATTTTTAAAGAATGCAGACCTAAATTTTTGCTGCAGTTGTCCTCACGATTTTGCTTTTTTTATAAATAAAAGTTGTGAATATTGGAAGATATAGCCATGGCGATGATTGGATTAGAACCCGTTTGATTTTCAATGTGTTGAATAAGATTTCCATAATATAAATATACCAAATATATATCTACAGTTACCTGTTTAGTGGAGTCTCTTTTATCAGACTCCAGTAAGAAATTTTCCAAATTAATTTCGAGGCGTCGGTCGGGTCATAAAAGGAAATACTCATATTAAAACTCTGTAACATTGTTATAGAATTAAAAAAAGAGTATAAAGTAATATTGCAGCAGTAAATAACGTATTGTTCAGTAAATGTCGGAAAGTTTGATAATTAAATTAATTAATGTTTCAAAGTTTCGCATTTTGTGCTTTTATGGATGCTGTAATGCCTTTTTGATAAATTGACATTTATTAAAACTGATACAATAAGTTATTGTCTTCCAGTCTACCCAGAGTCAGATTAACCAGCAAGCAAAAGCAACTGGCGCTTTGGGCGCCAAAATTTGAGTGGCACAGGTTTTGACGCAGCTCAAATTTACAATGTATCGCATTTTAAAAAAAAATAGGAAAATATTTCATAAAATAGTAAAAATTGTGGATAAATTTGCTCATGCAAAAGCTAGGAAGAAATCTTTTTGTTATCATGTCATCATGTCATGTTGACTGCTGGTCTTGTTTAAATTTCTCATTTTTTTGAATGTGTTATATAACTTTTTATTTTATTTTTGACCGAGTTTAATTTTGACTGATTATTTTATTTCTCTCGTTCTTTCAATTGTGTTCATTTTATATTACAATATAGTTTTTTTAGTTTCTTAGACTTAAGGTCAAATTTTGATTGTTTCCATTTTGTTTGATTGTTGAAATTTCGTATTCGGTTTGAAATAAAAATCTATTTGAAAACATTTTAGTTTTCGTTTAAGTGTTATGTTTTTTCATGTCATGTCCATGTAAAAATTTTGGTTCAGCTTGGGGCGCTATGTACCCTTTATCCACCTCTGAGTCTACCTTTTTCATTCTTTAAGCAGACATTACGTGCGAGAAGGATCTATTTACGCCATTTCGCCTATCAATAACTAATCTGGAACGGTGACTAATTGTTTTTACTTTGACGTTTAAATATATAATTATCTCGCCAATATCGCATGTTATCACACCGTCTGAATCGTTCATGTAAAGTAACATATACTATATTTAAACACTTGTTTTATTATTGGACAAATTCTAGAGTTTAGTGAAATAACACAACTAATTTGCGGAGCCTAAAGTAGGAATTTTATTGTTGTCCCCGCAACGTCAGTATTTTGGGCGGTTACCCGACCACCGCCCCCATTATCATTATGTTTTTTTCATAGAAACACATTCCCGGAATAACCAATCATGCACTTATCTCAACACTGAATAACCATAATGCAACAATCACGTTTGGGAATTTTGTTGGCTAATGTTTTCCAATAATTCGATAAATATTTCCCCCCCATTACCGATTGCAGTTGCGCAATAATTACACCTAGATAAATCAAAAACAGAGCTATTTACAAGGATTTTTAGGCCAACTAAGATTTAGTGTATTTAATTCGTAATCGGTACAATTAAGCGTTTGATTTAGGGCCGATCGTACTAATTTTCATCTGTATTTGTCTTTCGTTGACTTCAATCACAGTAGGCGGATTTACAAAGGCTCGTTACTGATACGATGTACATACATTACTGGTGATGGAATCAAGAAATGAATTATATTTTTCATTGTATAAATTTTTTGCTAAAAATATTTAGGATTCCCTTATAATATCACTTAAACGTTAAGGAACGTACATTTTACAATGTATTAACGTTCTACAGAACCATACAAATTTAGTAGTTTCAGCATTTCATAAATTTATAATATGACATAAAATTTATTAATACTCATAATTTTTAAATTAATTAATTAATTAATTAATTAAAACCTAAACATTTATAAATTTATATAATATGTATAGATAATTTTTTTAGATGACCCATACATGCTCTTAAAACCTGGTTTTAATTGATCGTCTCATTTGCCCAACAAATTTGACCCAACATATTTGACCCAACAATATTTTACATATTTTTGTAAAAGATAATAATCATTCAGATTGGCAATCAAAAGGATACAATTGATGCAAATAAAAGGCACGGATTTACGAAATGAGTTGAAATGATTGTAATATGTTGGGCAAACGAGACGATCATTAAAACCAAGTTTCTATCTAACCATCTAAAATAGAGGAGAAGAGACAAGCCTAATGTTACCCGACATGCTTTTGAGATCATTCATCAAATAGATTAATAGTAAGAGAATAGATTAATAGAAATAGTAAGTTAAGATTAGCTAGAAATGTGACCAGTAGTAGGATGGATGCATTTGAGAGCATGGAAATTAGAAAATGTAAAAATAGTATGACTAGTGACAAAGGACCTATCCCGTATAGATGCCAAAACACCAAGTGGTGCCTTGATGCTTCTAAGATATATGTAAAAAAAAACATTTATTGCATTGCCGTTTACCGTTTTATCAGATCGTATCGGTAAATACACGATGTGTATTTATTCGAATTTATCGAGTATAAGCGGCCATTTTTACAAAACAAACATAAAGAGCAATATGAAATTCAACATTCATTACTACACAGCAAATATTTGTGTATCAAACACAATATATTGTTCTAAGAAATAATTATTTCACTCCGGGTGGGTTTTTTTTGGAAAACTGCTTTAAAATGTATTTGAAATACATATCAAAGTGGCTTTTAACCCAGGGCAAATTTCAATAATAAAGCTAGACCCGTTTTACTCAAAAGGTACAGCAAATATACTATGCATTGAAAGAAACAAATTTTGTGTGGCTTGGAAGGAATGCCGCTGTTCGTAGGCGGGCGATAGTTCTATACTACTTTCCCTTCAGTCCAGCACGGGGAATATATTTAGTAATTCCACAGAGGGCCCTATGGTCAGCTGCTTTCCCTTTCATAGTACCTTATTGATATACTGTGTAAATACGCTTAAATTTTAACCCCTGTGTTAGACGAAAATACTGATGGGACATGCATTTTCGTATTCTCATTAAATGGACGCGCTAATTTGAAGTACTTATACATTATAAGAAGTTTACCACTTCTCTTAGCATCGCGATATAGACTTGATGGTAGTTCACCTAACGTCGTGAAGGTTATCTTCAATGCTGGGTTATTTTTGGTTATTTTTTTAAAGGTTTACTGTCGGGGAGGTACGTACATATATCTCGAATATATAAGAAATAAAAAAAACCTTCTTATTTTCGGCCTTAAAAACCGCTACTTCGTTGAACAACAGCAACAGGGTGGAACATAGGATAGTATTACGTACTTATCCTAATTTTGTGTTTGTTCAATTACGTAAAATACATTTAAAATCAATGACACTTACTTATTAACAAAACTAGTTACTTTAATATTAAATGATACCTAGTTGAAAATTGCTTATAATTAAGTCGCGATTTGCCGGTCGAGTGAACGTGAAGATGCACATGAACGAACGGATGCTCAAACACAACTGATAGAATACTGTCCTCTTTCTTAACCTAGGTATTATAATCTATTGATTATGTCATATAGAAATAGGAATTAAGACGTTCACGGGTTTTTATTGAAGCAAACGGTCAATTTATGAAGAGAAAACCTGCGGAATGCTTTTAAATTAGAGTGGAAATTGGCGATGAAAATGCATCCTTTTTAGTTTTTTCGATATATCTCTCAAATGAAGCAAAATTTCGGTAAACCTTATATGAAACTTTCTGTAGAGAATTAAATTTCCTTTAAATTTTTGGGAGTGCGGATCAGCTGCACTTAGGCCCCGTTGGGCCTTATGCTTCGTGAGGGAAATGTCTCCCTAGGCCATCCACCAGCCTAGTGTTGTACAAAAGGTGATGATGTTGCCTAGGGGCATTTCCCTCAAATTCGCCATATAAGGCCAACGTTCTCCCAATATGGATTCTCTAGTCGATGACGCTGCGGGACATGATGGGTGTGTCACTTTGTATCATGTTATAGAGGTGCTTCATGTTATAGAGGTGTTATAGAAGGACCAGGCCCAAGAATTCTTAGACTGGCTGCCTTCTTGGCCAGTTTGTCAGCTTCTTTATTGCCGTTGCATTGTAAGTATTCTTTGACACAACATAGATATTATGCATCTGATAGGCTCTCACAAGTGCTTGGTGATATTCCCATGTACATCCTTTAGTTATTTTATAGTTTTTCAGGGCCAGTAGTGTTTGTCTACTATCTGTGCAGATTCGGATTGTCTTGCCAGTTATTTCTTTGCGAGTAATTTCTTGTGCGACTATAGTTATACATACGAGTTCCGTTTGTACTACACTGGCATTTTGATTCATAGTCCAGTTGCATCGGAGTCGCAGATTTCTGGAATATATACCACAGCCTGCTCGTTCCTTCTTCTTTGATCCGTCTGTGAATACATAGTTTACACCTTCAACGCCGATCTCATCTTCACCACTAGTTTGTATGGTGTAAGGTTTATCAAAGACAAGCCGAGGCGGAATACCGTCTGCACATGTCTGTAAAAGGGGTTCGTTTTGACAGCCTCAGTCCACATGCGGCTTCTGGTTTGGCCACAGCTTGCGTTTGTACTAACAAACGCAATGCCAACGGATTTAAGGCGAGTCATGGTAGACAGAGCCACTTCTTCTAGATGTAAATCTAGCGGTAGAAGACACAGCATTACCTCCATTGCTCTTGTTGGTATTGTTCGCATAGCTTCGATTATGCTCAGACAGGCAACTCTTTGTACCTGGCATAGCTTAAAAATGCACAGGATTGTTAGTCAATGTTATATCCCTCAGATATCGCTCACATAGCTTCTCTATCGTCTTCAGTAGAAATGAAGTTAGGCTAATCGGACGGTATACTTTGGGGGTGGAATAGTCCATCCTCCCTGCTTTTGGTATGAACAATACTTTTACTTCTCTCCATGTATTTGGGATGTAGAGGTGTGCTAAGCACATCCTAAACATCCCAACCATTTATCCCTCTTATACAGATATTGTTTGCATTCTCATTTTGTTGAAAAAAATATTATTTTAGCAAATAAAAAAAGGTATTTTAAGTTTATTGGTTGATAATAATACATAACTATTCAAATAAATGTATCCTTCTCAGCTTTGAATTAGATGCTTCACTATCACTGATAACAATATATATGGATGGTTCCTCAACATATTGGATGGTTCCCCGATGAAAAGCCATGAAAAATCAAACTTTGCATCTTAGTGAAAGGAAATAACTATTTTCGTATTTTGGGTGGCTCGAAATGACACGTACCTGTGACCATATTATTCCTTGTTTCAACAAGTGACTCTTATTAATAATATCTATTATTATTATTATTATTATTATTATGCTAATTGCAATAATTTTTAATAATAATGGGAATGACCTCTCATTGTGATAAGTAGAAAACAGTTGCGTAATATTATTAAGTATATAGTTATGATCTTCATACTTAATGTACTATATTTTATAATGTAAGATTTCATCAAAAGAAGTACCTACGTTTTCAAGATAATAAATTTAAAGAAGACAGAGAGGGCGAACATTTCAACCAAAATAGTAAAAGTAACAATATATGTTCATTGTTACCAACGATTGAGAAGTATGAGGCCGACAAATACTTATAACATAAAATTTAAAATGTTAGAAAGTAATCAAGGCTCTAAGGTAAGTAAGCAAAACGGAAACTGCAAAAGAAAATGTGAGGTGATAATTCTGGATAATTTCCATATTTGAACAATGTACTAAGTCATTTACTAAGTCAGTAAATGGTAGCGGTGGCTCTTACGTTAATATCTGGGCTTGAAGTAGCCCTGCAGGTCCAGGAGTCCCTGGGCAAGTAGAACGAAGACCCAATAGCGATCATTACTGACACTTGATGCAAAACATTATGTTGCCATCAGTGCAGCAATTGTATCCAGAAAACTTGACCTTCCAGCAAGTTAGTATTTGCTGTATTTATTTTTAAACATATAATTTAAATTTGTAGTACGCGACTGAAAGTAGGCGACCATCCAGAAGCCCAAATCTCAATGTAATTGATAATGTTTGGAGACGTGTATGTATGGGGACAATGGTGAAATAAATGTATATTAGAAAGTTTCGCCCTCAAAACAAGGAAGAATTTTTGGAGGCTAGGAAAATATTAATGCATTGATAGATGACTGCCGGACGTTGGGTCTTTCTATGTCAAAACATTCACAAGCTGTAATTGCCAGCAATGGAGCACTATTATTATTAAATTATTAATTAAATTTTGATCCATTTGTTTACTTTACCATTCATTTGGATCGTTTAAAATACCTTTATATAAATAAATAATATTCATTACTTGATAACCTTTTTGAAGCACATTATTTATGAATATAATTTAAATCAACGTATTTTTTCTACATTCTCACTATTATTGTTAAAATATAAACTAAATATTTGACGTAAAAATGCACACTTAAATGATGCTAAAACGACTAAAAATGCTCATAAGAGTCGTCAACTTTCAACTGCTCGTGACTGTACATTTTGAATTTTCTCACAGTCCCCATCGTTATTGACATTGTGCATCCGGTATATCATTGAGCAATATTTTAAAATTACAAGATAAATGTATTTATTATTATACCGTAGTTGGGTACTAGGAAAAATTCGCTTTTAATACGCATTATAATATTTAATGATAATTTAGTTCTAGAAATGTTATCAATATCTTAATATTAGATAAATATGAATAATAAAATATAATCATACATTATAAATACCTTTATCGTGCCATATATTAAGCAAGGATCAATTTTTAAACGCGACGTTCGCTCTCTAAAATGTAAATCATTTGATTCGGGCCCACTTTAAATGCTGAGGGCGTCCACCCTTGGTAAAAAACCGTTTGCAAAGACCGACTATTCTTCTACTTGCATTGTTTGTTTAATGCCTTCCTATGCAGTCCTTCAGATCTGGGAATTCAAAGACTCCGTAACTAAAATCACTCGCAGATACTCAAAGAAATACATTATTCTGAATAAAATTTTAGACCCAGAGCCGCGCTGCAAAAACGTTTGAAGAACAGCATTTCGTATGTTGACATACCAAGGGGTAAATTGTTGGTAAATTGCTTGTGAAGTAATGATTACAGAGCCGTTCCTCTGTAAAGGTATTTTAGTCTTTTAGGAATATACGTTATTATAGAATTGATACCATAAAATACTACATTGAATGACCTGGAACTCAATTATCTGTATTTATTTATCTATAATTGCATGCTGTTGAAATAATCAAGAATGTATATAATATTAATGTATCTGAGTTATACCCTTAGTAAAAAATTGTGAAATATTCAGTAGGATTAAAATATGGAGCATAGCGCAGGTTTTATTAAGTAGACTAAGAAGCTGATATATGCATCATAACCAAGACACTCCTATCCATCCAGCAGAAATCTTTAAATAGCAGGTGGTCTAGATGCTTATCATGTTATTCAGTTTTAAATAAAATAACCATTGTTTAATCGAGTACGTGATCTTTGATGCAGCAGATAAATTATGCTGTAAATATGTACTTTCTCACCGAATGGGGTGAAAGTCAAAAGTTTATTACAGTGGAAATCGATTGTTCGATCTGTTTTCCATATTGATTATTCAACGATTTTATGAGATCATATTTTGTGCAAGTACTTATATGTCTTTTGAAATAATGTACAAGAACAGTTTTTGGTCGTGGATAGTGTATAATGGAAAGCACTGCGGTTTTGAAACACCTGAATAGTTAAAATACCTACATTTTAGAAAATAAATTATCATGTTTGCTACGTGATAATTATATTATCATTTAGCAAACATGATAGTTGTATTATCCAGAAAAATATACTTGTTCTCATTCGGTTTGGAAATCTTCCATTTTTTGACAAATTTCGGTTATAAAGCGTAGGTACTACTTTTACAAACTACAAACAGAACGTGCATAAGTAATCAAAATGCTATTTTGATCTATTATTGCTTAGTTCAACTTGATGGACATGAACATTGATTTTTAGAATGTACATCGTTTGCGTTAGGAACATTATAAGAAAAAAAATCGAAAAACGCACATATTATTCGATTTTTTTTTCGAACGGAATGGAGTTGCACAAAAAATATAAGAAACCATAAACACACCATAAAGAAGAAAACATTCGGGCTCTACTCAACAATATCTGCACGAAATTTTATTTTAATCTGTCTCTTATGATTTATATTTTATAAATTATATTACTGGTTGATCCTGAAGAGGATTGGAATCTTCGACGTGAAAGTAACACTGATGTGGACCAATTTATACCTTCCTTTGTATTCTATCTCCCAAAGAAGAAGGTCCTATCTATATCCTAAGTCATTATAATACCACGATGTAGGTTGTCCTATCTACATTAAACGTACTGCTTAGTTCGTAAAAATGTACTTTCTGTCACATACTAAGCCTATCTCACATAGAAAGGGCTATCTGCCAGATTCTGAGCAGTTGGGACTTTATTTCTTGGGATAGCAACAATTATTCCTAATCTTTTTTGATGTCCTGTCTACTTGGATTTGACTACTTCGGACTTTCGTGCTTTATTATTATTAGCCGTAGCTATTTGGTACTTATGTATGGTAAAAATTAAGAACATAGATCCATAGTTCTAAGATTGCGTACTCTCTGAAACCATCTATATCTACGGATTTTGTGAAGTACGGATTTTTTAGATCCAACCCACAAATTCACATTGTTAGGCCGTGTGACTTATTAATAGTCATTGCGAATGCCAAGCGAATTGGAAATTGCAAACGTTTGAATCGAATGGGCGAGCCTAAAGGGATCATTGGAATCCGTGGTAGAAGAACAACTTCACCATGAAACATTGCCCATGATGTTTTTTATGACCAATCGCGTGCCATTGCATAACTTTAGGGAATTCAAATTTCGAAGCAAAATAATCGGTGACCCAATCTGCAATCGCAAGTTATGTGGTGGAATTGTTAAAATTAATTGCGTCGATATCTATATTTTTGCCGCCAAAATATCTTGCTCGCGGAGCCACGCATGATTAGTGTAATTAGTTTGTAAATCTGGAAATACAGTTTCAAGCAAAGAATCTTTGGTAGCCACCATGTTGCAAAAATTGTCTAGGAGTCGGATGATTGTGTATTTTCATACAATTGAATTTTTCATATATCATTTTAATATATTCAATCGGTAATCAGTAGACAAAACTTTAGTTTTATCCGTATACTAAATGGCAAATGCACCGGTCACAAAACAAATTTATAGATATCTATTTAAATTAATTAAAAACATATTTTATAAAATAAATATAAAATAAAATAATATAAAATAATAATAAAAAATATCTATCGGATCAAATTGTGAAACTAAAAACCATTTCCGAATAGACTTAATACACACTAATTTTCATAAAAATCAGTCCAGCCGTTTAGGAGGATTTCGATGACAAGATTGGTATAGTGGTGGTTTATCTAAAATAATCTTGACGCTTTTTTCGGTTATTGGAAAGTTTTGAATATCAGCAAAATGAAATGTATTGCCTGTTTTATAAGCATTGACCTACTGAGGTTGCTTAGTTCAATATACTCCTCATCTCGAAATTTAAATAGCACTTGACACCCCTGCCAGATGTAAATTAGGGTTGGGGATGATGGAATTTAAAGTATTTCCACTTGGGGACCGCAACACTTACCCCGTCCCAGGGCGATTTAACCGCAGTTGACACGCGTCTGCAACACACGTCTATAAATAAAAAAGCGTACAGGTAGCCGAAAGACGGACTATTTAAATTCACCCCTTTCTAAATATCAAAGGAGATGATTATCAAATAATTGAGTCATGAATATGTGTACACAGGTAAATCACATTCATTGTGGCGTTTTATGTAACGACCCTAATATGTTATGCAGCAGTAACAGGTGTATTTAAAAAAAGGGATGGTGGTAAGGGTTGAGTATGCTTGTAATGGGTTTTTTTATTAACTTAAAGGGCGTGAAAGTGGTTCACAAATATACACACATCAATATTAGTAAGAAGGACGCTTAAAAGGTTCGAGTAGGTATCCTTGCATTTATGCATTGTCACATATTTTAATTGTGGAAATATGAAACGGAAAAACAAACCGAGTAAATACTTGTGAATTGTCGAAAAAATGCGAAATTTTCAAAATTCGGACTTATAACTCGGAATTTTAAAATTTTCAGTTATAACTCGGTATTTTGCATTGAAATTTTGAGCTATATGTCAGAATTTTGAAATTCCGAGTTATCCCGGAATTTTAAAATTCTGCATTAAAACTCGGAATTAAAAAATTTGCGTCGGGATATAATTTCAAAATTCCGACATGAAACTGGAAATTTTACTATTTCGAGTTATAATGGAGAATTTAAAAATTCCGATTTGTTTACTCGCAATTTTCAAATTTCGACATAAGTAGGTATAACAAAAAATATTTATGTAAAATTCCGAGTTATGATTCAGAATATTGACGTCAAATTCCAAGTGATGACACGAAATTTTAGAAAGAGATAATTTAATGTTTGGTGTACCTTCCAGACCTCTCGTAAAAAAACGTTAGAGTTAATATATGATAACATATGACATGTCGCTAAATTCAATGTGTGTTAAGTCGGCATTTTATTTCAAAAGTCCGACACATATCTCGGAATTTTAATATTCCGAGTTATACCACAGAATTTTAAAATTTCGAGATATAACTAAAAATATTGCTGTAAAATTCCGTGTTATATCAGAATTTTAAAATTCTGACATAACTTGGAATTTTAAAATTCCCTGTCATAACTTTAATGAGAAATTTTAGAGATATTTTTGTTTTCAGTCTCCCCTCAAGAACTTCGTAAAAAAACGGTAGAGGCGATATGTGAGGTGGCATATGACATGTCGCTAAATATAACTGTCGTTTGGTACTCTCTCGTATCTTGAACAATTAGTAAGTGCATGTTTTTTACCTTACGAAGAAAGAAGCATTATTGTAGGAATAGAAACTGTTCCTAAAAGGGATTTTATCGTATAATGCTAATAAAAAATGTAACAATATATACTAATTAATGGCACAGCTGCTTATATTGATGTCATTGGTTATTATCATTGCAACAATAATGTATCTGATGTGGCACCTATCTGAGGAATTATTCCAGAACTGTGGCATAGTTTTGCTTTAAGTTTGCATCCGTTCACGGGTCCCTATGGCCACTGTCACACTCTCTACCCTACTATATGCAGTTGATAAAAAGATGTAGTGATAAATGGTTCTCAGGATTGCATTATTCTTCAGGAAAACCTGAATAGTCTGAATTTGTGGAGTTACTACTTGATATAAATAAATGTCCTAATATATTTTCGGACAGAATATGTTTTAAATCTTCTACATAATATTTACAGCATCTAAAGTTCTAAAAAGTCCTTTGTTGGATGGGGTGAATATCAGATGAAAAATTGTTTTTCATCTACTTTGTTTTTCTCTAGACTCATTTATACTTAGGTACCTTATTATGTATGTTTGCATATACTTACGTATGCTTTTTTTGTATGATTGTGTAGCAGTTTGTACTTTATTTATTTAAATTTGTATCTGCTTTCAATTTTATATTCTTTGTCCTATCCTGTAATTGGGATGTAGGACTTGTTTCGTTGGATAGTAAGTAAATAAAAATAACAAAAAATAATAGCAGTAGACTAGACGAATTTTATTCAACGTAACATCAGATAAAAGTTGTGTAATTTACGTTTCAGACGATATAGATAGGCTCCTAATAATTTAAAATGGTGTAATTGTTTTTATATTCTAGGTAATCTAACGGTGTTCTAAGGTGGCCTTGGGTAGGTGTTATCTTCCACCTTTGGAGCCAATCGATGTACCCCCACATTTTTGTTAGCTCATTATTTAAGTTTGAAATTTGACCGTAAATCAATTTAACCGAATCCCGCCGCGATGTGATGACACATTGTAATTCTCTCGAAAGTTTTATTTACCTAATTACACGGTAATCTGAAATAATTTATTTTATCAAAAAATACACTAAACCGCCTTATTATTTATTGGAATCACTCATCATTTGGAATTTAAATTCACTTGATACGATATGATCGATTATTATTTGCCTTAATAGGATCATATACCAGGCGGCACCTCTTAGATTTGGAATACAGATAAGTGTCTAAATATTGAGCAACTAAAATTTTTTATTTAAATGGACTAGTACACATTTTGATGATTGTAATTCTATTGCTGGCTGCATGTGTGTAAAACCGCTCTCACAACAAACAAAATTTGTCACAAAAAATACTTACTGATATCCGCAATAATAGTGGACATTGATATTTTGTTTAGACTAATGAGTTTATATTATAATAATTGTAAATGAAGATATATTAAAATTCAATATCAAGATTAATATACAGTGTATTAAGCTCTGTTACAAAAACTACAGAATTTTATTAGGGGTAACCAGGGTAATGAGGAACAGGGGATAATCTGGTCCATCCCTTATAATATTTAGGTTTTTGGTTTTTTTCATTTAGTATTGCAATATTATGTGTATTTAATATCTTCTTCTATGTCAGTAATATTAATTTTTTATCAAAATATTAATACTCTTTTTTATTTAACAATTGGAAACTCAGTGTCATTGTTCGCACTGTAATCAAAATATTATGTCCATAATAGTGACACTTCTTTGCAAAACAATTTTGTTTATGTATGATACTTGCAAGTCACTATTTAACGGTACTGTCAGTGATATTTCATTGGTGTTTCAGTGACGGCCAGATTGATTTTTAAAATTTTTTCCTTATTACCCTTGACATTATTAATTTGTGGCAAAAAGAAACACCTTTTTGGGGCTATTGGGAGCGATGGGGTATTAAGAAATATTGCTATTAACTACGCGCAAAATTTTATGGGAAAATAGGAACAGGCTAATTTTGATGTTTCTGCGAGGTAGGCAAATATCATTTCAGCGGTGTATCGGAGCGGTGTTGGTGGAATAATTATTAACATATGATTGTTTATAAAGTATTTCATATATAAGCCATCTAACTACAGAAAGTAGAAATAATTTCGCATTGCCAGTACCTCTAAACCGATGACACAAGAAAGACAAATTAATAAATAAGCAATACGGAGAAGTGCTTACAAGTAAAGAAGTTAAAGACGGAATCGAAACTGCAGAAAAAAGGAGAAATGAAACGTTAACTACAAAAAACCTTAAATATCCTAAAGGGAAGAAAAAAAGACAAAAAACAAACTGAAAAACCAATATTGTCAGACAGTGAAACTGATGAGTCATCAATACATTTGGCATTAATTTCTTAAGTAATGATGATGACAGCTATCAAAACGAAGAAACTGGTAAACACGAGATGTGTCAATGTGAATCAAATAGAAAATAATCGTAATTATGAAGTCGAAGATTACTATTTGGTATATTATTCAGAGGTATACTGGAAAAATAGTGGCTGAAGAAGGAAATGGAAAAGTCAAATTAGTTAATGAAACGAATTGGAGAAACATTTAGATGGCCAAATATAGATAATTTTGGTCCCGTAAATTTGTCTAGCAGTAATATTTTTGCGGTGGATATTTCACTTGCAGAGGCGGTCAAGAAATACAGAGATTTTATGAAACAGTTTTATTTAAAATATGAATTATTCTTGATTAAATAATGTTTTATGTTCTTTATCTAGTTCTATTAGAGTTCTATGTCGTTATTTTAGATATACTTCATTGTTTAACTATGTTGTAAATGTTAATACTTTTGTATACTGAAGAAAATAAAGTCATTATTTAAATGTAACTCATATTATTTAAACATTTCTAAAATATAAATGTTACACATGTATACAGAATGTTAATTGAAATGGTTTCTATTGCCCCAAATAATATAAATACATTTGCGGTAAATAGGAACAAGTACATGTAAAAAAATACCTTTAGATAGTAGATAGATTAATTAGTATTAGATGTTTTGCAAACATCTAATACTAATTAAAACATTTTATATACTGTATTCAGTGTGACTATTACAATATGTGTACCTTAATTTTTTCAGTTTTTTTCATTTTACAGATTAAAACTGGTGGTATGTGAAAGTTAAAATTTCAAAATAGTGTCCCTAATTACTCTGGTTACCCCAGTTACGTACAATTCCAAACAAAGTTTCGCATCCGATATTTGGTTAAGTTCAAGGTCCTCTAGTATTTATTAATTTTTTTTTTGCATACATTTTTTTTATTACCTCATTGCCTATCGTGTTAAAAGTAAGAAATATTTTCTCCCATCGATCATGGGAAATAGTGGATAAATTCAGCTACAAGCTTTGCATTTTTTTTTGGAACACCCTGTGCATAAATCAGTAGGTACTTGAATAAAAAATCTATATAGTCCTATTGAAATTGCTATTCTTAACCAACATATTATTTTTTTCATTGTTTTATATTATTTAATATTTACTTAAAATTATTTACTGGAATTGTATTTTGTAAAGAATTCACATTTGAATTCAAGTTTCATTGAACTCGAGTAGGCTTTGAAGAAAAAATAGTAACATCCCACCCAATACTTAATACCTAATAATGTTTTGTTGGCATTGTGATTGTCATCAAAACGTAATTTTTGTTAAATAAAAATGCTTATTACGCCTTTATAATGTCTTTATAATGCCTTTAATGGGTGATGGTCGTTCTACACGTTAACCGACAAAGATCACATCCACAAGCAAAATCAATAATGAAGCAATAACGAATTGTAGTCTTACAAGTCGATGATATCAATGAAATATTTATAACAATCGATATCATGATACATTTTATGGAGTGAGAGGATTTTATATTTCAAACAAGTGTCAAGTGTAAAATGACGTGCTAAGAGCTTTGTGCGACTAGTGATCGTAAAATATGAATCTGATGAAGAATAAAAATTCAACTTTTAGTGATAGAAAACAATATATTTCAGAAAAAACAGATTTGAGGCCTAAGTTGTATGCTTAAGGGTCGGGAAAACCAAAGTGCCAACGTCGAGGCAGTTACACTTTTAATATATTATTTATTTGTGTCCTTCACATAATAAAATCTGAACCGCTTCAATTTGATGCAAAAAGATGCTTGTCGCCTGGACCATTAATTAAAACTATCAAAAATTATCAGATATCGATTTTCTCAGGGTCATATTTATGAATGATGATCCCACTAATAAAATAGTACTCCACCTATCCTCTACCCCATTTAAGAAATACTGACGGCTGACAGTAGGAGAAGATGCTAACTTATTCGCTGGAAATTTAAGGACATTGACACACGTCCCGCTCAGCCAGGATAACAAAATTTATAGTTGCAAGTGAGCCGTCCATTCAAGTGATATTGACTAACATATGTCTCATCTAGTCAATATATGTTTTATGGAATATATAACCTGCTAGCGCCGTATATCAATAGGGACTATCATGGCAAGGTGCTGCTCGAGTCCAGCTGGTCATTTCAGGGGCTAGCACCGGTATTCCTGATCCCTAAAGACTGCCCGTTATATATTACTCGGTCTACAGCCGAAAGGATCCTTTCGAGCCTAATATTCCGCAGGACGTTGATGTAAAACAACCCCCATAAAGGCATAAACTAAATAACAAATTTTATGTCTATTAAATTGGAGAGTGAATGTAAAAATAGCCTGTATACTTACCACGTCCGCCTGGTAGAAATAATATACATACTTCCAACTTTAGAGCTATAATAATAAACTTATATAAAATTGAGCCATTTTTGTATCAAATTTTTAACAACAGTTTTGTACTGAAGTTCGGTTAGATAGATAATATATATATGTTTATATTGGTATACAGGATGTTTCTGATCTTTTTAACAGTAACTTAAAAAATATATATATAGGTAGGTACATCCCATCTCAAATAAATTCAATCTGGGGTTATTATTCGGTGGAACAGTCAAGAATTAGCCAGGCACATTGGTCATCAATGCTTATTTATAGGTACATATATAATTTTTTTTATATATCTGATTTTATAACAAATAATGCTAGCTGTAGATCCCTGTAATAGTACTAATAGGGTAGTATTTTAGATTAGGCCGTGAGGTTTGTACATGGAAGGTTTTATGTAGTCAGCTTGGCACAGAAGGTACTCGAAAATGTAGTGCCAACAGTTTCGACAGCGCTGTGGAGAAGTAAAAGACGCTGATACGAGTTGCTGCTGCTGACGAATTTTGAACGCACTTAATGCAATCACTCTTTGAACCAAGAAGAGTCCATAGGCAGACCCACAGCAATTAAAATGACTTAGGACTAAGGTTTCACATGGAACTTGTTTCTCTGTGAGGATACCAAAGTCGCAAGCAATGCCATGTATAATTTTTGAATACATTTACTTATTTGTTCCCTAAATCTCAATGGCCAAAATTATACGCAGGTTTTTGTCGCTTTCAGATATAGGTAAATTTGTGCCCATTAATTGGATGTTCATAGTATGTTTCCGATTCTCCATATTGGCTTTATTTCCAAATAAAATTACATGTGATTTTTTCGGATTTAGTACCAAAGATTGTTTTTTAGATATATCGTGAATGCTTTGTAAATCGATGTTAACTTTAGCTGCCACATAATATTTAACATCAAGGGAATAGTATTAGCTCTATGCAAAAACCGTTAAGTGATCTGGTGTCAGTAATAGGCGAGCATTAGCATTTTTATATATTACCAAGTAAAATAATAACGTAAAAATCCTAGCCGAAATTATTTAATTAACAGCAATATATTTATCAGGGGTATTTTATATAGTAAGTTTGTTTACGCGGAAAAAAATGTTGGACTGAGCAAGAATCGAACTCGCTCCTTGATACACAGGGCCATCAAAACAAATCAAAACTATTTATTTAAACGTAGATATTACATGTAATTTTCCGACTGCTCACAACGCCCACGCCAAACATCGATGTGCCCAAGGCGCCGCGCCTTGAGAGTTGAGGGACAGCATGAGTGCCAGAGAATTTATGAAAAATAAAGGGCAAATTTTTGGAGAGTTTACGCTAAGACTTCACTGTGGTTACTTCGGTGAGGGAAGCGGTTATGAAAACCATAGAAAGTGTTGGTATATACAATTTTATGTACATATATCAAAAGTTTCGGAATTATTATTAACAATTATTGCTATATGCTCCCTGAAGTTCTCAATATGTTATGACCATTAATATTATGACCAACAATCTGAAAATTTGACTGGTAGCATGATTTAGTTTGGTGTCGTAGTGCGAAATAGTCTGAATAGTGAAGAATTCGGAGGTTACCTTCAATGACTGCACTATATATAAAATTACCCACGATGTTCTCTTTCCTGCTGCTATTTCTTTCCTGTTGTTGCTGTTACGATATTGCTTTTAGTAGGTTTAATAATAAATTGGTATAAAATACACATTTTTGTTACTGATAATATAGCAACGTTATGAAATGGTTGTAACATTTATTATTCTGTTCATGTCTGTTGAAAAGTAATTAGTCGTAAATATACACTACATTCATTGGACGTTACTCGGTACTTTGTAATAAGTGATCTAGGAGTTCTGCTGTATTATTGAGGCGAATTAATTGCACTATAAATGCAAAATTAAATAAATTTTAATAATATACTAATCTTAAATACCGCTCAGACCGCATATATGTCGGTATTACTAGGAACTGGGACGGAAACCATTTTCCATTTCGATTTCCATTATAGGGTATTGAAGATGAATTGTTTATTCATCGGGGAAACGGCAGTTGTGAAGGGAGTGGTTAGGGTTGGATCTTTTAATTATAGAAACGGGGATGAGACAATTTATGTCCACGCATTTGCGGAGATACCTTTATGATAGGTTATTTATTCAGTAATGGAAATGTCGACCGTCATTATCGAAGTGGAATGATCTACCTGCGGGTCAAAGTTGCAATTTAAGGGAATTGTATGCCTGTTTCATTTATTATGTGTTGGGGTGGGCTCCCTGAACAATGAGCCATCGATTATATCAATTGTAATGGCAGTGGCGGCTCGTCGTATGAAGCAATGGAGTTATTAATTAACTAACTTCCAATATTGAGACCAAAAGGGTGATCAGACATCGTCGACTCTCATCGAGACTCGCCTTACATACCTATAATACGCTATGGTTTCCGCTCCATGCGAGATGGGTAAAATAACGTGATTTACACCGGACTCTGACGCCCGCTTCTTTGAGATTGTATTCCCAGTTTCGCCGGATTTGCGACAAATATAACGGTATAATGTCAGTGATAGTACATGACTAGTGTACTATGTATTGAATGATTCTTATTAATGTGACGCAATTAATTAACTGTTTGATTCATAATATTTTTATTGGCGTTTTATTTATTGGCGTTATGTTCTAATTGCTACTGCCGAATGTGGTTCCTTGAATATTCCCGAGATTAGGTAACTTGTAAGGTTTAAAGCTTTAAGGACAAGACATATACCTATTAATTTAAAGAAAATAAGTTGCATAACTTATTTTTTTCTTTTTTATCAACATCATGTATTATAATCATAAATACAAGAGGACTGTTCATTAACTTTGTTGTTCTGTTTCCTCTCTTCTTATTATTGTTTTATCCTATATGGGATTGCATGGAAGAGCAATAAAAGGTGGACGTTGCCTCCATCTGTAATTATATTTTTTGTAGTAGTTCCGTTAATTAATAGTTTCGTAATAACAAACATATTATTATTATTATTAATACTATTATTATTATTATTATTTTTTGTGCTGGTCAGTCCCCCTGACCTCCGACTAGTCCATGGAGTCCCGCCAGACCAGTTCCTCAACAACCCCTCCTCATCTGTTCTGAGTAGACGCACCGAGCCAAGTATGACAGCCTTCTGCATCTTCCCATCGATAACTTCTGCCGATTAACGGCATGCTGAGATGGTTCTTAATCCAGAGAGCAATGATTGTCGCATACCACCGAGGGAGCCAATAATAAGAACTATTTTCACAGAATAACCCGGGTACAGCCTGCGGAGTTCGGAGAGTAAATCTCGATATTTTGTCGATTTCTGCTCACTTTCAAATGTTCTTTTCGGCCGGAGCCGAATACTCTATAACGAACGTCGTCTTGAGTTGGTGGTCGAGGAGGACTATGTCAGGCTTATTGGCTTGTATCCACCTGACGGTGGGGAATGAGTAGTTCCAGTATAACTGGGATCTCTCATTCCCCAAAACGGACTCAATATCCCCCGGAGCAGAGAGCGACACCGGTGTCTGATCTATACCGTACGAATGCCGTAGGTGGTAATACAGCACTCATAATGCCGCGTTATGTCGATGGATATAGGCAGAGACCGCATATGCTGGACAAGCTGACAGCAAATGAATAGTGGTCTCAGGGGTCTGACGATAGACTCTGCAGCTAACGTCAGGCACTTCTATACCCATCACGCGGCTTCGGTAGACCAGGGTGTTCCGTATACCATATTAGCCCAGCTAATATAAAACCTTCAGTCTCTGACTTACCTAAATAGCTAAAGGTCTGCTTTTGAGATAAGCCTAAGTCTTCTATATGTCTAAAATATTATAGAAATATAGATAGACTCCTTGCACTGGCTTATCTCTGTGCTGCTGAAAACGGAGTATCCAACAGCCCGAAGGTGGGCTTTCAACCAAGCAGAGTCCCACTGGGTGACAGAGTTAGTTTCAATTATTCTGCTCGATATCGAAGTCGAGACCTAGGCTATTAGCTGCTCTTTGTGCTGCCCTATATATAAAAGCTTCTACGCCAGCTCATTCGTGGTCTTTGACCATGAGGAGTATCTCCTCGCATCGTCCTCTCTTGAGAAGAATCAGTGCACATTTATCCAACCCAAACTCCATACCAATATCCGCTGTGTACTCTTGCGCCACCCGAAGGCATACAGCTTAAGGTCATCCATATAAAATAAATGTGTGACCTTATGCCTCCTGTTTTCGGGTGGGGCGAAATTGTAACCACGGGTTCTTCTAAGTGCAACAGATAACGGCAGGTGTGAGATGCAGAAAATGAGACTAAGGGAATCCCCCTCCTAAATATAACTGGCTCCTATACATATAAAGAAAAAAGAAAAAAAAAGTTATTTAACTGAATAATATTAATTATAATACTACAAAATTAGAATTGATGATAATACATATTTAAAAAAAATATGAATCAGTAATAATCAGAATAATAATTAAATTTAAAAGTTATTATTATTATAATTATAATTATTATTTGTGCTGGTCAGTCCCCCTTGGTCTCCAACTGGTCCAGTGACTCTCGCCGGCTTCGTTACTCGGGTACGGGTTTAATAATGAAACCTGAATTTCTTAAGCATTACATGATAGCTATGCTATGAGGGAAACGGAAGCAGATAAATATTAGAAGATAACAGAACGAATTGATAATCGTATCAATTCAGTTGCGTTTGCATTATATAGGCAACACAACATACGTTAAAGATACTATAGATTGATAATGATTTCATAACTTAAATATATAATTTGCTCAACGGGTTTCACCCTTTAATTTTTAATTCACCTCAATCTGCTCTCCGCCTTCTTCGACGTGATAATTTCAGTAATTCTTATATTTATAGGGTGGGCCAAAAATGCATTATTTCAATATGAGCTATTATTATTTTGACAATTTAGCGATTTGTACAAAATTTAGTAGGTACGTCCATATTTATTGAAACTTCTACAATTGTATATATAGGTTGTGTCTGAAAGAATGGTTCGCAAAGATAATCTATTTTTGGGTGGTGTAAATGTGCCTGTAAATTAATAAAATTAATCTTCAACCAAAAAATCAATGATATACACTTATTATCTTGTATAGCTTTTCAGAATCGGATTTAGTTTAGAAATTATAATAGATTCACAAATGCTAATGCCACGCCGAAAAGGCATTTAGTGACGTTATTGCTGAAACACTTCAAATTATAGGCGACTAATATTAAAGGCGTCTGATCTGATAATGGTATCACATATAAGTACCTATATGTTATTGAAAAAGTGTATACATAAAATACAATAGGTACAATAGCTATTTGTAGACAATTCACAACGAAAATGGAAAAGGAAAAATATTCTTAGCAATAGTCGTGCGTAAAGTCTACATAGTTTATAACAAACTCGGAGCACCACAGGATTCCTTCTTGGGTCCGTTATTGATATTGTTACGATATTGTTACCAATTTGAATAATCTTTGTTGTACGCAGATGAATCAAGGTATCAATATGCAGTAATTTTCGAGCCCTCAGTGTCACATTCGACAGCAAAATATCGTTTTCAGTACACATTCAAAACATTTCCAGAGATGCGTTTAAAACTGTAGGTTTTATAATACGTAATTCCCAAAATTTTAATAACATTAATACACTTATTTTTTAGCATGAGGCATTATGCCATTAACATAAACAATATTAATAATAATAGGCTAATGGAAAGAACGGAAACACACGCTACTCGTCCAGGAGCCTGTCAGGCAATTTATTTTAGACACATATATGTAGAGGACTTCTAGAGATTAAGAGATTAAATGAAGGACACATAACAGAGGATACGAAGCTAACCTATTCCTACATTTACTCACAAGAGCACAATAGAATTTTTGTTTCCTCTAAGAAATCGTTGTAGCAATCAAAAATAGATGCATTCAAATAACTAAGGAGGGAGAGAACATTAAGTGTGTTTGGGTATTACATTTTGTTACATATAGATTGTTACGTGCTGTTTTGCACTTTTAATATGACTATCACAATTTTCTATGGTAGAACTTTTATTTTGTATAGATGACCTGGAAACAGGCGTGACAGAATTTAAGACGTATTATTGTCGTAATATATTTTCTTGATCAGGAGTAATTTTCATGCCAGAAATTAGACTACCCTCTAATTTCCGGCTGGATCTGTGTATATCTTGTAGATATAAGACTGTACCGAGAGCCTGAAAGACAAATTTTCTCTACTGCTGGAATGCCTGAGTTAATGCTTTATTCTGCAAGTGAGTCAACAATTTAATTGTTTTTTATGCCACTGCGTGGGCATACCAAAAAAAGTGGATTTCCTTTGCCATAGAAGATATACCACCATTTCCTTCATTTCCTTTTGATGTTAAATGATATGTTGTTCTCTATTGATGTAGGGGGCGATAGTCTAACAAAATTATGACGGTATCTGCATTAGCGGAGTAAACAAATCGTAAATCCGGTACCCACGTGTGACTTGGAAGCGTTCGTGTATACTAACAAAGAATTATTCCATTTTTGATGGTATTGCTATGTATGGTTAATATATGGTTAATAGTAGGATGATCAGTGTATTGGGGTGTTATTAGGTGTACTTTCGAAAAAAGACTGAAATAAGCAAAGCTACACTTAAACTCCTGTACTATTCCTACATTATTGAAGATCTAGACTGGAATACGGATTAGTTGCTTGGAGTAATTTTTACAATATTCATATTGACTGTTTAGATCCTCAGACTTTTCTCAAAATCATTTATTTCAAAGTAGATGATGTCTACCCCGCCTTAGGGGTCTTCTTGATACATTTGCAGTTACCACTCGTTAATATTGCAGTCAGCGCAGACTTAATTCAGACAAGGTCATAACGCCTGTTCTGAAATAGGTTCTTAATAAGTGTTTTAAGAACTTTTATATTCCTAGAATGAACTTTAGACATGTACGAAAACATTCCTATTTATTTAAAATATGCAGAAATTGCAATAGAGCAAGTAATAATATTGATATATTTAATTGCAGCATAAAATCAATAAAGAGACTTCAACAAAAATGGAATAATTCTTTGTTAATATACACGGAAACTTCCTAGTCACATGTGGTTACAGGTTTTATGATTTGTTTACGCCGCTAATGCATATAGGTACTGCCATAATTAAGAGAACAATATATGTCAAAACCAATCATTTTCATCCTATCGTTAATGTAAATTAATCTTCTTCTTGGTAGACTTTTAACTCTTTAACTTATACATACTCATATTATTTGTCCTTAATATTATTGTAACATACTCAGTTTTACTTTTTTTAAAATATATTTTTTTTGTAAGTCCTACCTTGTAATTGGATTCATATATATGTTGGGTAGTGTAGAAATACAATTTCAAAAAAAGTAATTGGTAACACATTATACAATTTTTAGGTACAAAAACTTTGTTAATGTTACTATCATTTTGTAAAATTGATTAAATCAATTGTTGTCTTCGTCGGTATAGGATAGAAATAAAAAAAAATGTATTTAAAGTTTTTTACATAGGTGCTTTTTAAAAAATATTTTAAAATTAATTTAAATTGTTTATACACATTGTAGGTATGTTATTTTTACAGACGATCTTAAAATGTAGTTTAAATCGTTTATTTATATACATATTACAATAATATGTTCTTTTGCAGTTCTGAAGAAGCTTTTAAAATAAAGCGAAACGTCCACGTAGTGGGAAATCCCTAATTTTATTTCTACCTATACCGACAAAGAAAACATTTGGTTGAATACAATTTAGTATACTATTTATATAAATCCATTTCCCATAAAATTCATTTCCCGATAAAATATGTAACCTGTACCAAATAATTGTAGACCTTATTCAATGATATATTGTTCTGTTTCATTATAATCGTAGCCTATGATCGTAAAATCATATATCGATTATATCTAAATTGCCATAAAAAGGATTTAAATAAAATCCGTCCGAAATATCCCTATAAAGGACTCGAAAGTAGGGTGGTAAAATAGTCAATCTTTATCGAATTTTCACGTCTAGCGTGCTCCATTTGTCCCTCCATTTGAGATTGCCCTTCTTGTTCGCGAGTGTGTGCGTGCCCCACCCCCGCAGCTGGAGACTTTCTCTTATTTAAATTGAATTATACTCGACTTGAGTGGTCCGTATTCCACTACCACTGACCCAATACACTTTATTTTAAGATCACAAGTGCTTTTATTCTAACTAAATTTGATGTTGGTCTTACTGGACATCATTCAGGATGACAAGTGGGAAAATATTTTTTTATGCCAAATTGGTAATAGTGCCACTATGGTGACATAATAATCGCTGTTCACTAAACCACTGAGAGGTTCTGGCGGTGATCATTTAGTTTCTAGAATTATGTCCAGTTCTATACAGGATTAATAATCGAAAAATAAACATTATTTTTCGATTTTTCGTAAGTGGTATGATTTATCTCGTATGTACTCGTTATTATATTTCGTTGACGAAGCGGGACTGCACATGTGACAACTAGAAGGGGTGAGTCAGCGATTTGAGTCCTTCTAATAATCTGTCAATGGGGTATGTTTCTAAAATCAATGATGTCCCGAAATCAAGTGTCTCCCTAGAATGGGATTCCAGTGTTTTGTTAAGCAAGTTAATAAACCCCGACAGCACACAGAAATCGTGTACGAATTCGACAGTTCGAGTACGTAATTTCGTACATCGATTTTTATTCATCTCAGGATACGTTCTATAGCTATATAGGTACTTACTAGGAGAGAGGCCCAGTCGAGTTTGTAGAGCAATTTTTGACTCCTCGCTTGATGGTAGAGGCATTTCCTGTCGCCAAGTCATGTCTGGTTCATTTAACCATAACTTTCCTGAAAAGATGAAAATATTAGATTTACCTTATTATTGTCGCAGGACGAGCACACTATAAGTCACTCGACGTATAGGTTTAAATAAATAATGTTTCATGTTAATGTTTCGTTTATATACCTAGTATACTTAGTTCTGTTGTCTTCTGTTGTCTATTAATTTTAAATATAATATGTTATCTTTCAATAAAACTAATTCCCGACAGAAATATGAATTTATTTACAAGAATTTGAGAAATGATGACCAGAAGAACTCTTTTTCCGAAAACAGCTTATTCCTCTGGCTTATACGAGTATTTAGTAAAATATCTAACGACTTACTGTATGGAGTATGTATTTCAAGTTATACAATCAAACACAATGAGGATCTTTCTAAATATCTCTAAAGATTTGTAAATTCTAATACCAGTATTTTATTGCATTAGCAATATAGAAAAAAATAGAATTTTATACTCAATATTAACAGTTATTTATGCAACAAGTGCAAAAAGAAAATATTTATTGCACGCGACGTAGAATTGTCCAATGAGACCGTCAGGCCGAGCGGGACAACACGTCGAGTGCAATAAACACTTTTTGAATGAGTTACATACCATATTTTTTCTACGTTCGTGCAAAAACCAAAATATGTTTAACTTAGGTGGCATGAATGTCATTACATTAGGTGACAAATCTTTATGTCAAAACACTGTAGTCGAATGACAGATACGTGCAAGAAAAATTTTATTGCACTAGTGCAATAAAGAACCAGTTTTTACATTAAAGTTCAATAATGTTTTGTTTTTTGCATGAACGTAGAAAAATACGTTTTCTTCGTTAGTGAATTCTCATAGTAAATCATAAAATTTTCATCTCAAGTGAAATATACAATTTTCAATGGAATTTACGGAATTTAATGATAGCGCAAGTGTTAAAATATACAAAAAAATGGTTGACAGGATTGTTATTAGGTATAATAGGTAATGGTATGGATATGGATGTACATTCTGTGAGTTCTGTTGGATAATGCAATCATTTTGCGTACGTTTAGGTAAACACTATCCCGTCAAACTCGGCCCTTGGGCGATTCTTTCGCGTCTATTTGAGAAAGAAAGGAATGGGGGGCTTGAGCGCTAACTAGGGTTGCACTAATCAATATCCCCCCCTCGGCCTCCGCGGCTGTTCCACGCAGCTTCAATTCAGGAACAGCCACAACAACTGGCCATAGTTACTATTCGGGTCTTCAACCTTTGCACTTTCATACAAACTTACGAGACCCAAATAAAATGTTTTCTATATCTCAAGGTTACGTATGATCTCGTTTTGATATTTTTTTAGACCATACATAATTGTTTCACGGAATGTGAAGCAACGCGGTAGCTGGCTTATTATTTGGGTAATGATAGCTTTCATGTATATTTGTTTTTTGTGGGCCCACTGGGAGAGAATCGCCTTTTTGTGGCTAGCATTGGCCAATGGACATATTTCTGTTAGTATTTTTATACTGATATTCCCCAACATTACCATGTTTAAATTACATTTTCTTATTCTGAAGTAATTATGTTATTAACATGTTTTCATTTCTAAGGTCAATAGACCGTACCAAAAAAAAGCTAACTGAAAACACTTAACATCCAATTATGATCCAAGCAGCGTTATAACAATCGAGTTAAAATGAAAATAATGGTGGCCTTACTCAGCATTATGTACGAGGAGCTCTATTATAGACACTTTATATATTTTCGAGACTTTAAAGTTTACTTTACAGGCCATTTCCCCGGATATATATATATATATATATATATATATATATATATATATATATATATATATATATATATATATATATATATATATATATATATATATATTGTGTGTGTATATATTCTTCTTAGAATTTTGTAGGCTGAAATATTCAAAATAAATACATTTTCTAACATATTACGTATATTACGAGAAAACCGGATAACATATTGAGGAATATATTATACTCTATTATGCTTTTTCAGACTTAAGAATTTAATCATCCTTTAACTTCATAATATACAGTGAGCGTGCAAAGGTTGTAATAAGTTCAATAAAATCGAAATTATCGACTTGTAGAAAAGTCTCAGAGTATAAGTCTATTCTGTTTTTCAGTATTTCAATTTCTTCAATCCCTTTTTAATAACAATTTAGCGGCCTTAACAATAGTCAACTATTCATCAGGCACTCTTCAATCAATGGAAAAGGACTGCATAGACAACAAAGTTTCCGTAAACTTAAAAAGAAAAACGAGGAAACTAAATGTAAATGATTCGCGAAATATATGAGGCAGAGTATGAAATAATATGTAGGACGTTCAGTTATTATTACAAGACTCGTATAGATATTCCTGCTAGTCTTGCGTTGTGTCGCCTTGTGTTCGTAGATAAGTAACTCGTACGGTAACACATCACTTTCCGGGACTGTGGCGTAAATATTTTTTTCTAATTTTGACATGTAAAGTGACACTTTTCAAAACCCTTTGACGGTAGGAGACGTCTTTTCACAACCAGTTACGAAAAGTAAAATATTACGCAACTGGTTTTGTAAAGTTCATTTCATAGTAGGTTATTTAGATCTGACAAGCTATGAAAGTGACGAGCTATCACACGGTTGCAACCTACTGGATTGGTTTTAAATGTATAAAATTGATAGTTTTCTTGTCACAAAATATGAGATTGGTGAAAATTAGAAAAAATCTTGTATGAAGCACGCTGGGAAACACTATTTTGTGTAACTCGCACTACTTTTACAGAACTCGCTGGCGCTCGTTCCGCAGAAATCTGCTCGTTACACAAAATAGTACGTTTCCCAATTGGTTACATAAATAGCTATTTCGGCACTCAAACCGTCCACTTTTGCTTTCATTATGCACCGTATCCTGGTCGTCTACTAGGTAGTAAAATATTTAACAATTAACTAATATGTGGTATACCAACTTTAAATATATAAAGTGCAGAAATAAGATAAGCAATGATCTTGAAAAGGGTTAAACGTCTTCTTCTATGAAATATATAACATCCTATTAGAAGATATTACATTTTTAAAACTCCGTCCTGCATTATTAAATGTATTCACACCCGCGCATTCACCCAAAAATGCGTTTTTGCAAATTTCACCCCAAAGTCGAGTAATGAATCACCCACTCAACCACTCAGAAATGAATCAGTAAAAATCCCTAGCAAGGTTCCAAAATGAACCTGTAACAAATGCTCTATAAACCGAATACTCAACAGTATTCATATATTGCGCATCATTAAAAGTCTCAATAAAATTGTTGTATTCGGTTAAGATAATGTCCAGTGTGGGACTTCTTATATGAAATGTATAAACTTAAGAAAACAAAAAATACAATTAATTATTCTTATTATTATAAAATAATAATATTTTTTAAATACTAATTGAACGGTGAGCAGGGCAACTATTTTGTGCATCTTACTATGTTAAACAGTGCGTAAAAAAATTAAAAAATTAAGCTCATTAAGAATATGCTCACCATTAAAAAGGTTTATATTTCATTAAATATTCCGTCATCGAAAGTCATCGAAATGGATTCAAAAGATTGAATTCAGTTACAATGAACGCAAAGCTTACTCTAACATCTAATTTTGATTTTAATGGTATTATCACTTACATGATAAAATTGTGTCAAAAACTGCGTTCAACAAAGAATTGTTTTATAAGAAAAATAATTATTAATCGGCACATAATCGCCATAATCATTTTCAGATCAGATTTTTGTTTCTGTCACAAAAAAACATATTTGTATTATCTTTGATTTACTAGTAAACTTCTTATAGTAAATATTATATAAAACCAGATATAAAATAAGCATAAAGCAAGTTTTAGCAATATAATCACATAAGAGGAATAATAAAAATGTTATAAAACCATTTTACAGCGACGTTAGTTGTTATTTTGTAAGAATTGCCAATACAATTATTATAATATCATTTATGGAAAACATGTTATGGTAGTAACATGTTTTCCACATTAGACCGGAATTAAATTTGTTTATAACTTGGCCCCTTTTTAGCTATATGGATGTTATATAAACATTGTAAGAATGTTTCTTAGAGTAAATATATTTTATAAAATTTGTATTAGAAATGTTTTATCCACTTTTTTAGAAAATAGAATTGCTAGTTCGGACAAAATATAATAATATTAAAATCTAATTGTAAATATATCTACGTACCTTAAACATGTTTAAAACATACATCGCATTTTTGAATATATGATTACTGTGTTTCGCAAAACAATAAGTTTTAGTTGATTAGAAATACTATAATCTCAAGGCACGTTTAACGCTGACTTTAGAAACTTCAATGTTATTAGATCTATAAGTACGTAATTATTATTACGGCTTCTATCTCACTAAAGTGTGGACACGTCTTTCGGCATTCGAGGGCACTGAGGCAAGATGTGTAAACATCGACAACCCACAGGACACGAGTTTTCCCCGTTCCCTGATTTGAGTCGCGAAAGCGGGCGGACAGCGTCAAGCCTGGTCAAGAAATGCAACTGAAAAAAGACGGCCGCAATTTACTTAGGCCCCTCGAATCAAATTCTGAATCTTCAAAAGAATCATCCACCCTCTCAGCACCACCAAGTAAAATACCCCTATCCGCTTTTATTTAACTCGGTTTTATCTCTCCAAATCACATAGCCGTTGGATGTTAAATCTTGACTACTAACTTTCCGGAAATTGAAGATTAAAGGCAGAAAGGAACCTTTATGCACACAACACTTTTATTATCGGGGAGTAATTTTTATTCTAGGAATACAGCGGGATAGTTTCCAAATACGGTGTGATATTGCATTGCCATGGTCACTAATTAACAACTAGGTATGTAATGGATCTTGAATGGATAAATGGATGTAATTTTCCTTATTTTTTCAATTGATTGTGGCGTTTGATATTCTCTGAAACTCTTTATTTGCTGATGTTATGGAGATATTTAAAGCAGTAAATAATATTTCGCATTGCCATAAACGGCAATATGTCTCAATATGTCTTTCTGGCATATTGAGAATCAGCTGTCCCTTAACATAAGCAAACGCAAAATAACGTAATAAATCATTTACTAACAAAACTATCAAATAAATGGTGTATCGCGTGTTTCAGAAATAATGGACCTTGGTGTTAATTTTAATACAAAGCTGTTTTTCAATATAGTAAATATAACAGCATAGAAGAAAGATTTCCTACTGTGATAATAGCATGTCAAACTGTTCAAATGTTAGGATTTACGTATTATAAAAAATAGTAAAGAATTTGTTGACACGGGGTAATAAGATCAATTTTTATTTTTTGTCATTGCAAGTAAGAAGTATATCTAAAAACGCCTATCTCAAACTAGGAAATCTACACCCAAGGCAATTTTAAAACAGTTCGAAATGTGTAAAAAGAGAACAGTGAAAACAACGAAAGAACATGCCCACCGTATCAGCTTGATTCACGAGCGCCTATCCAATGAGATCGGGGAGCAACGTGCTCACATCTCAACTTGATTTCCGGGCGTCTATCCAATGAGATGGAGGAGCAACGTGCTCACCGTCTCAGCTTGATTCACGGGCGTCTATCCAATGAGATGCAGGAGCAACGTGCTCACCGTCCCAGCTTGATTCACGGGCGTCTATCCAATGAGAAGGAGGAGCGACGTGCTCACCGTCTTAGCTTGATTCACGAGCGTCTATCCAATGAGATGAAGCTCCGAAGAGCCTTAATAAAGGCGAAAGAACTAATTTGACCTGATAGAAAATATTTGTTTAATTAATTTAAATATCTATAAATCTTAGACCGGTGCATTCGCCATTCCTTTTGATATATCTGGCATATCTGGTGAGTTCCCCAGTATATCTTCGGAATCCAGGGTCCAATGCCAATAAATCTAAAATGGGACCCACTTCAAAATACCCCCTTTCCAACAAAAAGATAATTTTTAAAATTGATTTATAAATGACGGAGTTCTGTGGTAACAAACATAAAAAATACAACCGAATGAGCACCTCCTCCTTTGTTTGAAGTCGGTTAAAAATCATTTTTTTTTCTGGGGTCACATAATATATGAAAACTAGCATTTCTGGGTAGCAACTTATTTTCTTTTACATACAATCCGGAAATGTAACAATATACATTTCCGGATTTACGCAAAGTAGCTAAAGTTTAATCAAAACATAAAAAAGGCGACTTGGAAGAAGTAAGTAACTATAGACCAACCTCTATATTGCCAATTTTGAAATAAACAATTGATCTTTTATTATATAAGTTAAAATTTCTAATAAATTATTATTTATAGATTTCAGTGCCTTTGAATTTAAACCAAGTAATATATGAGCACTATTTGTATTTTTTAATTTTCCTATAATTTCTCCAACTTCACGAACGTCTGTGGGTGCCATAAAATAATTTTAATTCCATCTTTCACAGAATAATACCACCAAATATCATTATCACGTATTATTTAAGGAACTGCAATACTATCAGTTAGTAGTTTTATATTCACATTTATATTTGCAAATTATGTTGCTTATTTATATAAGTTTTACAATAGCATTATAACAAGTACCTAATTCCAATATTCTATAACTAATGTTCCGCAAGTTGTAATATTAATATTAAAGAATTGCGTAGTAAAAATGAGCGTTTTTTTTTGTTGGACCGTTCAAGACCAAAGTGGAGAAACTTAGAAAGGCCTGAATTTATAGAATATGGACTAACGTGCCAAGAGAAAAATAAATTCAACTGATACTGCTATAGTAATCAGGTCGTTAATATAGCCGTGATTTAAAGCATCAACAGGATATCTATTAGCAGCAAGAGTCAACGTAAGTAATCCTGTTAAGAGAATAAGAAGGACTACGACAAAATCATAATGGATCTGAAAATGCAACAAAATGTGAACCCGGGCAATCCTGCTATCGTCGCGTCGTTAAGATTCTTAATTGGTAGACAATCCTGTAAGAGGAACATCCGGATTCTTAATTGGTAGACAATACTACAAAAGTGAACGTCCGCGGAGTTAGACATCACGCAGGGCTCTTGCAAGCCGTCCGCCATCGTTATTTTTTAGCGTATGCAGATGTAAAGGGGTAGTTTACATAGCGCAAGCGTATCCCGCCCATATCTCTATCGATATTATGTAAAAGCGGAACGCGTGCGCGACCTGACACGTTTTACATGTACATTTTTATGAACATCCCTTTCACTTCACACTCGATATAAGATTTCAACCCTTATTCAAAAGGGTAGCCAATGGCAACGCTTCAACGGGCATCTTGCTGGTTGTTTTTTCTTGAAATTTGATCGCATCGGTTGCCTTGTATTTGTCCTTTTTTTTTGTTAAGCTTCCGGTTGGAAACGTTGACAATTATTATTGGGGGTATTTCAGGCGAGACCCTCGAGTGTTTTGCAAACACCAATCTAGGGAATTGGCAAGGGCAAGTGGGGGGGATTTTAGGCAGGTATTTCATAACATTGTTCTAAATATAAACAATATTCGAGGTTTATTATAAAAATGGAAAGGAATTTTACACAATAGGTGGACTTTTACCACAGTGCATTTTTATTAATTGCTGTCTTTGTTGCAACTACAACAATAGTTCCAAATAGAAATAGGTCTTAAATTTATTTATATCACTGTTGTACACCTGTCATTTTTTTCTGCAAACTGTATCTATTTGATTGGGTTTCCCCGGACTTTGAATTCATGTTTTTATGAATAACAATGTTCCCAAACGTTTTTGAACCATTAAGTCCAGTGAAACAAGTAAAACTTGCCCATTTGTTCAAAATGATGCCTGAGCCCATATACTCTGGAATTAACTACAAATAAAAAATTGTTCTTGTATCATCATTCATATAAAATCAAATCGGTTTATATTTTTTTGTGAGAGCTGAAACATATTATTATTCATGCAGTTACGCATTTCTCTTTCACATAAATATATTACAATTATTATAAATCCAATTTCAACGCAAACAAGAAAGTCATTTATAATTTTCCAGTAATTCACACTGTATAAATTGAACTTTTAAACATTTATTCCAATAAAGTCACAAAATATATTAATAAATATACCTGCAAGTGCCATTTTAAAAAATAATAAAAAGTTGTTTCAAAATATAAAGAAAATCGTTAATGGCATAATGTTTAATGAAAAAAATTCTATAACGAATCCACTTTCAAATTAATGTATATGACGGTAAAACTATATATAAAACTACTTAAATACAGACGTTTTAGGGTGACATAATAATAAAATGGAAGTAAATTGAGGGTTCTTTAGAGAATACATTTTAAATTATGGTATTATATTCACTCGTATATACTGTATGTTCTGATATACCCCTAGGGGGTATATAACTAACCACGCCTTTGAAAGGACATATTGTTTGTACAATCTTATTTTTTATAAAGCACCTTGCGGAGGCGTATAGCGTACAGCACATTGCACCCCAGGTGTGCGGGGGAGTTTTTCATAAAATACTTGATATTAGTATTGGAGAATATTCTTCTGATTATTGAGCTTGCTATACGGGAAGTTAAATATAAATTATTGATAAACAGCGCAACCCGTCAATATGGTATAAGCAAGTTAAGTTTCAATAAGCCGTAGCATACCGATAGATTGATCTAGCCGGGACGCGTAAATGCATTGTTCACCGCGGTGCAGCGGCCTCTACTTCTGTACCGCAGTAAACATTGCAACTGAAATAGGCGTTTTCAATACATTTTTATAGTTTACCGCGTTGCTGCGGACTCTATTTCTGCATCGCAGTAAACAATTAAACTGAAATACGGCTTTCTAATGTTTTTTTTATTTTAAAACATACTGTGGCGCTTTTTTAGAAGTATAAAATGGTTGATATTTTTAATTTAAATATGCTTAAAACATCGATAACTTTGACAGTTCAGAAATTACGCAGAAAAATTTTCACCAATGGCAAAACTTTTTTGTTTTTAGGAGTTTGGTATAACATGGTGCGAATAAAATTTAGACAAAATGTTTTTGCAAATGTTTTTGGTACAATGTTTTTGGTACCATAATTATTATTGTCGAATGTCAAATTCACGAATAATGGCAAATTATTTCGAAAACATTTATAGGAAAGAATTATCTATTTTTGTATCAGACAAGGTGCAAAGTTGGTCATCTGGTTCAATATTTTTCCAAACATGTTTTAATTGTTTTATATAAAAGTCAATAACTTAAAACAGTGTAAACTCAAATTTTAAAGCTACTTGCCGAAAATAGGCTCATTGTGACAAGTACGGAGCTCAAAATTATTAAGTTTACTACTAAATTACTAAATTTACTAATTCCAATATGGCGGCCTATTCTATAGAACGCTCTTAATAGCTAAATTTAAATCAATTGAAATAGAGGGAACTCTCATTACTTGGTTCAAAAGTTATTTGACCAACAGAACTCAAGAATATGAGGTACACAGTTTCTCTTCCTATCGTAGTACACTCAGGTGCCCCACAAGGGTCACGTATGGGTCACAATTTGACTTAATTTTTTTTCTAATAATATTCAAGCAGTTATATAAAATAGCAAATTGTTATTGTTCCCTGACGACTTGAAGTTGTTCACAACTTCAATAGTTTGACAGGGAATATTACAATTTACTACAAGATGATTTAGCCAATCTAGTTAGATGGTGATATATTAATTTACTAAAATTATATACTATCAAATGTTTTCACGGTATATTTGCAAGGATCTCTAACCTAGTGGAATTTGAATACAAGAATAAATGGAAATGTGTGTTCAAAAGAGAATATAATGGACTAAGGTATTATATTTGGCCCTAAATTAACATTCAAATCGCATATAATTTCGATAATACCCAAAGCCCAAAAAATATTAGGCTTTGTAAATCATCAGTACCCTTTTCTCCAAATATTTAAATATTATATTCGATTGATCACTCTAACCTCTAATATTTTATATTACCCATTATAATACCGATACTAAAGCAAATGAAAAATTCAGAGAAAATTCTTAAGATATGCTGCTTGTGAAATGAGTATCCAGATGAATAATAACAAGTATAATAATTATTTCTTGTTAACCTCAATGTTCAAATTTACTTATATTTCTTATATAAATCATTAAATTGATTAATTGACTGTCACCAACTACTTGAATTGTTTAACTTTGACGCCAATGACAAGAGAACACGAAACACTGATTTGTTGAAAGTACCTTTTCACTCGACACACTATGGGTTGAACGAGTCTATAACAAAGCTATAAGAACTGCTAATATCCACAGAAATAATATCAATATCTTTTATTAATATATTTTCGCTCTTAAAAGAGACAAATATAATGTTGATTTCATATAATATATTTATTATACCCTCTGTCTTATTTCTTTTTTCTAATAACTGTAATTGGATATCCCGTTAAATAAATAAATAAATAAATAAACTATGTAATATTCCATTGAAACGAGACTTTTTTAATCCAATTAAAAGTCAGATGAGTTATTTCATGTAGACAGATAATATTTCATTATGCAGTTATACTTTTAAAATCATAACTATACGAATATTTAACTGTATACAACCACACTGCAATTGCCACATGCCGGTACAATAGAGTGTTATTTACCATTTTTTACTCCTTTGAAAGCATGTGGTTCCATTGTGAACACACGCCTGTGTGTATATACCTGGGGTAGCAACCCTTAATGGCGAATCTAACCCTGTAACGCAACCCTGCCCCTCCCGCGACTGATTTTGCACATCAGCTGTAGCGAACAAATAGGAGCAAACCATCAAGAACGCTAAAAGCACAGATTTGTGCCCGAGGTCTCCTTTTTTATTCTTAGGACTCTTTCTTTAAGAACCTGAAATAATATTTCATATTGTCCGGATGATTCTTTAAGGCGTCTTAACGAAAATCCGATACATTTGGATTAAAAAGGATTTTGTATCACATGTTTGAGCCGGAGCGTAGAGAATACGTTTGACAGCATTTTTATTGTAGGGATTCTATGGATATTCTGCGGGACGCGTAGGATTCTGATGCGTTTTCTTAAGATGTACGTTATGCAATAATAATGTCAAAGCTTGCCAAGATTTGATACTCGGCGGAGCAAAAGTTGTTATATATTCTACGCTTCGAAAGTCGAAGAGTATAGCTAGAGAAAGAGGGAGTTGTCACAATTTTTAATGTAATTGGAGAATTTTCAGAATTATTAATATTGATAATGCCTTCAAAATTTCATAAAAATCTCTCAATAATAGCCTCGCAAATATTTTTTTAGTAATTATTTTTGATACCTTTATATTATTCAGAACAGAAGGCAAATAAGCTGCCATCATCTCGATGATGCAGTGATAATGTTTTTGCCATTTATGATCCGAATCGACTCAAAATCGGTGCCTTGGGAATTTCGGGAAATAAGTGTCTCGGGAAACCGATTTGGAACATTCCGTTGTTGTTAAATTTTTATACGTTTTTAGAAAACTTCCCCACGCAGTGCCTTGATGATAATGTATAAAAATATTTCACTTTTATTTCCTATGAACATAAAGGATTTAATTTATGTACCTCCAAACGCTAACAATACCCAAAAATTCGTTATTTCCGAAGAAGTAATTTATCAAAGGGGATGTTTAAACAGCCTAACCCATCGAAGGGTTTTGTACTTCACGTTTCGATATGATAAACGTCGAAAGCGTGTAGGACCCGTGCTGTAACTTTGTTTGCTTTCAATGGGCCGAACCCTTTTTTAAAATCGCGTGTTCAAATATCGGAGAATCGAGCTATTGTTAAAACTCTTTTTTAATTCTATTGGCAACGTTACGACCAATAGCTAGTCTTTTGCATAATTTGTTAAGCAACTGCTCTAGTAGCACATGAAACTGAAAATGGTAGATTGAATCCTTTCATAATCGGTCTGATAAAACGATTTGTTAATAATTTTTTACCGTTCTTAAAATCTTGCACTATGCAGAACTGACCTAAGTTTGCCGCCTTACATTGACAACTCGAGTTGGAACTTTCTAAATTAGGTAACAGAAAATCCATTTTGAAATGTTTATGTATTCGAAAACGCAGTTATTTAAATGGCAGAAGTATGGCAATAGCAGTGCCTACGTATTTTAATTTATGGAAGAAACTAGATTTACAACATTCATCAAGCAGTTTATATAGGTATCTGGAACTTTTGCAAATAAAGTTTTATTGTTCTTTCATGTTAAATATTACTTCAAGTTTGTAATAATCGTTAATATTTATGATGCAGAAATTTATTATTATCTCTTTCGTACAAGATAAAAATGCATAATCCTCTATAAGGCTGTGAAACATTCCCACGTTTTTTAGTTAAAAAAGGCCAATTTGAGATTCATGTATAGAGCGCACAAAAGCCCTCACCCCATTTTTTAAATCGAATAAATTTGTGACATGTAGGTAAAAATTGCAGTGGGTCTGAATAAAGAAGCACTTTACCCTAAAAAACATATTATATTGGGGGAAGGTTTGACCCAAATGCGTCTTTCATAAAAAACAGCTTTTGCCAGATTGCAACGGAATTTCTCAAGGGTTTACGTAAAAAAGTTAAAAAGGTATAGAATTTAAGGATTCTCACCAATTCCATCAAAAAGCTTATACCGCTTTTTTACACAATGGAGTTCCTTAAAAAACGAAATTTAAATGAAAGGTGATACCACTAAGGGTGGAGTTTGATATTTATATAGCTCCTTATTTGTCTATAAAACCGTTTGGGACTGAAAAGGGTGACTTTCAAATTTCAATAACCATTAACGAACTTTCCAGATATATCTTGTTTTATTCTCCCAGTGAAATATTGTAGATTATCCGTTTAAAATTGCTAAAAAAACGTTACCATCAACGGTTTTTTATATATGTAGGTACTAGAGACAGATGAAACATGAAAGAAAAAGACGTTAGTCTATTAAAAGTTCGACATAAAACCGTTGCAGTACGTAAACCCAAAGTTGGAAAACGTTAAAAAATTAACCTCCAAACATAATGGTTCTGAAACACAATGATTTTAACCGTCATTTTATGTACCAACAGTTGGAATATTAATATTAGTGGGAATATTATCCCATTAATATTAATATTCCATATTCCTAAACAAATCAAAATCGTGTAGCATCTTTTGTTTTCATTTTAACATCTATTTTTGGGGGGCATTAAATTTCCAAAATTTTATCACGACATTTTAATCCGAAATATATTTTTATTAACGTTAATTTACCACCCGTAAAGCTTTTATATGGAGCGCCTTAATAAATAATTTCTCGCCCTCAATACCAGTAATTCTGATATCATTTAACACAGCTGGAAAACTATAGTGCTTTCGTTTGATATGCAAACTAATAGAATCAGGTTCTCAGTGGCGCGCGCAATTATTCTAATATAGGAAATGAAATAAAAAACAATAATGTTAACTCAATTTAGTTTATAATATTATATCAAAAAGTGAATGTGGTTTTGTAAATGACGGTCTTTTAACCTTCGAATCCAAGAAAACAGGCGATTACCATGAATACATGAATTCCACTGTTTTCGAGGATTGGTTCAAAGGAATTCTGGAAGGTGGAATAAAGAACGTGGGATCTCGATATTATGATGGATACTGCGGATACTCTCGTTAAACCAGTCATAATCAATGTAAATGAAGACAGTAGTGAAAGTGACTTATTTTCAGATAGTGAATACTTAATTATATGAATTTCTGATGTGAGTTTTTGTGAAGAGTGCTACTAACAAGTGACAGTAAAAAATACCAATGTTAGTGTAACTATATGTTCAAATAATAACATATCCCGCAAATTGGTGAGTTAATTTGTTATAAATTTACTAACAGTCTTACTACTACTACTACTACTAATACTACTAATACTACTAATACTACCAATACTAATAATAAGTAATCTAACCACGTTCTATCCTGGCAAGGGGCCCCCTTACCTCCCCGTGGTCCTTGCTAGCCAATAGCAATTTAATTTATTTCTTTTATTTTAAATTTTTATTGGCTAAATTGAGCACTAAGTTGTACACGCAGCATGTAAAATTTTATCAATATATATTAAATACATTCAAAACTAAATAATTTTTGGCTTTGGCATTTTGGCACTTTGGCATTTTAAGTTTTGCACATATATGAATATGACATAATAAGACATCTTTTGAAGTCACTTCACCTTGGTTACACATGATGATACGCCACTGAGCAGTAAAGTGGCCAGTAAATCGCCGACTTGTTCATGCAGGTGTCTTCTAAGTGAGCGAGAAGGGAAATGCGATTTATATGAGTTGAAGAGAGATAGCGACCGATAAGTAAGTCGCGGACTGGAGACCCTGGTTCTATTCACAAGAAATTGTGGCGTTATACAATTTTACAATAAATATCCTTTTGTATTGCATAGTGATGTGATTTACCGCTTCTGTAGTAATTGGTACGGGTTTTCTTTGTGAAAGGCTGCACAATATTTTCCTCTAGTTTGTATATCAAACGAAAACACTATAGTTTCTATAAATGTTGTATACCGGCGGTCTACAACATTTAAAGAAACTATTTTTCCGATTAGACCGGAGATTGAGGATTACAATGGTTTTCGCTGTATCTTTCGTATTACAATGTGAATCTTCAATACATTCGTTGGAAAAACAAAAATTGTAAAACCATGTCGTGAAGCTCGCTGCCGGTCGGCCGTAGAGATATAGAAGGGGCATAGTGGATTGTAAAGATTCAAATGTTCTGGTATTGCTAGTTTATTTTAAAGATATGCTTACACCAGAAAATTGGATGTACGTTGGAACTACACTTTCAGTTCATAACTCAAAATTGATAGTTCGATAACAAAGAGTCTACCAGTCATGATTTAACCACTTGTGATACAACGGGTCAGTTTGCAGGACTAGGCAAAAAAGCTTGCTGGTAGATTTTTTATCGCATTATCCTCCTACATAAGTAGGTCCCAAAGAGAATACAATCAAGTGGTTTTTAAATATGTCGTTAAATTTGTATTTGACCGATTTGGTTAACAATTGGCGTGCATTACTTATATAATATATGCACAATCGAGAGCCACAGGCATTTGAAAATTGCAATTTTCAGATTTTTTGCTCCACCCTAACCTATCGTCATCACACTATGGCGAAAATAAAATAAAATGCTTATTATATATTTACATGGTTCACGTTTACAATAACAAAATCTCCAGATTACATCTTATATCAATGCAATTATTACCGTTCCAGTTTTCGTAATTGTCAATAAATCCTTGTAATCATACGCACCGTTAATCATAAGCAATCGTATACAATTATTTCCCTGCTATCGTTCACTGTCAGTTCCAAAATTATTAGCAACTGCTTGTTGACTAATTATCGAGGAAAAAACGGTTGCAGAAACTGTAATCAACATATGGGAATTTGGAAATACCTACTCGCGATCATGGAAGCGTTAAGATTTAGTCACGGGCGTTTTTTAAATCTAATTCACGGGAAGCCTTTCGGAATTAGTTGGCTCAGTTGGTACTTCGCGACTATGTTTAACCTTCTCGGGGTCGTATAAGAGCGACGTCGATTGCACCTTGATTTAAGTCCGACGTCCATTATATGCTAGCGATTGGCGGTATCGAGGCGGTCGGTCTACCGCCACCCGTCAGGCCCGCTAACTACCCACAGAAATAGAGCTAGTAATTGAATTGTCTTGTTGGCAAGCCGGCTCCGTACAAGTGCCGCGCCGGGGAAAGTGTGAGAAACACGCCTACGATTTAACTGTGTTCGGCCCCTGTTACTTATAGAACTTGGTAATTGAATTTTACCCTTAGATATATATTTACAACTCGATAAATTTCATTTCAATACTGCCCCAACCAATTACGGCAGTTAATTCGCCTTAACGGCTGCGCCACGAAACAAAAAGGCTCGGGAAATCTTTAGAAAGGCCGAATTAACTACCGAACAATGATTTGTCTCCTCCCAATTATAATCTATTATGCCAAGTCCTTATTACATTCATTTAAATCGATTGATTACCTGTAGAAGATTGCATGTAGGTCACGGAGCATAACTCCATACATTTTGACATGTACATGTTAACATATAAAATTAAAAATAAATTCTCTTATAAAATATTAATACAAATTTTCAAAAAATTAAAACACAAATTTAAACTTATTTATTCATCACTCGTTGTTATAGTCTGTTACTATTGTGCCTGTTCTTCTTGCAACATCCACATAAAGTGATCTTCTTTAATAATTCTATATCCCCTCATCCCTTTTATCTTGTCAGTCACAAAAGTCATCTTCAATAAGAACATCTAAATTTCTAAATACTATCAGTAATTTTTTTTTGGTAGTCTCACTGGCATCTGTAATTTATAGGTTATTTGGTAGCTCTTGTGGTTGTTTACATTCTATTTCGTTTTCTGATGGAAAATTTAATGTTTGGAGCTGTTCTCTATATAGTAATGCTGTTTATAATTAAAGTATCTCTAATATGTAAAATGTCTTTTAGATTATAATTTGTCATTGCGCAATTTCTTATCGGTCCGAAAAATTGTTCTCACGTCTGACTACTGAATAATATTGGACACAGATTTTTCAAGTATTCCATTTGTTCTTAAACCGTAAATTGAAAAGCTTAATGTGAAACAATGACAAGCCACATACTATGAAGCAATGACAAGCCACATACTATGTGGAAATGAATTAACGCCTTGCATTATGGCAATATTAGGTATAACAAGCCACAAAGAATATTTTTGTTATTCGTGTAGATATGGCGCCACAACTTTTATTTTATATTTTTATTTTGTATTTAAAAAAAAGTTGGTTTTATGTTAATTTCTTTAGTTTTTGTCAAAAATATAAAAAAACATATTTTTTGTAATACAGGCTATTTGCTTATTGTGTATTGATTTTTCGTGAATCTGTGAATGAATTGTGTGAACATTTTTCATGAGTCAAATATAGACATTGTAAACTAAATTATGTACAAATAAAACAGTAAAATCAGTTAGTCTGTTTTTATTTAAATCTGCAATTTATTTAAATTTATTTAAATCTGCAAACAGTAACTTCTCATTTTTTATTATTTTGTAGCTTGTCATATTTTCACATTGTTTCACAATTATATATAATTTAAATATTTAATAAAACGTATGCATTAAGTCCTGCATAAAGATTAATTACAATTCTGCACAATTAAGACACTAATTGTGATAAACGGTTCCGTTTTAACAGTACTGTCTCTCGTTATTCAAGATCTCCACGCCCGAAAGAAAAAGAGCCTTCCAAATTTTTAAAATCCTTTCAAGAGGGCTTAAATCTTTAGTATTGTAGGCCATATCATGATGTTGCATCATTTCTAGATAGTATGCCGTAAATAGAACGCTGTTTTTAATACATATATTGAATTAAATGAACACTTCATAAATTCATAATTCATAAATTCATTCGTGGACTGGACAATGGAATTCACTGATTTTATTTGTTGTGTACACCTGAATTCAAGAATAAATAACCCCTCGGTGTATTCGATATAGCTAGGAAAAGTCGTTGTTTTAATACATTCTACAAGATTTTACGCATTTTAAAGTTTATCATCTTTTAGATAAATGGATGCCTAATGCTTTTATATATCAAAATGGCCAGGGAGAACAATTATTATAAATAGACTAGGTACTTGTTTTCTATGAATGTGAGTTCTCTCTGTGTGTCTGTGTGTCTGTGTGTCTGTGTGATCTTCTGTCCGTGTGTTGTCATTGATCTCCACCTAAACGGCTGGACTAACTTTTATAATGATTCAGTGGATTGGAGAATGGTTTGCAGCTTCACAATTTGATCTGATAGAAAATATTTTTTATATTATAATAAAATAATAATATCTATACCCCTCATTCTAACCGCATGGTTAGCCCAGAAATCAGAGACTTGTGCGGGAGAGGGGGCGGCATATTATTATTGCGCGAGCCGCATGTGCGACCAGGATCGACTTAGGTTGTTAAATTCTAACCACCGTTCAGTGCAGGATTGAGAGAAACCTCATTAGTTAGATTTTGGGGATAAATTATTGAAAATTTATTTCGTACCGGTGCGAGGAATCGTTCCTCAATCAGGTGTTCGAGAGCTAGCGCGCTAACCACTCGACCACCCTCTTCATTTAAATTATTTTTATTTTTGTTTAATTAATTTAGGTATCTATAAATTAGGGTTGTGACCGGAGCATTCGCCATTTTTACTGGTATATCTTTGGAATGCAATGAAACAAAATTGGGACCCACTTGAAAATAGGGGGTTTTCTGTTGGAATACCCAAAAAAAACAGAATTTTTTAAATTGGATCGTAAATAACAGGGTTCTGAGGTAACAATCATACAAAAAATATACAGTAGAATTGAGAACCTCGTTCTTTTTTTGAAGTCGGTTAAAAATAAAGCAAACAATCTCCAAAAACAATATCCGATATAATCTTCAGCGTGTGAAAAATTCGAAACAGTAGCAATATTATTTGGCATTTTACCAAGTGTGAATTGCAGCTGATTGTTTCGTATATTCATTATTCCTATTGGAGACAAAAAAAAACGTTGAAGGTTTATGTTATCTGACCGCATTTTTACATATTGTCTGGAGTTCTACCATATTCAATCCCGGAATATTTCCAGATGTTACAAAAAAATCTCGCGTTACTTTTGTTTTTGTATTCGGTAACAAATTCTGAAATATGGCCCTATATGCCCCTTCTGCAAGCTCCACTTAATCCATGAAGCATAGCTATTTTCGTAAGTAAAATATTAAAAATTTTTACTTGCTCAGTAAATACTTTTTTATTTTTGAGGTTTACAACCTGCTGATTTTAGATTCTAATAATGCAACCAACTGTATGTACTTACTGATGTAAACGTTTTTTCTGAGTAATAAAATACTGCTTAACATTCAGTAATACGACCAAAGCGAATACGGTTTTTATTTCTTAAAATAAGCCTTCGAATTATGCAAATAAGACCTTTGATAGTCTTCGTGTTCTAATTAGTAATATTCTAGTTAACAAGCGCCATTTTGGAGAATTTCTCTTAGCCTCTACCGAAAATTATGATTTCGATTCGATTCGGAATATGAAGCATTCCGACTACGACTTTTGTGTAATTTGGCGAGATGGGCGTCAATAGCATTGGTTTGCAATCTGTATAAGAGAAGGAAATCTCCAGAATCAAACCCGAAGCTGTGTTTCGTTAGGCACAAGTAATATTCAAGCTAAATAAGTAGTCACATATAGGCCTCCTTATTGAAGAACTAGACTTTACCAAAAAGGGAAAAATAATTTTATAGCAAAATAACATTTTTAAAAACAAGCTTTTATGGAAAAGCTCTAAAAAGAAGAAAATAAACTTTAAATTAATTTAAACCCATCAATTTTTTACGTTGCACAATTTATATGATATAAAAGCTTGTCGCAAGATTTAACTGTGTAGATAAACAAGAATACAATATGTAACTTGATATTGGCATGAGTAGAAAAAAATAACATATTTTTATAAAATAAGTAAATCTCACGACAAGCTTTTATATCATATAAATTGTGTAACGTAATAAATGGATGGGTTTAAATTAATTTAAAGTTTATTTTCTTCTCTTTCGAGCTTTTCAATGAAAGCTTGTTTTCAAAAATGTTATTTTAGTATTCTTATGTAAAATTTACTTTCAATAAGTTTATCTACTGCTATCTGTGTATTCACAGAATGTCAACCGTAATATTAGCATACGACTAACAATGTCCACAGTTGGTACCTACCATAATGATTGTCATTATGATCCTTATTACATAAATAACTATTAATCTCCTTACCGATTCCATGCCCATTTAAATTCAGACATTTCCCTTCATGCCAAAATATAACGTGCCGCCACTGAGTAATTTAACCTGCCTATTATACATTTATGACTAGTGAAAAGCCGTGTTATCGAAAACCAATTCTATAATAATTCCATATTTCGTACAATACGATTGTATTCTTTTCAATTCGGATCTTGTTTCTATTAATACGTCAATCAGTCGGATAAGATAACTAAAACACAAATTTCGACTACCTGTTTTTAGCGAGGGGCCGGACGTTTATTATTAAAATCGATGGAATTTCATGAGAGGGTATTGTGGACTAGGCCCTATCTCCTGTTTTGAAATGCCATTAGTTTGTAGTTATTTTCCTCCATTATCACGCCGGTCATTTTTCATATTCGGACAGCTCTGAGGCGAGAATCATTACAATGGCATGCACAAATGCATGAGATTAATAAGTCTGGATCATTCTTTATTTCGTGCCTGATTTTCAGAATGATCCGTGGTTTCGCGGTTTAAAGTAAACGCAATGTTTACGGTGAGATTGAGGGTTAAACAATTATATGAAATGATATTTCTTTTGACTGAAACATAGATTCGGAAATGGGATCGCTCACAATGCATTTTTTGGTTACAGTATCTGCCGTTATTGTGATAGATGCGGCCGCTTGGCGAAATCAGATCCGCCAATAAAAAACTGAAATATAATCCGAAGGACGTAATTTAGTAACAAATGCATTGGGTCAAAGAGGTGATAGTATTTCTATTATTCGCAAATGGATATTCATCCCCCACATAAATGTAATCATTGATTCAACCATTCATCGGTGCTTTTTTAGCATGGGGAGATGCTATCTTTGTTGCGCCAAGTTTTCAAATGATTGGCTGGTTAAGGACTTGATAAGACCCTCTGTAGTATTCGTCTGCAATCCACTGAATTCCATTTCATTTTCAAATTGAAATTCCAAAATTTTTATATTGCTTTGTGATATCGCATATTGCTCTAAATTGCTAGCGCCAGAACGTAATTGGCTTCTCTCAGCCTTTCCTCTTGGTAAATTCGAAGTTATTTTAATTTTATTTCCAAGAACGCTGCGTTAAAATATCCATTTTTATTTCAAAGCACAGCGGCGGTTTATGTAAATACGTAAGACAATTGCTGCCGTAGTTTTACAAAATCAGCAGCTTTAATTTGGTATGATGCATTGCTATAATATATAAATTGTTTGAAGGACCAGTTTTTACGATAATCCAGAATTACATAGTTACTACTGTATTCAGTTTAAGCCAATTAGAACCTGAATAATTCGCTTGGAATCATAATTTCGATATTTTAGATGAAGTCTGAAAATAAGGTATAATATAATATTGTATAAATAAGTAAAATTAAGAAGGATACTTCTGGCATTAAGTGGTGTTACTAACAGGACACGTTGTCATGAACGACGTCAACATTCAGAGGGAGAACAACGTTAAGTACCCAGGATCGAGCCCTGACATGGAAGGACCATATAGATGCCACTACGAAAAAGGCAAAGTTCACCCGAGCCCTGCTGTATCCGATGTTAGCCAGCGGCAAGAGACTGAGTCTGAAGAACAAGACAACCCTCATAAAGACCGTCCTACGCCCACAGCTAACCGACGCATCCACCGCATGGGGATATGCAGCGAAGACGCACCTCAAGAGGATCCAAGCAGTGGAAAATACAGCACTTCGGATTTCAGACTGCGCCCCATGGTATGTAACCAACGAGGTGATCCGTAGGGACCTGCAGTACAAGACGGCCTCGGATATGATCGAGGACCACGCCAAGAAGCTCTACGTCATCGCAGAGGACCACGGGAACCCGGCTGGCTAAGGACTACGACCCAGACGAAGCTGGACCTCAAGCGGCCAAAGACCCAAATCCTGGACAACGGGTAAGTATAAGATAATCACGATCTTATATTTCCGCACGACTGATGCGAGAAGAAGCAGACGACACCGAAGAAGAGAACAGGACCAAAGCAAACGGATCAAGAAGACACTAAAACAGCCCAATCCAGTGGACGTCGAGGCCGACTGCATTGCCGAACCACACACCCTTACATTGCCTGACGGAGCCAGCGAGTTGATAGTTGATTATCTCGCGAGCTCCGCCATCCTGAGATACAATGCTCATCATCCCTTACTAACCTGAATGCCGCCCAGCCGGGCTCTAGCAAGCCCGGCGAGAGACAGGAAGGATCCGGCGAAGAAAGTCAAGAGCGCCAGAAGCAAGGCTCTGCCGGTGGGGCCCATCAGCCATGACCGGGGGAGGCTGCGTAACTTTACGTGACACTGATCACATTTGTGGGGAGGGTTACGTGAAGTGGCCTACCCCTTACGAGGCGGTCTCGGCCTACATAGATATTAGGGGAAAGAGTGAAGGTACCGATCGGCCCGCTCCTATCGAGGTCACATCTTTAGCCAAGAATATTAGCGCATGTGTTACTAATTTATCTCTTAATTAATTAAGAGAAATTAGTTGTATAGCTGATATCATATTCTAAAGATCTACTTATATTCCTCCTGATTAAATTTGGTTACGAAATGTTGAGTGGTTAACCAGAATTAACACCGTTTTAGAGTGAAATTGTAAATCACGTGATTTCTTGGAAGTTTACAACCACAGTAAATAATTGCAATTTATAATGTAAAATGAAAATAAAAATTCTTAAATTATATTTACAAGTATTTATTAAAAAATATTTGAATGTAGTTGTGAAGAAAATATCCTAACCTCCAAATATTACCGGAATGTCATTCACGAAGCGCATTACAGTTTGAATGCCTGGCATATATACCAGGCTGCATATATACCAGGCATATATACCAGGCTATACAAATAAACTGATGTGTTTATTTGTTATATAACCCACCCGAAAGGTCTTATAGGTGAAGGGCCAGTGACAAAAATAGTAACATCATTTCATTATGAAAATTATCGGTCTCATTGTACTCCCTTGGAAAGTCTGTCGTATGGTCATTGCTGGAGAAAGTAGCGGTAGAGAGTGAAATAGTTTTAAAACAATCAATTTCAAAATGTGGTATGATATTTATATATTAAAAAATAATAAAAATAAATCTTTAAAAGAATTGCAACCAAATGTATTAAAAAAATATTTTCAATTTAAATGTTTAGACCTAACATTTACACAATACACAATAAGTAATACACACATTATAAGGAATAGTACTTTTTGAATTCCATTATGGTACTGAGACTCTCTGAATTTTATTATGGTACTAGAATCATAATGAACGTTACTATAATCAAATGACATAATTATGCCATTATGACAAGCAGATAAAATACTTTAGTTGCACATCTCTTTATATCATAATATTTTTGGTTCTGAATTTCCATATAACTGCTTCCATATATCTAATACTTGAATATCATCCGTATTCCAGTATTCCTAATGTTCGTATTTATAAACAGGTTCATATAAGATATAATAATTAAACTGTAACTTAATTAATTACTAATATAACTATTTTAATGAAGTTATAAAGTAGACCAATTTAACAATAATACACCTAGACAAAGATAAACTTTTATACAATTTGTTCATGTCTAGCGAAATTTATTTGCACAGACTATGTGAATATTCATATTCATTTCAAATAGAAACTGTATCTCGAGAGATGTAATAAAGAATGGGGATTATAACATAACTATGTTATGGTCTTTGCCCATGCAAATCACAAACGAGAATTCCTTATTAAATATGAATAATTAATTTACACTCTTTGCCTGTTCTCTTAAATAATACAATTAAATGTATTTTATTCCCAGTTCGACGTACCATGATAATGCACTTTGTAATTAGTATTTTGATATGCGTGGCCTTGCGTTTTTTTCCTATCAGAAAGACAATACAATACAGAAACTCGCTCTCAAGATTTAACATGTAGGTAATTTGTAGTACATATTATGCATGATACTCTAGGTATTTAGGATTACGTCTCAAAAAATAATTACGGTGCCGGGAAATGAATTAGATGCAACTGAGAATAAAGTTTTTACTTAGATGAGGGTTAATTCCTTAAATAACTAATTTTATTGACGCTTGTCGTAGTCGAATCCGAATGGCGATCTCAGTGGTTTTCTAACAAATTGGGTATTGTATGTTATGCACTTATGTCATTTGTCATGATTTGTGTCAAAGAGTCTTGCCACTAGAGTTTTAGTCAGTACAATTTTAAAAGGAAAATGAAGATGCTGTACCTTTATTGTAGGCAAAAGTGGTCAAAAGGCGAGTGTTTGAGGCTTTAAAAATCGCTGAAAAGACTGAGAAAATCTTCTGAGTTAAAAAAGACGGAAGCCGGCTGGCTCTTGGAAGGGTGACCAGGCAGCCTTGGGGCGGGCTGTGGCAGTTCACCTGAGACCTGGGAATACTCAACATCTGCTGCGGGCGTGTGGTCCCCGATGAAAGGTAATGAGGACAGAGTGATAAATCTCGGTAACTCAGAACCATGCTATCATACATAAATTGTAAGAGACTTTGCCACCAAGCCACCCTTAATAAATAGGATCGTTTGGAGAACAGAACTCTAAGTAAAAAAAAGGAGGAAAGTACAAGGGGCCTAATGAGACCCAAGTGCTGCAGTGGAGGTGAACCACTACACTCCGACCTATATACATACATACAAGACTGAGAAAATAGCAAACAACGGCAAAGAAAATATAGCACCTCAAACGTGGTTTAAAGGGAAGCCAAAAAGGTATCAACCCAAGCTTAGTGTTGATAACCACTAATCAGTCAACGCCAATACCATAATCACAATCAACCAACACCAACAAAATTATCAAAACACGGTTAAAATGTCCCACAGTATAGGAAATAATAGTAGGTATGAAAATATAAACAAATTATGGCTCTCATCAGAAGCATTAATATTTGTATTCATTATTCATTTAATATACCAAAATTCATTACTGAACCCAATATTTTAATGCGTAAGCTTGTGACTGTTCAGACGAAAGCACCTACTTCGTGCTGTCTGCCCTACGTACGATTACAACATAGTTTGTTGTTTATCGGCTAACAGATATCAAACCGATGGCGATAAAACGCGTGTCCATACAAACTTAAACTAATATTTATATCTGGAGATGATTTTATTATATGTCGGCTACGTTCTTCGCTCCATAGGGGGCTCTCTAATCATTAGTTCGGTAAGCTAACTTGTGTATATCAGCAGGTAGAGACCACTATCTTCAAACCTTAATTGATGAGAAGAGCCTTTGTACTGCCCATATACCGATTGAATAACAAATAACCCATAACGATATCAAAAAAGCACCTCGTTCCCAGCCGGGCATTGTTAGCCGGCCTCTGGCCACAAAACGAGAAGGCAAAATATAAAAGAAAACCGTAATAATCGCATTAATGTAATAAATGTCAATCAACATTAACATATTATGTAGCTCGTTGTCCGCGTTGTTTATATTATGCGTTTGTTTATCAGGGACTGTCTACCTATTCCCTCCCTAGCTCTTTACTATCGCAAAAGTGATGCTATAATGATATTAATTTAACCATGTAAGAAATATATCAACTTTTTAATTACTAAATTACGAATTTTGAAATTATGTGTGAGAATAGGTATTCCTGTGGCTGACGCGCCTGTACAAGGATGATTCATGCGTTGTATTTTTCTATTCTGACCTCTATTTCTCCCGAAATACTTTAGTCGGTTTTCATTTTGTTGGAAATTATTGTCTTGTTCTTGACTGTCCAGTTTTATGGGTAGTTGTCGGTGACTTATGGCTTAGGATTTTGTGGGGATCATTTGCGGGTGATTAGTGCTATTATTAGTTGTTAGTTATACTTGAGCGAAAGCAGGGCTGTAGAAGCGTTGGTACAAAAATATTAAGTCTATGTTAGTGTGTGTATGGGTCTTTTATTGTTGTTATTTTATTATTATCTGTTAATGCCTCTTTTTTTTGGCTATTGTTATTTTTTTAATGGTTTTTCATTTTTTTCATGTCTATTGTTCTTTTCTTATTTTATTTTAATGTTTTATAATATTTTAGTTGTTTTATTTTTCTGTCTTTTTTAGTTTTTTCATTCTCATTGCAATTAGTATTGGTGTTACAGGATCTTAAGCCGGTTTGGCTATATTGTTCTATTGGTGTGTGATTAGTCTGTTCATGAATGATGGTATTATATTGTTTTCTATATATGTATCTAAGTCATGCCCGTGTTTTGGTGTATTATGGTATTTCTAATTGCTGCACTCTGCCTTGTGCCTGTGGCAAATCTTAGAGCTTTATTTTGCCTGATTTGCATTTGTTTTTTCTGAGATTTTGTGATCCAGGGGTACCACATTGGGATACGCCGCCCCATAAGAGATCTTATATAGGATTTGTATATTGTGACTGCCGTATAGTTTAATGTATTAATATATCTATTGAACTATGGACTATTGTAGAAGCTTGAAATAGTCCAACCAATAAATTTAAACTTTTTGGGGCAGAAGATCAAAATCCTTAATTTTTGCGTTGCAAATTGCATTTGATCGGGTAAATCTGAATTTGCCAAGTTTCGTCGGAGAGCAAACATTTGTACCATCAACTGTTCCTTAAAATTCTTTAATCAAATATCAGCATGTCTGTCTGGATGCCGCGTTTTTTGTGAACGTGCTATCTCAAGAACTCAATGTACATATAACCTAAGGATTTGCAGAAAAACCGTTTTCGTTTTTTGGTAAAGGAAGAACCCTATTATTTTCGAGACAAGAGCAAAATAAATATCCCCTAGATTGGGTATTAATTAAAATAAATGGTTTTCATTTTGATTTGATTGGCTGAATTTGTAAACTAGGGACTCCAAGGGTTGCTTGCAGGTTCTCGTCCTGATTTCTGCCTTTTCGAATTCGAGAAATTAATTTTAATGAATAATTAGTACAATACAGCTTAACCGCTCAAATAATCAAAGCCCATACATTATTTTGTTCACCCATTGCGAAGCCGTATTTAGCAATTTTTGTGGGTCACATTTACGTGTTATATCCGAACATGTATTTCATGAGATTTAAAATACACCACTAATCACTACCTTAAGACTGATGAACAACTGATTTTTCACTACACTTAACTTAAAAAAACCGGCGTGAAACTAATTTGTTAACGTCGAAACGGTACACTGGCGAGAAACTAGTTTACCCCTCTCTACGTTGCCATGTTTCTCTGAAGACTGCTTTCTATATGAAGGAGGCTATGACTTAACTCGTTAATGTACCAGTCAATATCAGTACCTATTTGCTATGAATACAAAACATTGTAAATCGTCCACCACGATTTGCTAGAAGAATAAAAGGACATGCAATTTCTTGTGTGTTTCGTTTTTGTTTTTCATATAGAGAAACTCTTGATTTTGTGTATAACGTTACAATTTTCTGGAGAGGAAATAGTTGCCTGAAACTCAATGATCAATGACAACAAAATCATTGCCTCGCCGCATTCTACCTTTTTCGATTCGTCCTTAAAGGCTTCAGTCCATTTAGTTTGTGGTTGTGGTACATAATGCTCTTATACCATCGAAAGTAAGTCATTAGCAGTATATCAAGTAGGAGACGGTATAGGCTACGTGTTTGCACATATAAAAGGTCGAATGCATATAAATCTAGAATCTGCATTCGCCTGATATCGTGTCTTCGGGCTATTAAACGAGAGCAGTATTTATCAAAGTCTACTATTTAATCATGCTTTAATAATTTAGTTACATTAACTTGTGGTTCAAGTGAATTATTGTATCTATGCTAAGTTAGAAATCATAAATGTTAGGCCATCGTAAATGCGGATTTATGAGTGAATCAAACGAAAATATTTTACTATGCTCACTGGTCAGGTCGTTAACATCACATTCATAAACGCGATGGTAGGAAACGAACAAATTTTTCTTTAATTATGGAAAAAATATGACCTTAACAATTATAAAATATGTGTAATTTGGCGCCGTAAATTATGACAAGCGTTGAGAATCATCCTTTTTTAAATAATTGCAAGACATGTGGAGTGGAGTTATCTCTGTATAAGCGAATATTATTAAAATCGCATGTTGTGGAAACAAAGTCGTTTTATGAGTCGGAAATAATTATATGCCTTGCGATCCATATCATCGTTACCCTTTTATGTTTTTCTTGTTTTTGCGATTCGACACATCGCCATATGCAAATACCGCTCGGATATTATCATATAATGCCGGTTAGCAGACCAACGGATTATTTAAATTAATCGTTTTCAAGGCACCTGAACCTTAAGACAAATTAAAATAAATTTTATCACTACAATATCTATCTCTGTCTAAAAAGTTTCTGCAGGCATTTAGAATATGTTTGCGCTCTTAATGTTTACACACGTTTCTTTTATTTTCTTTCTTTAACTTCGCTAATTACCTCTTTAGCACCTTTATGGATGTAATTGGATATAGTCAGTTTCATTATTGAGGATGAGGACCAATCCTATTATTTGTAGATATTCATCTATATATAGATATATTTTTAAAAATATTTTTTATTTTCAATACGTTATAGATTATAGATAGACAGTCTCTTACAGCGCCGTAGCCTGAGGGGCGAAAGGGCCTGTGCCAGGGGCGCACGCCTGAAGGGGGCACAATTGGGGGCTGTTTGTAAACTTATTAGAGATCACGGATTGGACAGGAACAATTGTTGAATCGCTCTTCTGTCTATAGAATATAATATCTCGGAGAAGATGGATTACCACCATATAATAAATATAATGGCTACGGAGAAAATTTGGAAAATCCATCTGTAAATTTTTTGTTTAATAAAATCTTCATTCGAAGTATTTTTACATGCAGATCATTAAACAAATATTGTATAATTATTATTGTCATTGAATAATTTAACCCTTTGCTGCCTAGTGGTTCCATTATAATATTTCATGAAAATAGAATATTTTTTCATGGAAAGAGAAGTAATGGTGTGGACTACTCTATTGAGGACATATTCCCAATTCCATAAATACTAGTAGATAACTTGTTACACACAATCTATGTAGATATTCCATGACAGCTAAGAGTCAATCTATATACCGAGAAAATTTACTGCTTCGGAATTAATTTGTACTTCCGATTTACATAGACTGAACAATAAGGTTTCAGATTTGTTAGCAGTTAAACTTAGCAGAGTTGCGGGATACCAAGCATTGACCCTCTTCTATATTTCCTCCAAACACAGTTTAAGTTCATTCAGATTTTTTCATTTTATTTCTATTTATTTGTTGTATCATATGCGCGAATAGAATAAAATCAGCCCACGGATCAACATGCATCAGGTCATTAATGTATATGAGGAATAATACTGGCCCCCACTACTGGCCCCTGTGATACATATTTAATTTTCTTCATTTGCGAGCAACTCTTGCCAGAGTCAACAATCTGCTTGCGGCCAGTTAGATATGACTGCATTACGTATCAGACTTCCTTCAGAGACTTTATAATATTTAAGGTTATGTTATTAATCACTATAAGAACTTTTTTATATTGATGTAGGATAATTATATCTAAATATTGGAATTCCCTAAACACTCAAGGTTTAAATTGAGTTAGTAACACACATTTAACTCTTATAGATCCAAAGTTATGCTAATTGTGTGTCGAAATTACAACGATTTTCAGTCCGATAGTATGTCTAAACATGCGATATGATTAATACGTTATTCTTTCTACGGACTCTTTGTAAACACCGACGATCCGCTTTACAATCGTTATCGCGTCTCTGGCCGATCCATGCTCTTACTAGTGCTTTATGGCCGCTAGCATTAAAAACTGAGGTAGTACCTATATTCAAGCATCAATGTAATAAGATTAAATTAATTAAAGTTCGAGGAGGATGGGTTCCTAATTTCTCATGGTTCCTATGCCGTGGAAAGATCTAAACGTTGACTTTTATTGATTGCCTGTATTACAATTGTGTTGTTTTAATTAATTGTTCATCTGGACTCGTTTATTATCTTACATGGGAAGGATTGAGTTCCTTGTGCGGTTATCATCAAGACGTAATGATTCTTGTATCTTCACCAGTATGAAGGCTATTATTCTGTGTTGTGGAAACCGAACTGCGTAAAATAAGGAGAATCATGTTGAACATATATGAGACATAGCAACAGACATATATGAGATTGAAAAAATACTGGATTGTCAAAGGATGTGGCTACGCTTTGACGAGATCAAAATCGGCTCGCGCCGCTCATCATCGGGTTTTCCTTTGACGATGCGGAATTTTTTCATTCTCATATGTGTCTGTTACATACTATACAGTAGTGCAAAAACGAATGATACACATACCGTCAAACGGGGCGATTTTGACACCTTTCTAGGACATTCTTTATCAACATAAAATTGGCGCAAGATGACTAATTTCTGAGAAAACAAACGGCTGTCAAAGTAGCCCCGTATTTTGACACCTGATTAAAATTAACTTAAAATACTACAATAATGCGTCTGATGTCAAAGTATTATAGATTACAGAATTACAAAAATATGGTCTTGAATTTTTATTTTTTTTTCTTACCAAAAGAAACTTGTATGACAATAACAACTTAAAAATTGCGCAGAAATAATAAAAAATCACAGTGTTCTTAAAATTAAGTAGGACCGTATAAATAACATATTTATTAATCACATCTCTATTAAACATATCTATTAATGACAAACAAAAATTTCGTCTTGAAAATTAGCATTAGTTTGAAGCTTATAAACTAATAAAAATAAATCTCCTAGACTTACAACTTAAAACCTAAGCTTTCAAAGAAAACTAGAAAATCAAAACAAATAATTATTCGGCCTTAGTAAAAAATTACGAATATAGAAGAACTATAGAAGAATATAGAAAAATAATAATTGAGAGGAAAAATCACAGGCCAGGGGAGAATATAAGAAACGGAGATTGGAGATATAAATTTAGAAGCAGTTTGCAGATAGAAATAAGGGGGTAATAGTATTAAAGGAGTTGTTGTGTTGCATGGAAGCCATATGGATGGTGAATGCTGAAATTTAATCAAAATTAGACGGACAAAAGCAAAGTATGAAAATAAAAGCGTGTAGAAGAATCATTAGACAAAGTTTTCATTATGCCACTTTATCATATCATTCGAATATAAGTCATGACTATAAAATGAGAATCAAAACTTTATTTTATTTGATGCAAAGAATTATAATTATTATTTGGATCAGTTTTGTTTAATAAATCTATTGAACAAGTTAGGCGTGACGCCATTTTAATATTTTCTCACTAATTTATTTTCTTGATTTTGTAATATTAGTAGGTGTAGGTAATCAATCTTAGTTGTTTTATTATCATATTTAGTAATATCTAATTTTAATATATTTTTCTCTGTATCGTTAACGATGTCCATCTTATTGTTTTTATTACTTACCTGTATCCCAGTGATTGGAATTTATGTAATTCTTTTGAGATACCAACGTAAATATATATATATATATATATATATATATATATATATATATATATATATATATATATATATATATATATATATATATATATATATATATATATATATATATGTGGGTGCAGTTTTCAATATAAAAATAATCAAGTTTTTAATATAATAATATTGTTGCTGGTTTATTCCTATATTTTTGCATCTTCATATTATTAAGTACTCCCAAAGGCTCTTCGTTGCGCGTTTGATACTTGAAACGGTTTCGTTTGCCCACTTCTGCCTAAGGTGGGCGTCCATTTTGAACAGTAAAGTATAAATTGCGCTCAAAACTATATATTAAACATTTAAATTCCCGGAATTCATTACGTCTACGTCGCGTCGTGGAGGAACCGCCATAAAACGTCAAATTATACGTTTAGGACCTACTTATGAGTCTCACTTGCTAAATACCAAATATTACTCGCGGTTCTAATAAGATACGTGTCTTCTGGAGGCTTTGAATATTTATGTAAATCGAGATAGTCGGTCGAGCAGTTATTTGCTCTTTCAATTATTTTGCTTATCGTATACAAAGGCGTGATAAAGATAATAATTACGCGGACGCTATTGGCTGTCGTTGTACAATATAAAATGATGCCACCTACTAAACATCTGCAATACAACGCATTGTGCTGTTTGTAATGACACGGTGAAGAGTTGAAACGACAGGTCGTCGAGTATCGTAATTATCGTCCGGTTGACTATTATTGCGGAAAACATGGCTGGCGAAAAATTTCAAGAAATCATTAAAAGGCGATCTCCACATACGGAATACGCAATTATTTCTTTAGTTAATTACCCGAGCGTAGTGCACTCCGATGTGTAGTTTCTGCAGGAATTCGTCAGCACGCATTTTTTCACTGTTTACATTACGTAATCCGCCAAGTTCAAAGACCACTTTTACGCGGAGCGGTTTCTCGCCCAAAGGTTTGTACCGCGCTGTATTCATCAAAGTCGATTAAGTTCTCATTTCATCTGACGCAATTTATGCCAACATTCACGAGGAAGAACTATTTAACCTAAGCATGGTAATCTAGCACCGCCTTACACTTAACTATAACCAACCGTTAAAGTGATCTAATCTTCAAAAACACGAGACCTAATAAATGTCGGATTATTCATAAAACAAAGTGAATTATTCGATTAGGGTTTGGTGATAGTGTTGGAGTTGGAATGTTATCAATCAGCTAAAGTAATTGTAGATATTATTTTATAATTGAAAACCTATGATTAACATTTATATCGATTCTTCACTACTGCGTGATGCCCAAATATCTGCGAGACATGGACTCGGTAAGTCAGCAATACTAGTCAGGTCAACTACACGACGGTAAGTCAGTAAGTCAACTACAACAAGTCAAGAAGAAAAAGATGATATTTAGTGGGAGTGGAGTCTCTGATGTATCGACGACAACGGGTAAGAATCTCATGATCCAAAAACTAAATAAGTTTTTCTACCACTACTTTAGTGATTCTTCCATATATACAGGTGTTTCAAAATAATGCTTTCTTTTCAGAGATTTCCAGTGATTCAGTGGTTCGGAGTGTGCCCGCACTTCTGAAAAATTCTTAGGTAAAAATTGTGTACATAGTATCTGTTACGTTCACTTTTCGCTAGTTGACGTAACTTAAATATTCGAGATTTTTACGTTATGTGGCAATGCGGCAGGCACGATGTACTGCTGTCACTGACATGGAAAGGAAGTGTAATATAATTATTTAAATAAAGACGCCCGCGTTATTTTGTTTGCTCATAATGAATGCAAAAACGGTAATCAGAGGTACAGTACAGGATCCATCGCAGTGTGGTTTGTATGTTTTGTGATGGGGAAGCTCACGGCTAGTTAGACATCATAATTTAAAGCTGCTTTTTATTTAAAACAGTTAGGCGGAGTATCAGTTGTTTTAAGCGTAAATCTTCTGACTGTCCCGTAATGACTGTCACAGTCTGGTGCGGGAGGAGAGTGGTATCTAATTTATGACATTGCTAATGTTAATTTCACATGAGCAACAGGTAGACTCGAATCGCTTAGAGAAGATAACAACTAACCTACCGATACATATGCATTGGAAATTAGAAAATAATCCAGACAATCGATTAAGAATATCAATAATCTTCAAAACCAATGACACCTACGAATATTAGTAGCACAGTATGCATTGCAATGGCAGACTTCATACTGCTTTGAAGCGTTTTAAATGTTTTCAGATCAGTAAGTTACGCGAGTGAAACAAAAACTTCGAAAATATTAATTATTTTGGATAGTAAAATGTTTCGCTCAAAATCGGCATATAGACGCAAAATATCATTAAGAATATAATTTCTTAGTGAAATTTTTCAAAATATTAAAAATTAAGGCCATTTACAAAATATTTTTTGGAAAATCACAAATTTGACAGTTGCCAGATGTTAGCTGTCAATTCTGATTTGATGCATTTTAAGTTATTTTGGAAGCAGAAGTGATTGACTGCTGAGTTGAGGACAATAAAAGGCAATGCGCGAAGCGGTGGCGTATGTTCGTATCTTCCGCTGACATCTTTCCTAAGCGATTCCGGTATAACTCTTATGATAGCTTCAAGAAACTTTTATTTTGAAATCGTTTAAATTTTGTAAAACATAATGTATCTATATTTATGTTTCCAAAAATACCATATTGGTAGGTCAAATGTTGCAACTAACTGAATTTAAAATTAGTGATCCTCAGCCGATTGACCTGAAATTTTGCACGCACTCATAGTTTGGATGACAATGCATGGTTAGCTAAGTGACGTAATTCTAAATCTAATATGGCCTAAGATGGCGGACTAGTTATTTTTTATGTACTTTCGTGATATGGGTATCAAATTAAAGAGTTTCCTAAGAAGAATACGAAAATAAAATGACGTCACTCTATATCCAATATGGCGGACTCCCAAAGACGGTGGACTATGTTTTTTCATGGGGTGCATAAACCCCATGATATGGATATCAAATGAAGGGGTTCAAGAGGAAAAAATGGGAAAAATGGCGGGAAACATCGCTGTTATACCAATTTTAAAGAGTTATATCTTGCCAAAGGTTAGGGATAGTTTGGTGGTGCTCGAACAAATATTGTAGGGACCGACAAGGGTCAACTTCAGGCGATACACATTTTTCAAGACGGTGGATCTAAGAGGGCGATCAAAAAGTTGCTCTAATCCGTTTGAAATTGTTATCCCGGTGTTTTTAGAGTTCTTGATTACGATTTTGGGGTCGAATTTTATTGTTAGGGTCAAATCTTGCTTCATACTATGTCTTGTATAATTTGGCGAGATGGGCGTCAGTAGCATTGATTTGCAACCTGTCTAGGAGAAGGAAAGCTCCAAAGTCAAACCCAGAACTGTGTTTTGTTAGGCACAAGTAAGTTTCAAGCTGAAATAAGTAGAGTCAAATCACTAGAATGTTTCCTAATAGAAGAACTAGACTGTCCTAAATTAACAGACAAATCACTATGCAACAATGACGCATTAAATGAAATGAACAGACTTAGAAACATGTTTAGCGATAACTAAAAAAAGATTAATTTTAAAAAAACATTTTTAAAAACAAGATTTTATTTAAATTCTCTAAAAGGACGAAAATAAACATTAAATTAAATTAAACGCATCAATTTATTACATTACAAAATTTATATGATACAAAAGCTTGTCGCGATATTTAACTGTGTAGATAAATAATAATATAATATAAACTTCGACATAAGTAATTCTAAGAAAAAAAATATGTTTTTGCTAAAATGGGTATCTCGCGACAAGCTCTTATATCGTACAAATTGTGTAATGTAATAAATTGATGGGTTTAATTTAATTCAAAGTTAATTTTCTTCTTTTTAGAGCATTTAAATGAAAGTTTGTTTTTAAAAATTTTTTTTTTAGATGTTCTGCTTTTTGCGAAAATTATTTAAAAATCCTACCTAGGATTATTACAGGGCAGTAAAATAATTTACATGGATGAAAACTGAGCACAAAAGAGAATGAGCTTTGCAGAATTTCTGTACTTCTCATCACCATTACGAGAGCCAAGTTATGTACTTGAACCCCCATTTTCGTTTTCCTCGACGTTCTACTTATTAAGATGAGAACTAAGATGAGAATATACTCCCTATAATAATTTTCCGCGCATTCTTAAACACATGTCAGTCATTCTCGTCGTTGTTTTAGTATGTACACCCTGTATGATAAATCGTAGTTCTGAAAGGGCTGCAAGGTGTAACTTGAATAAATATATATAGCAAAAGATTTTCGTTAATATTTTTAAACAAAGGAAATATGGATATATTTGAAATAGTACCTGCAAATGACAAATTTCTCAAAAAATCGAATCTCATGAATGGTTAATTTTAGATATAGGGAATGCTACATAGAATAATTGTCCAATGTGATGTCTCAAAGTAACATATATCGCAAATACGTTACCTCTATAGTAAATAGTTATTATAGATAATTTTAGAAAGAAAATTACTCCATTATTTAGTATTCCAGTGACACAAAGAACTTGGATAGTCGCGGAGGCCGTAATAAAGTTTTTGCTAATTGTGCTAGCTATCATTATATAGTTTGAATTTGGGTTTTTACTATCTTGATTTTTTTATTGCCGCCTCTTCTCTGTAATGACGACAGACCTCCCGAGTCAGCTGCCTGACTTATGACTTAATGCATTTTAAAATATGTGGCGTTTCGCAGGTAAACTCGGGATGAAAATGATGGCCCCTAAAAAGTTGTTTTCTTAAACACATTCTGCTACTACATTACGCTTATTAATATTATTTTCATAATCATTTCCCTAAAACCATACCTGTGGGATAGTTTTTTAATGGCCATTATGCACGAGATATTGTTTTTAGATGGATATTATCGAAGATCTTCAACGGTCGCATCCGCACCGCGATCAAAATCTTTTTTTACAGTATTACGAACACAGGCCGACCCCGCGGCAAAGAAACAAACTAGTAAAAAAAAATTCCAATATAATGTAAAAATATGTGAATGTCTGTGGCACGAAGTGTTAGTATTTGTAAGATTATACAGTTTTTTTTTGTTATTAAATGGTGAACTATCAGAGATGCTACGTGAAGAAATTGATAAAAAAAGAGTCTGGATGAGAGACTGGCTGAGTAAGAAATCCCTGGGAGCATCTAGTACTTATGTTTTGGTACTTCTAAATCCCATGAACGGAAGATATACGGAATACTAATGTGAAAATATAAGAACGTATTGGGTATTCTGTTTATTGGGTCACTTCAATTGATCGTCAGTGTACGATAAATTATTACATTTTGGGAAATGAGCTGCCTTAAGCGATAAAAGATGTTTGTGGTCACAGACTGGTAGACATACATAAAAATGTTAAGGCATTGTGTCTTGCTGTGTATACATATAAACAGAATTATTAAATTATAGCGTTATGGTAGTAGGTGTTACGCCATAGTTGTCACATCTCGTGGCATTAAAATCGAATTAGCTTAATTTCCAGGTAAATTTTCTTTTTGTTATTTTTATTACATCAGATACGCAAATTAACTCCACAAATCCAACATAGCAATTTAAGAATTCTATAAAAAATGTATACTTTCACCTAAACATAAGCTTAAATTTTGATTTACATAACACTGATTTGAATTTTTCTTTTTTCTGTTGTAATATCTACTGTTAACGGCCTGTAATTACACACAATTATATAAGATCGGATCTAAACCCGGAGGATCCACGTTATACATGTGGTATAATTTGAGACTTACCTGACTACTATAAAAGTGGATCTTTTTAATTGCGGCTAGATTTAACGATTCATAATCATCAAGGGCACTGTGTATACCTACAAAACACTAACGTTTAATTTCAGTGGGAAAATTCTGAAAAGCGATCAAGGCGGCCATCCAAAGCAAACGCCTAATGAAATAATGTCGTGCAAACAGATAGAAGGTCGCTAAAACTAGCCTAGGAACTCGAGGTGGAACGAATTAGATGAAAGGCTTTCCTTCAGAAACTATTAGTCTTTAAAGTCCTAATGAACATACTAATAGTTCCAAGCGGGCCTATTAGTACAACGTGAAAAAAATGGCAGCAATTTTGAATTTTTATGTTTTTCTCAATTTGCCACGAAACTATCTTGTTTATAAAAAAAAGACAGGAGAAATGTTTTTTGAAGAGAATTAAAATTGCAACCGATTCGCTTTTGTTTGAAACTTTTCTCCTCAAAAATAATAAAAATATACGAGTATATAACATAACCGTCATTTGAATTTTTTTGTTTATCTCCAATTTTACTCTAACTTTTGTTTATTATATTCACAGAAAACACAAACCTATTCTACTATTTATATTTGTTCTGTTTGAACATATTATATATAAAAGCATTAGGCATACAGGTACCCAGAAGATGTTAAACTTTAAAATGCATAAAATCTTGTAGAATCTATTAAAACAACTACTTTTCCTAGTTATATGCTAGAAAATATTGAATTACAATAGAATTCTGAAGCATTTAAGGAGGAAGTGATACAGAAATTGCTTGGTTAGTCAAAACTAAAGTCATTTGTTGGATCTTATGTATTAATTGTTATTTCGAAGATTCAAAAAATACCTGGAATATATTTATTAGCTTCTAAGTTCTTTACTATCCATATTTGTTTTGCGAAAAGAGAAATAATTACATAGAGAAATAAGCAAATAGATGAATAATAAGAAAATCACACTCGTTTTCCGTAGATATATCCAGATAGACAACTGGTAAGTATGCCTTACACTGAGTGTACCTTACATGTCGATTTTAATTTATAATTCCGCTTATTTTGATGTAATATGGATGATTCTTGTTGTTCTGCAGGATTTTGTGAACTGAAAATATTTTAATTCCATCTTCACCTGCAATTCCTCGCGTCAGCGATGCCGATTTTCATGGACGGACAACAAAACCATTAAACTATTTTCATCATTATCAACTGTGGTACGTCTCCTTCTCGGAAGATCTCTGACAGTGCCATGCTCTCTATACTTCTTGACTGACTGACGTCCTTACCTCCATATTTGGAATTGAACATATCACAAACTTCTTTATGTCTTCGGGTTAAATCATCAACAACACTTTTGACAGTGACGACATTATTTACTGTCTCCTTAGTGTTTTGTTTCAAGCGAGTCATAGCACCCTTCTTCCCATTCCTATTTTTCATGCACCAGTATGGTATTTTTTTATTACACTTTTTTTACACTTTTAGTATGCTTATCAGGAACCATTCTTATAGAATAGCCACAGTTCTATAAGAATTAGCCTTTCACTAATTTGTTCCGGGTACCCTCTATATCAATTTGATAACTTTCCTGTGCTAAATCTTAATCTAAACAAAAGCTATAATTTGCCCCATGTGTATCTAAATGAACCTGTTAATTTCGTATATTCACTCATAATTTTTGATCGTGGTTTTACCAAACATGATAATGATAAATAAGTAGAAATAAGGCAGAAAACACTGCTTGGAATTATATAAAACAGCTGTTCATACTTCCGTTCATGCTGCCGATTTTTAAATTAGCAACGGCAGACGAACTTACGGTAAAAGGACCAAGTTTGCGTCAGAATTTGTCTCGATTTTGAATAGTCTGTTGATTTTTGAATCGAAATGCACCGATCACTCAGCAATGTGTTGTGCCTTGAGTTCAGTTACATCGCATGACTCCCCGGACGGAAGTGCACCTGTGATTCGTTAATTTTATTTCTATTCTGTTGGAATAATTGATGCAGACACTCGAGTTACCAGACTATGGGTAACCACAGTCGGTCATAACTAGGGGAAAGGCACTTAAATATGTTAAACTAATGAATCGGTTTCATAAAGCCTAACGCTCACGTGACTGCTATTAATTGTCTTTGGGATGTTGTGCGAAAATCACGGAGAACTTTGTCTTTTAACAGCTCTGAAAATATACTATTTTTAAAATATGTCTGGACCTTCAAGCAGTACAGTACATCTCTTATATAGGTATAAGAAATACAAAACTACTTCGTATGTTAGATAAAAAGAACCCTTAAAAGTTAAGAATAAAATAATCAGAATAAAAATAAAATAATACAGAAATATAATAAAAAAAAGAATAAAAGAAAACTTCAAGAAGAATCTAGACAGGCAACAAAATATTTTCCTAAAACGCAGTGAAGAAGCTGAAGATATCGTTCGGGCGAAAATAACAGAATATTTATTCCAGCTTCGACCCACGAAGGACATTACGAGAGAAGACATATTTGAGCAGATCAGGATTTGATTTTTCTTAATGTAACATTGTATTTAACATTTCATGAGGTTACTTCAGGGACAAATTCTACCACGAAACGCAGTGATGAGACTAATTTTTAATACTATGAACAAAATATAGATATGTAATAATATTTATGTATTTATTTATTTATTAAATAGGTAAACGTAATAAAAATTTGGAAATAAAAACAATGTTGATTTAAGCTCATACATATTGCATAGTATAGATATGATATACAACTCATAATAAAAAAATAATTTCTATAGACTATTTCATTACAGTGAAAATGAAAATCTCTAATGATATTTAAAGATTTTTTACAGACTTTTGACAGCCAGACAGAAAAGAATTTTTGTGGATTAATTTTTTTGAATAGATTCTTCTAAAGTCTCACTAATATTGGGTATATTTAGTTCTTCTATTCTTTGCCATAGTTTTTCTTGTACGTCTTCTGATTTTTCAGCCATTCCCGATTTATGATGAATGTCATCCATGTCTTTAAACAACTCTCCTATTTTAGATAATTTTTTTTATCATCCGTTGTTAATAATAGAACCATGTGTATCTTAATTCAACATTTTCCTTGAACTCTACATAAATGTTTGCAGAAACGACCTCACATATACCAGGCAATATCACTGTATACAGTAGTTTGTCCGATTGCTATGTCACGAGGTTAAATATTTATTGCAGTTATGTATAACCATACTTTTTTTAGCAAACTTTAAATACCTATGCAAGTTTCTCAACGTAATTATTGCGCTGGATTGTGGTAGAATTTGTTCCTGAAGTAACGCCATAAATACCAGACACTATGTCACGCTGCAGCGCAAAGCATAGGGAAGTGCAGTTAAGATAAAATATGCCTCAGTTCGTAGGGTTTCTTGACTGCTCTTCCCTAGGGTACTAATGGTACTATACTAATGGTACTTTGGATCTTTAAGTATTAATGAGTACCAAATATCGGAAACTCTATGGACAAGTTGTAGAGCCTTTTTTAAAAATTTGTACGGCCGGCCAAATTTTAGGGGAAATATGGACGAATTACATATGCGCTTGTAATATTTCCAAATTGTTGCCATTAGGTGGGTAACATTAGTTTGTATGGTTGTCTTTCTTATTCTATTTTTTAAAAGTACCTAAATATATTAAATTTGAATCCTCTTGATCACTGAAGTGTATTAATAACTATAGGTAATAGTTGGTATTTCATTTTGGAAATTTGCCTCCAACAAGAATCAACCGAACACATGCCCTTTTATTGCATGTGAAAAGTGCGTTTTTGCAATGCGCGATCTATAAAAGCGCTAATAAAATTCAACCTCAAGTTTCAAAACCTACAGATTTTGGCTACTACATCGAAAACAATGTTCTTGTACCAAGGACGCCACATGCCACTAAGAGGAGCAAAACCAAGCTTTTCAGAAATTACAGCCAACTCAAGTGCAAGTTACTTCCTTGTACAAATAAATGTAAATACTTAAAGCTAATGTGACTTGCAACATTAGCTTTTTATTCCAAGGGAAGCGTGGAACTCAATAGTTAGTAGATAAGTACAATCTAATAAATGTAAAGTATCATCATACCTTTTTACAAATGTGATAACTAGGTATCTCTTAAATCCCTTAAATATTCTTGCTTAATTATACGAGTAGAAGTTCAATGTGGAAATAAAATGAGTATGACAATTTGCTTTTATAAACATTTAAAACTTTAGTTTTATATCTGTCTTATCAGTAATGGTAACAAAGCTTTAAATTGGCTCTTCTAAAAATTTAGGAGATATCACCCTATATCTCTAGCAATATAAGTAAAAATTAAATAATAAAATATCCATAAATAATAAAAAGACCAGAAAAATTTTATATTTTTCAGTAAATGGCCATTTTGACCAGTTTTGCAATTTGGGATTGCCTGGCGAACTGCAAAATCGGATCCGCCAGGCCGATTTATATAAGAATACTTTTTTAGGTGGTTGTTCGTGGTGAATATTATAGAGGGTGCATTTTAGACATTGCTCGGTCTCCGACTATTGCGCAATAGGTGGCTATACGCCTTCCGGTAATATGCTAACATCGTTAACGAAATGCGCATTGAGTGTAGTATCCAGTGTTTCGGTTTTTATGGAAATTACTTCAGTTCTATTATTAACATTATTTACATATTAAAATATATAGAATATATTTATGTAATTACAATGTATTTTTACTATACAGGGTGTTTCTATATTGGTGTGAAGTATTTTAAGAGGTGAATTTTCATAAAAAATGTAAAAAATTAAGGGTGTCTTATAATATTTAATAATCACTACGAGAAACAAGTTACAAGCGAAAGTATAGGGAAAAGATATTTTGTATAATAACAATAATTGAAAGGTCTCTTAGAAAGACTAAAACTATATTCCAAAGCGATTTAAAAAGTTCCGCGCTATTGGCAGAAATTTCCATTTTGAATGCTTTAACTAACCTACTGTTGTAAATGCGTGGACCTTGTAGCACATGAATTCGTCGTCACCACTTATTTGGCAAATTTCCTCACTAAAAATGGGACAGATTGATCAATATTTATTATCATTATAAGCAAATACTTAAGAATTTTATTGTATACTTAACCGAACATACCTATTCAATTACAATATTTTTTCCATAAACCTATGCTAATAGCGTAGTTAAGCTAATATCTAAGAATGGTCTCTGTGCATGATACTAGACATTTATATAAAAGTGAATCATGATTGAATAAAATCCAGCTTTGTCTGTTAACGATCGTGGGAATATTTCAAACAAATCCAGGCTTGTGTTGTAATTATCATTTCTAAGACAGCAAAAACTAGTCGGTCATATAATTTCCATATATACGTTCAGAAAATTATATTTTTACCGAGCCGTTGAGTCTGCTTAAGAGTTAATGTCACATAGGACATAAAATCATTTACACACGTTACACAATGACTTTTGTGAGCAATGCTTGATTATTACTTGACCTGTTCTTATGCAAAGAGAACTCTTGAAAAAAAATATATCTCTAGTTTACGTTTAAATTCCAATAAATAAAAATTAAATAAACTGGAACTGAATAAATAGGAAAATTATGGATCTAGTACAATTCCGTTCGACACAAAATCATGGTTGTTGCTCCTTACTTGCGATACGTGACTAATACTAAAGCATTTGTATGTAATTTACCTGTTGATTCGAATGTAATAAGATCTTCCTGTTAAAGCATTACTCAAATCATCATTAGGCAGCTAACCAGTGTAGAGAATTTGCCTATCAGTGATTGTGAAAATCCACGAAACCCAATCAAATCTCATTTACATTATATCGGAACATGAATTACTGTCTATATTATGCTGGGTGATAAATGACCGTGGGCAGCATACGAAATCTAAAAAAATATGTTATTATCATCGTTTGATTATATGATTACACCGTGGATATTCCCATAATAATAAATAAATAATTGAAACATAGGCAAATGGAGTTCTGTTAGTCCTCGCTGTAGCTTGATGGTCCACATTTTTTTATTTTTTGACTGTATTGGGTCTATTCCCATTCACATCCGTTAAAATTAACCACCCGTTTATATTTTAATTATTTAACACCCCGCTATGTTAAAATATAAAAAGTGATATTCAGAGGGCACTTTTGACGGATCTGTCAAAATTCCTCATAAAGAACGGTTCAGTTTATTTATGTTACTTAGAGAATATAGCAATAAAATATAGAAATTCAGAACAATGGAAATTCGATGCAGTTAATTCTGTAAGTTATCTGTGATTTTACGCATATTTTCAATGCCTATGAAGAGCAGTATCTCTTATCTATGGAAGAGCGGGCGTAAATTAAAAGTTCGGATTATTTTGGTTGAATCTATTTTACCTTTACCTTTATCTTTAGCCACTCTTGTGCTTATTCGCAATGAAGGTTTGATTTACAACTGCAGATAACCAAACTTTTGTTTCAATTTTCAACAAACGTTGTGTTACATTTTTAAAGATTCCATCTAACAACCCTTTTAAAATAAACGGACTGTGGTTAATTTTGACATTAATAAAATTTAATTTGGAAATAAGAGACTAGCGTTTCTGTTAAAATTTTCCATAAAATTTTTTTAGGATCTTTTGGTCGGTCTATTTTTAACATTGCAAATGAGTATAGACCCGTATGTCAGTGAGAGATCACAGTTTAAATGGAAGTGATGCGATAATAGACTGGTACTATGTATAAAATGCACCAAAGTATGTGGTTGCCATGATAACAGTCGCCCACGTGTCCCATCGCCTATGAAGTATAATATACGTGTATTTGGCAAGCTTGTGAATCGGGCTCGCATGTGAATCGGGTTCACCACAATATCCACTACAGTCGACCGCCTACTTTGTGCGTCTGTTGCCGGAGAGCGACGTTTTTCGTTGTGTAATAGCTATTTATGTAACCAGTTACGAAAAGTACTCACATAATTTCCACCAATTTTATATTTTGTGAGATGAAAAACTAAATTTTATACCTTGAAAAACAATCCAGTAGTTTGTAACAGTGTGACAGCTTGTCACTTTCATAGCTTGTCAGGTCTAAATAACCTACTATGAAATGAACTTTTCATTCACCCCCCTACGAAAGTATACTTTTCTGTTTTAAATAGGCATAGCGAAAGCGAAAGTAAAACATGCTAGGTTAGAAAGTAAAACATGTTAGGTTTAAATTGTGTTTTATATTATAAAATCGAGGGAAGAATGGAAAGTTTGCTACATTACACGCTGCAAAAGCCTTTTAGGTGCTCGGAGGTATCGGCTACTCTTCGTTTCGCCTCGGCTATTTAAATACACCTCGCAACTAAAAGTAAACTTCTAAAATTTTATTTTTCATAGCTGGTTGTGAAAATTAAGACGTTTCCTAACGTCAAAGGGTTTTGAAAAGTGTCACTTTAAATCAAAATTTTAGTCAAAATTTTCAAAAACATAAGTTAATAGTATTATTTTCTTTATATCATGTGTATTTTACTTGAAGCGGCTTTTTTAAGATTTAAAGATGGGGATAAAAAGATATTTGTGTTTGTAAAGATCTATGCCGATTTTATCTGTAAGTAAAACTGTTAATATTAAAGAAATAGGTCAATCCTACAATAGAAAATATAAATATTTGTAGTATGAAGAGTATCAGTGATTATTAACCCCGCCAAAGTAGCTCAAAAAATAGGGGTATGCTTACAATAATTCACCTTGTAAAATTGGTGAAAATTGCTGAAAATTGGTACGAATGTTGAGAGCACTATTATAGATGAAATGTAAAAAGTTCCCGTCAAAATTCCCAAATATGGGAATTTAATACAATATTATTTAATTAAACAGAAGCACAAGAGGCCTGCCAAGGAAACCACGTTAAAAATACTCCAAGTACACTACCTAACGGGGTCGTGGAAACGAGTGCATATTATGGAGAACACAGCTTTTTCAACTTTTTGAATCGCTATATCTCAGAGACGGTGAATATTAGAGAAAAAAGTCAAAAAACAATTTTTATGGACAATTTTTATGGACATCTACAATTTTTGTTTAACTTACTTTTATGATAAAACTTACCGTTTAGCCGAAAATTGCAAAAAACATTTGCATATTTGCGAACTTTGACATAATTTTTTGCAGATGTGGAATCGATGGGGTTCACATTTCATTGATAATGGTGTTACCAACAGTCGTACCAATTTTCAGCTTTATGCAAATGATTGTAACCTTGAACGTTTATTTTGACCGGATGCATTGTGGTAGTCATTATTTACAAACATTATTTTGTGGCATTGTCTTCTCTTTAGTGAAAAAACAGTTTGAGTTTGTCACAAAAGAAAATAGTCATAAAAGAAAATAAAAATGTGGAGTTGTTAATTAGAATTATTAGCGTTACCAATTGACGCTGTTTTTGTATTTAGGAAAACAGGAGTTGATGAAAATATTAGGTAATACCTGCGGAAATTTTTAAGAATTATTAAAATATTATGTGAAAAGTCCTATTATAGATTGGTATACAAAATCACTACGAGAAAATGGAGTCTCAAAAACGATACAAAACGAAATTGTGCAATGTATTTCTGTTGATATTCAGGAAACTATTTCAAAAGAAATAGATGACGCATTTTTTTAGGTCAAGTAGATGGTACGACTGACCTTGTGCAAAAATCACAAAGCTCTAGTATCCTTAGATATGTTAATTCTAGTGCAAAATTAGTGGAACCATTTTTTAAATTTTTTGTTGTTAGTGCAGTTCGTGCAGCATAAACATTAATTACCCTCGATTGCTTGGGAACGATATAATTATAAATCAAAATTGATCTCTCAGTGTCATGTCGGCGTTATTTTAGTGATTTTTCAGTGATTTTTTGCAAATAAGGCTTCACCTATTCCAGAACCCACGATCCGCCACTGCACTTTCTCAGGGTTCCAACGCAAGGCCGTTTCGGCTTCAGCTCAAACACAACTGATAATGATCCTAAAAATTGTAGTTTTTAAGTCTGCCAGACTTAAACACCTCCTTAAAAAAAAGTCGTTTATTAAAATACCTACAAATCGGCAAATTGCATTGAGAGAAATTATATTTCAAACACATTAAATCAGGAATCATGTATTGAGCATTACGTAAAAGTTTATACGTATAGTGTATTATGTCTAAGGAAATAATCTATATCGGTAAGTTCGGATTTGAAGAGGTAACCGACCTATTAATTGGGTAGGATTGCATTGTGTTTTCATGAGCCCCATGAAAGAGTAGGAAGTTACGGCTATGGTTTTCTATTACATATTTCTATAAAAATGTTTTGGCATATTAAGTCAGCAGCATATTATTTAATTTAATTATGCCTAGTCGTGATGTGGTCGTAAATATTCATAAGTTTCTCTAACCTTTTATATTTAAATTTAAGAATGATTTAATGACTCTCATTTTAATATTTAATACCATAAGATAGTTATTTGCATATATGAATGAACTATGGCGGTGATAAGAACCTCTGACGTTCCGTCAGTAATAATCATTACCCAGAAGGAGCCCACTATGAGGATGAATCGTCGAAATGTTACTTCATTGTATTTCTTTGATAGTTTTGTGGCTGCAGAGCGCATCTTCCGAGAAATTAATTTAAGAGAATAAAAAACTTCCTTGATTTCGCATGCGATACCGCAACACCCCAAACCACCTTTTTGCTTCTTTACCTGACCCTTAACTAATGAGAAAAATCTTAACGGCTCTCTACCTGTACACCAAATGAATACGGCGCCAGCAAGGTTCACTAGGAATATGATAGAACTCATTGTCCACATCGTTCGATATATATTTTCAGAATTCACGGATATTTATATAGGTTCTACTTATGCATATATTGTATGTTTTTGATACGTTAGAAGAACTATTTTGCCTGGAAATCTCAGAAAGACTAAAATACAAGTAAATCTCTATTAGCTTAATATGTATTTCATTTGTTACTTGTTAACAATTATTTTTAGAAATCATCGTACTTATGAGTTATGAGGGATGTACCTAGGTGTCTAGATACAAAGATATGTTTTATTCTGAGACAACCGACACATTTAGTTGTAACAGACAATCTCTTTTTAGGTTTGTTGAACATCTATGGTAGCTAAGAACGTATTAGAATATCTTAGCTACCATAAGAAATATACAGCAGTCAGCATAAATTTTCATAAATACGCCATACAATAATAATAGTTAGGAATCTTTATTATACTCGTAACATTGACATGTCATATATTACGAGGAAATATTGAATAAAAAATTAAATGATGGATTTAAAAAATATGCTACCATACCTATGCCATTTTGTTGCTAAAATGCAAAGGTTTCAGTGCAAACTCTTTATAACGTTTTAACGTTTCTCGTTATAACGTTCGTTATAACGAAAAAATCCCTATGACATAGAAATCTGTACAATTTGGTTGGTTTACCTCAAAACCCACACAATAATACACTCTTTATAGCGAAACAGTCATTCTCTATTACGAAGGAATATGTTCATATTTAGAGGTTAGCAAATATTTACAGACGTTTTATCAGCTTACAAAAGGTACCACTAAATTTTTGTGGTGCCGAAATTTCTAAGAAAAACACCTGCGGGCGTTAACAGTCGCCTTGGGTTATTGTTATGTAATGGCCTCGACCACGTGTGCCATTACACATGGATTACATTGTTTCTAGGAAATTATTGAAATATTGGCATAGTAAAAAACGGCAAAGTTAACAGACTATGTGTTTGGAATAATTTAATTAGGTATATACATATTCAAAGAAATAACATTAAAAATTATTGTAATTAGTGAAATATGGTTAATTTTCCATATTCTTCTTTCCTCCATACAACGAAAACTCTTTATATCGAAAAAAATGCTCAGTCCCTTGAGATTCGTTATAAAGAGTTTACACTGTTTTAATTAGAGAAGGTTCGCCAGATATGAGAACTAATGCTGCACTACTTAACAAAATATTAATTTTTAAAGTATTGCAGACGATTTTCATTTGCAAGATTTTGCAAATTTTGTTAGACGAAGATGGAGATATATGATTAATGTCGTCAAAAGAAAGTAGTTCTCGGAAACTGTATACCTCTTGAACGCAATTTTTCACGATACTTGGCCAAATTTAAGGCTGATATATATTCTGTATACCAAATAAGATTTATCAGAAAATATGTGTATTTAATTAAAAATATCTGCTAATTATTATATTAATGATCTTTATTACTGCAACTTCAATATATCTGCCAGAAATACAGAAGTTGTTAAATAGTGAAGTCTGAAGATTATCTTAATAATATCCCTTAAGAATGATATTTTAACTGTACTATTCGAGAAATAACGAATAAGACATTTTTTCTTGAATAATTCAATTTAAATTCCATCATTTTCTTAATAAATATTATCGGTCGTTTAACGCCGTGAAAATCTGAGGAATCACTCGGCTGGTGGCAGTATGGGTAGGCAATTTGTTAACATTAAAAAACCATGTCTTGACAATCTCATAACGCGGTGTTTCCCTGAATGGGGTGCTTTCCCCCAGGGGTATGTAAGTATATGCGTTATGAAAAGCACATTTAAAACCTGTTGCCACCCCTAAGACGGGTCTCTATCCCTTTCAATAAAGCGCGAGGTTGAACGCACGAGGTTACGGCATTTTTGAACTTCTGCCTGAATATATTTAGTAAAGGAAACACTTGTCAATGTACTTATAAACCCTTGTTTATGGACGTATCTGGGGAATGAGCCTTTAAAAATTACCCCTAAGACTCGGATTTATAAGGGTTCATATTGATAAAGGTGTTAGCCAATATTTGTTGGCAGTTTATTACTTGCAAGAAAATATTTTTTAAGCTAATCAGCATAAAATGTGCTGAATTGTTAAGGGTGACTGTTAAAAAGAAAGTTGATTTATTACTGACGCTTAAAAAATATGCAGTCGTTTGTATTATGAATAGTAAGTAGGTAATTCACAGGGAAAGTTTTTTAGGTTCCTGGAAGGATATTAGCTAGCCATAAAAAGCAGTTTTTAGTATTATCACTTACCATATTTCGTCTCTGTTGACGGGGTGTTTGGAGAGGTGTTTAATTCTGAAAACAAAAACATACGTTTAAATAATTATGAGCACTGGTGATTTCATATTGTAATAATCGATGTAACGTCTTGCAAAAGTGTACTTTTTGATACGACGCATCATTATCTGATCAAGACCATTGCAAATGCTTAATATATTTATCACGAAAAAAATCATTTATTAAATTTGATATGATCACAAAATGATTCATCAATTTGCAAGAAGGCAAGTAACTAATTAAATTAAATAGATAATAAAAGAAAATACATTCTAAAAAAATCTCAAAGTAGTAGGGGAGATACGCAATGAAACTGACGGGTTTTGAAACGGACATTTCTTGTAATACGCAGAATCGCATGCAATGAAAATTATAAGGTTACGAAATGACAACACTGTACACTAACTTACTTTGTGTACATAGCGTGCGAACTACCCATCGGTAAAATTTCTGGAGTAAAAAATCATTTTTCTAATTTTGACATGTAAAGTGAGACTTTTCAAAACCCTTTGACGTTAGGAAACGTCTTACTTTTCACAACCAGTTACGAAAAGTAAAATATTACGCAGCTGGTTGTGTAAAGTTCATTACATAGTAGGTTATTTAGACCTGACAAGCTATGAGAGTGACGAGCTGTCACACCGTTACAACCTAATGGATTGTTTTTAAACGTATAAAATCATTTTCTTCTCATAAAATATAAAATTGGTGAAAATTAGAAAAAATCTTGTATGAAACACATTGAGAAACATTTGTGTAACTCGCATCCTTTTGCGGTACTCGCTAGCGATCGTTCCGCAGAAATCTGCTCGTTACACAAAATAGTACTTTTCCCAACTACTTACATAAATAGGTATTCTTTGTGAAAATTGTGTACCATGGCACAGGTAACGTATGAAAAATTTACCTCTTTTGTTCATATATATGTTGACAGTAATGCATGAAGAGTAGGACATATTCGGATGCATTGAAACGGAGGCCCTTTTCAATGCACCAGTATTGTCTGTTTCAAAACATCATATTCTTTTTTAATGAATACGTGTTTATATGTTAAGGCAAATAAAATATTGTTTTTAAATTTTGTTTTCAGGCAATTACGCCGACACGTAAGAAACGTATACGACCTTCCAATAACATAGTTGAACTTGCAGTCAAAGAAGTACTTGAGAGAAACCAGTCAATAAGGTCGGTCGCTCAAGCACAAAATATCGCTAAGTCATATTTGGCCACCCTTTGTAAAAAAAGCCAAGGAGCAGGATTGGGATTACCATAGCCGACCATAGGCAACAAAAGAATATTGTCCCGTGAACAAGAAAACATTCTGACCGAGTATTTAAAGACGGGTTCGAAGATGTGTTTTGGATTAACTACAATACAGGTCCGAGGAACGGCGTGGCAGTTTGCCAAAGTCAATAATATATCTCCAACGGTATGGAACCAAAAAGTAAAGGCTAAAAGAGACTGGTTACGCGGTTTCCTACAGAGAAATACTACCTTGTCCATAAGAAAACCCAAGAATACTTCTCTTTCAATAGCAGAGCAATGTCATATAACTGAATGTCAATGACTTTAACGACAATTTGGAACGTGTATTAGGTAAACACGACAACGGCCATTCATCCATTTAATAGAAATATTTTTTAGGATGATGATTTTTTATATTCCTATATGTCAGACAGGCCTGATCCTGCTGGTTCAATCCTCTGCAAACCCACTACTGCCACCCGCATTGCCATCATCATGTACGGATACCATGCCATCTACATCGCATTCCTCAGAAACCGTGTCTCCCGAACAAATTAGGCCAAATTAAGACCCGAAAGCACATCCTAAAAACTCACTCTCCACAAAAATCCTACTCCTGACAAAGACAAACTCCTAGAAGCAAAGAAATCATCTTCTCCAAAAAAGCTTCACTTCACGAATATAGCTCAGATGAAGTTAGTGACAATATATCACTGGATGATTCTAGTGATGACGGCCACCCACTCACTTATTATTCCCAAATAGAAACAAATAAAAAAGTCCAGGCCAAACTATAGAAACAACTAATGCCGCTGATGAAACTGAATGTGTGTCTGTAAGGATAACTTACTATCAATCTAGTAACACAGATTGGCTAAAATATTACATTTGTATAAGGAATGGGCACACGAAACATGCGTTATAACAGGATTGTGCAATTTTTACTGTAACAATTGTTGTTAAGTAATATATTTTTTTATAATAAATACTTTTCAAATTAGAATTGGTATATTTTAGAAATAGTGATGTCCGATTTATAACACCCATTGTCCTGTTCCAAACATCGATGAAACGTACATTTGCATTTTTGTTTTTAATTAGTCACAATGCACACCATTATTTTTTACAATAAGATTAATCATTTTTGTTTTATAATATACTCGCTAGTCTTTCATATCGAATAATTAAAACTGAAAATAAGTCGACCACATTGCACAAGAAGTGAGTTGCAAGTTGACTGTCCGTTTCATTGCGGATCTCCCTATGGATTACCACTATTATTTCTATCAATTAGTAAATATAATATCAGTAATATACATTTTGTCTTAAATAACTAACTTTATAACTAACAGATGTAGTATTTAGGTTTTCGGGGTAGCTGTAGGTAGGCTTTGTATCTAATTAAACGTAACATAATGATATCTGTAATAACCATGTAGTATGAAGTATACACATTTGTAGTCTAGTATGTTACTGACTTTTTTGCTCCATTTGAATGTTGAGTAATATCTTTAATTAACATAAATATTGTCAACCTTTCATAGTCTTCTACGCATATAGGCTAATAATCTGGTACAATATCTGGCTAGAGGAACCAGATATTGTGCCAGATTATTACTGATTACTAGAATCAAAGTCTATAAATATACCAAGTCGGGTCACTCCCTAGGTACGTAGATAAATCTGTCGTCACTTCCCCAATTCAACGCCACGTTACTCGCCGAGAGAGAGCTCCGCCACCTCACCTGATACGGGGTGTCTGCAATGTGTTGTCTTACGATACCATTCTATTCAACAGCGATGGATATGAGTCAAACCATTAAACCACCCTCGTACACGGTAGCTCAGTGCGTATGAAGTGGATTTACGAGTCTGCAAAAAACGCCGGCATTTCAAAAGAGTGACCCAACTTATTTCATATCTATAGGCTTTGCTAGAATGTTCCTCCTAGCGTGTGTTTAGGTTTATAATGCCGTATGTCCTTTTCTGTGTGTGTAACAACCCTGTAAAGGACTGGTAACATACCTACTACCCAAAAAATAGCTGGTAAAAATGATTTAATTCAATAACTCAATGGCATTCAATAATTGTATTACACCCTACAGAGAACATTTTTCTAAAGCCGTGCCACAAAACTCCTTACGCAATACAATTAAAGGATCTGGACATAACAAGTATTAGCCTCAATTGCTTTTACTATTCAGACTATCATTGAAATTGTAACATCTTAATATGTATTTTTATAAATCGCTATTTCGCCGCCAGTGGACAAATCATTTAAAAGAATAATTATTACCAGAGGCCTTGAGGAACTGTGCAGCTGATCTGTAGATTTTCGGACATACTTATAACCACGGATTTTCACAACTCTTTGTGTAATATAATTATGATTTTTATGCAGTTATGGACATTATTTTAACGTATCTATTAAAATCTTTAAGGCATAACTAAGACCAACTAACATAATTAAGATATAACTTAACATAACTAAACCACATTTATATTATCTATAAATTATTAGGTAATGGTTAATGGTTCATTGGTAATAAAATAATTTCTTTAATATTAAATGAAATTATTGCTAACCTTGTTCACTAACTTTCTGAAAACCAAATTGATAAGATGGTCTAGAATGTCAATATATCTGTAGTGCTAGTATATCAAATTTAAGCAAAAATCGATAATATTAAATATTCAATTTTTTAAAACATTATTCCCCACTTGTATATACATAAAATAATATATACATTATATATACAATGAAAATATATCCAGTGCCCCAGAAGTTTTTGATCTATTTTAGCTGCAAATATCTAAAAATGTTGTGAGATATTGTTCTATTTTACCAGGAAACTACGTTCACTACAAAACAGTTATATTATTAAATTTTGTATTCTGGATACCGTCGTGTATTCTCGTCTTGAAACAAAGGCGAAGAAGCAACGGATCTACGTGAAGGAGACCGCCTAAATATATAAATCAAAGTAATATGCAAAACATAAATATTTTAATTTGTAAGGAGGCGTAACATGTGTATTATAACACGTCCGAGAAGAAATATTATACAGGTTTGCGGTGCGTCGAGATTTTAGTGTCGAACAACAGAAGAACATAATCAAATATGTTTCTTTCTTGTCTAATTACATTATAATTGTTGATACGCTTATAGTAAATTATAAAGGAGATTCTACTGAAAATATAAATATATTGTGTTGGACAATTATTTTACTAACTAAATGCTTAATTAAGACACAAACATGTGCTGGACATATTGCTAGTGCATAAATATATTACTTACTAAATATTTTTCGAAATAATCAATTTTCTGCTATGCCGTAAATAAAATTCTACGCATATTTTGCCCATCAAATTTGAAGCTGGAAACACATCTGTATGTTATACCATTTCATATACAGCATGGATTTGGAAATAAAAAGCCAATATGCAATAATAGATGCAAAATGAATAAGGTCAGTGTATTTAGATACTGATACTTTACATTTAGATAAATTACCCATAAGAGATCAATAATCAAAGATCAATAATAAAAGAGACTGTTAATCACAGTCCGAACACATTTTAGTTCTCAAGAAAATTTCGACGATATCAATAGATTCAATATACACAAAAAATACGTAAATGATATTTACCGATTAACTTAGCTACCTATAGATGTTTAGCGAAACTAGAAGGTTTGTAAATGAACGTTCAAATATTAATAAACTGGCGCAGTAACACTATTTGGTCCAACTGGGCAAAAGGAGGCGTGGTTTAACGATCCAGTGGCGACTGTACTGAACTACACCCAAACACGTTGTTGTTGTTGTTGTAAAGAAGCTGGTTATACCGGTACAGTTGATTTTTATTTCTTAATGACCTTAGTGTTCTTAAAATAATTTGTGAAGTAGATTCATTTTGTTCTAGTAGTTTTTAAGTGTCCTTCGTTAAATAACAGGAATTTATTCCACATAAAGGTAAATGCATTTTTTTTAGGTTGTTATTTTACATTATTTGTTATCCGGTCTTTATTTCAGAACTGCATTGCGTAAGATATCCCCCAAAAGGTCACTTATTGGTAATGGACAAATAATTCATAGCCAAACAAAAGCAATAATTTCTAATGTTGTGGATTTTAAGAAAAAGTGATAGTCTATCTATTTCGCAGCGATTATTAAAAGTAACTGGCATATCCGACAGAAGTTATAGAAACATTTATGTGAATAACGTAATTATTAAATAAAAAAAATATTTCAAATGAATCAACGAAAAGAACACCAGAGTTATACAAATTGGGAAAAGAAAATAAAGCAAAACATCTGGATTACCATATGGACAGACTACTAAGACAACATAGACATGAAATATTACGATTGCCTCCCTATAGTCCTGAATTCAACCTTATTGAAAATGTATGGGATACAGTCAAACAGTGGATGGCTAGTCATAATGTCATTTTAAAATTCGCTGATATAGAAGCATAGACAAGAAAACAATTTGAGGAACTATCTGCAGAAGTGTGGCGCAATACTTATGTCCAAGTAATTTATATAAAAAAATGTGCACACTTTTTCTCCATTTTAATCCAAATTGTACACACTTTTACTCTATTCTATTTACCTGTTTTGATGATCATGCTATTAAAAAAAAATCATATAAAAACAGATATCTTCCCTGGTATATAGGAGATCTAATGTCGAAATTAAAAATTCCAAAAAGAATTCCAAACTCCCTGTAGAATGATCTAAGATATTCATCCATGATAGTTACGCTAGTAGCGTCTCATACTCGTAACAGTTAATGCTTTTGCATATAATTGTGCAGGATTCTATAAGGAGTTTACAGGAGTTGTATGGTGATAACGATTCTCAAAACACTTTTAGTTTTAATACTGTCACGAACAATTTTGTAAATATGATCTTTGTCACTTAAGCCGATGTCTTACAAGCAATAAAAAACTAAAATATAGAATTTCTCATATTGATTATGTAGGTACGTAGTTTTGCCATTCAGTATTATGCTAATGTACTTAACAGTTATTTTTAACGTTTCACTTCAAACCAACACCTTTCCGGACATATGGAAGGAAGATAAAATTATCTCTGTTTATTTGTGATGCATTAGACTCAACAACGTGTTGCCATATATACACAGAATTGTCAAAAACCTTTGACAAGGTCGATCATATGGAATCTCGCAGGGATCCATTTTAGGACCCATACTCTATAATTTTTATTAATGACCTGGCTAGTGGTTTTCCGATTCACTCTTTCATGCTGATGATTAAGTTATTTGTAAAAGTAAATAGTTTATATTATGTAGATACGAGTAGGTTATATTATGCTTAGCCGTATTATTGAACTCTCGTCTGTTGATCTTTTTTTCTAAATAAATAAATAAATTAATATATAACTATTAAATAAACTCATAGTTAAAGAATCTTCTTGATGTTTAGAGAAGACTCTGGGGTCTCACTGTTAAAAAAAATCTCAATGTTTTAAAGAATGATGATCCTATGATGATAATATGAAGGTTTAATCCTATCTAATAAACATTTTCGGTCGAGAATTAATTGAATTTATATTATAATTGCCATATAAGACCTTTCATTATTTTTAGTTATTTTCTAGAGTTTATGAAGTACGAGTCGCTTTTAAGTTTAAGTGTGAAAAGTATTTGGCAGCTAATCTAAGATGAAACGGTATAAAGGAACAGCTTAAACTAAGATTCTGGTTAAAGGGAAACCACTAACGTCATCGGTAAATGTAAATTAGTGGCTTGGTATAAGTAAATATCTCGAAATAAGTAGATGTATATTTAATATTTTAGGCAGGATGCTCTTCCGTGGCCATCACTTATTTGGCTTTGCGAGCCTTTGACTATCTAATATTTGGCATAACTATTTATAAGGATAATTAGGGTATTTTGGTATTGTAATGTCTTCAGAAGAGACAAGAGCCGTAATTATTTCCGAGAATGCATTCGTTAAGTTAAAAAGCGGGGTTTAGACAATTTGGCTTATTCATATTTCTAACGAAATAGTTGAGAAAACCGCAAATAGTCGTCGGCAAAGAAAGCACCTGCGGATATCGTTAATAATTAGTAACGGCTAGCCTTTTTGTAGCCGCTTAAAGACTATTGAATGCTTTAAAAATCTACTTCGAACAATATAGCGTTCATATTATTATAACGGGTACCTATTTGCAGTCAAATTTTAGCATCTGATTCAGACATGCCTGGTACACGACGTAATGATATTAATAATAGTGTTGTTTAGAACACTTCCAAAGCACAAAAACTCCTTGAAAGAAATCACTAGCTTCTATAGCGTTAAACTGTGTTAAACTAAAATGGTATTAATATTTAACACTTTTTAGTTGCTTTTATATAAAAGTTCCAGCGTTTCAGTCCGTTTTTACAATAATTTCATTTAAATAGTGAACGTGACAATATGAGTACAATGAAATGATCATTTTTACTGTCAATTCAGAAGAAATATTAATACAAATTTCATAGATCGCTAGTAATAAAAATAAGAAAACATCAAACCGTAATTGAAAAGCAAGCTATTTATTAACAAAAGATACGGATCTTTTGTTAATGGCAAGTCAAAGAGGCTCGGTATTGGCCATCGGCAAACAAGTGCTATAACGAGCGGTTACCCTGGATACCAAGAAATGCACTTATTTGGAAATCCATCTGAAAAGACATTATCATCAGATGATATTGTTACATATTAAATTTATAAATTCATCACCGATCTTTGATTAGTTACTAATAAAACACCAAAATGTCCCTACATTTATGCTAATTTTTTTATCTATGCATGAGGCAAATAGATAACTTGAGAATTATTACGATTCACTAGTACTCTTTCTTGTTGTAGTTTTGAGTCTTCTTTTTCCATCATTAATTCCATGTGTACCCAAGTCTCCCACCTTGTTTCTTTCTTTATCCAACATTAATTCCGTGTTGTTTCAGATCACATGTTTTTTTATCTGATTACACAAGTATATTAGTAACTATTGTTAATAATTGTGTTTTAAATTCATGTTCTAAAACGGCGAAAAATTTTCGGTATTGTTTAGGCCATTGGAAACCTTAATATATATATTTTTCCGCGTGCATGGGTGGTACAGCTACCCCCCATCAATTAATTTTTAAATACCTACTAAACGGTTAAAGTGACAAAATCAGCTACATGGCAACAAATTACCCCATAATGAGCACAAAACTCTGAAATGTGTCAACTTTTTATTCATTGGTGTCCAATAGACGTTTAGAACTCATCATATGTTTGGTTCATCATGCGTTTATCGCCCCATTCGTCACCTCTTACAATGCAAATAGCAGCGTATTTTGGAATGTTAACTATGCCCTCTTAGTAGCCCCGTAATTCACCATCGGAACATTAAGATTTGAATGTTACCGATATCCCAGCCTTTGTTTTGTGTTGAGGAGATTTTCCCATGCTAATGATTTTGCGTCAGGTAACTCCATTCATGCCACTAGTAAATATCAGCGTGTGATCCCATCTGGGGAAATGTGTCTGGCTGATAGCTGCGATGAAATCGAATCGTGAACCGGCGAGTCGCGAGATACAGCTGAGTCATACGCCTAAGAAATGAATTATAATAATGAAATAAATTGGTTGTATTAATGGTTTATTATTAGTTTTCAGTGAGTGACGATAATGGTCATTATTATCCGTCCATTATAGTATCCCGAAGTTATTTGCATGTCCGATTTTAACACGACCGGGCATAAAACATCCATAGACCGCGCGATTACTGAATAATATGTAAACGTTGGATAATGGATGTGTTTAGCTGGCATTATAATGAACGCAGCCGTCACATTAACGGCTAATGCACACGCTTTTGCATACATTTGCATGGGAAAGTTTCTTGTTTTGTTAATAGAGGTTCTTCTGAGGGCTCTTCTTTCACCATGGACACGGTTATGGCCTCAATCATATTGGGAAGCTATAATTACATAATTACAGATTATTTCAAGATTAGTGGTTATCAATTGTAGGTAATCAAATGATAGGTAAACCCAATATTTATGGAAGGTGAACATGATTCGCAGAATCAACAATTTGAAACTGGTCATACGGCTAATATTCTGACCGGCGCAAATGAATTGACCTATTCCAACCAATATATTACTGCAAGAGCTCATAAATGAGGTATTGGGTTGAATAATTGTGATAAAAAATTGGGATTTATTCATTTCTTTGGTAACATAAGTGAATTCACACAGGACCTAATAAAATAATCATTCATCGATATCTCCAATTGGGCGCACATAAGTGCATGCAGGTTGCGTTCAAGGCAATATAGAAATGAAGATTAGAAAAAGCGAATTTTTTATGACTCTTTTGGAAATTATAACTTTTGGAAATTATAACATCTTCAAGTAAAAATTGAAGCTGTTGTCAATTTGGAAGTGGTTCCAATATTAATCTGTACGGAGCGCGGATCAAAATTCTGCTGCACCTAAGCCTCATGGGACCCCTTGTACTTTCTACGTAGGGGAAACATCTCACCTAAGCCATTAACCAGCCTAATGCCGTAAAAAAGGTGATGGTTTCATGGAATTGGCCATAGAAGGCAAACGTTCTCGCAAAATAGACTCTGTGGTTGATGATATGGTAGGACATTCACAAATTACATGCTCGTCCATCTAATCTTCTTGTTTACATCCTCTACAGATGGATGTATCACTTTGCCTCAATTATGGATGTGCTTCCTTACCCGGCAGTGTCCAGTTAGGTTTCCTATAGCGAATCGTAGGTTTCCCCTAGACATTGCCAGATAATTCCTTGTTGTCTCATCTCTGGGATATCTCAGGAGACCAGCCAGCTTCTAGCCACAGCCGATAGCTATTTATTTCATTCCATAGTTTCTTAAAGAGTTTTCCTTGGTCATTTGTAGTTGTAGTTTTGATGCAATTGGTAATGTACTCGAAGGTCCAGGTCCAAGAATTTTCAGGCTGGCTGCCTTCTTGGCCAGTTTGTCAGTTTCTTTATTGTTGTGTCTTTTGACCCAACATAGAGAGATGTTATTCATCTGACAGGCTCTCACATACGCATGTCACCAAGCATGTCCCATGTCGACTCTTTAGTAATTTTATAATTTTTCAGGGCCAGTTCGATTGTTTACTATCTTTGTAGATTCTGATTCCAATATTACTAAATACTTTAAAATAAAGGATTTTGCGAGGAACAGGATTCTCACAAAAAAAATATTGTTCCACTTTTTGTAAACCACAAAGGCTTCAAAGTTGTTTTACAATAATTTGTTTATTTGCAGAATATATATTATACCTCGTATATTTTCTGCAAAGAGACAAACTATTCTGAAACAATTAGTTTATTTAGTGCCAAGAAACAGACCTAATATTTGCAATTATTTACCAGAATTCTAAATTTCCATGGATTCAGTAAATAATGAACAAGAAGTACTACCATTAGAGGAGGAAAATTAATATTGCTCTTTCAGTGGTAGCTTGGTACTTGTAAAGTTTCCTCAAACCTATGCATCAAGTAAGTTAACTTACTTGATGTTAGTTAAGTTAACTTAAGTTCTTTTGTTTTTTTTATTCAATATTAATATTTTTTAAGAGCTTTTTTTTTAGTTAATCATTAATACAATGTTCCTATTAATATGTTATTAACACAATGTGCCATAAAACAGATATTGTGTTTCTTTGTGGGTTTCTTGTAAAACAGAACATAACACAAAGGTATCATACAAAACCTTAACTAAGTGTGCCGAAGGGCCTTTTTTGAAATATATTTAAGTAATTTTGTTCTTAAATAAAACTACCCAATATTATCTTTAAGTTTCGTAAATAAAAGTCAATAAATAACGCAAGGCCATAATATAAATATATACTTAAAAGATGCATTTATCTCTATTTGAATCAAAATTGAATTAAGTATTGTGTTTTTGTTTGGGGCAGCCGATATTGTTTCAAGTTTTTCAACATTGATCAGTTTTCTGGCATATAAAGACGAATTGTGTTTTTCCTAAAGGAGACATTAAAAGCTTTATTCTTAATTTTGGAATAAACATCTTGTTGCAATAAAATCTGAGACATGAAGCAAAAAAATCGTTTTCAATACTTTACTGATCTATTGGCTGCTAAGGTTTATTATTTAAAATATTTATATTTCAGGTGAAAACGCATCCACTAAGGAAATAAAAGTAAGTACTTACTTGAAACTAGCTTTTCAAAAATAAATAAAGTAGCAAATTTTTACCTATATTGATATCACCAAATATTGCCTACTCAGTTGCTAATTTAATATCGTATCGTAATGAAAAATTACCAAACTATTAAATTTTACATATAGAATATACATATAATGATAATCAATAAGTGATATGCGGAAATCTCTAATTTCAACTTTTCATAATACAGTTCTTTAAAATATGTTTTAAAACGTTTGTGTCGTTCACAACCAAATGATATTTCTTTTTGTGACATGTTTGGCATTATTTGTCATTTCGTTCATTTTGAAATAAAATAGATTTATTCATGTCATGGCTATTTGTTATTGATGATAATATGATAATATGTATGATAATATGTATATGATAATATATATAAGACATAATTTGATTATTAATAGTAATGAAAATATCACCTTATAATATTTATTAATAAACGAAAACCTATAGGGCCCTTCATTTAAAAAAAAATCGTACGGATAAAGGAAGATCAATTTAACAACTCGTTCAACTTTGAAATAATTCTATTGGTTAGTTTTATTAATTCGTAAATATCGCTATACGGAAAATTATTATCATTGAATATGTAAAAAAACTATAAAACATATTTTCACAAAACTTCAGTAGAGTATATAGAACAGTTCAAATGGTAGATGCGACAAAGGACGGTCTAATTCGGATGATTAGTTTTTCCGTAGGTATGTTATCCTCAATTAAAGAGTGACCCCCCAATACCTTTGAACCTAGTATACCTAGTACCTACATTTTTTATATCTATCAGTCATAAAATATTTGATGCTATATGCTTGAAAAGAAATATTCGGTACCTAACTATGCGCTTAAGGTATAAGCGTATAATATTGGCTAATAAACATACTTCTTAACCCGAGAGCGGTGGCGCCCTCATATTTTGCACTATAGGTCGCGCGTCGGTCAAATTGACCATTTTTTTTAAATAATAAGAAAAACTTCCTTTATTAGGTACAACGTTTTACAAGTACAGTACAACTTCGGTTACTCGGACACTTGCTAATTGGAACACTCCAGCTCCGGACATATTACTTTGACCAATTTCAGAAGACTACGTCATTCCAAATGAACGCACGCAATCATGTGTTATGTGTTGAATACAATCCAATAATATTGGACCTAGCAAACCAAACAACTGCTATCTAAGATGAGGTGAGAGCAAACTGCTTACTACTACTAGTAGTATTAGTACAAAAAAGTGCAAATCAAAGTGAAATCACGTTATCGGTCGCGAGTCGGTGGAAATGACCAAACACGCAAAACGTGATATCCCGACTTTGCAATGATTTAAACTGAACGTAAACATAAGCTTTATCATAGTTTAAGAAGCTACTGAGGAGAGGTAGGAAGGGGCTTTGTTCAAATGTAAAGACGACCGATCTCGGGTTAATGAGTTAAGTTGAGTTGACCATAAAGGCTAAATATTGTAATACCAGGAGTACTTTATATATTTTGGGATTAATAAAAAGAACACTGAAGATAAAGCACGCAACCGAAGTAATCCACCTCTTAGATTAGTAAGACAAATCAGAGTTCAATGTTTTCGTATTGGGAGTTGGGAGGTGGGAGGTTACATCCCTTTTATTTATGATTCTCTACGTTTCATGTATGACCCTCCCCTACCATATTCCACGGTTATTATCCGAATGTCAAAATTTGCACAACATTCTACAATAATTAGATTATTGGTGATTAGTCGAGGAAATAAAGCAGTGAACTTCTGATTTTTGGAGCAGTAAGATCTTAATGCGGCTTTGTGCCTTCGATTCGTGAGACCATCTTTTTAAACTTAGTGAACTAAATTGATCCATTCTTTTTAAAAATATGCATTTTTTCATATAAAAATATGCATTTTAGAAATTCATCACGAAGTAACAACAAGTAAAAAATTACAACTCGGTAAATATTGATGTAAATGTGTCCAGTTTTGCTACGCGGGGGATTTTGGGGCTGCTGAACACGAATATCATGATGTCAAAAGGTCTCCGAGGTACCTGGTGCCCAGGGTGGACAGTATGAACGTAGTCTCCTAGAGTTTTATGGGTATTCATAACATAAAGTTGAAACTAATTACTTACTCGGGGGGTTTTTGGGGTCCCTGAACACGATTATCACGACGGCAACGGGCGCTGATGTACCCTTGGTGCCCAGGGTGGACAGTATCAACGTCGTCGCCTAGAGTTTTATGGGAATTCGTAACATAAAGTCGAAACTCGTTACTTACTCGGGGGGGTTTTGGGAATGCTGAACACGAATATCACGACGGCAATGGTCTCCGAGGTACCTGGTGCCCTGGGTGGACAGTATGAACGTCGTCTCCTGGAATTATCTTGAGTATTATATAATTTTTACCTGAATTTAAATATATTATTCTTAATTATTTATTTAAAGTTTATAAGAAAGGTGTAGATTCAAACAACGTTTTGAAAAATTATTTCTGAAAACTCCAAATATATTCGTAATTATGTTTATATATTTTATTGTTTAAAAAAATGTCATAAACTTGTACTAAGAGAATTAAGAATAAGAATAAGTATTAAGAATATTTTTATTTTTAGTTATTGAAGATCTCTTCTTCATTCTCTTCCTCTGTGGATTCAGATTCAGCAACAATTGCAGCCTGCACAATTTTTGCACGGCATATTGCAGATTAATCCCTGCTTTCTGTAAACACATGAATTACCGCAATCTTTTTTGCAACTGCAGGAAATTAAATTCATAACACTGGGGGACCAGGAGGCTGCGTTATCTTTATAGGAATTGAAGAATTTTCTACGTTCTAAGTTCCCATCCCTAATTTGTTGGATTTAAAACGTCTTCTCCGTGTTACCAATTCTGCACTGGTAAGTACACTTTCTTTAAATGTTGAGCACCCGTTACCTCGGAGACCGTTGCCGTCATGTTTTTCGTGTTCAGCGACCCCCCAAACCCCCGAGTAAGTAACGAGTTTTAACTGTATGTTACGAATTCCCATAAAACTCTAGAAGACGACGCCGACGTTCATACTGTCCACCCTGGGCACCAGGTACCTCGGAGACCGTTGCCGTCATGATATTCGTGTACAGCGACTCCAAAAACCGCAGGGTAGCAACACTAGACTCATTTCCATCAATATTTACCGAGTTGTAAATATTTTATAAATTGTTTCTTCGAGATGCACTTTCAAAATGCATATTTTTATATGCAAAACGGTATTCTTTTGAAATGAATTGACTAATTTAGTTAACAAAGTTTGTAGACGCTCTCAGGAATAGAACGCACAAAACCTCATTAATATCCATCTTACTGCTCAAAAAATCAATAGATAAGCAGTTTTTAGTGCTTTATTTCATTGATTCATAGTTTGATTTATATACAACATACAAATATTAAATTAATAAAAACAAGGCGTGATTAGAATCAATGTGTAACTGAACTTTTATATTTGTTAGGTATATCGCAGTTTGTTTGCCGGTAGTCGAAATTCTGGCACAATGATATTTTCGCTATGCATTTATTAATGTATGATATTACTTATTCTCTCTCTATTTTCATCAACATGATCACTTGATAATACCTATATTTATAGGTATCTTAATTATTCTTTGTGAGCTATGCTAAGTTAAATTATGTATGGAATATATCGATTTCAACGGTTTATTTTTGATAAATATGTATCTGCCTCTTGATTTCTTTCTATCTAGACACTGTACCTATGTGGTCATATATCTCGATCGTAACTCGAAAAATATGGAATAAGGGTTTTGCCCGTTTTACTCATGAAAGCCTATTTGGCCGACAGAAAACACTGTTTTAGTTAATACTCCTAATGGATACATAATATTTATCAACATATATAACACATAATATTTATCAAATAGACGATCCATCGTCTATCAATAATATCTCATAACTCATCGTCATTAGATTAATCATGAAAATTTGTCTTAGGATATTATGGTACTTATTATGCATCTTCAGAACTTAAAAATTACAAATAAGATATCCTATTTTGTAATAATGCATTTGATAAAGCAACAAAATTATAGGGGTAATCTTAATCCCAAATTAAATTTTTGTATGACTTTATATTATAGAAATAAATATAATTGCCAGTTCGCCAAAAATATATGTTTGAGACGTTTATATTTTAATAGATATTGTTTGTAAGTAGTAATGTGTGCAAATTGTCGGACAGAAGACAATGTTTTAGATGCCATAATAATTCATTCGAAATTACTATTATCATTCATGGTGTACCAGAGGGATCTGTACTGGGACCGCTGGTTTTTATTCTTTATATTAATGATTTTATAAATTTTGTCACCCATAAAAAATGTTTTACTTTCTGATGACACAACTTTTCTCTTCTGATGACACAAAAGAAAACGCCAAGGTTTTGTTCACTATTAATAAACGCAGACTGAATGAGAGTGAACAATCAAACACTTAGATTGACTAATAATAACAACTTATCGGAAGAGGGAACTGACAAATTTCTTGGTCTTGTTTCGGATAAGATAATAACAAACTGATCATCATATGGACTCCATTAATAAAAAAGTGATAAATATTATTTTTCTAATTACTTAGCAGCTAAAACTTTCTGTGTATTACTTTAAAATCTGTATGTTATATTTTATTATATTCACTCTTAATGTATGCTATTACTTATAATATGGGGTGACTATGAAAGCTTTTAGACACCAAAAAAAGTAGAATTCTAGCAAATGCTGATCCTTTTGAGCCTTGTCAACCTTTATTTAGAAAATTGGGAATTGTGAGATTTCCTGGGGTTTATAATTATATCAGCCTATTAATTATATTAAAAGTCTTATTAAAAGTCCGGCATACGACAGTATTGACATACGATGGCATTTTTTAAATTAAGTTCTACATACTGCAATCTATTTTTTTGTTAATCAAAACCGTTGTGTATTAAATTTTTATATAGATATTATTGTTGGAATTTTTCTCTTTCTTATTTAGTCTTATTTTTAGTTAATTATGTTAATATCTTATTCAATCTATATCCATCGATTAATGGTTTTTGGGGTGCATATTAGGTATGCATTCCACTAAAGGAAGACAATAGACATAAATTTTGGAGATCACATAATATCTATCAAATAGGCTATCCATCATCTATCAATAATCTATGATAACTCATCGACATTAGATTGACAATGAAAATTTGTTTTAGGATATTATGGTACTTATTGTGCATCTTCAGAACTTTTAAAAATCACAAATAAGATATCCATGTTTTGTAATAATGCATTTGATAAAGCAACAAAATTATAGGGGTTATCTTAATCCGAAATCTAATTTTTGTATGACTTTATATTATAGCAAAAATATAATTGCCAGTTCGCCAAAAATATATGTTTGAGACGTTTATATTTTAATAGATAGTGTTTGTAAGTAGTAATGTGTGCAAATTGATTAGCTAACTGTTTGACGTATCTCTTTACGGAAAGAAAACAGTAAATTAGAATGAGTAAATACAGTTAGTGCAACATAAGTGTATAACGCAACGAATGCAGCTGCCGCATTAGTTCACTGTCGTTTCTTTGATGAACAACTTCATGATTATCGTCATGGATATAGTTAATATGATGTCACGATGATTCTAATCATTATTTTATATTTTTCGCAAGAAACATATGGGAAATAAGCTGCTAATGGTTCTTAATTAGATGGGGACGGTACATCCTGGCTTTATTGCCTTGTAACATGACAATGGAAGGAGCTGTCAGATGTGGGCAAACGGCCATGATATATGCGCCGGTTCTATGAAATTTTGTTTGAATTTGAATATTGAATGCCCCGTACGGCTAACGTATGTTGTGAATAGACTTAATGGATGTAAAACGTGTCCGAAGATCCGAGTTTTGCAAGAAGTATTTCTACCTGCTCAAAATTGAATCCGGCCGCTTTTACAAAGCGTAAAACGTGCAGGTGTGAGAGAAGCACATGTCATGTTTAAAATTGAGGGTGTGCAAACTTACCGTCGCCTCTGAGCCGGAGAGGACTTGGGGGTGGAGACCTAGGGGATCCCCCCGGGAGTCCGACTCCTTCTTCCTCCGAACTACTCGACGCAGGACTGCTCCCACGTGTGAAACTTTTGTTGTTATTGCTCCTGTTGAAATATAATCCGTTGTTTTGCAACAGCATCATGTGTTGCTGAGCAGCGAAATTGTTGAATTGCTTGAGCTGCGAGGCTACTGTAGCTGAGGTTTTTGTCTTAAACTTGGACATTGTAAAGTCTAGGGGTTGGTCGGTTTCATGAGACGACAGGATCATGTGACTGGGCGGCTGATGCAGCAACATTGGCATGTCGTCCTTCTGCCTGTTCCAAAAGGTCTGAGAAAAGTCTATGGTGTTATTGTTCAAGTTGTTCTTGACCAATTTTGGAGTGCCCAGATTCCCGCTTTGGAGGGTGGGCGAAGGATTGGATTCTACCCACCTCCTAACTGTATCACTTTTTAAATCCGCCAGATTCGCTAATTTCATCCGACTAAAATCAAAGTCTGACGCACTTAACAGTCACGGGTCATGTCACTGCACTTGGGTGATATGTTGAGTCACTGTCACTGGCACGGGGTGAACTGTGGTGATGGGGTTGTACACAGTGAGGCTCTCGGCGGGGCCCCGTGTTGTCAGCGCTACCGACTATAGCCGTATAACAGCGCGTATTTGCATCGGTAGGATGCTGGGCTCCGGGGGTGGGGATGTGGATCCGGGCGTTCGCATAGTGGGGCCGGCCGTCCGCCAATCGCCAACTCCCATATTCCGATATACAATAGTATATAAATTGTATGGATTATTTATTTATTCTACATCTTATATATGTATTTATGTGGATGTATGTATAGGAGCAAAAGGATTACACGTTTCTCTCTTTTTCTTCTCTTCTGATGCTGATTTTAATGGCGCACTAAATCAATGAGATTGCAATTTAGATTATTCTATACTTTTCACGATGTTTCTAGCCGTTCGTATGCATAACAATTATTGCTTAACTATGATTTATGTCCCATTCCATCCCTAAAAAATATCCAACGCTGATTTAACCTTCCTTGTATTAACAATGCTTGCAATGTACCTAATTCGATATTTGCCTATATCATGATCTCCGTAATACACAGACGAAATTTAGTTAGTTATTGTATTATTTAACTTATTAACTACAATCACGTATACATAGAGTGCTATTAAACTAAATAATTATTACCAAACAAAAATGAAATAATGTCATTATGAATAATAAAAAAATAGATGATGCCTGCATTAAATGTATTCCTGTAAATTGTCTAGATATATCTGTTTCTATATCTTATGTACATAATTTACAAGTCAAGTATGATCTGAACGAATGTGAATAAAAATAGAAAATATATTTTTATCCCAATTACTATTTTATGTAACACTGAAATTGATGAGGCCCTGTAAGTGCGAACTTTCTCAAGAAAATATGATATAATTAATAACATACTCAATGAATGACGTGATATAGACAAATAATGCTGACGCAATTGGTTTCCTGGGTTCATATTTATAAAACACTTAACCTAAGTATTTTCTTTATATAGTTTTGTCTGCTTATAAAAAAATACTTTTCATACATAGGTACCTATAAGTATAAATATATAAATAAGTAATACAACAACATACTATTTCTTAGCCATATTTTGTACATGGTGATATTTAACATACATATCTTTACCATTACCCATAATGTAACATACATACAGCTCATGATTTGAATCCTGCACTGATTGATACCATAGGAGATATCCACTTTTCGAGATGCACGTTCAGATATATTGGTAGTTTATGGTAGTTATAAGGCTACTTGTTATCCAAACCTATTTCTATTTCTTAAAACCATGTTGGCATAGTTTTAAGAATACATAATGCGACGCTAGTATTTAAAGTAGTGACTTTTTTGTACCATTAATAGCAAATTTGGAAAGCATTCTGCAAATTGAATGAGTAGATACCTAGGAAGTCTACCTATAGTGCCTATAAAATATGATTTTTGTTGGAACCTGGGAAATATAATTCGGATTAAATAAACATCGACATATCGACCTGCAATGTATAATGAGGTAGCGATTGCCAATTCTAATGTCTAGATTTCTTATTTTTCGTCTTCGTCTTGTCTTTCTTCTTGTTCTCCCTCAACAACTTCTTAAAAAACTGGATATTTTTTAAAGGGAACAATAAAAACTAAAGAAAAGTGCCTATTTCAGCTATTCTTGTGAATATCTTCAGAAAGTAATAACGCTTTCGTTCAATGTTATCTCATCGAAGGGCAAAGAAGTGTTGCATGTGCCAATACTAATTAGATTATATAAATATTGACACGCAAGAATAATTCTCCTTATGTGGATAACCAATTATGGCATGATATACGATATGACTGCCTTAATTTGCTGTTGAATTTAAATGTGATTCCAACCAATTTTATTGCCGCGATATAAATCATAACAATTAGACTGACAAGATATATTTAATATTTTATTACATATTTTAGCAGTAAATTTCCATGATATTAAGAGCCACAGTATTTTTGTAGGCATAAAACACCACATTAACACAAAATTTATCCAAAAAATACTTATACATAATATAATTTATAATAATATTGTATTTACATAATATATTTAATAACATTATGTATTTATTTTAAAATTATAAGTATTGAAATGTTCTGTTTAAATGAAATAAGAAGTCTGACTAACTTCAACAATCAAAATTTACTAACAGAATAAAATGTTAATAATATAAGTATGAATTTTATTATAAAGGAAGCAAATGGAATACAAGAATATAACCCTAAAAGTATACATGTAATTATTATATTGCCCAACTATAAAAATGTGCATCATAAAGTATAAAATAATAGTAAATTGTATAGATCTGTTGGCATGATTCCGAAAGGTACTGGTACATATGAACTAACAAAATTACTGATAATAAATGGTAGCGAGACTATAGGAGTGACATAACAATATAACAAAATACACAAATTTTATTTATAATACATAATACAACCCAATAGAGACGAACAATAATCAATAAACTTAGTAATAATAAAATATAGAGTTATCCCAAGAATATAGTGACAGCTAATGACAAATAAAAAGCCTGCTGCATGATAACAGAAAAACAACCTGAAATATGGAAGGCAATTGAGTAAGTATTAAAGAATCAAACAATACAACAAGGCATTATAATTGTTAAATTATAAATATATGTAAAGAACATTCACAATTGTAGTAGTTTAAGAAGTGACGTCGAAGTGATGGTGTCATGTTTAAACAGTGAACATTCAAGTACTACCTGGAACCTAGGTACGTACGAAAAACAAATACAATATATCTAGTACCTAGGTAGATAACTGTGAGTCTTGTTAAAAAAAAACAATTTATGGACTAGCAATGCAAAAGCCTAGAAGAAGGGAGGATGTTTGAAAGTTTGTATATTTTCTTTAAATTTTATAGTTAAAATTCGGGTTGTAAACTTTATTACTTACAAGAAGAGGATATGAAAGTCATAGAAGCAATTTTTGGTCAAGCAGTTCCAGATTTGTTCCTGTCAGATCCTGTAAATATGCAGTAGCGTTGGTCCAGCTTCCAGCACTCCATAAAGCCGCTTCAAATGATGGAAAATTGCTACCTCACTATATGATTATAATTACTTACCAGAAAAAGTTTCACGCAAATATGAGCTCCATACATAAGTAAATGCATAATATTGATTTCCAAAACAGTTCAGAATCTTTTTATCAGCCATTTATGAAAATCTAGAGTAAATAAGGTCGATAAGTAGTATAGGAAACAAATGAAACACTATGTGTAATGAGGGTAGCGTATATTAAGTTTTGCATATCAACATAAATTATGGTATCATACCTATATTTAATTTCAATAAAATACATAGCTGTTTTAAATTAAATATATATTGTTTATTAATCTTTATATAAGATCTTTTTGTAGAAAGATAATAAATAATTCTAGGGTTGATATGTTGATTATAATTTCCTATTTCTCATTATAAAAATATTATTTTTACATATTCAGGATTATTTTTATTTCTTAGTGTATAAACTATTGTGTTTTTTAACACTATTTCTGATACTATATAACTCTGCATTTTTTAAATATTGTAATAAATTTGTATATAATTACGTCTTGTTCTGAATGTTTGTACTGAGTATTGATTAGCAACTTTCCTCAACCGACTACTGGGATAAGACTATGATGCTACATAGCTACATTATGGAATAAGGTAATGAGTTTAGCAGTGTCAGATAAGAGGTTTAATAGACATTTTGCTTTGGTGCCATTTTCAAGTGTCCGGGGGGATTTATTTTATGAAAAGGTTCGACATTTACAGCGTTTAACTATTCAACAAACAAATAAACAAAATTTCTATAAAATAACAGGCGATCTACAAACAAATCAAGTAAAATTATTAAACTAAAATAAATCATTATTAAAATAAAATCAATTATAAGAAATAAACAAGAAAAGTATTTCCAAAGTAAAAAAACATTATTTTATTTGAATATTTGACGGTTTTTTGAAATTTTATTTGACGGTAAAAAAAATTGATTCTTTTTTTATTTTTGGCAAATATCTGCAACTGCAGGGCACATTCTAATATAGTTATATGATACTCATCAGTGTATTTATATACTTTTATTGCTAAATCTATTCTATAAAAATCAGTATAGTACCCATAAAGGCTAAACATTTTATTTAATTATTTATAATAATAATTTCTAATTAAATTATTTAGTATGCCTAATAAATAATATATACAATATTTATATAAAACTTTAGAACCTCTTAAAATTAATGAATGTGAATTTTAAATTTTCTAAATTATAATTACATATGTATAATATGTTAAATAGGTATAACAATTTTATAGTTTAAGGTTTGTTTACCTATTTAGCGATAAGTAAGATTACTCTCTTTTTAATAGATCGATGAGTACTATGAGTCTATTTGATATTTAACTCGTTAAAGTTAGTAATATACCTGCAGAATAACAGCTATTTATGTTAATAAGTACATAATGTAGGTCTTTTTTGACGAGCCCTATTATATTAGTTCATGACAAAGCGAGCGTAGCGAGCGCGGCTAATAAATAGGGACAATTATTAGGTCCACTTATGTACGAATTGCAGAAAGTTTTATGTTTCGTGCTAATTTTTTTTTTTTAGTTCATGAACATGCAGTCATGGAAATAACTATCATCATAGTGAGAACTATAGATCCCTGACTTTGAAAGTTCATATCTTTAAAAATACACAACGAATTTCAATCGTACAAACTGCAGTCTATAGACAATTTATTTCTATATATTCCCACATAATTTCATAATTTTCTCGCAACCCGTTAATTAATTAGCTTAAGTTTTGTTTGAAAACGACTTATTTTTAGGCGCATGTCCCCGTTCCAACAGGAATTATCAAAATAGTATCGATATTGGTCAGTAATAAAAGTGGTTTATGGACACAATAGGTGCAGTTCACATGTGTTTTTCAGCCAAAATGGAGATCGTGATGATTGTATTTTACTTTAGCACACACAGTGGATAATTATTAATAGTATTAATCTGAAAATTAAATAGACGTTATCCTAGATGTCCGGGCTAGTGAATGAAATAGTTTTAGTTTTAGTTATTGTTCCTGACCTATAGTTCCGTCGTAAATGCGATATATTGACAGTATGGCTAAAATTGAGGTACTTCTGTTCTCATGAGCATTGAAAATCGTCTCACTTACTAGTGGGAACCATTGCGAATTATCACGTACAAAAATATGTATAAATTTGGCGCCATATGTATAGCAATTGAAATCCAATATTTCTCTTCAAGAATGTATGAGCTGTATTTTTTCCAAATTTTATATCATTTGGTTCCGGAATAAATAATGTACTTATAACATATTAAAGTTATGTACATCGCTTAAAAAATCACTAAAACGGTTGTACGTAAAAAAAATAATTTATACATTGTAACAATAAAGAGTTACAAATTATACGAAAACTATAAAATGTAAAAGTAAAACAACTTACGAAGACAGCATTCTAGCGTATTTTAAAAGCGTTCTTTCATCTTTCCCGAAGTTCTTCATTTTTGTGAAATATTCTATGCTGATGCGTTATTTTCAAACGCATCTACGGATTCCAAGGAATCTACATTAGTAAATTTCAAATTATCATACCTTTCTTAAAACGAAAATGTGAAGGAAATAAGCTTAAAAGTACTACTAAAAACTAAGGTTAAAAATACTGACTAATGACCACATAGATGATTATTTTATTAAAGCTACAATAAGGATACTGTATTTAATAAGGTAATATTATATTAATCACGTATTGACACGTAGCTTGTCCTAATATTCGGAATCGCCAGTTCCTGCAGAAGGGGTTAGTGACTTTAACGGCAACGGACGTTATAAATTCCAAAACGCAGTTCCTTATTACACTTTGACACACCAAACCAAAAGCAAATTGGTGTTTTATAATAGATAGTTCCATGGAACCTCGAAAATATTAATCTACTTGAAGTTTTTAGAAGACATATGGCAGTTCGACTAAACAAAACACCCCACAAAAAGTATTTTTACCAGCTATATTAAACATAGATTCTGTTATAAAAAAATGTACAGTTCTAAATTTGGTGGTCGAATATCTTGATTGGAGAATTCTTTATATATAGGGAGAGAGGTTGATTAAATTTTTATGTATTATTTTTTTTTTATTTATTGCTATTACTTACCAACATGACAAGTTTGTATAAGTCATAGGGGAATAAAATTACTAAGGATTCAGATTTTGATAACTATATTGTTCTATTTAATGTGACCTTGTGCTAATAAAGCCTTTTATGCCACCATCCAGAGTTAGTCATCTAACCCCATATGCGAGATGTGTTGACATATATGTTGGGGCTAGTTGACTGACCTTTTTCCCTACTTTTTTTGAATGGTAATATTAAAACTATTATTTTCTTTAGTTGAAACATTTGTCTTTTTATTCAAAATTGACTAAAATAGGCTCACAGATCATCATCGGAGTCGCAATTTATACAAAAAAAAAATGTTATACCTTTTGATGCACATCATGGTCCACCTTCTACAACGAGTGCATTGCACCCAATTATCTCCAAATTCGCTACTACCATAATGTTCTTCACATGCTATGCATTGAGTTTCATCTTCCGATTCTGAGAGTGAGGAAACATTTTTATTAGTTCTGGATGTAGATGGGTCATCACGAAACAGAAATTTTCGGCCATCATTCAGTGAATTTTTCCCATTTTCTTTATCAGCCACTATTTTTATTTTGCTTGCATTTTTTTTTCGTGTTGGCTCCTTCTTTTTCTTGTTCCAGAGCCTCTTTTATTGGAGTATCCGTTAAGATTGCAGTTTGTCTCCTCTTTCTGTCCCTTTTTGTATTATTTTGTCGTGGTCTAAGGAAAAGGCATTCTTCAGGAGAAACAATCTCAGAAACAGCGTTTTCTGAAGTTATTGACACTATTGTAGTTGCTTGTATATTAATGGTGTATCTATTTTCATTGGTGTTTGCAGACTCATTTTCGTTGATAGTAGAAGATTCCAGCAATTGCAGGGTTATTTTCATTTGGTTCTGGCCTATCTGTCACATATGATGGTAGAAAATCACTGGCAGAAAAAATGTTTTCATTTAACGAACTGATACTGCTTTTTTAAAGCCAGCAATTATGTTACCTGAAGTGGCAGCCTAACAAAGGAAGGGTTATTGTAACAATACCAGGAATATCGTATATAGTAAAAGTTTTTCCTGGATTATTTAACATCCAATTATCTATGGCCGAGTTCCAATATTTTTTAATGGCCCGTACATACACTTCTATCCAACGGGTGCAACTTATGGGAGCCGTGAGCTTGGAAGGACAAAATTGAATTGGCGGGAAGCAAATTGTGAAATTAATTTAAAAAAATCTAGGGGGCGATCATAAAAGCAAAGTTGCCATCTATTCGTGTAGTATCGATAGGTACGAAGGAACGTAACAATTAGGTACCTACGATCCGTTATACTTATCGAATATGTAGATTTCTCTAATCACAAGTTGAGGAAAAATATTTTTCACAAACCGCATCTGTCGGAGTTAATTTCCTATCTTTACGGGTATTTTTCGCTTACATTCTACAATTTATTTGGAGGATAAAAAATAAGGATAGTTTTTCTGTGCCGGCAGAACCACTGTTGCCGTTTGGCATCACACGATAATTTCCCGTTGCAACAGAATTGAAAATAACACTCCCAAAACTTCATACAAACCAGGCTTTAGAATGATATATCCAAATAATTTAAACACATTACGCATACGTATAATATTCGCGGCATCCTTATATACAGGGTGAGTCAGTTTTTTGTAGACAAACTTTAACAGGGGATAGAACGCACGTTTTTAAAAAGAAAAGTGCCTATAAAGATATCGCCGATCTAGCTTCCTAAGGAAGATACAGGGTGTTAAAATTTTTTTTTTTTTACATTAATGTGTAATATTTTCTGAACGGAATGATATATTCACTAAATATTTTACACATATCTTAACCTGCATAGGATCAACATGTTGTATTGTTCCTGTCGAAAATACTTTTTTCGGGTACTTCGGATATTCTGCATAATGGAACTTTTTTTTCGTACGCCACTGACATTAACTGATACATATTTCTAAAATAGCGGCCCCTTAGTAACAATTTTGATCTCTTGTAATTTTGCTCTAACTATGACAGTTTTCGAGATATTGGCCGTTGTTTCTCTGACAGTGTAATGTCGTTATTATAATTTTTTTTTCTCGAATTTTCTTTATGACTTCTAAACGAACGCTTAGATTTTTTCATGTTTGGGGGATAATGCCTATTAATTAAGGCGCATAAAACAAGCGGTAAGAATGTTCAAAAACTTGCACAGTGGCGGGGTGGAAGGGGTGCTCCACCCCTTTCGTAAACAGAACTTCTACGCCAAAGACTATTTAAAAAAACTGTTATTTTCATTATCTACATACAGTTTAACAAAAATAATATCCCTTCTTCTGTTTCGAAATTCCTGTGCGTTTCCTAGTTATTTTGATTTTTAGTGTTTCATGTGGTACTAAATTAAGTAATTTATTTATTAGCAATAATAATTATCGGCTAAATATTTAATTCTTTCAACGAAACCTACCTAAATATGGTGTGTTAAGGATTCTAAAAAGCCGAAATCTCTTATTCTTTACCTTTTTCCAATGTAGTCAAATGCAGAATAGTCGAAGTACCCGAAAAAAGTAACATCCACTATAGTATTTTCGACAGGAACAATACAACATGTTGATCCTATGCAGGTTAAGATATGTGTAAAATATTTAGTGAATATATCATTCCGTTCAGAAAATATTACACATTAATGTAAAAAAAAATTAAATTTTAACACCCTGTATCTTCCTTAGGAAGCTAGATCGGCCATATCTTTATAGGCACTTTTCTTTTTAAAAACGTGCGTTCTATCCCCTGTTAAAGTTTGTCTACAAAAAACTGACTCACCCTGTATATTCTATCTTTCGCTGCGCGTCTCTCTGGCCCACTGACTACGAATTGGGTCCACAGCAGGCTGCAGTTAATATACATTCGTGCGTATACCTCTCTTATTTACTACCGTGCTCCAGAATATAGAATAATTTTTGTACTTAGTTAAACGGTTGGAAAATAACAACTAATGTGTTTTGCCTCCTTGTACGCTCTAAAAGATTTATGGGCATATAAGTATTTCAAATGCAAATAGAAACAATTGTTAAAAGAATTTAATCATGTATTTTTTTTATATAATCATGTAAACATTTTAAAAAATACCTTTAATAAGTGCATGATAATGCAAAACATACGGCTGCTGGGCGCTTAATTATTATTGTTTAATTAAGATTGTGTGATGTAAAATGCAAATTATGGTTATCAATATTGTGCGTAGAACTGGAAAATGGGCATTATATATGCATATCTTCTATATTTCACTGGAATCTATAACTTTTATATTTTTACATTTCTGTCGTTAGATCAACCGTTGCAGAATTATTGTCAAAAAACTAATTTTTTGTACCTTTGATTCAAGATGGCGGCTCGAGAGGTCCTCCCCCAAGGTCGAAACCGTGAATTTTTTGTCAAGGCCTAAGACCTTAACAACATACTAAAAAATTATCACTACCCCATCTTTTGCAAGGTAAAGGTCTTTTTTGTACTATACTGACTGGATTATAGGTAGGAGCGAATCTAGGGTACTGAAAAAAAAATTAAAATCATTCTCAGGTTTCCAGAACAGGTTCAGGTTTACATGTACGACCGCGACATTTGTGCATGTTATACATCGTCAATTCGTATCTAAATACTTCAAATTAAAGTAAAAACTAGAAATACCAAGGAGAATTTTAAAGAATAAGTTGAAGACGATGAAGACAAGACTGTAAGATCTTATGATCAATTTAATTCACTATATTACTAGAAAAAGTACTAGAAACAGCGGCGGATGGTGTCACTTTTGTTTAGGGGGCATTTGGGGGGACTACATGAAAGCTGACAATATTATTCATACCTATAAGCCGATTTTTCGTGTTTCTTTATCTTTTCACCGAGATACTTCAAATTACATACCCATTATTTCCCCCACTTATCATCGCTACCGAACCGTAAACAAACAAAACAAAAAAATGCATTTCTTTCTTCGCATCCGCACAATGTAACGTCTTTTCTTAAATAATTGCGTCACACTTTCGCGTAAACTCTCCTCGATTTTTATAACCGTGTTGCACTTCACTTAAATTCAATATGGGCACAGGGCGTTCGTTTTTTTAATGTTTAGCTTATCCAAATTCAAAGAACTAAAGTTTAAATTCATGAGATCACACATGCTCATCTTTTTGTCTTCAACCATCAACTTCAAAACAATATTAAAAAACAAAATAACCGGCGCTCTTACCTCAACCATTTGAGTGGTGAGTACGAGTACGTAGTGTGGGCTGAGTCGAGCTACGGCCGCAATCACGTTTAAAACCGCGTGAACTCCTTACATGCGTACCGTTTCCATGGCAACCGACTATTTGCTACGAGAAGTTTGGTCGCTGGCTGGGCGTTCAGCCTCGGCACCCGGCCGGTGTTTTACAATTCATGCAATTAGGTACCCCATAGCCGGTGTAGGCGGGCTCTATAGTGCCGGCGCTGAACGCAAAAGTAAATATTGTAAATAAGATAGTAAATATAGGTATATTAGATGTTAATATAAGTAAATGTTTTGTATGAGGAATAAGTATATAAGTAAATGAGGAAAAAGTATGAATATGAAACAATAATTAATTACACGTACATCGTAGTTTGCCTAGGGAGGGCGAAGCCCTACAGCACTCCCTCACCAGCTACTGCTGATTAGAGAATTCAAGAGATGCAGGAATAATTAGATCAGGACTTATATATGAGCACAACAAGAAACATCACAGTGTATGGCATTTGTAGACGATTTAGTAGTGATAGTGAGAATTAAAATAGAGCTAAAAATGTAATAAATATATTAAACGAACAGTTAGTAAACAGCGGATTGATTATATGTAAATGAGAAGAAACAAAGTACATGGAGTGGACAGAATAAGAATATCAAGAAAACAAGTTCTTAAAGCTCGGCACCAATTCATATATTTAGGGACAATATTTTCACGAAGATAGAACATGGGGAGGAAATTGAAAGCAGAATAATGTTGCAGAGAATATTGATAAATAAATATATTTCTAGGCAAACAAGACTAGGTTACACAAGAAATTGAAATGACCAATCGTTACATAACTTGGATGTTAAATGAATAAGCAAGACTGAAGGCATTGAAGAGAAAAATAGGTACTGAGGAAAATCTTTGATGGAAAAAGAACTGAATATGGATGGGTTAGAAGATCAAATGAAGAAGTAAAAGGTCTATATCAGGAGACAAACATAGTATGAGTGATAAAAGCTCAAAGGCTACAGTGATTAGGACACACTGAAGGAATGCCAGAGGAAAAAGGATACCAAGAATGCTTGTGACGAGACTAATTGGAGGTAAGAAGAGAAGAGGAAGACCGAGAAAGCAAAGTGGAAAACGGAGGTTGAGAAGGATTTGCAATAGCTGTATATTATCAGATGTGGAAGGAAAAGGCAAGAGATGGAATTGGAGACGTATAATCAACCAAGCTATGGGCTTACTAGGCGCTTCAATATATTTTGTAACTATTTTTTAAATTTATTAATTAAAGTCCAAATGTAATTAATCTACATGAATAATTTTAAATCCATATACTAATTACCTATTTGTAAGACGTAGGGAGTTTAAAGAACTATTATACCAATAATGCCAGGTGATTTTACCTGAAAATGATTACGAGTGCAATATTGTTGCGAATACCTATACATAAGTTCTTGTTAAATAAAGTTTAGGCACTTCTAACCCAAGCTTTTAGGCAGATGTATCCACGTTGAGATTAGAAAAAAAAAGGAAATGAAAGAGAAATAAAACTAAATTTATGTTATGCAGTTATAGATCTCCTGGGCCATTCTGAAAGTAAATATTCACTACAGATATTCTTTTTTAATGCATTAATGGAACTTTCCATAGACCAGATTTAACCCCACATTAAACGATTTTAACATACTCTAAACAGTTATGCCCGTATGCGCATAATTAAATTTTTAGAGAAAGCTACTTATTATTTTAATTAATTTGAAACACATACAAACACGAAGCTGAAATATTTAATTTTTAATGATACAACGGTCAATTTTATATATATAATATCGTTATTAATATTCCGGAGTGCCAATTAAAAAAAGTCTATGTAAATTCAGATATGATAAATGCTAATTAATAATTAAATTTTCTAAATTGTTGCTTCTGTGTAGATAAAAGTTCAACTCGCAGGACTTGAAGTGTAAAGTTACTCTTAATTAGGTAATTATTCAATTTGGTTGATACATGGACGATGGTACCATCAGGAGCACTGAAGCAGATAATATTCAAAAATACATGCAGGGCTGAAATTGTGTTAGCATTTCCTTTAAAACAATTTCACCCTCTATTATGTTCATATATTATGTTCAGTATAGTTTTATCAATTTTCTAATTTTGAAGAGTCTGTCTGTTCTTATGAAAAAATGTGTGGGCGTAATGAAGAAAAGTAAGGATTACCTTTGTACTTTAAGACGGGTCTTGATACCTTGATCGTCTTAAAAAGTGTCGAAAGTTCATATATAATACATCTAGGGCAATGTATGTAATTGCCCTGATCGCCTTGTCTTGGTGGCTGTTTAAAATAGAACAGATTATTTAATTTAACATTTACCCAACGCTCGTAACTAAATCCGGTTCCCTGAACGATCTACTTGTATATCTAGGGCCATGTAATCAAGACTTTAGAGCTCGAGAGTCCTTTCAGCTATTGTTTTATGTTCTCTAAATAATTTTTAACAATATTGATCACGCTAAGCACCACTTTATTGGGTTTTATATATAATAAGCTATTAATGTACAGGGTAAGAAGTAAAGGTCGGAGCACCGTTCCTTGTGGTACGTCGTAGAATCGGTAGATAACAATTAATTATATTGTCACATCGCTTATCATGCAATTTCTACTTGTTCTCTTTGTTTATTTATTCATCTGTGCTATATTATTTGTCCATAGTAGGTGAGTAGTGTACAAGGAGTGTACAACATATCTATTTCATTGGAATATTCAGAAGTGTCTAATACTTGTAGTTTAAGTAGTGTCTAAGTAATTCTTCAATACAAATAGATCATATCAATATATGATCTAAGGTCTATGGTCGGTTATCAATATAACTTAGACTTATTCTGTTGTCGTGTGTCTCAAAAATATTGGAGAGGAGATTCAATAAAATAGTTAAATTTTGTATTAAATATGACATATTGTAATGTAGTGAGCAGGATGGATTTCAAAAAGGCTATGCGAAAGTCTAATAATCAAAATGTCTTGGTGTTTTCACAGGATCTGAGTATGGTTTTCGAGATCAATATACTTTTCAAAGGGAACAGTGGTCGAGTTCATATCTATAAAATCGTCGACAACTGGTAGAAATAATCGTGTTAAGGTCAGAAAAGTTACTTATATCTAGCGAAGTCCGCCAGGGTTCTATTCTGGGGCTTCTTCTTTTTACTATTTGTAAATGATCTGCAAAATGTTGCCAAAGGAGGTTCATCACTCATGTTTGCAGATAGGTGATAATTCTCTTTTGAAATCAAATAATCACGTGCAAACTCTAATTCAGAATTCATAACTCAAATTTAATGTTTAATAAAATTTTCAAAGTGATAAATTAATTGTTACTAAATGAATGTATGTCGGGGAGAAAGTATTTATATTGCAAAAAACAGCTATTACAAATGTAGTAGCAGTTCCACGGCGTACTTCTTGCAGAATGCATTTTGAAAGAACTAGAGATATTACCAATAGCATGCATATATATTTTCCAAATATTAGTACTTACTAAAACTAACTTTGAAAATTTTATGTTGAATCACTTTAACCATAACTATGATACACGTGGTCAACATAATTTTTTAATTATTATTACACATAATTTGTCCCTATATGAAAAGAGTCCTAAAGGACCCCGCACGTTTTATATGGAAATCGGTCTTCCGGTGAAATTAGCTAAAAATTTGGGAAATGGTTCATTTTGTATCACTGATAAATAGTCTCAATGGGGTCAAAGCTTGAAATGCCCATCTTTAGCAAGTACGGCCATTTTTAAGGGGCACAATGGATACTATGTTTAATTCTTGTATAGTCTGCAGAGTTGCTATATTATTGAGATACTTTGCATGTGTATGTGTTTTTTTAGTCTTATGTGTGTGTGTTTGTATTTGCATGTGTGCGTGTGCGTGTACGTGGGAATACATGTATGTACGAATGAATGTTTGTTGCATTTATTAACTATGATATGCACAGATACGATAGTTGCGATTCATGCATTCCCCATGTGTGAATCACAAATACAACCTGGGACTAACTTAACCTAAAAAGTGTGACATTTTCACCCTCCCCCCTTCCCTTAAATGTGCCATTAAAACATGTAATGAAAAAAGTAGATTAAGGTCCTTTTCAGGGTCAAATAATGTGCAAAATCCGACTTGACAACCTCCTTGTGGTGCACATTGGGTGACTCTAATGTCAGAGGTAATACCTTCATCGATTTTTTTCAATACATGTTTTAATGGCACATTTAAGGGAAGTGGGGAGGGGGGTGAAAATGTCACACTTTTTTTTTAGGTTAGTTTAGTCCCAGCTTGTATTTGTGATTCACACGATGTATGTATCGCAACTATCGTGTCTGTGCATATCATAGTTAATAAATGGAACAAACATTCATTCGTACATAAAGGTATTCCCACTCACAAGCACACATACAAATACAAACACACACACATAGTCTCACAAAAACATATACACATGCAAAGTATCTCAATAATATAGCTAGCAACTCAACTCGCTAGCAAATAAAATTTAATTTTACTTCTACAGACTACTTTACAGGAATTGATTCGTTACTATTTATCACACATTTTTGTATAACTATAGATATTCTAATCTAACACCATCCCTTTATATTATGTAAATATATATCAGGTACCCTGTATGCGACATTGATAGCCAGAATGCCTTGCAATAGGCCGTCGAATAGGCCTAAAGGAAAATGATATCGCGAGCGGGGAGCATCCTTCTGACCGAGTATCCTATTCTCCTTCTAAACATACATTATCCGTATCTTTGGCACAGCTTTTCCGCGATATGAAAAGCATAAACCACCAATAGAATGGCGTTTTAAAATAAAATAATTCCTGCCACCCCTATCTTCGCCGAAGGGTGCTATGTCGGCATTGGTGCATACCTAATGTGAGACGCGGCTGCGCGGGCCTACTTGATATCAAATCTGAATATGCGTACATCATGTAACTGAACGGTGCCGGTGATAAACACCGGCGTCAGTAGCTCCCACCAACAAAATTTCTAGTTTAAAATGCGACTACGCCTCTTAACGGGTCTCTAATCTCACGTCTGATTGCGCGGAATTTGAACGACGGACGGTGACTATGTCGTTGCCGCTTTATTATCAGCAGTAGTAGGGCCCGATGAATTATCAGTTGAAATTAGTTGACTTTGAAACAACGACTATCCACCTACCTTAAAATAAATATTCAGATTGAGGTCTGTCTAAATCCTGTAAGGAGTGGAATTGTAAATGTAAATGCCCCCTCGAAAATTGTAAAATCAATTCAAGTTACCCGTAAAAGTTATCAATCTTTTTTTTATTACATGGGATATTTTGGTGAAAAGAAATCTTGAGTATGTAGCAATTCATTATCTACATAGAGAAATAAGCAAATAGATGAAAAATAGAAGGAAGATACACTTACCAATTGCATATCTGGACATATATACGGAAACGAATCACTTGGAAGTTGTACAAGTTCTTTCACCTTCATTGGATCTTCAGTGATACACGATTTGTCTTATTGATCATTTATACTTGAATTTAAAATATTAATACTCATTTTCGGTGACGCTTTGTGACCGAAAAATATTTGATAATTTCGGTTAAAGTTGTTACTTGGCTAGTTTATAGGATAGCTGGATGGTATACATAATATCTAAATGTCTGGCTATTTTGTTGGAAAATCATAGTTCTACTAAAATAGCTACGAATATAGGTTGGTTTGTATATTAACCAGCTAGTTTACCAACTATACGAGATGATAAGATTTATCGCCAAAGTACAAACCACAAGAAAAGTATACAAATTAACCTGTGTTTTTGGCTAGTTCACAAACTATCCAGAGTATTTGCATTAAGTGTGAACTTGATCCAAATAGATAATATTGCTAGTAACACATAATAACCAACTCGGATAGTATATAAACTAACCAATCCTCTTTGGTTAATTTAGTTGCATTTACTTAGTGATAGTAAAATAATTCTTGGTAAAAAATAAAGTTTTTTTATGGGTACAACATTATGCCATTACTACTTAAAAATAAGTCAAAAAAGACTTCAAATAAGACAAAAAATCTCAAAACATTGAAACCACAAAACAAATAAAGTTATTATTTATTGGAGCAGGCTGCAGTGTTGCTTTGTACTTGTTTGTTACACGTATATCCGGACGCAAGATATTTACACTTTTTATTAGTGCAACTTTTCTTGCATTGACAGCGCATACAAATTTCTTAAGATCTTAAAACAAATTTCACAAGACACGACAGTAAACAATAACAACACACCACACAACACTTGCCATAAACATAACCTCACTTTTCTAATAAATTAACCAAAGGAAATTGGTTAGTTTTTATACTAACCAACGAGTTGGTTATTATGTATTACTAGCAATATTAAGTATTCACTTTATCCAACTACTGTGGATAGTTTGGCTGTAGCCAAAATCACCGGCAAACTTGTATACTTTGTACTTTGGCAATAAATCTTCAATAGTTTGTAAACTAGCTGAATAATATACAAATCAACCAATATTCGTAGCTATTTTAGTAGAAATATGATTTTCCATCAAAATAGGACGTTTGGATAGTTTGTATACTATGAATTATATTGAAGGCTTAGCTTGGTGAGATAATTGTTATGTTATGTCTATTATTGAAGCTTTTATAATAAAGATATTTTATATAGAAATAATATGATGGAGGAACATGTAATCTGATTATAGGATATTTACCATATTTTCTTCCCTATTAAATCCTTCTCTGTTTTATGGACGCCAGTTCTATGAACACTAATTTAAACATTTATTTTAAACATTTATTCCTATCCTGCGACAAAACCTACGTAACTTAAATCTATAAAATGGGACCAAGTCCCCTGACATAATATTTCTAATTACTAGCAAATTTTGAATTGTTACCTTGAAATAATATGTTAATCCTTTTATCACCACGCACAAAACTTATCACTTTCTTTGGTGTCACTGGTACACAAACTTACAAATGCTGCTGGGCTCTGGTGGTGGTCTCATCTAGCGAGATGTCGCTGCACTGCCTCTGGAATGCTGAACTTGCTTTTGCTGGATCTCGCCTTGGGATTTATTTACCCTCAAATTTATTACTTACTGCTGCTGTATTTGTAATCTTGTATCACTTTAATTACTGTGAATTTTTTTTTCCTTTTCTTGTTTGATATTGATCGCAAATTTCTTCTACTGGGCTGGGACGCTACCAAGCAAAACACTTATTACTTGTATAAACGACGAAAACACTTATTCATGCAGTTTTTTCTGCTTCTAGACCATTTACACTGGTATTATTGCTTACTTATCACAAATTAACAATTATTACTTGAAATTTACAATTATTTTATAATAAATTTTCATACAATTCAGGAGCGTGGCTGTTGCTTCTTTGAACGCCGTAACTAGAATCTTAATAATGTTTGTAGTTTCTACGGATGTACCGTAATAAAAAACAAATGCAACTTCCTGTTTACCTACTTCTTTCCTTGTTACGTTATTTTAATCTGGCCAATCAGATTATTTCCTAATATTTAATATATTTAATTTCACTTAAAACTATTACACCTTGATTATCATATTATATAATTTTGAATTCTGAATACTATGATATAGTTAAATTCAATTTCTATCGTGTCACTTAACGTTCTGTGTGAAGCGTTCCCTCTACATTTTGATTTTGTTTCCTAGCTAAAACTCTCGAAACCCTTATTTACACTTATGTTTTTGCATTAATCCTTTAATTTAGACACAGTTTATTAGTGATATTTTATAATTATTATTCTGACTTGTCTATTGTAACTTCACTTGAAACATTTTTGTGGCGATTAATTATTTAGTTATAACGATAATACGTTTTGACTAATCATACGCGTAGCTGGTTGGCGATCCGCTATACTCTGTTCGTTGGTCATAGGCACGTGTTTGCTTGCGTTTATACTATAGTCTGTTCGTTAGTTGCAGGCTACTGAATTTAATATAATTTTAATTAGTTGTATTTATTGAATTTGATTGCCGATTTAAGTTCTGTATTTTCGTTTATCTCAATATATATATATATATATATATATATATATATATATATATATATATATATATATATATATATATATATATATATATATATATATATATACTTACTGATTTTATTTTCTTCAGTCTTAAATGTAACTACCTGTAGAGTAGCGTTGAGTGATCCCAACGAATAGTAAGTACATGTCAGCTGTAAATTGGTATTACATTAAGGTAGTGCAATGTGCGGTTTTAAACCCACATTGCACATAAATACCCCACAACGTAATTAACATGTATCAGAAGTTTATTATAATTAATCCTTTTGTCCATTAATCTACTGTTTAGATAATTTTAAAAGCGTTCGGGCCAACGAACAATGACTAAGCAATTATCAGTTTAACCACTTAACAATGGAAGGTACCTACATTTAAGAGAGGTAGAACATCACCCTTTATATTTGGGAGTAGTTACAAGATACCTGTCATTCAAAGAAGGGGTCAGTAAGTCAAACCAACTGTAAGATGTAGTTAGTTCCCAGCGTCCATTTATTGTGTGTGTATTAATTATTATAATATTATTAGGCTATTGATTATGTCCTAAAAACAGAGCGATAAGGAACTAAGACGTTGAGGGTATTTATTGCAATGGGTCACTTAAGAAGAAAAACCATGGAGTGCTATTAAATTAGACGGTGGAAATTGGAGATAGGGGTGATAATGCGCAATGAGTCGACAATATTCCTAGTTTTTTTATAAAGGACTGTGCAAATATGTTGGCAGAATATCTAGCAGCAATTTTTAATATGGCCTTGAAATCTGGGAAATTTCTATAATTATGAAAATAGGACAACATTTGTCCTATATTTAAATAAAGTGACAAAGATCAAATCACAAATTATCCGCCCATCACGATTTTATCGAATATGGCAAAGGTCTTTGAAATCACTCTGTATACATTGTCTATAAAATTGATCCCTCGTTAGTTAAATCCACGCATTATTGATATTTGTCAGTGTTAGGTTTGTGAAAAATTTTAATTAAGTCAAACCCACCTTTAGTTTAATTTCCGATTCAAACCAAATTTCGTATTGATTTTGTAAAATCCTTTAGAGCCTGTCGTTATTCTACAAACACCGCTTCAGGTGTCTACTTCACTTCAATATGACCTAATTTAATACGTTCTCTGTGAGAAATTCACACAAAGGACGGATTTCGCGAGTCTCGCCCTTAACGCCGATCCGCATGCAGTATCTCAGGTGCTGCGTGTATTAATGTAGGCTTTTAGGTAAAAAAACTAAATAGGTCGCAAGGTAATAGAATAATAAACTCTAAAAATCCCGTTTCCTGGGAACCGCCACCCCTCCTTGGGCTCGGATGTCGAGAGAGTTCAAAATAAAACCTTTTATGCGAATTTTGCATCTCCCTAGTTTTTATGTGTGCCGAATTATGTCTTTTTAAGGAAAAGGTGTGTTCCTCAACCCATATCTCGGTAAAGGATCGAAATAATTTTCAGATTCGTGAGAAATATTCATACTTAATGGTTTAGTCTTATATGGAGATTGAATAACATGAAGGGTAGCTACCCTTTTGGTTCCACTGTTTCAAGGAAATTTGGAAAACATAATACAATACTAACAAGAATGCACAACAAAAACTGCAAATTTATTAAATACACTTGCAATTATTGTTAATTATTTTAGATAGATAATCAATTATTACAAATATATTTAAGTAGAATTTAAGCAGAAAGTTGCAAGTATTGATAGAAACGTAATGTCATGTAATATGGCTATGTAATAGATCAATTTTACCATATTTTTAATACTAAATATGTAAATATAGAGTTAAATATATAAATATAGAGTGGTCCAACAAAAAAAATATAATTTTAACACCTTATTATACATTTCGCTATCCGCTGCGAAAATCAAAGAGTAAATTGCATTTGATCTGGAAAACTAAAATCTACGTCAATATTAGTCGGAGGCAGACATTTTTTGTACCATTCTGTTCGTCATCAATTTTTGAGGTTAGTTCACATCTTGAGAAACGATAAAATTCGGGATTCTGCGAATTAAAATATGAGAGATGGCTCTCATTCGATTCGGAATTGCCTCTAGAGAAAGTTATAAATAAATAAAGATTTAAAAAAGAGGAGTCTAGTTTTTCGCAAATAATTCAAACACTATATGCGTTAGAGTAAATTTGAAAATATTGTGAAAGGGGACCAAATTTCCAATAAAAAAGTCGGCCGAGATACACTTTTTTATGTTACTTAATATTAATTTAAAAATTGAAAAAAAATAAGGTATAATTTAGGCACAACGGAACAATTTTTTTTGGAAAAAAACTTTTTCATTTATTTTTCATAAAATGAAACCATTGTTAATTAAGTAATTTTGTAGGAGTTGTAGTTTATATTTCACGTCGTGTATTTGTTAAACAAAATCTTCTAAAATTATTTTGCTCCGTGAAGACCTTTTAACAACTATACTAAATGAGATCCCAATATTTTGTTAGGTTTAATTGATATAACCTATCAGATATTAATTTCCCTAAAAAACTAAACTTAAAAAAAATGCAAAAAGTGGTAGAAAAATGTTTTTTTCAAATTATTTTATTATAATTATTTTATTATAAACTATTTCTACATAAAAGAAAGCTATAAAACATTCTTAGTTAAATTTTTTTTTAGGATGTCTATTTAAGAAAACGTTATAAACAAATAGACTAATTAAACATTTTGAAATTTTTTATTTATTATTTTTTATAAGACGATATAATATAATGATGTTAAAAATGTTTTTTTTTTAATTATTGGTTATAAATATTGTTTTTATTTTTGGGTAGTTTACTATATTGAAATAATATTTTTTCTTAAAATCATTATTTTGTATTCTCAGTAGGATAAAAAAATATTTATTTATTGATATTTTATTTCTTTATTAGATTAATAATTTATTATAAACAATCACCGAATATGTTTATATTTCATTTCAGTCATGTATGGTTTTATTTGAAAATAAATATTAAAAATGCCATATTCGGTGATTATTGATAATAAATTGTTAACCTAATAAACAAATAATATACCCATCAAAAACAAATTGTTTTCTTGTCTTATAGAGAATAAAAATAATAAATTTTGATAAAAAATATTTTCTTAATATATTGTTTAAACTACCAAAAAAATAAAAACAATGCTTATAAACAATAATTTTTTTTTTAAATAATTTTTTTCAAGTATAAGAAAATACAAAAAAAAATGTACAAAAATGGAATTTATCTGTTACACTATTTTAAATAAACGATTTAAAACATTTTGAACAAAGAATTTTTAATAGCTTTCTCTTATGTAGAAATAATTATAATAAAATAACTGGAAAAAAAAATTCAACCCCTTTTTGAAATTTCTTCATGTTTAATTTGTTAAGAAAATTAAACTAATAAAATTATACCTTTTACAGCTTGTGAGAAAGATATAGGTGCAGCTAAATAAGTTTGTATCAGAAAATGTACATTTGTACATTTTATAATTTTACTAGTTTTTATATCAAATTGCACCTTTTTGAGCTCGTGTGAAAGATATAGCTGCAGCTAAATAAATTTGCATTAAAAACTGATGCTAAGGAAATAAGTAGCAAAGCAGACGTATATATATATATATATATATATATATATATATATATATATATATATATATATATATATATATATATATATATATATATATATATATATATATATATATATATATATATGTATATATATATATATATATATATATATATATATATATATATATATATATATATATATATATATATATATATATATATATATATATATATATATATATATATATATATATATATATATATATATATATATATATATATATATATATATATATATATATATATATATATATATATATATATATATATATCTGTCTTGTACAATCCGTATAAAATGCATTAATGAGAAAGATACGTACAAAGAAATAATCTTAGCACTCGTTTTGTGTAATATAACTATTTTCTTGGTAATGGTAAATAAAATGTAATTATGATTGTAGAATCTATTAAAACAACTGCCTTCTCGAGTTATAACATGCATTTAATTACATAACAATCATATTTCGCGAATTTTAAATCACATAGTATTGAAATAAATATCTTTATGTGTACACATTAAATATTTATTCTGGTTAAAGATCTAAACGAACAACTTTCATTCGTGTTTGCACTCATCGGTAGGTTGAAAAGTTTACAATGTATCATCTTTGTGAAGCATTTATTGTATTCATTGATGACTGACACCAACACATTTACATGAGGATTCCCAAATAATTGTTGTACAATTTTTTGTTACGTAAAATTTTTTTCGTTTTATTTACAAGGCACCTGCATTTTATTTATATTATTGGCTTTGATTTCATATGGATTTCAGTGAAGAATCTGGGGTAAGCTGGCAATGTTATTTTAATCATACAGATTTTGATTCGCATGAAATGTGTCTTTAATATTGAAGATGTATCAAACCACGTGACGTATAAAAGATAAATATCAAAAAAAACTAGATACATGGTAGATAGACCTCTATGCAGGGTTTCCATATATCTTGATTACGAAAAAGTTGTAAAAATGTTATAAAAGATTTGATATATTTGAGGATCTTCAGTTAAAATTTAATATCCCCAAGTCGGGGTGCATTATCAAGATATAATAAAATTTCCTGGCGCTTGGACTCGTACTATAAAGGCAATTTTGCGACACAATAAAATTTCATAAATAATTTACTTTGGAGAGATAATTGCCGAATGTTCCGGCTACCCATTTAGAGGCGGACGAGCGCGAGTGGGAGTCACTTTAATATAACGGTGTTTATTATTGAAGAGGTTGCGCGATTCCGCATACAGAACTGAAGATCCAATATTCACGAAGCATAAGGACGGAATTTCTACGCTGCAACATTAAAATCAATACAGGACAGTATATGCCATAATATATCTGCAGTTCGCCATTTCCATAGAGCGGTTCGACTATAATTAGGTGTTTCTTATTATTCTGCAACTGGCAAGAATTCAGATGTGGACAGCAGGATAATTGCATAAGTAAAAATAAATCATAATTATTCAAAACACAGGATCCACATGTTGTACAGGTAACGTACGGGTGTTCCGTACGTGTTAAAACGTTACGGGTGTTCCGTACCTAATAAAGTACAAACAATTTAATTTCTATTCATAGTAAATACCTATTCACTGTCTCAAATTAAGCTGGGTCATTATGCGATTCTTCAAACTAGAATTCGAAATTTTCCACTGTCCAAAGTGCACCAACAAACATTTTTACAACTTTTAGAATGTCAAATTAAAAACATTGCCGTGGATCGATTACGTAGCTACCTGCCATATTTTCTTAAACAACGTTTTCTCAATAGTAAAAATATTTCTAAATTGGTACATACCTACTTTGTAATTTTTTTTCATTGAAATAAAATTAGCAAACCAAAAAGCATTTCAAGAAATTTAGTAGGGTTGATAATTTCATCTACTTGTAAACAAACTTGATGAAACTTTTTTGAGGGAGGGCTTATTAAAAAAAGCAAAGAAAATATAGGGCGATCTCAAATAATTAATAATATAATATTATTAACATCTTATTTGTTGAACTTTAAAAAATAATAATAATTAATATTAAATGTGATATTTATTTAATTTTTTATATGCGTTCAAAATAAGTTGAATTGTTTAAATTAATTTTACAAAAATTTTAGTATCTTAATTGAAGCTCAAAAGTCAATTATTATGTGATCTATAGCATATAGATCTTAAGTGAATTTAGCATTCAAGAGGAAAAATATTAGTTCTCGTTAAATTGAACATAAATTTATTTCATATCATATTTTTTATAAAACCTAAATCTGGCCTGCGATAACCCACTTTAGCTTAAAGTTATAATACATGGGATATTGAATCCTCTATACACAATGTTACGTATATATAGAGAGAAAAGATTTTGGGACGTTTTTCAAAAGCAAAGTATTTATATTGGGTTATTATTACCTATTTACAGAGTTAATCCACATTTGAAAAAAATGCTTTCACTACCGAACTGGTATGCTGATGTCAAGCGACATTATCATAAAGCTAGGCTTCCAGCTTGATTGTTAGAATCTGCTATTATCACAATGTCTGCCGGGTCGATAAACTATTCATTGTAGCACTGATGAATTTCTTGGTTGATTTCATACACTCGTTGTTTTTTAACCTGTTAAAATTATGTTTGACATGATGACGAAATCTGAGAGTGAATTTTCTAGGATACTGCCTAGCATAATTTACGATGGATTTGTTTAACAGCCAAAATCACTTAATTTAAAGTAAGACACTGACAAAACTATATGAAAACACATGTAAGCCAATCTTACACAATTTTTGAACAAATATCTTGGACCTACTGGAAATTATTACTTGCTTTTAGATTTAATTTTCATTTGAAAAGAGAGGCGCGTGGCGACCTGCTTACTGCCTTTTACGGAAATCTATTTTCCAAAACTCATTTTTGGTAGATATTTTGGATAATAAAACCAACGTTCATCGCAGTTTTGTATCGTTGGCTAAATGAAAGCGAAATGACTTATTACCGTAAACATGCTGCATTATGACTATCAGAGTGAAATATGTTAGGGAGGATTCCTGCTGATATTTCCGAATTTAACACACATCAATCCATCCGAGGCAGTTTACTGACCACTGTTTCCAAATATTTACGGAATCTTTTTTACCAAATTCCGAAGATAATTTGATTAAAACATAATGTGATAGTGAATGATGGGATCATCCGTGGCTGAGGGCTACAGAGAATATTCATACAAATTACATACAAATAAAAATTTAATGACTAATTCTTTCCAGTATCAGTACCGTTACTAATTCTACAATTGCATCAGAAACGCTATCTTCATATCAGCGTCATCAGGTAAACCGGCGCAGCGATAGTATTGCAGTTAAAATGAACAACTGATGTTAAATAAATGAGTTATGAGATAGATACATTATCATGAAAGCCATCTTTTGCACGACGATGAGGGTTTGAAGCATCCGATTAAAGCATATCATGAAAGCACATGATATGTTTACTATTTTTTCCAAAATAGTTTGTTAAAAAGATACAAATTGGAAATTTTATCACTTGCGTCACTAAAGACAATTCAGATTCCTTAACAACTAATCAATAAAAGCAATAAATTGGTGGAAACTGAAAAAAATGTGTTGAAAAGTAAGGTTTATACTAACTTCTGGAGTGATCGTTTATCTTTTATTTAAAAATACTATAATTTTATAGTACATTGAAAATTAATTATACCCTAATTTATTAGGAACTAACTGTTACCCGCAAATTTGTCAAAAAATATTTGTTAAAGATTGTTTCCTAACTATTTACTTAGTTTCCTTATATTTACCAAATAAAAGTTCTAAACTTAACTGTTCAATATGAACAAATTTTAATGAAAGAAAACCGAATGACGTTAAACATTGATTCTTAGTTATTACTTCAAGGGCTATCTAGAAAACAGTGTAAGGAACAATTATTCTCAACGGTAGAAAAATAAAAGATACAGAAGCAAACAAAAAAGTATGATCCCATTGCTAGAAAACAGTTTTTTATGTCGCGCATTGAGACACAACCGTCCGCAGTAGCCCACTCGAGCCTGAGCCACGCGACAGCGGCGGGCGAGCAGGCAGGTAGGCACTCAGGCAGACAGACGGGGCAGGCAGGCAGGCAGAAAGGCAGGCATGTAGGCAGGCGGGCGGACCGCCGACCGGACGGACGGACGGACCGACCGAACGACCGACAGACCGACAGAGAAACAGACAGACAGACAGAAAAAAAATTATAAAATGTTTTTTTTGTTATAAGTACCATATTATATACTTTCATATGCATTTAGTAAAATCAGTTATTTTGACATTACAAACAGACACATCAATTTAATTTATTTGTATAGGATAGTAACAATTATTATTGCAGAAATACTACTCAGCGTTTCTTGTGTAATAATTTGACGTTTATCTGTCAGTCTGCCTATGTAAAAAAATCGCGAAACAATGTATTTCTTTACTGGTTATTTCTCATTCCTCACTGCCTATTTCGTCAAAAAGTAGGTACATATTTTACAAATAATATACATATTGCACATAGTGTAAATCTCTCTTACGAATTGGTGCTACATTTTCAAAATGTTTATATGTACCAATAAGTTAGGTAAATCAAATCATTACATTGTGATCGTAGGTAGAAGATTTACACCGTCCTCGAGGTTATTAGATTCGTACCAGCATCGGACCCAACCCGGATACTAGCGGGTTTCTGTCGGTTAGGCTACCGCCGAGCAGCATCCCAACACGCGCCCCATTCACTAAACTCCAAAACGCATGTACCTAGTTGTCAAAGGGTTGTGTCATTCACAATTCCATCGCGCCAACCACCGGCACGTGTCTCATGTTACATAACGTTTAATTCGTTTTAAAATGGCGTCTGGTTAGTCTGGTACGATAACGAGATGGGGAGTAGAGTTCGTTCAAGATTTAGGATATTCATAAATTATTAAGAAGATACGATATGAAGTTAAATCAAATAATAACATACTCTGTGTCTGTGTGAGTAAGTAAAGTGCTATCAGAATTAATTCATCCACAAAAAATTACATTATCATAATAATTGCGGAAGTATTTAAAATTTAAAAGTTGAATAAGTATGTTATTGTAACATTTAAAACAGAAAAAATATCAGACCAAATAAAAAATTAAAGGTTGACTGTTCTTTATTACATTATTTATAACCAGCTGTCCCCCGCGACTTCGTCTACGCATTATAAGCCCACGCGACAGGCAGCCTTTGTGATATTAAGTCGGGGGAGGGGGAAACGGTGGGAGGCGCGTATAATTAATTATTTATTAGTGTCCTTATTGATCTATATTGACTGTTATCCCTATTTGAATCGGATTTTGTTCACAATTTCATGGGTTTTATTTTTTCGCCGAATTCTTTTTCTAAAATAAAAGTCCCCTAAGTTACTTCTAATATCAGCCATCTGCCAGTGGAAGTCCCGTCAAAATCAGTCCATGCGATTCGAAGACTAGCCGGAACAAACAGACAGACAGACAGACAGACAGACAAGTATCGTATATACTTTCACATGCATTTAGTAAAAGGTGTTATTTTGACACAAACAGACATTTCAATTTTATTTATTTGTATCGATGTTTATTTACCAAAATAGAAGTTATAAACTTAACTACTTAAAACGAACAAATTTTAATGAAAGAAAACCAAACGACGTTAAACATTGATTCCTAATTAGTACTTAAAGGTCTCACTGTAAGAAAATAGTGAAAATTTAATGAAACAGTTTCAATTAAAGACAACGGAACGTACAAAAATAAAGATACCTAAGCCAACAAAAAAGTATGATTTCTGCTACAAAATTTTTAAGAAGCAAACATACATACAGACAGACGGACGGAAGGATGGTAGGACGGAAGGACGGAAGGACGGACGGACGGACGGACGGACATACAGCATAAAACTTAAACATTGTCTTTTGTTCTAAGTACCGTATAGACAGACAGATAGACAGATAGACAGACAGACAGACAGACAGACAGACAGAAAAACTTAAAAATTGTTTTTTTTAAATACCGTAAATACTATCATATGCACTAGTAAAAACGGTTACTTTGACATTATAAGCATACACTTCAATTTTATTTATATTTATTGATGTATTGATGATTTATATCGTTCCAACGCAAGTTGGACGACGTGGATTTCAGCTGTACGATCTGCACTAAAATTTTAAAAAATCCGAAAAATCGCTTCACTAATTTTGCACTATAATTAAAAAGTATCTAACAATAATAATAAATCTTTAATCTAAATTCTTAAGCAAAACGAAGCCGAATCACTTGCTTGCCAAATGCATGTATATAGTTCATAGGCGATGGAACATGTGGCCACTCTTACCATGGCAACCACATAATTTTGTGCATTGTATATTACCAATCTATTATCGCATCACTTCCATTTAAACTGTGGTCCCTCACCGATATAGTCGGGCAAAACGGAGCGAAATAATTTTACATTTGCGGTTATAGGCAGGCATATTATCTACCTATTATTATTATTATTATTAATTATGCTCGCTTCTAATTCTTATTTAAAAGTTTTATTGCAAATAATAATTTCATATGTTACATTATTTATGCATTGGCTTGAAAAATAGCCATTATAAATTGTGAAAATAAGGGCTAATCGCCGCTTAACTGGCTTCATCCCACGACACGCCACAATTATTATTAGTGATAGCCAACTATTTTATAATGTGTTTGCCCTCTTAAACAATATGTTAAGATGATAGGGGGGACCCGGCTAATATAAATTAGCAGGCAACCAGTGAAATAATTTATACTTGGAAAGCTATGTCACGCTGGCTATCACTTTAATCGTATCCATTACTTGAGTCCAGTATATAAACGTATCACCTCGACTAAATGTATGCAAATATGTTATGTGTTTCCCAAAAAATAGATGTCGCAAGGGAATTTTTTTTTCAGAATATTTTTGTTTTTATTTAAAAAATATATATGTTACCTGATATTATAGGGTATGTTATCTGATGGAATCCTCGGGTACGCCACTGTACGGTGGTATGGCGCAAACCAAAATGAATAAATAAAGAAATCAATAAATAGTTATTTTATTAAATAGGGTTTGCCTTACTGTTAAAAACAGAAACATAGTACCTAGGTAGATATTTGAATTTTAAAAACCAGGCGTATAAGTATACCGATTTGTGTTACAAAGGTATATTTCTAATTTTTATACTTTCAACGCTACCTACTCTAAGCGAAAGGACCACGATTAGCATATTCTTATATTTACTCTGACCCGCTGCTAGTGAAAAAGAAATATTTTACCTCAAAAGAATTCGACCGCATTGTTAGGCCACGTAAAATAAATTGATGTAAAGGAAGACAAGATTGATTCTTGTGTCGCCCCTTGGGGTCGAATACTTTTCCCTTTCTGCGCTCATTGATGCTTATTCGTTTTACATAGCGTTTCAATAACCGATTTGGCTAACTGATTTCTTGTTTTTTATGTATTCGTTTTTTATTCGGTGGAGATGATGCCGCTTTCTCACGTTGCTCATATAGACATTGATTTGCATGGGAAGCTACTGAATTAATGTGAAATGTAATTTATATGTAGGTAGTTTTAGACCTATATCCACACATTTGATAGATAGGTCTGATTTTTTAAACATAAACATAATAAAATAAAATTAGCTAATGAATATTAAAAATTAGCTAATGAATATTAAATATATTACAAAATATTGAACATTTTAGGATTGAGACAGAAGAAAATAATAAATTTTCAAACTGGAGACCTTCAGCAGCCTGGCAATGGTCTATTCGATCAACGAAGACTCTATGGGAGTTTTGAGTGTCATTCTTATATTTTTTGAATCCTCATTCGATCTTCCAACTCTTTTAACGACTGTTGTTTGGTCTTATAGTCAACAGATTTTGAATACCCCAAATACAAGAGTGTCGAACTTAAATATGGCAATCGCGGTGACCATTCAATATCATATGTCGTCTACGACCTATCCAGTTTTGCGGAAATATTTCATTTATATATCGACGCACGTCAACTCCATAATGAGGGGGAGCTCCATCTATAAATTGTTTCTAAGAAATAATGGTCTGATGTTTGTGTACTCTGATTAATGAAAAAATAAAATCGGTTGCAAATGTCTGGCATGCGAACAATTAGTACCTATGTTGCCTTGTCTCTCTGAAATTCTTGAAAAAGTTATGTTTCTCACCAAATTTGACTTCCTTAATGTAATGGTATATTATCGGCTTGTCAAACCTGTTTTCGAAAATTTTATTGGATAAATATGGCTTTAGCTCATACGATTGATGACTTATTAAGGGACAAAAGAGAAATATGATTGTGAATTATTTCGAAACCCTTGCTCAAAATTCAAATACTATGGTTTTGATGTTGACGGTGCCGCTATTATAAAATCTTAGTTAACAAACATGCAAGAGCTAATACAATAAACAATCAAACCCCTGAACTAGTTAATATTAAGCGGATGTCCCTCAAGGGTCAGTTATTGGCCCATAATAATTGTTAAATCTACTCATATATATGACGCAGCCTTTAAATCATTAAATTCCCAAATAATGCCAACTAATCTCATATGCCGACTAGTCTCAAATATATTGTAATTTTCCAACTAAGAATATCAAAGACGCACAGGAAAAATCAATAGTGACTTAAATCTACTATTTACTAAGCGCCAAAAGAACAACTTAACAATGAAGTTAGATTCAAATGTCATGTAGATAGCCTTTTTAAAAAATGGCATTGTTCTATGAAAGTATTATATTCTGATAGATTTATTCAGAATGGTATAATAATGGTAAGCTTTCGTATTGTCCATATTTCATTATTGTGATTTTATTTGTAGACCGTTTCTTGGATTAACCTAATAACCTCTTAACTATTTACTACTATTTTTCTTATTTTCATAATTATTATTATTATTTATATTATTGTTTTCTGTATTATTCCAAATTATACACCCATATCACACATACCATATTCCATGTGTATTGTGATAATATATTCAATAAATAATTTGTCTCAAAAACAGATAGATAACATAGTGCTACTCAGTAGCTGATTAGGGACGACTACAACAGTTTTAAATTCTCTAATCTTAAATATCGTCAGTTGTGGCTTAGCGTCAGCTGCATGGAATGGTCGAAATTTAAACATTTGTTTCCTCGTCTTAATTTGGAAACGTGCCGTGTTTGATGTTATCATATAAAGCTCGGTGCCGTGCCAAGTGCTAAAACTTTTTAATTAAAATATTTCTGCTGTTAAAACGTGCAACTACGCCACAACTAAATCCCGCGAATTTGTAGGCAAAAAATAGTTTTACCAATGCCATATATCAAGAAGATTATTAACGGTGATTGCTCTTGAATCTTTATGAATGCTCTCAAGTCCAGTGGTGTGTTGAGCATTTGGCAGGATTCAGATTCCTAGATATTTATACGTCATGCGTGCAGGCTTCCGTAGATCAGAATCTCCTCTGATCGTAACTAAATTGAAATATTTAACGATGTACATTTTACTAAAAACCAGTAAACGACAGATTTAAATTTATTTCGACAGGTGTCAAGTATAGGTAAACTATCAACAATGCCCTTTCCTTATCTATATCTGAAGAAATAAAATTTAAAACATTCTAATCTAGAATGTTAAGATGACTCAAGTTTCATAGATAACCGGGGACGTTCCATAGACGTATCCATAGACGCAGGCAAAAAAATATTCAATTTAATTATAATCATTGATACTATTGATACCATTGATACTATTGATACTATTGATAACACTCATCGATAGATAAATTTTTTGATGCATTAATGATCCCCAAAATTCCTCAAGACAAAATTTTGACAAACAGCAAGAATAACCATCGTTTCATATCTATGCTGAAGAGTAAATTAAGTCCGAAAACTTAAAAGTACGTCAAGCGAAGGAAGATGCGGACTGCTTAATTGTTACAACGGTGATTGAAGAGGCGTCAAAACATACATCAGGAGTAATAATTGTTGGCGAGGAGGTATTATATGGGTTCTTTTGATAGTTCTGTGTAAGGCCTTTAATATTTAATTTTTGTAGGCCCGGAAGAGCGAAAGTGTCGCCACGGTTTTTTTCACTTGGAAGTCTAGAGGAAAAAGTAATTGCGACACAGTATCTGCTTTGTTTGGAAAAGATAAAAGAAGATTTAAAGCTAAAGATTGGGGCTGGAAAAGAACACAGGTAGGCTTATCTCCAGTCATTACTTAAATGCCCCCAGCTCCACCACAGCTTGTAAAGCTCATATCATGCAAATGCAAGAAAGGTTGCCAGCAGCATGCGGCTGCCGGAAAAGTAGGCTGCGATGTTCGGTGATGTGCCTTCATGCAACAACAACACCTATGAAAACGCTCAAGACGAAGACATCTGAGACCTGATGGAGAATGATCAAGATGACCCTGATGAAATAAATTTAGAATTATTAGGTGAAGACTTAGGGGAAAAGACTCACTGGAGTAATCTGACGATGACCCAGGAGAAAGATCAGGCCGAGGAAACATCGATAATATAATGGATAGGTGAGTTGATTTTTTTCCATTATCCTCCCTTTTCCTATCTATTCCTCTCAGTCGATTTACCTATCTCCTTACCTGTCTTAGACGTAAAAATGTTTTGAAAGTAATTAGTGTTCAACACGTAGTCCAAGGCTGACTTTATTATCGTTTCAAAAGAAAAAAAACAGGTAGAGTGGATATTTATTATCGTGACGTTTTCCCTCGTATTTAAGAACTGATAAAAGTGATTCTAGCTCAGAAACATTGAGGAGCCTGGTCCTTCAACAGATGTAAAACGATACCGGAGGAATTAACTTAATAGTGAAAAATTAGGTTACGTGAAATACTTGAAATAAGCTTAGACGTAAAAATGTGTTGAAAATAATAAGCGTTCAACACGTAGTCCAAGGCTGACTTTATTATCTCTTTAAAAGAAAAAAGAATAGGTAGAGTGGATATTTTTTTTCGTGACGTTTTTCCTCGTGTTTAAGAACTGATAAAAGTAATTCTAGCTCAGAAACTGAGGCCTTTGATGAACCTGGTCCTTCAACAGCTGTAAAACGACACCAACAAGGAATTAACTTTATACTGAAGAATTAGGTTACGTGAAATACTTAAAATAAACCTTGTAATTCGAAATATTTTCTTCATTTCCTTCCCGGGTTTCAAGCGGTTTCTTTAAACTTTACCTTTACTTTACCTTAAAATTTTTGTAAATAGTTAAGCGTTTTAAGCTTTTTCTGGCTTCCTCTAATCAATTTATAGTGGTCATAAGTTGTTTTTTTAAATTTACAAGAATAAAATACTTGTGAAAATATTCATTTTGGCGCCATTTTTTTGGAAAATTGCGGCAGACATTGCATGTCCGCAATGCAATGCCCGGCAGAAAATTTTGGTGGGAAATGAAAAATTCGAAATCAGCGACCCAAAAAACATAAGGTAGGCTTTTAAAACTGAATCCTCCATTTTTTCAGGTAATATTCTCCATTTCCTGGATTATGAAGGCTGTTCTAGAGAACGTAAGGGGAAGATAAGAAGAGATTGATTAAAAAGATACATATAGACAACGAATAAATCGATACGGGACAAAATGGTTAAAGGGTTATTAATATGGATTAAATAAGTTAGAATAAAGGACAGTGCATTGCACTTTAACCTATTAGCCCATTGCACATACATCACATTGGATATCTCGAAGCAAATTTGAACCCATTAAGAACCTAATGAGTTCAGATTTCTTAAAATAAAAAAATTACACTTAAAACAGTACTGATGAAAAATATTATAGGGGCTGGTTTTTATACCCGTTCGCAACAATATCTCAGAGATAAAACTGTAACGAACTGTCATTTTATTAGTGTAAATTGTACGCCAAGTTTAATTCTTCTAAATCCTTACATTCTTCTAAATCCTTCCAAATAAATAAAAACAATTATTTGCCCCAACTCTAGAAGATTGTAATTTGGAAGGGAAGGGATTTTGCGAAAAAATATATGATATCCCTTAATTTTTGATAAAATTTGGTTAAAATCTTTTGCATCCATTTAGAAACACTCTATATATCGTCGGTATGATCTTGGTGATAATAAAAAATAGTAGGAACTTTAATTCCTGCTAATGATAATGAGTATTTGATAACATTATAACAAAATTAGGTGTTAATAAATTAATATATTGATAAGGAGATTGGGGATGGATAAAATAATACATGACCCTATTGAGACGACTCTGAACTAGCAGTTTATCTTGAACAAAACGTCACCTTGAATATGAGGGTTGGAATCTACCTGTTGTTACCCCTGACCACCCCCGTATTAGCAAAATTCACGAGATATCGGGCCTCTTGCCACCGGTAGGGACCCTCGCATTTTTACCTTTTGTACCAGCGTTATAGTGTTTACTGAAGTCATTATTCGCCAGAACCACCGGTCTATTGTTATCTCCTAACGAACCATATGCATCTATAATTCAGCCGAAGTAAATGTAAAATACGGAGCAGAGTGCTTTTTGTTTTAGATAAGAATCTGTAGAAAATACGCAGCGTCTTTCGTCTACCCATAGCTTCTTTGTAGGTACCTACCTATGTGATAAGTGAAAGGAATTTTTGATTTTGAAGGAAGCTTATTCAAATTCACTATATCTAATAATTTACTAATACTGAAATGCGGTTTTCGCCAGTCTTCTTCTAATTTTGATGTATTTTTCTTACTATCCATTATCTTTTGCTCACTTCCAGTTTAACGTGAAATCATTCTCAGGGATAGAGCAACTTTTAATTTCTCATGTAACACCCTCTATATTTTTTACAGTTTAGTCCAGTGTTCCCCTTCCGAAAATTCTTAATTTGTCTTGGAAATTATAGTTATCGTTTTATAGGCTTTTACGGTGATTCGAAAACGAAGTTTTATCGAAATCATACGAAAAAATATTGATTCGCGAAGTAGAAAACATGACCTGTACACGTCAGATTAGTTTATTAACACTTAGGAAGTTTCTATTTTCATAAAATGACGGTAATTTCAGCATTTGTATAAGTAAAATAGCAGTTGTATATATAAAATATCGAAGTTGTTTCCCTTAGAGCATATACTTAAATTTATTGTACAATAAGCGGCATTATTTAAAACCCACTAGAAATAGTTTAATTATTATAATGTTTACTAGCGATCTCACATCATAATTTATTATGAGTCTTATATATACCGACAACGTCTTTTAACAGCCAAATACGGCATTTGTTTAAAAAAATCACTAAGTGTAATGTTTTACATTCGGTTGATGTACCTATTATTTTAAACAAAATTTAATCTGAAATTAAAGCGACTCATTTAATTTCCATTGTACTAGATGAAAAAACCGATGTGACTAATTGCTAATAATTAACTGTCTTCTATCTGTAACCGTAATACGCTACGTCAAAAAGGAACAATATTTATTTGCACTACACTTAGGTTTCTAAGAATTGCCCTATTTGATATGTCACTACACACCACTGATTAAGTTAGAGCACCATCTATTGAGAAAAAATTTAATTGTGCCAACGTAGAATAAGTTAGTTATAAGTTCACAGCAATACAGCGGCATTTTACAAGAAAAAGGTACCTTGTCATCCCTCTTCATGGCGCTACAACACTTTTTCCTTAATTTCGTATCTCTCGACACGGGAAAGTTATAGGACTAATTATACTTCTGTTTTTACATTTAGGGACAATAAGTACAATATTTATACCAGCTAGCTTTTTTATCCATACCGACAAAAATGAAACCTTGTCGCAAGAGAGTCGACCAACAATATGGGCCTTCAGCTTGCGTTTGCAATGTTCCCATTGAGAACGGTGAAACGCCATAATATTAAAATATTATGCAACTTTGAGGCGTCATAACTTTTTTATTTATTGTAGGTATTTATAGATATTTAAAAAAAAAGACTTATATTCGATATTTTTTTGGAGTATTACTGACATTAATTTTAAAAAAGGAAACTTTCTAATTTTTATTAGCATGTTACTTGAATTGCTAATATTGAAATCTGAAAATCGATATAACAATGTAACATAATAGTCCAGTCACTATGTATTTAAAATACACCATCCTATACCATAGACCTCCTGCAAAAGGTCTGCCTGGAAAAACTTCGGAAATGTGTACCTTTGAGTGGAGCACAAACTACCTCAGGGTTCAAAGGGGAAATTGCACTAACGTGGAAACGTAGCTTCAACCGTCGATCTGGCAACCAAAAGTTGTTAGTAATAAAAGTAGCTTTTCTACCGAAACCGTCGCGAAAGCATATATCTAGGATTTATAGTTTTTGAATGGCAGGCCCGAGAGGCGCTTTTTCGTTCAAGGTTAAGCGGACCCAGTTTTGGCGACACAGTTTTGGCTGCGTTAGAACATTCCCAGCGTCTTAGGTTGGATTGCGATTATTTAAAATAGTTCCTGAGTAATTGAGCGTCCTAACTGTGTTTTGTTCGAAGCCCTATCGTCAAAATTAATGAAATTATGACGACCGCAATATCTCATATACTGAAAAATTGTACTCAAATTTACTCCTTTGCCGCATGTGATATAACTTCTGTCCATAGCATAATATTTGAAGTTCCTTTCGTGGTTCGATAAATCACTTTTAGGGAGCGCCAAAAGTCAACTCGGCTCCCAATCAAAGAGCATTAAGGGAAAAAATTTGATTCCACATTTGTTAGATATAACTTCTAAAAACTGCTTTTATTTCTTATGTGATATCACCGGGGGGGATTTGTTCTTGTCCCTTTTTAAGTGAACTAAACATAATCCCTGATAAAATGCGACTTTATTTGATGCAAATGACAAGTTGCTTTTATTGTCTCCGTCGGCTGTAAAAAATTATAGTTTTTAGAGAGGGATGAAATTATCCTTCCACACCTGAACGAATCCATGTAGAGTTTTACGACGGAACAACAAGCGTGCTCTCATGCCAGACATAGTCCTGTTTAATATGGGAATTGGTCACTGTTTTATGGCCACGTTTTCAAAACATACTTGTTTAAATTACAATGGGCATTATTAAATAACTGTGTATTGTACAGACGCCATTATAAAAATATTATTTTCTCTTTTGTATTAGTATCGTTAAAAGTGCCTCCTTTTGCTTTCCTCTTATCTTGTCCCTAAGTGTTCGTTGAAATTTATAATTTAAATTTTAATTATTAGCAAAAAATCGCTGGTAGTCTTCCTGGTTAGTTTTAAACATTATTACAGGCCGATACGGAAATGCCCTTTGACCCACGCAACCGGAATGCCTATGACTTTACAACTATAGTATTTTACTTGAACTTTGTTTTGGACACATGGCAGCCCGAGTAAAAACGTATCGAAACGCTTAATTTGCAAACAAAAACTGTTAAATAATTTTAATATATGAAGACTCCGGGATGATTCTTTGATTTATCATTTTTTATCATCAGAATATGCGTATCATCATACCTGCCGAAAGGCATACTGGATACGGGACAGATTTGCAGACGTGACTTTACACGTCTGCAAATCTGTCATTATCTCCCGGTCTATTATGTTTAATTCGGAATAACACATTCGGGTCCATGGAAGCAAAGGAAGCGTTACTTCCCTTAAAGTACATATACCTAAGTTTCTTGTATATTAAACTGCATTATTTAAAACTCGGTTTTATCACTGGACAAAAACTGGAACTAGTTTATTAATTTTTAAATAGCAATCTCACACCATAATTTATTATGAGCCGTTATATCCCGACAACGTTGACAAGGACGACGTGTCCGAGTAAACGCGACCACGAAGGAACATGTTATAGATATAAATAATATGATACGCAACGATTTTAGTTAAATATACCATGTCAGAATGGAGTGGTTGATAAAAATAGAGACATTAAAAATATTTATTGCTGACATTTTAAAGACCTAGTTTCTTTTAACAGCCAACGTTCATTTTAATAAATTATACAGGGTTTTGTACACAGCTTATTTAAAAGAAATGCATTTTCAAGAAAATGTCTTAATTTCAATAAAATTCCCGTGTATTCGAAAATAAGCGTTATATAAAAAAACGGCTAAATGTGTTGACGAATCTGTTCATAGACTACCCTGATATAAAAAATTTATCTCGATTTTTGTTTTCCTAAAATCTCAGTAAGAATAAAATTTTGATTTTTTGTAGGGGTTTAGTTTACACCTCGTATATTCGTATATATTTTTTTTAGGGTACAATAGAAACATAATATTGAGGCAATTTATTACCAATGAAATTTCCAGAAACGTTCCAAAAACCATAATATGATATTCCATATTATTCAGAAGATATATGCATCCAAATTTACATTAAAATTTTGAATTATTCCAACCTATTGGCCAGCAGTGTATAAAGCAGGTAAGTATATTATGTAAGATTTACTTTTGAATTATATTTATATATTTTTTCCAAATATATTAACATTCGAATGTAGCGTCGAGGGCAATGGTTACTTCTGTTTTAACTGCAGATTGGAAATTGATATCCGTTTTCTTTATTGAAAGCGATTGTGCAAGATTTCGTCGACAGTTCTACTATTTTCTATATAATACTCGTATATGCAAAAATATACAAGCTCATGAATATAAAGCATTTAAATGCCATATATAGGAATTGTGTAATAGCGACTACCAAGGTTAATTAACTAGTGCACTTTATGGTTTTATTGTTGCGGGAATATTACGCCGGCTTTTCCAATTTAGATTTATACAACGATACTGCAATTAACGGGTGAAATATTATGGATCAGATTATTGTCAAGCCTATATGCTCTTTACCGTCAACTTTGTTTTGTTTTCTTGTTTATGTATACTTGCATATTCTTATGGTGCATTATCGCATATTATTATATTAAAGTGGACGCTCAGGCCATATTATGGAGTCTCTATTAGGTCGGCTATGCAGCGCATATTATAATATTCCTTATTATCTTAAAAGTAACAGCACTATCTAGCCCAGTCACATAAAGATTCATCTACTTAAAAAATCCCAGTGAACGGAAATTTTGCATACACCTTTTAGATTTATTTTACTAACAATCTAAGTCGAAACAACAGAAGAAAATAGATAATTTAATAATGTCAAACAAAAAATTAAAAATACATTGTGGTAGGAACGTGTAACGTGTGGTAGTAACTGATTGAAAATTCAAGTAATAATGACAGTTTTCTTGCTTTTTTCTGCATTTCTGACAGAACGTCCTCCGGTATTATTGGGGTAGTGGAATATATGTATAAAAGAGCAAACCATTAAGTCGGTTCTCATCTATTGTATTAGGTAAGTAAGATTTTAATAATTCAAAGTTGAAAATCGGTCTCTGGCGTTGTCATATTTACAGGTATTGTGCAAGATATCCGTAGTAAAATATTAATATGTGGATAAACGATCTCGTTAAGTGGCTCGAGACACTTAACGCTGATTTAGGAATGTCCTTTGGAGCAAATTTTTTAAACTGCGGGTACCAAAGTTTAAACTCCGCAGATGTTATTGGTTAACTAGCATATCAACATATATCAACTTTGTAAAAGTCCACTTAACGATATCGCTGTAGTTAATTATTAGAATTTTTATTTGAATATTTATTTTTGTTTGGTGTTTATATTATTTCTGTTATTATTGTTTTGTTTTTAGAATTTTCGGCCTCTACTACAAAGGTCATTAGCCCTACGGAGTTTGGTATCTTTCAGAAATGTAATTAGTTTTTAACATTTTCATTACTAAGGCATTATTTAAATTATTATTATTTTCTCCGTCTTTAGTTTTCCAGTCAGGCCTCCTCCGACTTCATTTAGGAGACGCGCCAATAGTATTAACCAGTCACCACTCTTCACGGCCGTGAAGTTAACTGTCACTGGGTCCTGTTTTCATGTGCCCTGAGCAGACGGAGTTATCCAAGGATGATGGCCTTCTGCAGACTGCCCGCTAAGTGTTCTGCCGCTTGACGGTAAGTCGGAATGATATTGAGATCAGAGAGCAGTGTGTCTTTCGCACTCCCGAGAACACCTAACACCAAAACCACAGGCCTAACAGAATGACCTGGATGAAGCCTGCGGAGTTCTCGATATTTCGAGTTCTCGTAGATCTCTTTATTTAGCCTGTTTTTCCTCCTCTTTTAAGACGATGTTTGGCTCGGCATCGGCAGGAGCCGAAAACTCTATAACGAACATCGTCTTAGTTTGATGATGGAGGAGTACCTACTATGGCAAGCTTATTTGCGCGTATTAGCCTGATAGTGGGGAATGAGTAGTTCCAATAGATTTGGAACCGCTCCTTTTCTACAACGGACTCAATATCCCCGTAGCATAAGGTAGCACCGGTGTCTTTTCGATACCGTATAAGTGCTGAATATGATAGTACAGTGTAAAACCGCATTATGCCAATGGATATACGCCGAGACCGCATAAGCGTGTGTTCTGCAACTTTAATGTTGGCATTAAGGCTAGCGGGTTCCAGCTCAGTGATCGAGTGCTGCTCTTTGAGTCTAAGTTCGTCGGGTGCTCTTTTTGCTTCCCTGTATAGAAATGCTCGAATCCCCGCATTTTCGTGGCTACGAACCATGCAGAGGAGGGGATCTGAACTACTAACGATGTTACAGGCTCCAGTCAACACCATTCTGTCATGGAGACACTCCAAACTCGAGAGTCCACGGCCCGTTTGTAACCGTGGAACGGACGAATTAGGAAGCAAGCTCTGACAGAGGTGCATCCTTTTGAGTGTACCTATGTCAAGCTTACGCTAAGAAGTAGAAGAGGATCAGAACAGCAAGCATATTTGTCGCAAGCACCTTATTCTTCCCCCACAGTTCTGAAGACCAGATCTGTTGAAGCCGGTACTTGTATTTGTCGCGGAGAGCGTTCTTAACGACTGCCACCTCCTAGGTGTGGCAGGTAGGTATACGTCTCTCCGGCATCCAGGATGCTTACTTCCACGAGCTGCACGTCCTCTCTAAAGTCCACGCTTCGTCCTCTCCTGAGAATACCAGTGCACATTTGTCCATCCTGGAGTCCAATCTAATAGTATGGGTATACTGCTGCACAACCTTAACGGACCGTTGAAGGTCGTTCGCTGAACGTTACCGGCTCTGTTCGCACTCTAGTATTACCGGATGTTGTGATAAACCGAGTCCTCCAGAGCGGCATCGGTTGTTCAATGTATCTCACTATTTGATCTGGTACCGCATGACATCTGAGCATACCATCAGCTCATGTGATGTTGTATCGAATGCCTTGCGGTAGTATTATTATTTTGATTATTATTATTATTGATATAATAATAATAAATACATTTATTTCATCACAGTATATAAAAACTTTTACAAACATATTTAAAAAAATAATAATATGCAACAGGGATGGAAAAATGCTCCTCAGTTGATTAGAACAACCATCAGATGGTCTATCGGATTACCCAAAAAATGTTTTAAACCAAAAAGTTTTCATAATATTATAGGAACAAACAAAATTTAATTAAAAAACAATTAAAAAATTAAAAACAAAACTACAAATTATAAATTTTTAGAATGAAGAAATAATTTTATTTTTATTTTAAACTAAACTGGGTCCTATTTTTATATTTGGTATCCAACTTATACCTACCTAATACCTTTGATAAAAGCTAATACTTTACTATATTATAAGATTCTATATTATTTACTATATTATTCTCAATCTCTCAAAGACTTCAATTTTGTATATCGTAATTAAAAAAATATGTATATAGTAATAAAACGGTAATAATTGAGGAGTCCATATAGGGTTTCTAATAGAGAAACCCATTTCTAGCAACAATAACAAAAAAAAATCGAATTAGTGTTACATTTAAAAGCCTGGAAACTGGGGACTAAAATAAGTCCAATATATACAATATCTAGCGAGCCATAACTGCAATAATTTAAAGATCTGCGCCATTTTTATTTGCTACATTGCATTAATTTTGTTGACTTATTAAACAGATATGTCGCAATAAATAATATGCCAAATTAACTACTCATTTTGTCATTGTTGCGCGTGGTTAATTTTAATGGGCGACAATTTCGTCGAATGAATATTAATCGGGGCATAATTAAATTCTGGTTTGAATATTAAAGCGCATGCATAAGAGATTCGATGGTCACACAGGTGTTGGAACAGGTGTCGATCAATATTCATAAGCAATTTGTGTTTTCCTTCGCTAAATATTTAACTAGAAGAGATTAATATTAAACGTCCTAATGTGACGTGCCAGACAATCCTTGTAGATCCTGTGATTGCTTCCGGCGGAACATTCAATCGAAATATTCCGTACGTCGAGCGGTGATCGGAGAGAGAATTAATAATTAATTTCATTGTAATTGTGGTTGTAATAACCTAATTACATGGTGCTTTGCATCCGTTGGATTTTCAATCATTATTATTGATTCCAGGCAGATTGTCTTGCCTGTATCGAATAGAATATAGAAGGTTTACTGCGCCTTTCTGAAAGTTACATGAGTCAGAAAACCCATGACCTAAAACACACTCCACAATCACAAATGGCAAAAAGTAGAATTCAGAATTTTCAAATACGATACGTTAAGAATGCTATGTATGCTAGGGAGGACATATTACGCCATTAATTTCTATGATCTATTATATTTAGTTGACATTGAAATAACCATGTCACGTTAAATCTGCAAAATAATTAAAAACGAAGATTTTAGAATGTGGCGACGTTTTATAAATACAGATATTTTGAGGAACATCTTGTTACCCTCTGATTATAATACAACAGCGTTTACATGGGCAACAAAAGTTTGCCTAAGCTAGTTCAGCTTAATAGAAAAAGAAATAAATTAGTAGGTTCGTACGGTGGGTACCGAAGCTACTGATTACCCGTAAATGCTACTGACAGTTACGCAACCACGTCAGGTGGTTCCCAACTATACTGTATATCTAAATTATCCTCATAATCCTGCTGTAATTTGGTGAAGAAAAAACGAGAATGATTAAACATGGGACTCACACCGACACAGAAGAAAGAAGGAAGAGAGAGAGCCATTTTGTTTGTCCCTTAATTACGCAACTTTGCCACAATTTAACCAACTTTGTTTCTCTTACCGTTGCCGATGCCACATCGAATATGAAGCACCCTGTATATCGGAAGATAGATAATTTAATTTTGCATTATCTGCTTTAGAAAAATGTCTCATTTGAAATACAAAAAGTTCTATATCTAGTGCATTGTCCTCTTATAGTTGTCTGTTCGGTATAATACATTATGAAAGTAGAACAAAAAATTGTTTCGAATCTTCTTCTTTCCTTTTAACCTCATTTTTATCTTTTCAGACCGACAGTTTGTTTTCTAGTTATCTTCCCATTATTTTCACTTTGTCTTTGACGATATCTGCTCTTTCGTCCTTAATACTGGTTCCTTGGGTTTCTTATTGTATTTTTAACATATTATAGAATAGTTTTTGATTTCCTTTGCTATTCTCTTTTAGCATGTCTAGCACTTTCCTTTCGCCTCTAATATTTGCTCTGCCTCGCATTTTTTTTGTTCCTCATATCTCACATTACTCTTAATACTCCTAATTTTCTGTTCTATTTTGTTTGCTAAAAATTATTTCCTTGCTACTATTTTCCTTTTAACTTTATTAATTTGTACCCTTAGGATCACCAGACCAAAGGCCAGACCAAAAGCCCAAAGATGTTCTAGATTTTCAATATTTCCTTTTCCCATGTTTTGAATATTTACTTCTGCCACCTGTAAACATCTTTCTGATTATCCCCTCTCTTTTAATTTTATGACTTCAAATTTCACTGTTCCTTTTGTGTATTCTTCCTTGTCTTTTCCAAATATCTCTTCCTCATTAATTTTTATACAAGTAGGAAACGGTCACTACCTATATCAGGTCCCCGTTTATCTCTAGTATCCGTTATTTTCATTACTAAATTTAATCAATTTTATATTTTTTCCCTACTTGTTCCTTACTTCTCTTGTTGTATTTGTGATTATCTTTAGGTTGGAACCTAATGTGTTCAATAACTCCAAGCCAATAAATATAATTTAACCATATAAATAATTACACATATTCAATGCTTTGCTTTTATATAATAAAAGTAACCAACATTTACCAATGGATTGCAAAAATTCTGAAAGTTGTTTTGAATTAAAAGTAACTAAAAAAGAACTATTCTTACTGGTCATATAGAGTCCAATTTTTTATTTGCTTTATTTATATTTCTAGAACAACTTATTAATGCAGCCTATTAGTATATTACATTGTAATAAATACTGATGTTGATTAAATAAAAAAAAACAATTACATATATCCCGCAGTGACTATTAATGTGACAACTCACTAATACAGTCAAAATTAAATGCAAGGCAAAAAAACTATTACATATATCCCGCAGTGACTATATTTTATGTGAATTTTTTACTTTCTAGGTAGTCGCTGATAGTGCTTGAGAACTATTTCAATCAAACCCTAAATTTTAATTTTAATCAGTGACTGCGCGACCCTAGTTAATCCGACAGATTTTCCCCTTTTCTACAATTTCGAATGACGGTTTACCCTTAAAATCGTGAGAATCGCAGCAAGGGCTTTTTATGTCATCCTATACGGCGTAAATTGCAGCAGTCAGCACCTACTGAGAAAATTATAGGTGCATTTTCATAGAGTGACTCGAAGGCACAGTGCAAGAAAATACCCACAAGTACAATAAGCTACAACTTTGATTTTATGGTTTGCTCGTTATATAATAAGAATTTAATTAAGTAATATAGAAAGTATTTTGACAAATCGTACTATTATTGTAGTAGTTGGACTTTTACAAATTTTAAAAAGTAGATATTCTAGTAGAGCAGTACACACTTTAATTATATATGAAGGAATGCAATCCAGTACAGCGGATTTTTTTGGCTTTAGTTTAATTATTGATTTCCTAATTAGTGATTTAGTTAATTAGTTATTGAGAATAGAGTGATTAGAGTGATTGGATTAGATTAGAGTTATTGGAGTGTAGTAACGACGGCAATGTAATAATATTCTTATTCCCCTATTATGAAGTGTTTGTAATGCAGCTTTACTACTGTTATTCAAAATATATAGAAAGGAAGAAGAAGTAATCAAAATGAGGCTGCATGATGGTGTTGTAAACATTTTTCCTGGAATATAATTAGTAAGTTTGAAGCGATTCTTAAAAAACGGTTTCTTAGAGACTTTTTTATGAATGTACTCATAATGACACTTTAAATTTAAACATCCATCAATAATGAAAACTAAGTACCTAATGTCATAGATCAATTCAATATTTTCATTTTTAATTCTTATTTGAAATGATTCATAATTAATATTATTTAGTTTGTACTTATAATATATAATTGCTTTAGTTTTATTAACATTTAATTTTAATTTATTTACACCCAATTTCTCAATTTTATTCATTGCTGTGCGTTTTCTCATAACAGTTTCATCTAACTCTTCACCATAACATGCAACGAAAGTATCATCAGCAAATATATTTAAGAAAACATAACCTAAAATACAGTTTATGTCATTTAGATAAATAATAAACAAGATGGGACCAAGTATACTTCTCTGCGGTACCCCTATATTATATTCATTCGATACTTTATTTCCAACCTTAGTTATCTATATCACCCCCTATCCCAGAGTATTTTAATTTATTTAAAAGGATTTATCGGTCTATCGATTAGTAAAGGAATTATTTCAAATGTTCTTTTGAGGTCAAGAAAAATTGCAACAATGTACTTGCCATCATAAAGCAACTGTTTACACTTGGATATTGAACGTTGAAGAGCGGTATCAGATTAGTGATTTTCTCTAAAACTAGGCTGATTTCCTGTAAATAAATTGTTCCTATTAAAATAATCCAGCAGTTGTTCTTTGACAAGGATATTTTCTATATTGGGAAGGGTGTTAATGGGTCGATGATTACATTCTTCAGGGGTATTGGTATTTTGTTGTACTGGAATTATTACTTGTTTTAAGGTTATTAGGAAAATTGCCCATTTGAAGTGATGTATTAATAAAATGGAATTAAAAAATATAAAAATAGTTTTAATATTTTGTACCAATTACAATAAATGAATTAAAGTCAATTATATTATGACTAAAAATGATAATCATCACTCAGGTGATGGAATACTAGGTATATTCCATCACCTGAGTGATGATTATCATTTTTAGTGATAATATAATTGACTTTAATTCATTTATTGTAATTGGTACAAAATATTAAAACTTAAAGAAATAACCCTGTATTTATCAGTATACAGTTTATCATGAGCAACAATAGAATTTGTAATTGAAATAATGCTATTACTAAAAAACGAATTAAATTTATTAGTATCTTCCACTTTGTCTGTTGCTAGAGTCACAACTGTTTACAATGATAAATTCCTACTAGACACTTTTGATTACTTTACTTGGTCTTTTCTCTAATAGCGTTTAAACTAAACTGAGTAATGTAGCGATCGGCTGGCTTTTATATACTATTCTCAGGGTTCGGGGTTCTAGAAACTTCTCGATTATTCCACCCCATTCTAGATTGTTCTCAATTATTCCATCCCATTCTAAATTGTATACAAGGAACTCATGCACATGCAATCTTGCCCTCAAAGGCATCTCAAAGAACTCTTTGAGATGCCTTGTGAGATTACTTTGAGATGAACATGTGAAATACCCCTTGTAGAACTCTACAGAGGGTATTTCACATATTACTATACCGTAACCATTCTAAATGGGATCAGGGGGATATTTCGGTTATTTGGAGTCCTAGAGGGTTGAGACTCCGCCTTTGGGGGGTTGTTTCTGGCACCCTCGGATGCGATGTTGCCACATCGTCGAGTGCGGTGTTGCCAGATTGTGCAGATTTTCCCTCGATTTATGAAATTTCCAGTATATCGTGCACAATCGCTTCTGACGATTCCGTAACACTTCTGTGTCAAAGTTTTGAAATTAATTAGCTAATTTTCATCTTTAATCAATTTGTATAAAATTCTCCACATAGCTTTAGTATAATTTTTATTACCATTAATTTGTTTCTCGCAATATGTAATTTTTATTTTAATCAACTTTGTTACACTACCTACCTATTTCTTTTAATTTTCTAATTATTCCCACACTTTTACCATATTTTTTATATTTTTATCTTGTTCTCTCGCTTCTGATTTAATCTCGTTATCGTACCAAGAAAGACTATTTACTTTACAATTTATATCTACATGCAATCTAGTTCTTTTTTAGGGAGAGCCTTTTTGTATTTTTGGTGAATATTGTTCATTTTTATTTTTTCGATAATCTCCAGTGAATTGTAGAATAATTGTAAAATGAAGAGCCCTGTCTGGGCTTCTTGTTTTTTTTTATCTTAGGCAGCGAGTTTTCGACCAACGCATTGAGAGAACCATAAAAAATATAATATGTATATATCCATCCTTATTACATTTTAGAAAAATAATAGTGGATCAACTGAATTTTAGAGAATTAGCCAACATAATTATCTATTAATCTAGATGCGGACTTCTGTGTGGCCTTGTATAGGACATAGCATCTATAAAGCAGTGATTGATCCGGCCTATTCAAGTAAAACCAAGCAGCGACAAACGAACTCTCATCGTATCCCATCAATTTCATTTCTTATATTAATTGACGGCACAACACAAAAAGGGTTATGTGTTCTAAGTATTAACTAATGTGTGGTGTTGATCCTTCATATTAAATATAAACATTAAGACATCCAGAGGGACATCCATCTTCTGATAAAGCTGGTGACAAGTATAATACGATGAATAACGACTATTAGGCCCTTTTATACCCACGCAAGGCTAATGTAGTTTAATGTACTGCAAAGGTTTCATCGATATTTTTGAAGTTAAAAATTATTATGATTTTGTACCATCTAAAAATTATTCACAATGCTAGAGTTCCTTAACCTACGTAATCTAAATAAATGGCATTGAAGCGAATGCTCTTCAAATTATAAAGGAGCAATGCTAATGATCTGGAATATTCCGAATTCTCCGCCATCATTAGGGCAATAATTGCAATTGGCGTTAAATTTGCCTATTAATTTAAATGGATTCGGGTGAATCATTAGAAATCATCTCTTGTATTTATGCCGAAAGTAATTAATATTATTTACATAAAGTGGTTTAATTTGCAATTATGGCTGGTAAGTGCGTAGTTGCATCGCTCCACAGCTGTCACTTAAAACACAGTTCTTAATTAAGTCCATCTTAACCCGCTCTAATTTAAAACAATCTCATAAACAGATGAATAATTTACATTAATGTAAGGCATTTTAGTGTGAAACCGACTCCGGGCGGCATATCAAACACTTAGGATGTGATACTTGGGGTTAATATGACATGCTAATTTTAAATACGCCTAATTTACATCATTTAAAGTATCATTTTGCTCTTTTATGTTCCCGATCCTGAATCATCTAACTCGATATGTGACACGCATACGCTACAAATTCTTGATGTTTAATATTCTTCCTTGACTTTTGATCATGCCAAAAACACAGTTCATGTTCTCACACTAAAGTTCTGCGAGATCTATTAAAATTGTATCTGGAAAAATGATAGGCATTATTAGCCATCTGTAAATTAAGACATTACCTATCAAATTACTGTACAAGTTTATTAATTTGATAACACTAACTTAATTAATTAATCTTTTAATTATATTTTATTATATAAAATATAATGAATACTGTCATTATATATGAATCATACCCTAACTCAGTGGCGGCTTGTGGTTCTATAGCATGGGAGGGCTGGGAGACAAATCAGTGTGTATACACGAGGTTCGAGATGCGGAGGGTACTGCGGCATACGCAGATTCTCCAATTTCTCCAAGAGGTTCACGGCAAACCCCAATTATTCATTTCAAAATTTGGTTCTAAATAGATTTTTGTACACTGTCGCTTCTTGAAGATGGCTATTGCAGCCAGCACTATCCGCGTTTGATAAAAAATCAACCAACTATAAAAATACCCCTCTATTTGAAGAGCCTTTTTTTCTCGCCTGGCCGTGAAGGGCAAGGTTGCATGTGCCTCACAGTTTCAATATGTTTATTATTTTTGAGAGTACCTGTCGGTTTTTCTCACAGTCTCATTCTCATTATGCTTACGAATTTTATGGGATATATAGCAATCTAATATTGCTTGTAGAAAGCCTACAACTAAAGACTACTAAAACTAAAGTTGAACTACTAAAGTTACAAGATTATTTCGATGTTTGACACCAGTGGCGTATTACCGTATATACTAAGGTAACAGGGCCGTCATACTGATGTATTTTGTGAAAACTTCTTTAGGCGCGCTCAGCACTTTTATTTTTGTGGGTGTTGAATGAGGCTGGACCGTCACGCGTCAGGCTCGGCTAGATAACACTCCTTCGGGTAAAGTCGGCTCGAGTTGACTAAGTGAGAGGATCAGTTGTCAGAGCGACAGTAGAGAGAGTTTGTGGGTATTGAATGAGACTGAGCTGTCACGTTCGTCTATATAACCCTCAGACCACTCGTTGACTAAGCGAGAAAGATAAACTTGAATCTAAAGTATTTACAGCATATTTTAGCTGTAACAATATATCAAGAGATTCCGTCTGGTCGGGTTACCGTCCAATTGTTTTCCGCTCTGTATCGAATTGAATTGAATTGGATTGAATCGAATCGAATGCCGTCGCAGTACTTGCTAAATATGAGTAGGTATTTTGGAGCGACATATCCAGTATATGTGGGCGGCATCTAGCCTTCGATTGCCTGAAGCATATGTGTCACGGGCGTACGGTCAACGTGTATTAACCGGTTCGGTCTATGGGCGGACGGTTACAGTATATATTTTAAAATTCTACTTTGTTTTAAAACGCTGAGAATAAATCATTATTTTTAATTGGACGTAATTTAATATCATACATGTGTGTACAATCTAAATGTGACAGAATTTGCTGTGTATGTATAAGACGTTATTCATCAACATACGAAATAGTGTGTGTTTAGGGTCACAAGATTGAAGCTTGCTGTGTCTTACCAATAGCGATAATATTTCGTACTCAGATATGCTCTAGAATGTTTCTAGAACGTATTAACGGGTGCGGGTAAGCTGGAAGATATACCTAAAATAAAATTATTCTGTCTAAAATTCCGCGTTGTAAGTCGGAATTTTTTGTTAAATTCCGAAATACAACACGGTATTTCATGTCTCCAATGTGTAATGTATTTATTATTATAACACGACATTTTGAAAATCCGGATCATAAGTTGGATTTTTATTTCAAAATTCCGACAACTCAATGAACATAAAAATTCCTATATATCTCAAAAATTTGATGTAAAATTCCAAGTTATGTATAACTTAGAATTTAAAAATTCTGACTAGTCGGAATATTTAATTAAAATTCCTACTTTGCAACACTTGGCTTCCTCAATATTTTATGTTTTCATCTTAACTTGTCAGTCACGACTACCATTCAGCTTTGTATATAGATATGGGGTTTTTCCAAACTATTCACCAGCGTTATCGACCTTCTAACGTTCGGTTATTGAAGAACTGTGCCACAATCAACACCAGGTTACCATCATTAAAAAATAGAAAAATATTCCTCCTGGAGTGTACAAAAGAAATAATCTTCCATAACCACATCATAGACAGTATAGGAAATGTGGCGAACCTCATCCACCACCAAGGAGGAAGGACGGGACGGCGGATTTTATAAATTTCAACTTAAGGTTAAGACAGAAAATATTAAATCTTTAGATTAACGTCACTCACAGTGAACTAAAGAAGGTTGAAATTAAAACTAATGACTTAAAAAAAAATTAATCATATAATCATATAATGAATGAATTTGAACATAGACAAAATATTGCTTACAACAGAAAATTTCACGGAACTAAAATTGAAATAAATTTAAATAAATGTAAATAAATTTAACAATTTGAAAAGAGAACAAGCAAACAAAATAGAATAACAAGATAAATGGCTAAAAAACCTAATTATCATAGACATTCCTTCAGAAGTAATTTTTTCTGTAATTATGTCCAAAATTCAGTATTTTTCAATCTATTAACGATTTCCAAATATCAAACTTTTTGACTATTTATAATGCAACCGCATCTCGCTTCTACAATTCTACACGTTACCCAAAATACACTTGTGTTATCAATGAGACCGATAGTATCCTCGATTAATTGTCCCAATAGCAACCTTTCTAAATTTTTATAGCGGAATGCCAACCAGCTACGCGTATGATTGGTCAAAACGTAATATCCTTATAACTAAATAATTAATCGCCACAAAAATCTGTTTCAAGTGAAATTACAATAAACAAGTCATAACAATTATTATAAAATCTCAATCACTAATAAACTGTGTCTAAATTGAAGGACTAATGCATCAGTGTAAATAGTGAGTTCGAGAGTTTTAGCTAAGAAGAAAAATCAAAATGTCGAGGCAACGCGTCACACAGAAAGTGAAGTTACACGACAGATATTGAATTTAACTGTATGTTAGTATTTATAATTCAAAATTATATTATATGATAATTAAAACAGTTTGAAGTGAAATTAAATAAATTAAATATAATGGACCGATCTGATTGGCCAAATCAAAATAATATAAGAAGGAAAGAAGTAGGTAACCAAGTTGCATTTGTTTCTTATTACGATACATCCGTAGAAACTAAAAACATTATTCAGAATCTAGCAATGGCGTTCGAAGAAGTAACAGCCACGTTACTGAATTTCGTGAAAACTTATTATAAAATAATTGTAAATTTAAAGTAATAATCGTAAATTTGTGCTAAATAAGCAATAATACCAGTGTAAATGGTCTAGAAGCAGAAAGAACTGCATAAATAAGTGTTTTCGTCATTTTTATAAGTAAGAAGTGAAAGGCTTGGTAACGTCCTAGCCTAGTAGAAGAAATTTGCGATCAATAACAAAAAAGAAAAGGAAGCAATCTCTAACAGTAATCAAAGCAATAGAATAGTAAGTACTACTAGTAGCAGTAAGTGATAAATTTGAGGATAAACATATTCCAAGGTGAGATCCAACAAAGGTAGTCAGCATTCCAGAGACAGTTCAGCGACATCCCGCTAGATGACACCACCACCAGAGCCCAGCGGCATTTGTTACTTCGTGTACCAGTGAATCCAAAAAAGGTGATAAGTTTTGTACGTGGTGATAAAAAGACAAACATATTTTTGAAGGAAATAAACAATTCATAATTTGCTAGTATTAAGGAATATTGTGTCAGAGGACTTGGTCCCATGTAATAGATTTAAGTTACGTAGGTTTTGACGCAGGATAGGAATGAGGTTAAGGAATAGTCTGTCAGAGAGCTGGTAAGCTATACTCTTATAAACGAATGAAGGTTAAGGACCTATTGTGTAATTCAGTTTGGTTAATTTTATGGAAAAACTTGTTGAAAAATTTTATGTTGTGTATTTATGGTGTGAAATCATTGGCTATCATATATCATATACTCGTATCTACTAAAATTGGGCGCCAATAAAGAAATATTCGCACTATTGTTATTTTAAAGGGACTTATTCCGACTCCTCCAAATTAGTCAGCTTTCATCGTGCTGCACATATTCAAAACGTACGGCCTATAATTCATTTAGACGACCAGCCGTTGAAATTAATGTCTCTAAGAAAATTTGAGAAACGGTAACACTCAGCAAAACGACAATTGGGCTGAATATGTTTGGGTGTGCAATCCAAAACGGTCCTAATGTTTCACTAGCAGAAGGCCCGGTTTCCATTGATCGCGCAACCTAGACACAATGCGTGCCTTTAAACGTATTCTAATGCCTTTCTTGGCGAAATCGGTTCTTATTCTTACATTGTGATTGTGTAACCACCCCCGTAGAGTGTCATTGCCTAAGTTGGCGACAGCTGTCGTTAAAAAATGAAGTTTTCAACCTCCATCTTAGCTACAGTTAATTTAACTTGGTTCCTTCTTAGGGACCGGCATTCAGCCAGATGGTCTCCCCGTGAAAGAGGTTATCGGATCTTTATTAAAATCCAGCAGCGGTTTCGGCTCGGTTTCGATTTGATTTTAATTCGGGAAAAATATATCGTATAACGCCGCAAATCTAATTTTAGGCTACACTATATAGAATTCGGACTCAAAAATATTTGTAAATATTATATGTACGAGTATAGCAGATTCAAAACGAAAACAGATGCACATCATCAACTCTAAAACATGTGAGCAACAAACATTGTTGTCAAGTCTGTCAGACTGTAGTACCTAAGTGTTAAAGAAATTTCATTTATATGTTGAGGTTATGGTGGAGTAAACAAATTTTTGTAAAAATAAATAACACAATATTTTCTGTATTAAACAGTAACACAATTATTTTCCTGTATTTAGTGTATTTATGCAACAAACTAAAAAATATTTTACTAAGAGCATAATGCTTGACGCTATTGTTAAATTTGTAATGTGTAGTACTTACTTCTTATATACTTACTTCTTATATGTCATCCATAACATTCCGAATTTCACTCATATGAAGTGTATTGGTGACCATCTAAGTAAAGAACGTGTTTTTGGTGAAGACGACATCAGTTCGTTATTTTTCACTGGTTGTGAAATCCTACTAATCGTAGACTTGTTTAATTTTAATGCTGCTGTCACTCGTTAGAAAGAAGAAAAGTAAACAAACTAAACATTTTAAATAGTAAGAGTTACCTCTGCAACAGCAGTAAAAGGTAATAGTGGCCCATTTTTTTCACGTTCTGCCTCAAAATATATCAAATTTGCTAAAAGCTCCTTACAGCGGCTACTGAATTGCTTCGGCATTTTCGTATAAAAAAATATACTGCAGTCTCTTTTTAGTCACAGCAAATTAGCAATTAAAATGGGAAATAGCAGAAATAATTTAGGTTTTAAAAACTTGGGTGCAGACTCTTAATAGACATCCAAATGCAGATCAAAAGAGTTCGCGCCTCCCAGGAAGGTCCTTCATCCCCTTTTCCTTAAGGAACCACCGTCTAATGTGACATCGGGCTAGCTTTCTTAATTTTTCTCAGAAACTGTTACTTTGACGAGAAAAATGAATAGGACCTCAAATATTCAGATATTCTAAAACTTTTTTCTATCTCTAACTCAACTGACACAAATATGGTTTGTGTCAGTTGCAAAAATTAGGACATGTTGCTAAAATTAGGCAAAAACGAGTAGTGACATATAATATCTGGAAATACATGGGCCATAGGAAAATGTCACATGCAAAGCAGATTTTCCTACATAAACCTACATAAAAGGACAAAAAAATATGAACATTTTGTTATTACAACTGTGTTCTCTTATATTCGAGCCCGTTTGTACACCACCGCTGATGTAGAGCTCCCGGCGCGTTTTATTTGAACGTGGTTTTTTGTTTCATCGAGTGATTTGGCCGAAACAAGGTACATTTGCAGACATATACACCGCATATATTAATTTCATTGAAAAACGGTATGGCCAGAGAGTAATCGTAGTAGTTGACGGTTATGCCGAAAATAAGGAGATTACAAAAGGTATTGAACAATAACAACAAAACTCTTAAAACGAATATCTGCTGAAATAATTTTCAACGAAAATACGCCAGGTTCCTGAGTCACAGAAAATTTTTGCTGAGCAATTTAGCGAATAAAGGGCGTTTGATGGAAAACATGGATTTAGCCGGTATCCGAGCTCTTTCTGCAACAGATGATTCTGATCTTCTAATTATTGTCTTGTCCAAACTGCTATTATGGAAGCCTTTAATAATTCCACAGTCGTGGTCGTGGGCAGGATGTTGACCTTCTTATTCTCATAATTGCTCTTTGTCCTCTTTATAAAGACATTCGATTTTTATGAGATATTCAAGGAAACATCAAAGAAAGGGCATATATAGTTATCTCGATCTCGAAGTCTGTCATAACTGTAAAAGAAATATATTATTTGCTCAGGCATTCTGTGGATGCGATACTACATCAGCATTTTTTGGCAAAGGAAAAACACAAACTGCAAACTTGATAAATACTAGAAGGGCGATGCTTTGTATATATTTAACAATCCATCATCGATGAAACCAAACATTATAGGAGCTGGGAAAAAATCACACTAGCTTCATACTATCATCTCTACACATCTCAAACGATTACATAGTTAAATCAATTTATATTCATTTCATTTAATGAATTTGTTGGTCAATCTAATCAAGACATGTGCTACTTTAGAACAATACTTGTATCGTATTTTTCAACGAATTCATTCGTGGCGTGGAGAAAATTTGAATCCTAATAGATGAGGTTGGAAAAGAATCAGTCAAATTTTGATGCCAATTCCTATAACTGAGATACCAGCTCTTACTTTTAATCTTCAATTAATATCTTGTGGTTGCAAATGGGGTTGCGGAAAACAATGCGGTTGTGCTAAAGTTGGATTAAAGTGTTCAACAGTGTGCTCCAATGGTAATGGTCAAGGATGTCTTAATTCAGTGGTAGAGGAAGAACTACCTGAAAATAATACAATTATTGAATAAACAGTAGTTAGGTGTTAGTGGATTAAGCCTCCAGTGGAAACCACTTTAAAAATCGCTCCGAGAGCTCTACTTCAGAGGTGGTGTGGGAACGGACTAGAATATAAGAGACATAGTAGTAATAACAAAATTTTATGTGCTTTGCAAGTAAAATCTATTGCCAATATATTTCCAGATATGTCAGTTTACTCGTTTTTGCTAACTTTAGCAACATATTTTAATATTTCAAGCTATATTTGTGAGATTTGAGTTAAAGATAGAAAAGAGTTTATGAAACATAAATGATGTAGTAGAATTTTATGCCGAATATTTTAGGTCCTATTCATTTTACTCGTCAGAGTATCAGTTTTTGAAAAAAATTGAAAAAACTAACGCGAGGTCACATTAGAACCACCCTCTAATGTGACCTGTTGTGAATGTTCTAAGGCGGAAGGGGATGAAGCACTCTCTTGAGGTGGAAACTCTTTCGATCTGTATTCACATGTCTAGAAGGAGTTTGCACCCAAATTTTAAAAACTTTAAGTTATTTCTCCTAAAAAACCTGATTTGCTCATTTTCTCATCATCGCAATATAGTAGTCAATGAATCCTTTTCCTCCAGAAGTCCTCAAGAATAGCTCAGATTTTTATGATTAATTTTGTTTTTTTATAATATTTAAAATCAGCAACCTCAAGTGGTGGGTAACCACCCACCACATGAAGAATGAGGTTTTTTTAAGGTTCCGTACCCAAAGGGTAAAACGGGACCCTATTACTAAGACTCCGCTGTCCGTCCGTCTGTCCGTCTGCCACCAGGCTGTATGACGTATTTCTGTTGCCGCTATAACAGCTAAAAACAGAATAAAATAAATATTTAAGGGGGCTCCCATACAAACGTGATTTTTTTGCTTGTTTCTGTTTTGTTATTTCTCGATATTGATAACGGCAACAGGTTGACGCTTGAAATATTCACTGAATATTTAGTTATATCACTTTAAAAATAAATAATTAAATTAAAATATTTATATTTAACAAATATTTAAGGGGTATCTCATACAACAAACGTGATTTTTTTGCTCGTCTTTGCTCGATATTACGTATAATTAATTACTACAGTTCCAGTACAGTAGGTACAGATAAAATCCTACAGTTAATAAATTTTATGTCATTATTACATAAAAAAACTTATGTTGATAACATTTATTGGTATATTGACATATAATTTAAAAATATTTACAATAGCAATATAAAAAATTAACATAAATATCTCTTTTATCAAAGTTTTCCATGGATACTGTATTAAAAAATATATTTCTTGCATAAATGGCATAAATATTGTTTAAACAAAAGAAATAATTCCCTCCCTTATATAAAATAATATAAAAAAAATTGGCATTGAAAATGTACCTGCAGCTAAAGGGCGCTGACTTAAAAAAATGGCGCCTGTCGATCTCCTAAAAACGGAAACCCGCCGTTTTCGCCGAGTCATAGAACAATAAAAAAGAAAGATTAAAGAACAAAAGTAGCACAACTGGGTAATTAACGGTCTATGGTAAGGAAACATGTAATAATTTATACCTGAGTCCTAATCAAGAACGATAGAGGGCGCGCCTAGTCGCTTTCCGTAATATATCTATCAAATAATGTACATACCTACAACATACTCTCAAATATTTAAATTATGCCAGCTAACGAAAAGTGAACGTAACGTAAAATGTGTGTCTCCTAACTAGTCCAAACAAAGTCCCAAAGTCAAAAATCGTATTCATTCCATCTCCAATTTAGTTGACTGGACTATTTATCTAGGAACCAGTCTACAATCTACAATTCATTTAAATCGGACCATACATTTGTCCCGCAGTTTATATACTCAACCAACCTAGAAGATACAACTATGCTTATCTAATTTTAATAGATACCATAATTATGTTATCTGTCCCATGTGACGAAACTTTAAATAAACCTTATGGTTGAAATTCCCGATTTGCACAGTCTGATTGATATTTTTGCGGGCGCCAACTTAAATCCGCGTGAAGGCTGACGTCCCATTTTCACTAATTGTACAAAATCTCTTTTGCAATTAACTATTCGTAATTGTAATGTGAGGGAGAATGCGTGATGCAAATTAGTGATTCTTGAAGCACCGCGTTTTATTAGTGACTAAGATTTATTTCATTTCTCATAAGCACGAGACCATAAAATGTTGATTCCGCGAACCATCATACGAGACGTTTTAGTTTTTTTCTTCAATATTTAAGATTTTTAAAACCCATTCAATTCTTATAAGCGTCTTTTTTATTTTTACACTACATTAAATTCCAATAATGTTTTTATGATGGCGCACCTACATATCGTCGGTCGATAATCCCTGTTTTCTAATAGCTCCATTCAGCGTTTTTTGATTCAGGGCAGGTACTGGATTTAGAATTTCGCACTATTTACGCAATTTTCAATGGATGGAGGCTGCTAAAAATGTTATTATAAAATCTTCGTGTGAACATTTCTACTTTACCTGATCTAAAATGCACCTGCAATGATTCGCGTTTAAGCGTGTAGTGGGTCGTTTTTCCTTAAAACGAAAACTGACATAAATCATACATACCTATGATTATATAAGAAATATATTTCATATAGGTATTTAGGTACCTCAAACACAGGTATTGTAACAAAGCTTTTTCAACTTTACTTAAACTAAGGTATGCTAAGGTGGTAGCACCAGTTATCGAGAGTATGAGCTGCATGTTTCTGAAAAAAATCTGAAACCGATTGCATTTTTTCATTGATTCATGACATGGTTAATACATTTTTATAACTGGAGTGGCTGGATTCTGGGTCGCATTTAAGTGCTATTGTCAATCTTTTCCATGTTAGCAAAAGTTGCATATTTATATTAAAAAGAAAATGAATGCAAAGTAAGGATTTACCATACCATCATAAAGGAGACTCTTCAAGGAGAAGCAATGTGATTCAAGATGAAGACATGATAAATTGATTAAGAAGAAATCCCTTTAATACAGCGGCAACAGCTTGTCATGGTACGTGGTTTTCTGCTTCAAAGACGCCGATTTAAATAGATAAATAATTGTGCAGATGCTAGGCGTATATTTTGGGCATTTGCTTATTGTCCTAGATGACATTCCACTTCACTTAATTTTTCGATGTGCCGTCACATGTGAAACTGTATAGCGCCTTCCTAATCGACGTGTAGATACAACAACTTTTTCTTTTGCACTTTCTCTCAGTCTACCTGCTCTAACATCAGTCAACAGCCGCGACCTTCCGCTTTTTGGTAGGTTTAAATAAAATATTCATCCCCCACATTCCTTTATTGTTCGATAAATTGATGCACGGGAGGTATTGGGTTCTTGGATAACTATTTACCTAACAAGTGCGGGAAGGGATAGTTTTCCATACGCTGATTGAGTTGACCGAACGACGCGCAGCGGAGTTAGGTCAGCAGTTGATTGCGGAAAAGAGTTTCCGCATGGGTTGGGTACAATATTTTGCTTACGAACGAGCGTTGACTAAACTGAAAAAAATATATATAACAATAAAACAGTTAAACTTTCTTTCTATACATTTGCATATTGTGTTTTAGTTTTCTTAAACTTCCTATGTTTTTATACCGATGCTATGATTTTTAAAATGTTATTTTATTACATTCAAAATATTAGATACAAAATATAAGTAAAAAAAATTAAATTCTTTTCTGTCAATTTATTATGAATTTTTACAAAAACATGCGGTAATCTATACTCTTACGCTGTAAAGTACACATTACCGCATAATCATATGAATACATCTATGAAATATCCGTTTTTCGCATTCTGCCAAATAAACTATAGATGGTTTTTAGGCTTTCGATTTTGTATGCCACGACGCAACAGTTCTTCTACAAGAACCGTCAATGTTTATGTTGACAGGACCTACTTGAATCATCTCCCGGTAATGGTAACTAGATCGGATCTTTTCTAAGTGTTTAAAATTAGTTACGAAACTTGTGTCAAGACTTTTGTTATATATGTTATTTAAAGGGTTGAATGTAGAAAATTATTTTACAACTGAACTGTGAATATTTTTTTCCTGACTTTTTGTGATGAAACATATGATATACACTACTCAAGAGAAAAAAATGAACCACTGTTAAAATTGTAGATATTTTTTTTCTCGATTAAATTTTTATTATAATTTTTTTTCAAATATATTCGACCAATTTTTTTGTAGCAATTTTTTTTGTCATCTGCTTGTGATGGTTACACAAAAAGAATAAAAATGCAGAAATATAGGGTTAAGCTCTTGTTTTAATGTTTCCATAATGTCATTGTTTTAATGAGAACATATGAACTAAAAATAAACCAAAGTTCAATATTAACAACGTCTATGGCCTTCTCTAACTCGTAAAACTTCTGCAAAACGACGGGGCATACTTTCAATTAAATTTCGAATAACTGGAAGAATCAGCGGCTCCCACTCTTCCAGGACCATTTCTTCAACTTGTTCAAGGTTCCAGATTGGCTGACAGTCCTTCAGTCGCTTCCCAAGTGTGTCCCAGACGTGCCATCATAGACCTCACACGAATTATCACCAGCTCAGTGAGCCCATTCAGTTATTTCAACCCAAAACATTATAGACCCTCCTACAAATGGAATTCTTTCTTCCACAGTGCATTGTAAATAACATTCACCTTGGCGTCTCCAGACTCGAGCGCGTCCATCAATGTGATTCTAAGTGAATCTGGACTCATCAGTGAACAGCACGTTGCTCCACTGCTCCAAGTTCCAATTAACTTGTTCTTCAGCAAACACTTTTCTTCCTCTACGATGCTCTGGGGTTAAAAGTGGTACCTTAGCTGATCTTCTTGCACGAAGCTGACGCTCCTGAAGCATGTGAAGCCACGTTTCGTGTATTCTCTTTCCTATGCTCTCAACCAGTTGATTTAGGAGTATTGTAGCGGTACTTCTGCATACTATGGTGGCCCATAGTATTAAATGGTCTTCTATCTCGGAAGTTACCCTTGTACGAGGCGGGTAAGGTTGCCTTGTAATAATACCCTAAATTTGGTACCTTCTCCAGGCCCTACTTATGCTAATGCGACTAACATTTAACACTAGGGCTAGCTGCCGTCTTTAGTGACCCTCTTGAAATATAGTTATGACCGTAGCGATATGAAAGTCTGTTAAGTACATTATATGCCTTCTCGGTCTACCAAGAACACCAATATTAATTTTGATTCTTTCATATATGTCACGAAACTAAATAAGCAAATTTGCATGGATAAACGAATGGCAAATACGCTGGATAGACGCATTTTTTTCTCTTGGTGAAAAAAGACATTCATTCAGTTTTTTTCCAATAAAAAGACTGTTAAAAATAAATATTTTGCTACAAATTATAAAACTAGAATATGTGTATTAAGTGGACACAAAGTTTTATCTTTGTACTTGATGGCACAAATAAAATGTAGCAAAATAAATAAGTGCTCTTTTTTATTAGTATTAAGCTACCGATAAACTATATAAATGTGAAAATTACATAAAGATGATGCCTCTCAATTTGTCAGAATAATTAAATAACACACGGCTCTTATTAGACGATAATTACTTTGTTATTTAACGCAAATCATTCTCGAACATGTAAAATTTAACACGGATTCTTGCTAATTAATAGCGTATGGTAATGAAGGAGCGTGCATTCCAGCCATATGCAAATATATTAAAGAAATATTACCATCACCCGGCATATGGTAATTCTATTGTTTGTCGGCACTGTTGACCTGTCTGATGGTGGATGGCGGATGCATATGCCAAGGCCACGGAAAATTCTGATATACTTTGCTGATGTATCAAAGAAGGTCACTGAAGTCAACTTTCTTGAAAATCTATAGGTACCTACGCATCATTAAAATAACTAGAATAAAGGATAAATACTAAACATTCTGATGTTGAAAGTGATTTAACTAATTTTTCATTAAACAATTATTTTAAGAGAGCAAGTTTGTTATGGAGACGGGAAGAAGATTGAATGTTCAGACTAATAACACTCAATATAAAGCTTACGCTTACGCGATGTTTAAAGAAATTGAAGAAAGAGGAGAGTGAAAAATAATGACAACAAGATCAATGATATTGGAAAAATATCAATAACGGGACGTGATAAGGAATATATAAAATATAACGTTCTTAATACGACGAATATATTAATTATAATAGACCGAGAGATGACACTTTCACCCAGCATGCCTCTTGAAGAAGGGAAAGTGGACCCTATGACAATAACGAAAAATAGGTACTAGCCCGCTGGATGCTGTCCATGTCATTTGCACGTCAATTGGCAAGTTGGGGGCTTGTATTTCTTTCAGATGAACCCAGGTTTTTCCTATTGGTGGCGGATCAATTGTGGCATGAAGGAATAAGTTTGGAGTCTCGCACTACATGATGGAAGACATACTAACAGCACATATGTATATCGGTGACATTCTCGAACCGCACATTGTACAATATTAATTTACCAGGCTTTCATACTTCTGTATTCTGTATTGGGTAATTATTCGGAGTGTGGATCAATAATTACGCTGCACTTAGGCCCCATCGGGCCCCTTGTACTTCCTCCGTAAGGGCAATGTCTCCCTAGATCATCGACCAGCCTAATGTTGTAAAAAGGTGATGACGTTGCCTAGGGGCGTTCCCAGAAATTGGCCATAGAAGGTCAACATGGATTCTCTGGTTGATGACATGGTACACTCACAAAGTACATGCTCGACCATTTCATCTTATATATATCCTCTGAAGATAGATGTATGATGGATGGATGTATGACGGATGGAGGGATGACTTTGTCTCATATTAGGTGCTTCCTTACCCGGCAGTATCCGGTTAGGATTACAAATCATAGGTTTCCCCTAGACATTGCCAGATAATTCCTTGCTGTCTCTTCGCTAGGATATCTCAGGAGGTTTCTGGCCAGCTGACAGCTACTTGTTTAGTCCCACAATGTCTTAAATTTCTTATGGGTGTTTTGCTTGATTTTTTTGAGTTTTGCTGCAGTTAGTAGTGTAGTTGAAGGACCAGGCCCAAGGATTTTCAGGCTGGCGGCCTTCTTGGCCAGTTTGTCAGCTTTATTATTGCCGCTGCATTGTGAGTGTCCTTTGACCTTGTTGCTTGGTGACATTCCCATGTCGGCCCTATAGAATTTTATAATTTTTCAGGGCCAATAGAGATTGTCTACTATCGATATCGGTGCAGATTCTGATTGTTTTGCCCGTTATTTTACTGCGAGCAGTCTATCCGCAGGAGGCCCATACATAAGACCAGTTTCTTCACTTTCCGGTAAATGTTAACAGCTGATAATTTTATTGGATATAATTATATTACCACTTGTTTCTATGTAACTTAGTTATAAAGTAATTTTAACGGAAGATGAAGAAATCGATTATTTTAGTGTTTCTCCTTTACAAGTGTACAGTATCTAATCGCATTAACTGCAATAATTTTCATCCATATCATGTTCAATTACATCAACTGATCAACTAAGATTATGATTTTGAGAGATTAATGACTTTTGTCAGTGAGCAACTTGAATTTTTTTTAAATATGTGCTGTTTACAGTTGAAAGTACATTTCACAAAAATCGCTTTTTAAACAGACATAATTAGCATTATTATAATACCCAAAACCCCCATATTATGGTAGTCAATAGCTATCAACATAGATGCGGTGTCAATGTTTGGGATGTAGTACATAATTAAGTAGTTGGGCCGTACCTATATCTTTGGGGATCGTGTAACAGGAGAAACTGTTTTAGACTTTTTAAGGGACGACTTCCACGTTTACTCAAGACCTTCCCATCTTCATAAGAAATTATATGAGGCTACAGATTAATTACTGAAAATTCTCCTGCGCGAGTGATTGGAAGGCAATGTTTGTTACAATTAATAAATTGCTAGTTGTTTGGTTTATTTTTTCTTCATATTGTTTGGTCCAACTACGTGGACACATAGATCACCAGACTTAACGCCTATGGACTTTCGACAGGCAGATAAGAATCTTTTAGGAGTTTTTTCAACGTATTACGCCTGCTTGACAACGTTAGAATATCCTTTATAAGGAGGATAGTAATGTCTAGCCCAAAATGGTGAACATTTCGAACATGTTTTACGTTAAATTTCCAGGTACATTTGCATATTTTCCACACGTTGATTCTTATATTAATCTAATGGAAAAAAGTTCTAGAACCTGAAAATGTTGATTGATTAAAATGTTTATATGCTAGTATATTCATAGTCTCTACAGAAAATGTTGCATTGACATTATGTTTAAAAAAAATGTTTCAATTTATAATAATTTCCTTTTATTTACGAACATAACTGAGATGTAAATGACATGACTATTAGTGCTAAGTGCTAACTAACTTTTCGTAAGGTAAAACTTACGTTTAAACGTAGGTTTAAATCTACAGTATCTTCAAAATTCTTCGCTAGATATAAGGGTACACTTATTGGTATCAAAATAATAGGCATAAAATTATCCATTAACATTCATCATACAGGGTGTAACTTATAATAAAATTGCAAAAAAATTTGAATATACCGGTATTTGTAAAACCATTTTGGACACCCTGTTTAAGAAATACCAATTCAAACAGTGGCTTGGGTTTTAATAGGCCTAGCTTAGACCTTGCCTAATTTTTTATGATAAACCAGAAATCGATGGCGCAGATATTCAGTTTTAAATGAAGTGTGGATAATGACTTAAAAATACAAACAATATCATAACTTGGCAACGGTGCCGTTATGGAGAAAGAAAATTAGGATAGAAGACAGGGCCTCAAGAGGTTTATAATTAAAACACAACCAGACAATACAGGATGTTCCATTTAAAAAAATATATTCTGTTATGCACCAGGTTTTTTTGAGACATACTGTATTTATGACACTAATTCCATAATTTCATAATGTGCCTTCATTAACCTCATTGACTCTCTGTGGATAATATTTTTTGTCTAGACAAGAATAAAGCTGTGACTGACGAAGGGAGTATAAAATGGACACGCTGTATATATTATTGCTGATAAGTAATTCCCGAATTAAACTCTAAACACTTTAGCACTAGGATTTATATCTATTATTTTATATTTTACTGTTCTTCATTCCATCTCTTCGAATATGCATTTGAATTCGATCGAATTTAGTAAAATAGTAATAACAATTACTATCGATTTCTTTTTCGAATTTTGTTAATTTCTCGCTACATCTTTGATAAAGGAATCATAGTAATTTTCCGACACGTACCTAACTAATTTTAAATTGCATTTACCCGTGATTGTAATTGGAAATAACTATGAAATATGAAGAAATTACGATTTCCTATAAGTTTCCCAGTTCTATATTGAGGGTTGCGTATGGCTGCTTTATATTCTAGGATGCCCTCAAATGTCATTCGCAGGAATTTTACTATCAAATGCTCGTAAGCGTCTCTAACAGACCGTATGATTGCCTAAAATCGCTTGTGGTCCTCGCCGACTAATATCCTATGCTTCCCTTGAATATTGCTATTCTGTGGAAATTGCGTTTGGATATGGCCCTGGGAACGCATTTGTCCGTAGGAAAAACATGTTTATCTCAAAGGTATTGTTTACCTACAACTACATAGTTCACTTGGACAGTATTTCAGATTAAGTGGGCAAGGAACTCTATATTGATATCATATCATAACTGCGCAATACAACTGTGATTTAAAATATATGCTAAGACGCAATCGTAGCTATATTTTTTGAGAGGTTTGATAATGAATAAGTTTGACCCGTGACCCGTAATTATTTATTTTACAAAGCGAAAGAAATGTTTGATGCAATTAGGAAGAATATACACAATTTAAGCATATTGTGTTAACTTTAAAAAATAATAGTTTTCCGACTAGTCATATATATTATATGGTATGTGGTTGTGGATTGATTTTAATTTTTTAGGTGTGTCTAAGAAAATATAATTTTGATTGAAGTATGAAGTAAATTAACATTTGGCGACATTTTCTTGAAAAATGTAAGAGGGGGTCTACTTGCAAGACATTTATAAACAATAATGAAATCAACGAAAAATGAGGATGTTAAGAAAATTTAAGCTACAGTCCGATTTCAACTATCATACGTTACGGTTACTAGTTGGTATATCCCACAGGGTGTACTAATTTTCGAAAAAAAAACAATATTTTTTTTACACCCAGGATAGAACGAAAATTTACTTTCTTCAAAAATAACGAGCACAGTGAAATTATCTAGGAACTAATTAATCTATTATGCAAAAAAAGTTCTTTCAAATCGGTCGATAGGTTCGGAAAAAGTAGAATCTCAAATTTGCGACAAATTTAAAGTGGTGCTTTAATTTATCCAGGAGTTTCCCAAAAAGCTAAAAGAACTTATACAAGAAGCTAACACAAAATAAAAGAATTCTAGAATCTCAGTCATTATACTTAATTTTTATTTTACAATTTATTTCTAGTATTCCTAAATTGCTTCTAAGATAATAATTGTCGTAGAAATGGTGGATGAAATTTGCAGTACATGTTCGTGAGCAGTTCTAAAGGGCAATGTGTACGTGTTGGCAATGTGTACGTGTGGGGAAGTTCATTAAGATTTTAATAAATAAATTGCAATGACAACGGAGTCAGCGGGCAGATCATCGCTCTTTTCAAATGTAAATGAGTAAAATGTGTAATAATTCCGTCGTTCCGGTAGGAACTCATCTTCTGTCCGTTAGTTACCTAATTATCAAGTTGGCACATGGCTCCGAAATTATGTAATTTATCGGCTCGAATAATAGCAGGATACCATTCGCACTAAACACTTTATAAATACTGAAATTGAAGTCGTCTTTTAAACGTAGGTGTTTTGAAGATAGAGGTGTCGATAAGGCGACAGTTCATTGTCACGACTTCACATTCCGCTGCTTCTCTAATTGACTACGTCACTTCCTCGCCGTTGCGATGCGTTCGTTGCATTCATGTATGCGATGGCCGGTGCGTTCTGGCGGTTTGGATCCATATCCAAAATTGGAAGAGGACGAAGTCCAATAATGCGAGCGACACGACGGTGATGGTACTCAAGACTGCCATATGTTATTGCGCTTTTTCATTGCTCATGTGCTGTTACTCGATTTGACTATTTTTCAATTCTAATGATATATTATCTGCTAGCATGTCATAATGACATCATTATGACATCGGATTATAGTAACATATGTAGGTTCATTATGATCCTAGTACCACAATGATATTTCAAAAATCATAGTACAATAAAGGAATTCAAAATGTACTATTACTGGTTATGTATAGACCTAAAAATTTTATCCAACATACATAACAATGCAACTTAACAAATTATTATAAATTGTAAGAGAGCAATTATTGCAATAGGCTCTATTAATACAATTTGACTATATCGCTCTTGCATTGTTTTATATCCTTATTTTCGCAAATATATCGACGCAACGCAACGCAAATATAGCGCAACATCCTATATATTCTTCAGCGTGTTATATATTAAAAAAGTAGTAATAATACTTTTTATTTTATCAAGGTATGAATTCCAACTATTTGTTTCGGCCATTTATTATTTCTATAAAAGAAAAAAAACGTTGATAGATTGAGATATCTGGCCGCATTTTCACATATTGTCTGACAAGTTAAATTCCAGAATATTTCCATGTCACAAACAATTCCCGCTTTGCCTTTATTTTTGTATGTGGTAAAATATTTCTAAAAATTGAACTTCATACTTCGTCTATTACATTCTTAAAAGCATATTGGTCGAAACAATCCAAGCAAACTCTTCTGCAAGCTCCACTAAACTTGTCCTATAATAATAGCTACTTTTGTAAGTAAAAATGTTTCATCTGCTTCGGTCAAAAATTTGGTGACATCTTGTTGAGTAAATATTTTTTCTCGAACCGTCACAAAACTAAAGTTGACATTTTCCTTACTGAAAATAAATTATAGTTTATAACATGCTTTAAAGGGAAACCGAACTAAAAAGTAAAAAATAATGTTTAACTATTAAGATTTTGTAAAAAAGCGTGTGGTGCATGATATCAATTTTAATAAATATTTCATTGATATCATGCACCCCACGCTTTTTTACAAAATCTTAATAGTAAAAGATCATTTTTTACTTTTTTGTTCGGTTTCCCTTTAAAGCGTATTTTTTTAGTTTTTTGAAACTATAATTTATTTTGTACTTTTTAGTTCGGTTTCCCTTTAAAGTGTATCCTGCTATAAAAGAGATACATTTTTGTGTTGTGTGGTCAGAGATTTAATGAATGTATAACTTTCAGTGAATTATATATTGTGGCGAATGCGTAAATGTGAGATATTTTTTTATATCCTGGTTTATAATAATTTTGTTGAGGACATTAGGACAAATGTTAAAATGAGCGAATTAAAAATATATCTTAGCAACAAAAGTAGCACAAAACATCACTTTTAATCCTAATATAAGAGCTAAAGTTTCAATTAATAAAAGAAGATTTAAAAAAATTTTGTTCCTTAATTTTTAAAGAGTTTACCTTCATCATCAAATATAAATTATCAGGTGCATTATTCAAAAGTATACCCGCTAGGGTCTCCCCTTAGGTGTACTATTCAAAAGTATAAGCGCCCTTGTAAATACTTGCGATTTTTTTGGTAAATATCCCTCGTTTTCCTTCTTCAGAAAAGCACGTAACTTTATTTGCTTATATAAATCCCCTTCTTTATATCCAACGTTGACCGCAACATTGAATATTGTGATCAAAGCGTTGACGGCTTAATTTTATTTGCTAAGTTTGAGAAATACACCATCAATACATCTTCTGAGTATAACTTAATGATTATTTCTTTACTCCAATCCATAAAATGTTGGTAGACATATTCATTAAGGACACCGCACGTTTTCTTGGTTAATTGGTGGCCTGTCAAATTTAATGGATTTTTGTTGTCTTATAGTTCAACTCATTATGAATAATAAGTCCCTTTGGCAAAACTTTGGACAAAATTTTGGACAAAATTTTGGACAGTTTCTCTGGTAAATGGCTCCAAAGACTGAGGCTGAACCAACCCCTCCAGACTGTATCAATGATTTCTCAAAGCATACTGCAGGTATTGAAATCATATCTGCTGGAAATGAATAACCAAATTTGAATATCATTATTTGGTCTGAGATTGATGCACCTCAACTTCCGGTTTTGCCTGAAGTGACGTTAAATCATGCTTTCCGAATACATTGCACCCATTTACTTTGGTTTAATACACTATTGATAATATAAGTAGGTAAGTATATTAAAATTCACCTTGATACATAAATAATCTTGGTACATCTCAATCTTGGGACAAAACAAAAGTTTAAATTCATTTTTCAAGATATGAAATTGCAATGTGTCTATTTAATTAAAACTAATTATTTGTGAGACCTTTACGTAGAATAGGTAGTTTTTGTTTATTTATAATAATACATTAAACTTTACTATTTTTTGAAACAAATATAATTTTTTTCATTTTTTTCTTATTTTAATCAATTAATTGTTAGTTGTTTAAATTATTAAAAGAAATCAAATTGAAAAAAACTGTATTTCAAATGAACTAAAATGTAGATAATAAATCGCCTGTGTGGTACGTTAAGATATGATAAGAATAGAATAGGTACTATTTTTTTGTTAATTTTCCGTATTACCACAACAAATGGTACGTCTCAATTACTTAGACACAATAATTGCAATTTCATATTTTGAAAAATAAAATCAACTGTTATTTTTTACCAAGATAAATATGTACCTACCGGGTATCAAACTAGCATCAAAATTCTACTGATCAATGCATCAATGTACTCTACTAAAATATAGTGAATTTTAATAAAGCTACTTATATTGTATATGTATTAAACCAAGGTAAGGTGCCATTAGAAGAACGTGATTTGGCGTCACGTCCGGCAAAACCAGAAGTTGAGGCACACCAATTTTATACCAAAAATGGTAAATATTCTGGTTATTCATTTTCAGCAGTTATCATTTCAATACGTCCAGTACGCTTTGATAAATCATTGATACAATACCGAGGGGTAGGTCCAGTCTTTGGAGCCATCTACCGAAGAAACTGCCCATAATTTGAAGTTTTGCCAATGGAACTTATTATTCAGATTCAGTTGAACTATAACATATGAAAAAAATCATAAAATTTGACCCCCCCCCCCCACCAATTTATCTATAAAACGTGCGGTGTCTTTCCTTTCTCGATATTTCTTTGGGAGAAGATTCAAAGAAACCTCATCAAGACCGTCTTATGCCCCCAGCTGACCTACGCATCCACCGCATGGAGATGACGCAACGAAGACGCACCTCAAGAGGATCCAAGCAGTGGAAAACATAGCGCTTTGAACTGCAGTAGGTGCCCCTTGGTATGTGACCACGAGGTCACCCGAAGGGATTTGAAGTACAAGACACGGAGATGATGGAGGACCATGCCAAGAAGCTTTACGTCATCGCAGAGGATCACGGGAATCCGCTGATCCGACTACGAACCAGAGGAAGCCGGATCTCACAAGCGACCAAAGACCCAAATCCTGGACAACGGGTAAGTATAATATAAACACGATTTCATGTTTCAGCACGACTGATGCGAGAAGAAGCGGACGACATCGACGAAAAGAAAAGGACCCAAGGAAACGGATCGAAAAGATACTAAAACAGCCCTATCTAGTGGACGGCGAGATCGACTGTCTTGCCACAAGCCAGACACCTTACCTTACCTGACGTTCCATTATTATTTTCATAGATAACTTAATGTCTTTAAATATTTAATAACATGTTTTTTACTGTTTTTGTCATTTTTCACTGTAAAAATTGCATTTTATGATTTTCGTAATTGCATTAATATTTTTAAATATACAAGTTTTGTCTTCTAAAATTCTCATACGATGTGTATTTTCCGAGATAATGCGAATTTTGCAAATATTTTATTTAATAAACAAATATACAAGGTTTCAAGTCTTTAGATAATACAAACTTTCTAGAGAAAGTTCTCCTGAAGGTATTAAGCCAAAATAAATTGTTATAGGTCATGAGTAAGGTTGCTAATGTAAGCAGAAACAATATCCACCATATCCGGTTGTCCCACAAAATGTCTTTATAATTCTTTTTATTAATGAAATTATGAAAACAAAAATCTTTGTACATTACGTTGAAGCTAGGTCCCTAAACGCCTAATTAGCGATTGCTTAAATAAACTTAATTAAGATAAATCATCCTCATTATTAATATTATAATCATTAGCATTCCTGTGAACGTTTCTCTTGATATACAGTTACGGTTTATGATTTTCCTTATTTAAATGACACGGATGCTATAGTATGACTGTAATTTTAGAAGTAATATGTATAAATAATTGGCAGGCATTGTGCAATAATGTTGAGAATAATATACGATTATGTCAATGCCTTATTTATTGTGGCCAAGACATGGGCGTCATTGTTGCAGTTAATACGTTTCAAATTTATTGCTTTAGATCGAATGATTCCCGAATATTCGATCAATTAAGTTTTGCAATTTTGGTAAGAAAATTGACTTACATAAGTATATTTTATTTAAAATTTTTAATATTTTTTAAATAATCGAGGGCTTATATCCATATATAATATATAAAATAAAAATGAAGAAAAGAGTTGAATTCACGTCGAAATATTGTATCTAAACATTTTCTATTTCTGAAATAGATAGATAGATCACAACTGTTACAGTTCTCAACCAACACTAATCGATACAACTAATACTCATAAAACTATACGTTACCTACCCCAACTATCAGAAAATCATGTAAAGCGTGTTTGGAAAGGACCCCGCACAAAACCCAATGATTTTGTCCCTCGGTTAATTTTTTTTTAATAGTATTTTTTTTATTCTTCGGGTCGTCCTGATTAAAAGTCTTGCTGGGCCTAAAGTGTAATAATTGACAGATTTAGAGATATCGGCTATTTTGTCTCACCGAATGAGAACGTCAAAAAATCATTCTTTTTAAATATCTGCAGATTAGGGTTATATTATTCTACCGGAAAGCAAGCAAACGGTGCTCTTTTGGGTTCCCGATCAAAATTGTAACTCTAGGTATAACATCTGGTCATCCACTGGCGAAAATGGCCATTTTTGGTCACTTTTCGCTGTTTCATGGCAATCTAGTGACTGGGTGGTATTTTTACCTTGGAACTTTCCTACAGGAGAAGTAGTTGAACTTTGCTTGTCCATATTGACCAAAAACAATCATATGACAACTTTAAAACATCCCATAATTGGCCAATATTAACAAATCGGCCATTGTGATTCATGTCGAGATTTATTGTTTTCTATTGTTCGTAAGTTTGCCAAGCAGCGCTCGTCCTTGTGAGGGTGGCCAATATCAGAAATCCAATGGTGCGTTGTATTTAAGAATGGGTCGACATTGCAATCTAGTCTCATTCCCAATATTAGCATAAGGTAAGTCGTTTGTTTGTCGTGCAATTTGGTGATTTACATTCTCTTCACTAATCCACGAGGCATTTGCCTAATTCAACCATGCCGACCGCATACATAACATATCCTGTCTTGACGTCTAAAAGTCATCGCAATTATATCAAAAGAATAATTATTTGTCAAGGGGATTTACTCTATACGAATTGCACACTAATACAAATGCTAGCAGGTGAGTATGTGACAAAGAGGAAAGTGCTGACGTATTTTTTAAAGATCCGGACTTGATGTTTGGAATCCTGAGATTACGGAAAAGGCATTGGTTTAATTCCAATAAACTACTGAAGAGTTCCCGGCATGCCATGAACATGCATAGACCAGGGACATGCTTTAGGTACGTATTTTGTTTTCTGGGACTAGGAGGATACCAGAATGAGGTACAGAGAATATGCTGTAACAGTCATAATTTCAGCACCCTGTATGCACTTACCTATATATATTAATTGCCTTTGTCACGCCGGTAAATACCCTCAGGTCCATTGTATTTGGTTTCAGCATATTTTACAGCTATTAATTTAAGGAGTGGTATTTATCCACACAGACAGACTAAGTACACAAATTATAACAATAAATAAGAGAGAGGGTTGTTTGAGAATTTACTTTATTAACAACTGCTTGAAGTAAGAAATAACATTTTATATTCAAATTCAAATCTAGTAATTTTAATTATTTCAATTTGGCTGATCAGATCAGTTTTATCAAGGAGACAAAAAAGAAGCCTTTTTTTGTGTATAATTGGAAGCCATGACAGGATAGTGAATTTTAACAGCTATTTTCTACATTATCCTGGTTCAAAGTGTAAGGAGGCCTAATAAGAGCTAAGGTATGTAACAACTAACATCTCCTCTTTGTTTTGATATAAATTTCATATGTGAGACTGAAAAACGGAACATTTTCAGGCCTCTCGTCTCTTACTGTTCTCTCCCGTTTGTCCTTACTTTCTGCACGCCAATATTGACTCTAGTAACACTTGACAAAAGCAGCGAGCATTGTACGGTGGACTCAACCACTGGTTTCCTCTATTTTTGCTATTTCGAGCAGCTTGTTATAAAGTTTGAGGTCCATGAGGCGCAGCCTTTAGTTAGATCTGAAGAGAGCTGCGGTGGGTCAGAGAAGCCTGTAAGCCACCTTTACCCTTCACAGAGTGTATCGGAGCCCCTCAAAGTTGGACATTGGTTCGCTAGCAGTATTCTCTGGAGTGATATCCGAGAGCAGTCAAAGACGGTTTGTGTACTTAGTCCCAACTGTGAGTACCACTTTCTTTATTTATGATAGCGTTGTGGAGGACACCTTTGTCTCACGTTATGGTCACGACACTTCCAGGACAAAGTGTATGGATGGTGATAAAATCCTTGTAATTTTAGTCATACCTCTTACCGTAAGCTTTGCGTTTGTGATTATTTCATAATTTTTTGATTTTGTAAACTTAGGGACAGCTGTTCATAAGGGCATTATACCTGTAAAAACTACAATTTAGATGGTGTGCCTTTAGCTTCTTTATTTGGTCATTTGTTGATCGGTGGCCTGATCACTACCTACTTTCCTAGGTAGTATATTGTATTAGTATTGTAGGTTTCATTATTACAAGTACCACCATTTATATTAGATTTCAACTTGTCTCTGTTGTACATTGCAAAAGAGCGCGACTTTTAGGCATTTGTAGGTTAACATTAGTGTCAGACTCATCTGTCACCACAGGACTTCACACACTGTCTTGGTCGTTCCAAATTGTGATTTCGCTGTGTCACACAGTGCTGTGACACATTATTTGTCCGTGTTACATTTACCGTTATTTGTGTTTATACATATTTATATTTACAAATACCTTTATTCATATATTTACATACCCATTTACATATTTTTACATTTATATATTATTATACTTGAATTCGGATACAGTGTGTTTTATTTGCACCTGCCACATATCTTGTCAGCTGTGTACCTATTCATTTATCAATTTAGTTTTGCCGATTTCACTAAAATCGGATGGCGCCTGGGCTGGTTTACTTATGCGCAGAGAAGAATTAAATTGTCCGGAGTTTATTTTAAATACGAATTCCGAACTCACGACCGCCTCCGTAAAGACGAGCAGCCGGCCTCTGTGACATTGCCTGCAACACCTATTTAGTGTCACAATGCACACATATATGCTCCACACAAATACACTATCACTTCCAATATGCGTTATGATTAAACCGCGACATTTTCCAGACGTCATTTTTAAATCAGTTGTCCAACCTTCAATCGCAGCTTGACGTGCATTTTTCACAGTTCCATCCTACCAGACTATCTTCACAGTATGTCCTTTGTTGACCGATGTTTCATCACTGTAATGAATTTTCCGTCGTTTCGACACATTTTTATTTTTCGAAGATAATCCATCCGCCAAGCTACAATTTCATATCGTTCTATGAGAATACTATTTCTGTCTACTTTTCCATACGTAAAAATCATGTCTTCCAAATTTTTTGCCAGACTAGCCCCGCACATTTTAGGTATAATATCATTTTCACTTATACCTTGCAGCACCTTATCTAAAGTGGGCAATTGGTTAAACGTTTCTATTCGTTCTACCGTTCTACGTATCGCATCTTCGCCCACTACAATCTTATTGCGACCGCTTCTTGGTTTCGGTGGCTGTACACTTCTATGTATCGTTTCTTGCCTTAAAAGTGTGCATATGCTTGTCTTTGATGCTTCTGTATAATCCGAACACATATCCGAACACCTGGTTTACCGATTGTGTCAAATCAAAGACAGGGCGTCATTGGAATAAGTTAAAAAGAGATATAATGCCTTCCATATTCGCTTTCGGTCTGCTATAGAGCGGCGTATGCACAATGTATGCACAATAATTCTTTTATGACATTTATAAATAATATAGGTATATACCTTTTATATAGTATTGTGGAATTTGATATTTTAATTGAATATGGAGAAATTTGAGAATTATACGTGGCAACAGCAATTGCTTCTTTAGGTGGTCAGTGCACTTTGTATATTTATTAGAACTACTGTAGATGAAGTACAAATCCAAAGTCTAAATTCATGTTCAAGTACATGGTTTTGCTTTAGGCATTAAAAATCATAATCAGGTGTTCAAATTAAAACAATATGCATACAAAATTGCACATATTATGCTAAAAATTATATAATTTGTAGATATTTTCCATATATCATAGATCATAATATAAAATTTCCATGCAAATTATCGTTCAGTTAATAAGCAGATCAAATATAATGTTTAAAACATTCTAACAGTAAAACTAATTCTATTACTTATGCATTCAATTAAGAGCTATAAAATTACTCTAAATTAATAACATATTACGATGCTTTATATTTCTCAATTATGTATGTAGATTAACCATTTAGACATTAATAATACTTTTTTAAATTATTTTTATGAATAGTTAAAATCATCCACCGGAAATACAATACGTGCACTCAAGGAATGACAAGATTACGAAGCCTAATTATTATACATGGGTATAATTTGAGGAATTGTTTTTAGTCTAATTAACTAATTTCATAGTAAAAATGTATTAGCCACGCATTCAATGTTTGCAGGAAACGATGGGTGACATTATAGCACATCTGCGAGAAAAATATAGGAATTCGCTGAGCTCGCTAATTGCGCTTACATGCTGCAAAATTACTCCAAAAACTGTACTGCAATATAACATCTAACGGAATTAATTCTAATTTATGGAATATGTTCCGTATCACCTTCATAGCATAAAGATGTATAGGGGTAAGTTTCTTAAAATTGACCAAAATTAAAAATATTTGATTGATCAAGCTGACATTTTTTACACATGTTTCGATCAACAAATAATATTGTACATTGTGGGGAATGACCTTGCGGATGCATATCCGGAGGGCTCCATTAAATTCGTAATTGAAAAAAAGGAAAACACTGTGTTTAACTCGCGATTGTGACGCCATTTTTAATATTTTTAAACAATTAAAAAAAATTAAATCTTTAAAATTCTAGAATTATCTACGGATGTCTTCTCTAAATACTCACATGGATTTAGGTGTGTGATATAGTAACCTTCAAATTGAAAAAAAACGTAAAACAACGTTAAACTAACGCTTTAAAAATAATTTTTTGAGGTACAGACATGACATAAATATAAAGGCACTTTATCTTCTCTTATCTTATCTTCAAAATTGTTACCAGAATTTAATTACTTAATTACTTACGAAAACGCCGCTAGATATGACTCAAAATTTTGTATGGGAGGCCATTATTTACAGGCAATTTAAATAAATTACGCGCACATCTTTCATTAATCCAGAAGTTCCCAATCCAATTAGTTTTGGTTGAGATTTACTCACTGTAAAATTAACCACAATAGGTATCCGTGCCGATGTAAAACTCGAAAACATGTCCTGTAAATGCAAACTCAAGAGATTACTAGAAATTGTAGTTGTTTAAAAGCAGGGTTAGATTGTATAATAGGTTGCTATTGTGAGGGTGGATATTATCTAAATTTAGATTACGTTAGTCTTAATTAGGTTTTATCCTAATACTTTATAACGTAACTACTACGACTACATTATATAGATTTGTTTTTTATTTTTATATTCATACAATCATGCTGTTCCAAACATATATATATTTATATATATATATATATATATATATATATATATATATATATATATATATATATATATATATATATATATATATATATATATATATATATATATATATATATATATATATATATATATATATATCTATATATATATATATATATATATATATATATATATATATATATATATATATATATATATATATATATATATATATATATATATATCTATATATATATATATATATATATATATATATATATATATATATATATATATATATATATAGATATATATATATATATATATATATATATATATATATATATATATATATATATATATATATATATATATATATATATATATATATATATATATATATATATATATATATATATATATATATATATATATATATATATATATATATATATATATATATATATATATATATATATATATATATATATATATATATATATATATATATATATATATATATATATATATATATATATATATATATATATATATATATATATATATATATATATATATATATATATATATATATATATATATATCTATATATATATATATATATATATATATATATATATATATATATATATATATATATATATATATATATATATATATATATATATATATATATATATATATATGCTTTTTATTACAAAGTTTTGCCTTCATGTTATTAGTAACAACACAGAAGAAGGAGTAATATATTATAAAAGGTTGTAACATCGTTCGAGATAGCGAATGCAGCTTTGACTTGGGTAACGATCCCCCACAAGTGTTCTAAAGCGGAAAGCAATTTTGATATAGTTGGGTAACGATTCTCCACAAGTGTTCTAAAGCGGAAAGAAATTTTGCCATAGCTTATAAAAGATCGTGACAGAATCGGAATTAACCAAAATACAATATTACTTATGCATAGCCTACTGGATATATCTGGATTTGGCTTTCGAATATGATCCAAATGGATGATGATCTTATCTGTTCACCAAGAATAGGATAAATATAACTCAAAAGTAATTATTTCATATTATATGTGAATACTTCTTTGGCCGCATAAGAGCGATTTTACAAGGTCGCGTCACGACACAGTTTATAAAATTTTCGTCTCGCAAGTGAGATAAAGCATATGACAGATGAGGGAGCATAGAATCACGAACATATGTTTCACACTTCAGTTACCATAAAGCCGTAATATCCGCTGCACCTATACCTGCTCCAATTGAAGATAATTGTATACATTGAAGAAATAAATTAAATATTAAATTTGTATGCCACATCTTAGTATTTCGATATACCTGGAATATCTAAATCGGTAAAGATCTATCACGTGTACTGTACTGCACGCGTATTTTTTTTTGCAAATGTAAATATTTTTTTCAAAATATTTTGTAACTCCCAAGACGTCTATGTGGCTTTTGACATGTACCAGAGCTCTAAAATTATGGGTGCCTCAAGACAAGTGTCTCAAGACGGAATTGAAAATGATTTGACACACTCAAAAAATAAAGAATCGATATTTTGAATATAAGAAATCGTAACTAGATGAAGACCTATAATTGACACTCTGATGAGAAAGATATTTTTAAATTTGAGCTATTTTTATTATTTATATTTTTACTATTTTTATTACATGAGATATTTAAATTAAGTATTTTGCTGTAAAATTGCAGGAATAACAGAAATTTTTGTAACAAATGAAAGGGAACTTTCGACATTAGTAAGTCAAATCTATAGTAATTCTGCTGTCTAATATAAATTTAAAAAAAATGTGCCTATATTTTTACTTTATGATTACGTACGACTCACTGAATATTTCGCTGTATTGCAAAAATTACAAAGATATAAGCTTACGTGTGTAAAGTTACCACAATAAATGCTGGCCTAATATGACCTCCAATAATTTCTGTAAAATTACTGTATTTGTATTTACCTTGCAGTTTACGTAAAATTGTAAATTTGAATAAATAGTAATATTTTAGTATTTCTTTCAAAACTTTTGTAATATACATTATATAAAATTTCGTTATTTGGTTCAGATACCTACGCGTTTGCAAATTGCGGGGGCTCCAAAATTTACGAATTGGTGGTTATAATAAAATTAGCAGACGCAAGTAATTCATTTTTCATTAGCGCTAATTGTCGGCATAATTATGGCAACTCTCTCACACGCCACTATAAGTATCGTTAGTGGACATTGTTAATTACACAGCGCCTCGACTGGGCCTTTTGATCGTGTTTGTAGTTGGACCGCTCGACAGCCGTCAGTCTTTTTCTTTGACAAGCGACAACTTATTAGTTTCAGAAACTACTTTTCGACTCTTACGTTTTTGAAGGTATATTATGTGATCCAATGGCATGTTGCGTTGGTTTTTTTCAGTTACCAAATTTCAATGGTGCATAAGAAAATTCTCAAAAGATCGTAACGTAATCGTATAATATGTGCATTTACTAAGCAGTACGCAGTGGTGTTGAAAATTATCTACTACTGTCATGAGGGTTGTTTTTTGCATATCCATATTGTGTTTCAGCTATTCTTGGAAAAGTTATCTATCTCAGTAAGAACTCTGTAAGAGCAGAAACATTTGTGTTTCACAATGTGAAACGAATAATTGTATTTCACTTTCGAAGAAGCCTCAACTCATTTTGGAGTTATTCAGTCTGATTGAGTTATGTTTAATTCTGCTACCGAAACCAACTCTGATGTTCTTAATTCGGGTCAGATGTCAGATTCACAAGGCCATGAAACAGATTTTTTTTACGAAGTACCTTTTTGTAGACCTTAATATTTTTGAAAAATTGATAAAAGCTATGAGCACCTCTGAAAGATTTAAAAATGTTTTTCAAATTTTAACCCTTCATTTTAGTATTGAAAATACTTAAAGTTAAGAAAATAAGAGGTTACTAAAAAGTTATTAAGGAATTACTTAAGAAAATAAGAAAACGTTCTTGACGTGCGACATGGTATCTATCTGTCCAGTCAGCAAGGTCCTGACTTTGCAGAATATGTATAGATCAGAATTTGCTGTGATGGGAAATAAACAAATTACTGATTCGTTTTATTTTATGAATGGTCAGTCAGGGTATAAATCTCTAATATTTAATTACGAGAAACTACTTATGTGTACAGCAAGTCGAATGTGAATTTTTTTGAATATAAATACATCTTATCTCAATAGGGCCATTGTGGGTCCCAATATTCGATAGTATATTATAAACATGCAATGGATGTTATTGTTGTGGCTTTTAAGCAGCTCGTTCGCAGCGGCCTAAGAAGGTCAAACCAATTTTATTGCTCCTCTTGTTCCAGAATCCTCTTTGAAGTTTTTTTGTGAAACGTATCTCTTTATACATAGTTAAATTTTATTTCGCGTCATAATTCTAATACTATATTGCGACAAATAACATGTACAAACTACAATACGATGTTCTGTCAGGCAATACCTTGCAATATCATTATTTCAACAGGATAAATTGAAATGACAATTTTTCTTTTATTTTGTTCATATACATACCTATTTGTCTCAAAAATTTCCTTAAAAAACACACTTTCGGAAAAGTACAGAACTTTATTTTCGTAAGGTGATTGCTGATATTAGAAATGCACACAAAAAACAAAAATATTGCATCATTGGCTTACCTCTTTAACAACACCCATGGTTACAACACTGTTTGAAGCAGGAAAATGAAATTAATAATAAACACGATACTTATTAAGAAAAATGTACCGCCAATTTTCAATAAATTATGTCACTTAGGAGATAATATAACAACATTTCGATTGCCCGTTGTAACTGATATTATTTTCACGTTTTCCACAATACACCGCTTAAGAATTTTTACACAAATAAGTGAAAATATTGAAAAAGCTTTGGGAAATTGTGGAACATTCTTGAAAAACGCGAAAAATTTTCATATATAATAGGTATCACAAGGGCTCAAGGTTTTGCCGACAATATTTGTCATTCTGAATACGAGTTGCTGCTGTGACGAAAATAATTACGGGCGCGAAGCGGAAGTAATTATTTTCCAAAAAGAGAGAGTAATGAATGCATGAAAAATATTGAAGCGAAATTGACAGTACGAGTTGTATTATAATCTTAATTTTGAAAGAAAATCAAATAGTATATAATTAAATGATAAGTGTGATGTTAATTTGTTTGACGTTTATCTGACAATTTAATTTCTTGTAGTGCGCTTCCAAAATGAACCGGTTTGGTAACAACGATTTAAGTACCTACAGCTCACGAAGAAGTAGCATATTCAACTTCAAGTAATACAAAAATATGCCATAAGTTAGATTGGGACCAGTTTTGGACCAATTGTTCTTGTTGAAATAAAATTCATAAATTTTTTTGACGTTTATTTGACATAAATATTGTCACTGGAACACTCTGGCTGAATTACATTAAGTTAGATTGGGACCAGTTTTGGACCAATTGTTCTTGTTGAAATAAAATTCATAAATTTTTTTGACGTTTTTTGACATAAATATTGTCACTGGAACACTCTGGCTGAATTACATAGGCTGAATTACATTGGTGAAAAACGATTAGTTGAATTGTAATTACAAGACTGTGTAATATATCGTTTCCGAAGTTTTTTTGGTCGTGATGATGAATTAGATATTCAAAACAATGAAAAATTTTTAGATGAAAAAACTATAAAAAAAAGGTTATGGTCAGCATTTAAGTTGGCCGAGTTATTCTGAGGGTATAGATAACATTTTATCATAAAAAATGTTTGGATCTAACTGTCCCTTCATATATTGTTTTTATTCTCTCCTTCGCTCGACAAATTATATTTGTTCTTAATATAAATTGTATATGTTAAAATTATAATATTTCTATATCTACGCATCCACTATTTTTTTGTACCTACATATTGTACTTCATAGTAATAATTGAAATAAAATATGTTTTTAATTAAAATGTATTTTGGATTTCGGAGACCTTGATAGAGACATTGGAGGTTAAATATTTTACCAAGTTAAAAATTTATTGTTATACCGAAATAAAATAGATAGGCTATGAGATAATTGTAGGTAAAACTTGCCTTCAAAAAAGTCTTGCCTCCTATGGGAATCTCGAAAACGGCCTCACAAATATTGACAAAATTTTTGTGTGCAAAATATTTAACTTTTATTAACATAATAAAATTATCTGGCAACACGTTTTTAACTAGGTACCGTCAATTACAACAAAAGAAAAATAGGTAGTATTATTTCCTTAGTGTACAAAATGCAAAAATATCGATGGAAATATCGATGGAGGTCACCAGCGGTGGAATTCAAAGGATTGTAGGAGCTCCAGTTAATAATCATGTTTGGGTTATACGTGTCTAAGTGAATACTTATTAAGAGTTTAAACTAAATATCATAAAATATATGATTAGGCATTCTGATGATTGCTGGGTATGTGTTACGACGTGTATCATTTTAATTATTTCCAAATTAAATAATTTCTTGTTGTTGGTTTGGTTTAATTGAAACAAATATTTTATCCTAATTTTTACAATACATATCATACAATATCAATGACGAATGACGAAATGGCTGATTCTTATCTGTTTTCTTAATGTATGTTTCGCAATCGGCTCCAACCACAACCAATATCACTTAGTCGGCACATTCTAAAGTCATTTTAACACAACGATTACTTGAATATACCATGTTTTAAAATTTATAAAACCAAATCACAAATCATGTAATCATCAATATCGGAACCTAGTCGATTTTCAGGTCGAGCACACGTGCAACAATAAAACAGCCTTTGTTATTGCGCGGGAACCACTCTCGACATCTCCTTTTGAAGATAAGTTTCCCATTATAAGTATATATAGTTTTCCCGACTATTACAATTGGGCATAATAAAAGCTTAATTTTCAGCATATGATAATCCTAAACTCCTATCAGCCGTCACGTATCATCAAGTACTACTGTACTATAGTAAACAAAAACTTGTGTCTGGTATTTTCAATATGCCTAAACACTTGCAAGGTCTGTGAATTATTCTATAAGAAAAAAAACTAATGTAAACTGCTATCTAATGTTAAACATTCCCATACAATAGATGACGAAATTATTAGTATATATTTAATTTTTTGGTTATAAAGTTTGGATATGTAATTTTAGGACAGTCTCCCCTAGTGGGCTGAAATCGACTAAAATCGATATGCGGTTTGGAACAGTAAGTTAATATTTATCACATTGCAATATTATATTGATTAACATTTTATTTGTTTCTGTTGGTAGAGGATTTGGTAGATTATTTCTATTTCTTTTGTGTGTAGCATGTACGCTATATGCGAGAACTCGGTCCCATAGACCAAGGAAATGCCGTCGACTAATCGCTTTAAAATGGTATTAAACACAGCAAACTGAAACTTCATTAATCAAAAATACGTCACTCTGATCTATAATTTGAGGGCAGCTTGGAAGAATCCAACGTATTAAAATTAAACTAAGTAGCCGCAGTCGGTGGTTAGCAATTATTACTAAATTTTAAAAATTTAAAAATGTAAACTAGACCTCTGCGGCGCCAAATTATGTCTACCTGTAAGTTACGGGCTCATTTATAGATTCCTTCGGTCCGCTATCTAGATATTTTATCCCTCACCGTAAAATAGAATAGAAAACAAATGTTGGTACAAATGGCCCAGTGGGTGCATCAATCAAACCGTAACGTATATTTTTATGACAGCCCCCAAACTGTATTAGAATAAAGATTTGTTTATAAGGTGCGCTTTTAATCGTCCGCAAATTGGAGCAGGATAATAATTATATAGCACACTCTGCTGGGTCTTCTAAAATTCGTTTGATTTGCCTTGTTGTTATAGGTGGATGGCAATTATGGAGGTAATCAATTATAGATATTAATTGTGATATGTTCTCCAGCAAACAAATAGTTAGATTTAAAAAAATTGCCAATTTCTTTCAGATTCTAGGTAAAATAAAATTATTCGTACCCATAATTCATCGATATATTATTATGTTACGACCTAACGCGTCTAAAAATCCAATTTTTCTATATGTTTGTATCTATTACATTTAATAAAAAAAACAAGTCCATTTCCCCAGAAAATTATTTTATCATATTTTATTATTTTAAACGGTTTTGTGAAATAGTATATTTCCTAACGATATTTCCTAAGTTTGCGCACTTAGTTTTGTCCGCACGTTTACTGCGTATTACGAAGTTCGAGCAGCAGTCGAGTGCGGAAAAGACACTTTGTGCAAGACACACAATTTTTTTCTACGAGCAATATAATATTATGAAATAAATAAAAATTAATTGGATCAAACACATCAAATACAAATTTATTTAAAACAAAATTCAAACTATTTCAAGCGACAGAGCCTGAAAAATATATATTAAAAAACAATATCCTTTCGAATAGTTTTGGTTGCCGAAATATGTGGCTTTCTAAAATCTTGAGAAAATTGCTTATAAATTTTATATCTGAATATATACAGGGTGTTTAAAAAAGGCCTAGGTCATTTTATAAAAAAGTTCCTATAGGCATAGGTCCGCAAACGCTTCGTTATCGATCTACATGATGTTGAAGAGTAGTGCGTTGGATGAGATACTCGCGTATATCTGGTGCTGTTTTACTGTGATTGTGAATATAATATCAGTGAACGATGGAAAATATTCCAAAACGTAGGCACTACCGAACGATAGCTGAGAAGAAATTTATTTTACGAGTATTTTACTGCATACAGAGAGATAACCCTCATCCCCGACAAGGATGAAGTGGTGAATATGTGTTCGGATTATACAGAAGCATCAAAGTCAAGCATATACACTTTTTTATGAGATGAAAATATGGATGGAAGTGTACAGCCACCGAAATCAAAAAGCGGTCGCAATAAGTTTGTTGTGGAAGAACAATGTGCGGATGGATTATATTCGAAAAATAAAAACGTTTCTAAACGAAGGGCGGAAAATTTATTACACTAATGAAACATGAGTCAACAAAGGACGTACTGTGAAGAGAGTCTGGTAGGATGCAAACGTGAAAAATGCACAGCAAGCTGCGATTGAAGGATGGATAACTGGTTTAAAAATGCCGTCTGGAAAAGGTCGCCGTTGAATTATAACGCTATTGGAAGTGATAGTGGATTTCTACCTAAAGGAGAATTTATATTTCAATCCAAGAAAACCGTAGACTACCAGGAGGAAATTAATTCCGAAGTATACGAGATATGGTTTGCCGGCGTACTTAAACATTTGGATTCCGGAAGTGTCGTGGTTATGGATAATGCGCCTTATCATAGCCGAAAATGTGAAGAAGCACCCCAGCAATCGTGGAGAAAGAAAATAATTCGAGAATGGTTAACAAAAAAGGGCATTCCTTACCAAGAAAATTACTTGAAGGCGGAATGATTGCAAGTTGCTAAGGTACATGTCCATAAATATAAGAAACTGACAGTGGATGAACTGGCATTGACGCATGGAGTCACATTGTTGAGATTGCCTCCTTATCACTGCGAATTGAACCCCATTGAATTGATCTGAGCGTACGTAAAAGGGGAAGTGGCGAGAGTGAATCGAACTTTTAAATTTGTTGACGTATAGAGCCATCTTCGAGGAGCAATGGAAAATGTCACAGCAGACAATTGGCATAAGTGTATTAATCACGTGATGAAAGAGGAACAGATAATGTGTGATGTGGATTTGGCGGTTAATCAAGCCATAGAACCCATTGTGATTAATATTGGAAATTGTGATAGCGACAATGAAGATGAAGTGGAAAGTGACTGTAAATAGTGATATTAGTGATTATAATATTATTAAATAGTGATATAGAACATAGTGGTATTAATTTTTAAGGTAAGTATTAAGGTATTTTTAATTTTGGAACATATGTGTATATATTTTATACGGAAAAGTATTCTTCACAAAAAAATCTGCTTATCCTTAAACCCATAAAAATGTACTTTAATTTGAGTTTAGATAGGTATACAGGGTATCCATTCCTAGCAAGTTAGTAAACATGAGATAACTTTTTACCGCAAAATTTAATAACTGCTTTGTTTTAAATGTTTAATACAAAAATTTGATTCTAATTAGATTATAGTGAAAACGAGAGACTATAATTTTTTAAAAAAATAATATTTTAAATTAGAGTTAACTACATCCCAGGCAGCAGAGTGACGTCAATTTCCTGTGATATTTACGTGACCCATTACGTCGAAATCACCAATATAATAACGTTGTAACGACGTAAAAATGACGACAACATGTCTTATCGAAATTACGTCATCTAAAGACGTAATTTTCACGTCAATCTAGATAATGTGTAAATGACTTGTTTTCATTATTCTTTTAGACGTATAATCCGTAATTGGGAGCATGGATGAAAGTTAGGCTTTGAGATAATAAATAAACAGATTCTATAAACTTCCAAATGATTCTATAAACCTTTAAACTTATAAATGTACACCTGCATAATAAATAGTCTTACAAAATAAATATTCAATTTTCGAAACCCATTCACATCTCTCATTTTTTATTCCAAAAAATTAATCCACAATACATATTATGCAATGATAGTGTACTTTTTGCATTATATGAAAGTTCTATATACTACTTTTCCTTTTTTTAATTAATAGCCGCATATATGACGTACCTTAGACGTTTCCTAGATGACGTCGCTAATAAGTGTAAAAGAAGACGTTTAAAACACGTTTCTTTTTGGGGGACAATGGACGAATGATGGGTTACACTACAAATCAACGTGAATGAGACGTCAAGTGATGTCACTCTGCTGCCTGGGATAACTGATTTAATTTAAAAAATATTACGGATAAAGTTATAGAATATTTAATAAAATTAATAAAGCAAGTGTTTTTCAATGTAATTATCCCTCCAGCGTCCACACATTTTCAGCTCTTCGTATAAATTCACCGTATACGTTTCGGATTAATAGTAGGCCTATTAATTTATCTGATTACGTCTCTTATTCTTTGTTGCAACATTTAAAATGTGTGGAAAGCCAACAGCGTACACTTTTTGCTTCACAATACCTCATAAAATAAGTCTATAGGTGATAAGCCAGGTGACCTAGCAGGCCATTCAATAGGACCGTATCATCCAACCCATCTCTCTTGAAAGTGTTTATTCAACCACTTTTATCTGTAATTTGTTTTATCTGTATCCGTTTATTTTATCCGTAATATTTTTTTAATTTAATCAGTTATGTATTAAAATTTGATTTAAAAGATTATAAAATGTCTCGTTTTCACTATCATCTAATTTTAGTCAAATAACCACCCTTGTATATTAAATATTTAAAATCAATAACAACAAAGTGTTTTACCAAATTTAGTGGTAAAAAGTTATATCAGTTTCACTTGCTTGGTAGTAACGGACACCCTGTATATATGAACTCAAATTAAGGTACATTTTTATGGGTTTGAACACAAACAGATTATTTTTGTGAAGAATACCTTTTTTCCGTAAAATGACAAATAAAACACTTGAGTTCGTTTTTCTTCCAAACGACGTACATGAGATAAAAAAATATTGGTGGGTAGGTGTATAACACATTAACGAACATTCCTAGAAAATTTCATATTTTTTCTTAACCCTCGTATGGTTGAAGAAACTCCTTAAGTTTCAATGTTGTATATTTTGAATAAACCGGTTTACAAATAACAGGTTTTTAGGTTTTCAAATAACGAGTAATAATTGTACTTTTCGAATTTCACTATGGTAGCTACTAGGATCATAATGGACTTACCTACGTTACTATAATCAAATGACATAATTATGTCATTATGACATGCAAGCAAATAAAAATAGTGATGGTAGTGCTTTCGATGTTATTATTTCCAACATACTCTGCTATTGGTTAATCTGTGTATTGCTTACGTTTGAATTGCTACAAACGCGCATTCTCCGAATGGATAATTATGTGGGTACCTGGGAGTTCAAATGAATCTCCAGAGTACATCGCTGTGTTTTTCTTAAGGGTAGGTCAGTGTTAAAAACCAGTTCTAAAAGATCCCGTATCGCACGATCCTTGTCACAAGTGGGGCCCATTCATTGGCAAAACATTTTTATTTTCTTTGATGGCACATCCCGATAAGCCCTTTAAAATGCCACTCTGTTCAGGATCGCCTTAAATACCGCGACTTATTTTAAAGCAACACATTAAGTAGTGCAGAGTCAAATTAACTGAAGATTTGTTCAGCAAATGGCTGGTAATAAAAATGTTATTACTCTTAATTACTTGGAACTGTGGCTTATATAAATAATGAGAAACGTCTGAAATACCGGCCAGAATGTGGTTCTAATGTATCGGAGGAACGTAAGCTATACATAAAATGTCTTGTCGGGAAATTGTGAGAAAAAATCTATGTGGATTCTTCAGGTTTATGTAGATAATGGTGAATTAATGAATAATTGTTTGTTGCTTCATGATGCAACTAGATTTATTGTTGTTAATGTGAAATTATGTTAATACTAATGTTAGAGTTCTTGGGAGCGATCAAGGTTATTATTCCATTTTCAGTGTGTTATGTAAACGGAGGAGTATTCGATTGTAATTTTCCTGTAACCCCATATCACTCACTCAGTTTTTGTTACATATATCACATCAGATACTCTAGGCCAGTCACTGAAGATATGCAAAGTCAATCGTTCTAACAAAATTCCAAAGTTCTCAAATTTTGACATGAGGATGAAGATACATTACTAATAAAACAAAATCTGCTTTTTGCAACCCATTTGTTGGTCCAGATCATTGTAAAAAAAAATTAAAAAAACAACAATTCGCTATAACTTTTCAAAAAAAAATACAATAGTGGTGCAAACTGAAAGACATGCCGAGTGCCTCATTGCAAATAATATCTCAAGTTTGATACCTCTTTTTCCAAAAGAAACCATACCAATTTTGAAAACTTAAGTAAATTTTGCCATGACATCACAAAAATTTGACGATGTTCCGGGATGTACGTGAGGTTGCAAATTTAAAGAACAGCTTAGAATAATATTTAACAAACTATTTCTGTTTTCTAAACTTCTACTTTATTTTGACCGTCTATTAAAAAAAAATATATCAGCTTGAGTAAAAAACTTATCGTTCGTTCTCTCAAATTTTATTCAAAAATCGACATACATGTTCGAAACATTATTGTAAACGTAATTCATGATTTGCAAAATTTTCAAAACTTTTTCGAAAAGTTATGGCAAAATTTACTTCATTTTCAAAATTAGGATGGTTCCGGTTAGAAAAGGTGGTTGCAAACTTTAGATATTATTTACAATGAATCACTTGACATGTCTTTTAGTTTACACCACTTTTGCAATTTTTAGTTTTACCAAGCTATAGTGAATAATTGTTTTCTTGCAATTTTTTATAATGTTCCGTACCATCAAAGGGGTTGCAAAATGAGATTTAGTTTGAGTAATCCAACTCCGTAAAATGCGATGTCTCGTTTAAACTTTAAAATAAATTATATTAAATTGCAACTAATGGGCTCAAATTGGCTAAGTTGAGATTCGCCTCCAATAAATAAAATTGCATGCACTGTACTTATTTTGAAAAACTTGAGTTGTTGAATATCGGTAGTATTAAATTTATATTATCTGGAATCTCGTCTTATCTCATTAGAGAAGACACATCATTAAAGAAGTGCAAGAACAACGTGGACAGTGGTGTAGGAAGGGTGACTCAGCCAGATGATTTACCATTTCTGAGTAGCCATTGTTCAATTAAAATTATTTAGTTTTGGTACTATTAGTATTATAATTCCATTGGTTTGTGTTAAAATAATTTTTGTAATAAAATATGAGAAATATTTTCAAAGACAAATTAATAGCCTATATTTCATGGGCAATAAAACTATAAAGTTTTATTTCTTAACTCTTAATTATTAAGCTTAATATTTTTCAATGGTATCAATCTTCGAGATTGTAAAGAAATGAGTTTTATATTTTATATTATTAGCACCTCCTAGCTGTCCAGTATGGTTCATTATAAATCAATATTAACAAGAAACATCTGACCACTTTTTGGCAGGAATTAAAACTAAACGTTGCCACTTTATATTGCATTATCTTGTCAAAATCTTGTCTGAGCATTATCTTGTCAAAATCGTTTTAACAGTTTGATACTTGTTGCTGATGATACTTCGAATGCTGCTGATGAAATCTCTAACGAAATGAGGTATACAAATATATATAGCATGACCCCTTCGTAGTGATTTATAGTTGCGCATCTGTAGCCCAGTATTCCGGAGCTGGATGCGCGGATGCAGATTCCCCTTTCTCACCGTGCGGAAGCGAGAGTGCTGGCCATGGTACCGCTGCTGCTGGTAACATATGAGCATATTCAAATGAGAGGTCGTGTGTTGTGCAGAGGCGACCACCCGCACGACACCGCTTATCGCTGACATCTGCACAGGTTTGCTTCGGGCTAAGGACTCCTATCTGGTGACAACATCTCCAATCTAGATCATGCACACACCTATGATTATAATATATGTAGGCGATGACTGGTACCGCTTTCGGACCTCGATCCACTGTACATGACGGCGGGTAATTCCACCCGCAGCTATTAGGGACAGTTCTAACATCAAGAGGCTCTTTCTTATATCGAGCTTAGGTCTACTTGTGCTAAATTAAATTAAGATCTGTCGGTCCTTACTGCCGAGGGCATAAAAGTAATAAAAATAAAAAAGTCGGTGAATCTTAATTTTTACACAAAACATTTACTATATGTTTCTTATCGTTAATTAAATTGTTCAGTATCTGTATATGTGCATAAACGCTACTCTAAGTGCGAAATCTGTGAAACTGTAAGTATTATCTCCATCTAAGTTGTAGCTTTCGTTTTAGTTACACCGTCTATATCAGTTAACAAAATTAAAAACAGAACTCAGCAATGGAGACTCAAATTGAATGAGGCTAAATTTGCCCCATGTCAATTTCACAGATAAAAGAGAGAAACCTATCTCTGTCTATTATCAAATTTAGAATTGTTTATTACCTTGTAAAATATGTTAATCCTTTTATGAACTTTCACAAAACTTATTGCTTTCGATTTCACTTATACGCGAACTACATGGCTGCTGGGCTCTGGTGGTGGTGTCATCTAGCGGGACATCGCTGCACTGCCTCTGGAATGTTGACTGCCTTTCTATTATCTCGCGTTGAGAATTACTTACCCTCAAATTTATATTAATTGTTGCTGGACTGTAGTTTCTACTCTGCTATCATTTTAGTCACTGTGAAAGTTTGTTTCCTTTTCTTGTTTGATATATTGCCTCCAAATTTTCTTCCACTGGGCTGGGAGGCTACCAAGATTGTCCCTTTTTTACTCGTAAAAACTACTAAAACACTTATTCATGCAGCTTTCCTCCTGCTTCTAAACTGGTATTACTGCTTACTTACTGCTTAAAAATTATAAAATTGACGAGCGTGGCTGTCGCTACTTGTAAGTGAGAAATCTGTGAAACTGTACGTATTATCTCCATCTATGTGATATTTTTTCTCTTAGATACATCGTCTATATCAGTTAGCAAAATTAAAAACAGGACTAAGCAATGGAGACTCAAATTGAATGAGGCTAAATCTGCCCACATCAATTTCACAGACAAAAGAGAGAAACATATCTCTGTTAACATAAACAATATCACATATGACGGCAACGACACTAACTGAGTTTCCACGAACAACCAAAATACTTATACCTATTCGATGAGCGTTTCGCCAACCAAGTTGGCGTCATTCGGAGACGATTAAAACTATTCTTAAAATAAGAAACTACCCTAATTATACGTAAATTATTTGCATGGTTCACTGTTCAGTGAAAACAGCGACGAAAATTGTCACGGTGCAACGAACTGTTGAACTGTTGTTTTTATCTGAAAGCAGATAAAGGTAATGAGATTGTTATTTTAGATATAGAGGACTATAATATTATGGACGGGTATACAATTGGTAATGGTCCTTATCAAAAACTTACTAGAAAGCCTTTGCCAGGAATGAGCACTGAAGAAATGTCCTAAAATCGTGTAACAACTCCATCTGTTAAGAATAAGGTATCCAATCCTACCGTACCTATATTTTATCTATATTTTATTGTCTACCAAAAATCCAGAAGCCAGGGAAATATAATTTTTTATATATTTTTCAATTTTATATTTGATAAATTTTATAAAATATAAAGTCCAATATTATCGCCGATTGGATACGCCGACCACTTAAAAAAAATAAGGGAAAAAGTCCCTCATTCGCATTTTTTAAAGGTATAACCAAATGAAGCCTATACAGTCATCATTGATTAGGTCCTTGTGAAATGACTAATTACGACATCTTTTGGATCAGACATTTTTTATCCCAAAAAATGTCAGTAATTTGTCAAAATGTTATATTATTTATGGTTTTTTACACATACTACGCGATAACTTCGAAACTAATTAACTTATAAACATGAATATTTTTTTAATCAATTGAGGATATATAGGCGGTCATAACTGTCTTAATTTAAGACCCCTGGTTAGAGTATTTTTTCTTGGAGAATGGAGTAAACTCGAAATTTTACTTTTATTGCTGCATAATTTTCGGAGTTTGTTTAAATCGGAATTAACCAGAATACAATATTGCTTATACATATCCTGCTGTATCTAGATTGGGCTTTCGTATCTGATCCAAATGGATCATCTTTTTGCGGAGGATACGTCCTTGCCCCTCTCTCTCCCCCTTCACTTTCATTGTGACATATTCGGTTTAAATATGAATAACGACCGGAACATTGCCAGGACTAAATCTGGAATAACTGGAACAACGATTGATGGTATATTCTCGAGAAATCTACACCATTTAGAATCACAAACATATGTTACTCACCCCTCCCCCCTATCTGACCTCCCCTCCATCTCACCCGTCTCTCGCTCCCTTCTCTCCCCCTCTCTCTCTCTCTCCCCCCTCTCTCTCCCCTCTCTCCATCTTCTTTCCCCCCCCTCTCTCCTCAATAAAGAGCCTCAATAAAGGCGAAAGAACGTATACAACTTCTAAATGATCCATTTCTTCTGTCCGTGTGTTGTTATGGAACTCCACCTAAACGACTCGACTGATTTTTATAATGATTAAGTTGATTCGAGAATGATTTTCAGCTTCATAATTTGATCAGATAGAAAATATTTTTTAATTAATTTAAATATATATATATATATATATATATATATATATATATATATATATATATATATATATATATATATATATATATATATATATATATATATATATATATATATATATATATATATATATAAATTAGGGTTTAGACCGGCGAAAAATTGAATTATAAATGGTGGAGTTCTGAGGTAACGAACATACAAAAAAAAACATACAGTCGAATTGAGTCGAAGTTCCTCCTTATTTTGAAGTTGGTTGATTAAGAAGAAATCATAAAATCAATTTGATATTGCTAGGGAAATACTGTTTTTGTTAAAATAAGAAAAACTGTTTTTTTTTGTTCCCTAAAGGCCCGCGCGAGTACAATCTGCAGTATTAAAAAATAAAAGCACAATAATGAACTAGTATGACATACACTACCTATTACCTCTATATCTAGGTATTTAATTATTTAGATTATAGCACATAATATTATACTTGAGACACATTGATAATGATGGTGTCTACTTCAAACGTATATTAGCAAACTCCAAAGCCTTATCGTATACCTTCCATGCCTTCACTAACTTTTTCGTTTATTGAAGTTCCACGCAGCTAGTTAGTTTATTATCGATATTTTTATATAAACTCATGTCGGGAGCATCCGACCAGCTCCTTAAAGGCAGTATGTGGGTGAGCATAATAAGTTGGCTCGCGTGCATTCTACGGAATCGTGCCAATTATCGTTTAAAGTGTTCGGAAATAAAACAATAAGGCCGAAACGTTGACTTTTTATTCCGGAAAAGATACGTAGGTACTTTATAAATCGAAGAATATTTTAACCAGTGTGTTTGTATGCTAAATCGAGGGCAAAAGCAGTTGATTATTGTATTTAAATACATTTAGTTTATTATTTATTTAATATTACAGAATAGGATACACAAAAATCTTAAATTGGTGTGGTTTGCAATTTAATTAGTAAAGAGCAAAGAAAAAAAAACAGATGTTAAATATTTTAGATATGCACAGAAATAAATGAGTACGTATATAAAAAAAAACTGATAGAAGAAAAATCAGAAAATAAAGTAGTTGCAAACAAGCAAGGAGCTAAAACACACAAAATATTAGTACTGCAAAAAATTCAAATCATCACCGTATAACGGATAGGGCACCATTGAATTTACAACAATGTCATTTATAAAGAGAATAAACAGAAGGGGTCTCAAATAGATCCATGAGGAACATGGCACATGATATTTACAACCCCGTCGGCCCCCTTGGAATTATATTATAATAACTAGTATCTAGGTATACCCGTTTACCCCCCCCCCCCACTCCTCCTTGTTTATATGGCACGAGCCGCCAATGGTGTACGCATTTTGTTACTATGGTAATACAGTAGGGTGTTTATTTCCCTGTGTTGTTACAATGAATCTGACGTTTATTAATAAAATATTGCAGCCGTATATATTGCAAAAGCTCTGAGGCGAGTGTGGTGCATACAAAAATCGATAATAATTGATTATTTTATTAATATTCTACAAAATTTAACGTTTTGAAGCTTTATGTGGACTGAACATGGACGTCTATGCAAATATCTAATTTTTAAAACCCGAGGGACAGAATAAAACCTCAATGTCATATCTGATATTTATTCAGACACATAATGAAAGTTCGTCTAGGATCCTGGTGTGGGTAATATATCGATTGTGTTAATTAGTATGATGGAGCATCATACCCTGCGGTATCAGCTTGGTAGCAGCGCCTCGAGAATAATTTTTATTACACGCGAGCGTGGATGAAACTTTGCCCGAGATAAATTATGACATCGCCGGTTTCCTTGACCAAATGAGTTCTATGGTAAGTGCGCCTTTCTTGCAAATCCCTTTCCCAGATTAATCAGTATGCTGCAGCGCTCTGGTTGAGACTTATATCTGCCGTAGAGATGAAATGAAATGAGGAAAACTTAGCAATTCCTCATTCCCTTTACCGCCTAGTGCTGAGCGTTATGCACCCGCGCGGCACATTGTTTTATCGTTTAGAGTTGAATGCCTGATAGGGATGAATCGGTTTATTAATAATTTGGGATACAGTATCAGTAACATTAGTAAACATTAGGTTAATTTTTTGGGTTGTAAAATATTTATTGTAGCACTATTTCTACCATTGGTATCACTAGTAGACTAGAATTGCTTAGAGAAGATAACATACGTCACGGCTTCGCCCATCGCATTGGATTGTCATCAGTCCACTAGTGTCGCTTAAATTAATTCTTACTGATAAGTATTGATACGTTAGTTATTGATAGATAGTTAGTTATGTATAGATGCATAGTTAATGATAGATTCGTAAAGATAGGTAGATATATCGGCCCCGTGCGTATGATGACGCATATTATCTTTTATAAGCAATTCCACTCTAGCTAAACACAAAAGTTATAGTGGACTGGTGCCCAATATAATTTCTTAACAATATAATTCCTAAACCATTTGATTCTCACAATTATTGCCCTTTGGAACACCCTGATGGAATTGTAGTAATGTAGTAATGTCTACCTATCATAGTAATATATACATAGTATACATGGGCGCCGGAAGGAGGGGGGCAAAGCAGGGCACTTGCCTCCCCCCTGGAAAATTGAACATCCGTTTTTTTGTTTATAACTATGTCATAAAATAAAAGTACCTATTAAAATTTTCAGTTGGAGATCATTAAATATAACAAAATTGAAAATACTAAATATTTTTTAAAAAGTCAAAAATAACGATAGTGAGCTCGAGGTTGTTGAATTAATAGATAACATTGCCAGTTCTTTCCAGGCATCAAGAAAGCGTTACAAATTTTTTTAGCTTTACCTCCTACCACAACAATAATTGAAAGGTCTTTCAGTACACTCCGACGGGTAAAAACCTGCTTGAGATCAACCATGTCCCAAGAGAGACTTTCTGGTCTTTGTTTGATTAGCGTTCACAGAGAATTTGTGAAAAAAAATAAAGACGGATTTATTAAAAAAGTAATTAACCGATTTTCTCAAAAGAGAAGAAATCTGTTATTACTTTTTTCTGAGTAGAAAAATAACTCGTCCTTTTTATAAGCATTTATATTTATTTTAAATAATAAAAATGTAATTTTTTTATTTATTTTACTTTGCCCCCCCCCCCTATATTTGATCCTTCCGGCGCCCATGATAGTATATATCTAACATATACATATGCGTAGTAATATCTAATATAATAACTAATATAATAAAATAATACATATCTACATAATATATGGACGAATATAATTGTAATATAAAACTACATATAAAACTACATACAGTGAGCTCGTAAAGTTTGGAATAAATTCAATTAATCGTTATTGAAGGATTTTCACAGGAAATCCTCGGACACGTCAACCTTATTTTATAAAATGTCACTTTTTTCAGCCATCGATTTTTTTTTTGTTTTGTTCGTTTGTGAGCTATGACGTCATCGACAATTTTTTTAAATGACAACCCATATTTTTTTTCACGGATTTCGATAAAGCACATTTTTCTGAGTGCGAATATGTCAAAAACATAGTACCTTTAACATTAAAGTTTTCGAGATATTCGGTTGCAAAGTTTATAAAATGTACCATGGCACCATGCATAAGCTATCGGGCGGGTCAAGATTTTTAATAGCTTATTGATTCTAATAGCTTATAGCTTATTACATTTTAAAAGATTAAGGAGTAATATTATTTATTTTGGTAGCTTATCGAACATTTTGAAAGATTTGGGAGTAATCTGTTTAATTTTTTAACAACAATTTAAACAAATAAAAAAATATTTTAACAAATAAATGATAAATAATTAAAGTAAAAAATAAAATCAGAGTAAATTTTCAAAGTGACCTCCATTCACTTCCTGGCAATATCCCATCCGCCACTGAAACTCCTGCAGAACCTTACCAACAGTATCGGGTTGAATGGTTCGAATTTCATTGCGAATTCTGTCCTTTAATTCTTCGATGGTATTTGGTCTATTGAAATAGACTTTGCTCTTTAAATAGCCCCATAAAAAGTAGTCTAGGGGAGTGAGATCTGGAGATCTAGGGGGCCATTCGATAGTTCCCCTGCGACCAATCCAATGGTTAGGAAATACATGGTTTAAATAATCGCGAACGATCACTGCAAAATGGGGTGGTGCACCGTCTTGTTGGTACCATATCGTGTGATGGGGCAGATCTGGATCTACGTCATTTGGGTAAAGTACCGCAAGTGCAGGGACTAAGTCGTCTCTTAAAAATTCTAAATATATTTCACCTGTTAATACGCCTTCAAAGAAAAATGGGCCCAAAATACGATTACCTACAATACCAGCCCAAACGTTAACTTTTTGTGGAAACTGACTACGAGTTTCCATTTTCCAGTGTGGATTTTCAGGAGACCAATATCTACAGTTTTGCCGGTTAACTGTGCCGTCGAGATAAAAGGTAGCCTCATCAGAAAAAACAATATTGCGTAAAAATCCGTCGTCATAAATCAGGCGTTGCAACATGGTTTGGCAAAACTGTAACCTACGGTCAGGATCATCTTCGTTTAACTCTTGGACCAAAACCACTTTATACGGATGCCATTTGTTCAATTTCAAATATTTCAAGACGGAGCTTTGAACTATTCCGTTGTTTGCCGCCACTTGGCGGGTAGGTAAATGGGGATTTTCTTGAAGCTCTAGTAGAACATTCAATTTAACATCTTGTTGCACTGGTGGACGACCCGTTCTAGGGCGATCTCTCGTATGACCCACTTCTAAAAACTTTTGTTCTATTTTGCTAACGGTGGACTGTGTAATTGGTTCTCTGTTTGGATATTTGTTGTTAAATAAACGGCAAACTTCTACTTGGGGACAGGCTCTGTCCCCGTAACCGATCATCATCAAAATTTCGATTCTTTCCCTTTCACTCAAACGACGGACCATTTTTAAATTAAATGAATTATGATGGAATAATGATTAATCAACTTACTTAATGATATTATTCAACTGATTAAAACACAAACTTGCGAGGAAAAACTTCAAAATTGTGACAACTGTCAAAACTGTTGTTTTTCCTGCGCTTTCTTGATAAATGATTAGCATTTGGTCATCGCTTGTATAATTCATTCTTAAAACTTTGCAACCGAATATCTCGAACACTTTAATGTTAAAGGTACTATGTTTTTGACATATTCGCACTCAGAAAAATGTGCTCTATCGAAATCCGTGAAAAAAAATATGGGTTGTCATTTAAAAAAATTGTCGATGACGTCATAGCTCAAAAACGAACAAAACAAAAAAAAAATCGATGGCTGAAAAAAGTGACATTTTATAAAATAAAGTTGACGTGTCCGAGGATTTCCTGTGAAAATCCTTCAATAACGATTAATTGAATTTCTTCCAAACTTTACGAGCTCACAGTATATTAAAAAATAAATAACAAAACTTTTTGTCCTATACAATCATTTTTATTTATCAATGGTATATTGAATGGTATATAACTATCAATGGTATATTGAAATTTAATCATTGGAAATTTAATTTTTTTAACTTAATAATAATAATAATAATAATAATAATAATAATAATAAACGTCTTTATTTAGAGAAGAAAATATAAGGGCGAAGTCTAGCATAGCTACTCTTACACCTAACCCTATATATTTTCACAATAATACTAATTATAAAGTTAAAACATGGCAAGTAAGATATATACTATTCTACTAATTTAGTTAAATTAAATTATTTAAAGTAAAGTTTCTGGGCATATAAGTAATCTATACATATATATGAATAAAATGTGTATACAAAATTTTCAATATAATAATAAAAGCGCAAGATTGACCTTCACAAAAAACAACCCAGCAGCGGAAGACCCGCCACTATACAGACGCTCGTCACTTCTCACTGCAGATTAAGCAGATATTTTTTAACGTGAAATTTAAAATTGGATGCATTTAAAGATTTGAAATGCGATGGTAAACGATTGTATGTAGTAACGGCATTATAGGTAAAGCTTTTACGAAATGTGGTTGTTTTATATTTAGGAGTATTTAATAAATCTTTAAATCTTACGTTAACTGAGTGCAGTGTCCTCCTAAAAATTAATTTAACTTTAAGGTAACTAGGACTACCTGATTTTAATATAGAATGTGTGAAGCGTAATAAATGTAATTTCCTGCGATTCTCCATAGAAAGCCATTTAGTTTCTCTTAATTTTTGGGAAACATGGTCATATTTTCGCAAATTATATAAAAATCTACAGCATGCATTTTGTATTTTTTGAAGTCTACTTCTATCAGCAGAATATAAACATGGACCGTACACAAAATCGCAATAGTTCAAAACTGATAACACAAGAGAATCAACTAATATTTTTTTTAAGCTTAAAATTTAAAATATGCCTATTACTATATAACAATTTTAATGTGTAATAAGATCTCTGAATGAGTTTATTTACATGTGATGAAAATTGTAACTGTGAGTCGAATGATACACCTAAGTTTTTTGCAGAAGATTGAATTGTCAAAATTTCGTTATTAATTTTTACCTCTAATTTATTTTTTACGTAATCTACTTTCCTTTTATTTCCAAAAATTAAAACGCAACATTTATTCGGATTTAACGTCAAGTTGTGACTGAGGGACATTTGTAACACACGTTCCAGGTTTTCATTAATTACATTTTGAGCAGTGACAGCATCATCAACTAAAAAACTTTCATAAATCTGGGTATTATCAGCATACGCGTGCTTTTTAACGTTAATTGAATTTAAAATATCAGTTGTATATAGAATAAAGAATAGAGGACCCAAAATAGATCCCTGAGGGACATCAGTAGCTAAATGGCAAGGCTGGGAAAGTTTATCGTGTATTTTGACTCGCTGCGTACCACCAGTCAGATAAGACTCCACCAGATTTACACCAATTTCATTGAATCCGTAGTATTTTAATTTGGCACATAATAAAAGATGATTTATTGTGTTAAAAGCTTTTGAGTAGTCTAGTAGTACCATAGCTGTTACCTTTTGATTGTCACAAGCAGTGATGATATCATCAGTAATATGTGCCAATGCCGATCCTGTACTATGACCTTGTCTGAAGCCAGATTGAAAAATAGATAAAACATTATTTTCATTTAAAAATGTGAGAATTTGTTCATATATTATTTTTTCTAAAATTTTGGATATTGAAGGCAAGATACTAACTGGTCTCAAATCAGAAATTGTAAGTGGATTAATAATTTTTGGTAAAGGTACAACTATACCCTCCTTCCATATGTTGGGAAAATATCCACGTTCGATACAACAATTAATGATATGTGTTACATACTTATCTATAAATGGACTACAATATTTTAGCATAGATGCTCTAATTGCATCACTACCCCGAGCATTTGACTTTAAACTATGTAGTATTGTATTAACCTGTTTGACACTAGCTAGCTTCAATATTAGCGGTATTATATCTATTTGAGTTGTAAAATACTATTCGTTCTTTTCCATCATGTTTCTGAAGAAAAACTGATGAAAAGTACTTATTTATACTACTTCTATTACTCTCTAGTACTTCTATTTTAAATTTTGAAAATTTAATCATATGATTTAACTGTAATAGAATAATACTATAAAATGTTGGCCCTTGAAAGAATAAAGACCTTTGGGTTACAGTTTTTCTGAAGATATTACTATTAATATGTTGTTGCGTCACAGATCTAGTTACTTGAATTTTTTTTTCTGAATGCTACCACATTTAACATATAAACTAGGTACCTATACATCGGTCGGTATATATTTAACTTTTAGAATTTCGGAAGTAGTATTAAATGCTCCTCCCCATCAAACTATACAGTATCGAATTGTTGCCTCGGCTAGTGAATTATATATCATTACCATATTTTTCCGCACACTCAAGCTGTTGGTCCAGTACAACTCCAAGATATTTAAAACTGTTTTATGTAATATTGGACAATTATGTTTCATGTAATTTATTAGAAGATTGTTAAGGTTGATTCTTCAAGTGAACCATAGTTGGTGAAGACGTAATATACTCAGGTTTTGCAACATTAAAACTTACTTGACCACAATTTATTTTTTTCAGATCACAGTTTTTGTTTATTTAAGTTGTTTCCAATTTCTTTCTGTTAAAAGTAATGCAGTATTATTTTTATTATATTATCTTTAAAAGTAATAAATTTTTGCGATAATATTTATGTATACCAAGAACTGTTCCTTGGGGTAGACCAATTTCGACTAGTCATTCAGAGCTTAAACTCTCACCGACTCTTGTTTTTTGTTATCTATTTTTCAGATAATTTTGCAAAAGCTCTCGGACAGTGTATCTAACACAATTCTGATAATCATTTACGAGATTATTATATACTTTGTTGGTCTGGTCTCTATTTATATTATTAATATTATTAAGGTATATTTTCTTGATTTACTTGATTAACAACATACTACCTCCTTTATATTAACTATAATGAATTTTAACTTTCGACCTAATACATCTAACCTTAAAATAATATTTCTGCACAAGCGGGAGTAAAATTGTAATTTATTTAATTGTAAGACCTGTTTAGCGGGCATAAGATAGTACTTTTCCTAAATCATCTTCCAATCCAATCATCTAATCAATCTTCCACTCATAGACAGAAGTTATAGACAAAAATATAAAAAAAAAACCAAAATTAATTTTTTTATTTAAATAGCTTATTAAGACTTATTTTGTTGAAAACAAATTAGTGTGTGCTTATGACCACAAGATAGAAGTGAAAATATTTATTATTTTCTATTTTTTTATTATTATTCTATCTATTTTTCTAAATTAAATATATATTAATTAAAACATTTATGTTTTATAATGGATAGTTCGGTGAATTAACAACAAAATAATATACAAAATTATTTATTCTTATCTCTGTACCCGTGAAGTAATATTAGTTACAAAATAAATAATTATATTTGTGAATTAATTATATTGTGAAATTTTGCTCTGATTGGACTTCTTCATTACTACTATATTCTAAGAATAAAACAATAGACTTATGGATGCTAAAATATGCTATAATTACTTTAGTTTCAGGTTTATTTAAATATCTAAAAAAACTCCGGCAAGCGTTGTTCCTTATTTTGTCTCGCTCTCATTTGGATCATTTGATATAAAGTTCATACATGTTTCATCAATGTTTAAATGTAAACATTGATATACTTACCTACACAATATAGTATACACGATATAGTGCGTCACCAATTCGAGCGCGCTTGATGTCGATTGGAACCTAGTAAACCCGTTTCACCGTCACCGACCCGACCGTGACGTTCACTCCCCAGCAAAACGCGCCTAAAGTTTTCACTTCAAAAAGTTTTTTGACTTTGTAATTTAACATTTCGATAGAAAATTTGATTGTCTACGGAAAATCGTAATATGTATATACTAAAAATGCATAGTTTTTGAGTTACAGTTAAATGATTGGACAAATTTATTTCGTTCTCAAAAATTCAAGCCGAAATTTAATAGCACTTTTTAAGGTACAATTGAACATATTATATGATACAAACAATAAAATACCTTTCTCTTAATTTTCCAATGTGCAGTCATGTGTCATGTCTATAACGCCTTCCTAATCTTCGTGTATATACACCAACTTTTTCCTTTGCACTTTGCACCTGCTCTGACATTCCGCTTTTTGGTAGGTCAAACATTATCTTTCTTCACATCTCTTTATTGTTCGGTCGTTTATTGCATGGGAGATATTAGGTCCTTGAAACATGTTTTCCTAGATAGATGCTATGGATGCTTTTTCGGAATTCGATTTTGTGACACAACAGCTTCTTTATTAGAACTGTCAATATTTATGTTAACAAGGCCTACTTGAATTAACTCCCGGCAATGGTAAAACTAGGTTGCACTCTTTTACAGTGATTAAATAAGTTGCGAAATTTGTCTCAAAACTTTTCTTATATACGTTAGAAATTACATAACGAGTAAATGATGAATATGAAGAATAATGTACATTTTTTATTAATTTATAGAAAATATCTGTTATACATCTAGTCCATCAACAACAAGCTATTAATTATGCAAAAACATCTGGTGTGAACTGGGATTGATGGTGAAAACAACGCTTTGATAGGATACCTGTCTAACTACAGAAAATAATTAGAAATAGTGGGCAAAAATCACCGCCTTGACGTCGGCGTCGATTAATATTCATTTCATGGTTATTTTCATGGTTAATGGTCATAAAGTTTTGTTATTCACTCCCACTTTGGTGGGACTGGAGAGCTATCATAGGCGACAAGAGTTTCAAATGTGTATGTTCTCGTAACCTACAAACATTCTTAATAATAAGGAAATAAGGAAATGATAAACACAATCCTAATCGAATGAAATTAACACAGATTTTGTAGTATTGAAATCTCAGTAAATATACAACACACTATTGAGTTTTCATAATTGCATTCGTAGAATTGGATTTGAGATATTGGGCCGTGGTTTTGAGTCGCGGCAACGTGGACGTAATATCTGTGTTCGGCGGCAGACGCTGCACACTCGATTGTTTTTTCAATTAATGGAGTCTCGCACGTTGGAACCGCTCCAGCAAAAAAGTGAATAAAACTAGCGTCTTATGATATATCAGGGCAACGCCAACTTAATGAAAAGATATGTAGTGTATACGTTATGGAGCGCTGTAAAGCCGCTTGAAAAACTGTATTAATACAAAACGAAATATTAAGGTGTAATGTGTTATTCGTGGGCGGTTCCATCTGATTAAGGATACCCGGGGAATAATTATCACACCATTGTAATTTGTAACTTCTCTAAATTACTTTTGGCCGAGCGGAGACGCGCGGCACTGCATTTAGAGGCGTCGATAAATCACACGGACATTACAATATTATTCAAAAATACGCCTGCAATTAAGGGGAATGCAATTACCTTCTGCCCGATGTATAGATATCTGCATACGATTGCACTCAAATCCAGTTATATATTACGATTGTGATACCACATACCAAACCGCAACGCCAAAATGAAATATGCACAATATAAATGAGACCTCTAGATGCAAAACCGGATAAATCCATATACAAAGAAAATGAGAAACCTCCAAAAAAAAAGTCATTTCCAGAAGAAAAGGCATATCAACCCAAACTGCTTATGGTTTTAGTTAATAACTAGTTATTAACTTTCAAAATTTCATTCTTTAATGTTAGGTACCTACTAAATAATGGTAAAATTAAAGACAAAATGAAAAGAAATTATCTATGAGGAGTCATACAACGAGGAGTAGGTACATCGATAAAGCTGTAGCTGATATTGACTCAAGACCCCGTTGTGACCCCGCTGGGATCATCAGACTCACCAAAACCGTGACCATCCATACGGTTCAAATTTTAAAATTTTAATAAGCAAAAATAAATTACATTTTTTTAAAATTTGGAAAATAAAATTTATATGCATTATATAAATATAAAGTACTAGAATAACATTGCGCCATTACTTCTACTCTCCTTTACAACTCAACAAATCTTCAGGCTCCATTTTGCAAAATATCTGATCTAGCCAGTTATTGATATGTTATTTATAAAATGTCGTATAACCCAAAAACTAAAAAGGAATCCAAGAATATCGTGACTTTTTCAGTTTTTTCAAATTCAGTTACTAAATCGTAACCGGGGACCTTAAAAACCCCGGGATAACAACATTTCAGACGGATTGGAGCAACTAAGTTTTTGTTTTCCATGTTAGATCCGCCATCTTGAATTTTCTTATCGCCAGCCGTTGACCCTTGTCGGTCCCTACAACATTTGTTCGAGCACCACCAAACTATCGCTAACCTTTGCCGAGTTATAACTCTTTAAAATGGTATAGCGGCCACCTTTTTTTCCGCCATTTTGAAGTTTTTCCCCTTGCACCTTTTAATTTTTTATCCATATCATGAGGGTGCATAAAAAAAACATAGTCCACCATCTATAGGAGTCTGCCATATTGGATGTAGAGTGACATCATATTATTTTCGTATTCTCCTCGGCAAACCCGTTCATTTGATACCCATATCATGGAAATGCATATAAAATACCTAGTCCGCCATCTTTGGAAGTCTGCGATATTGGATTTATAGTCACGTTATTTTATTTTCCTTTTCTTCTCACCAAACCCTTTCATTTAATTCCTATATCTTAAATGTGCATAAAAAAAGTCCGTCATCTTGGGTGGTCCGCCATATTGGATTTAGAATGAGGTTACTTAGCTGAACGCGCATTGTCATCCAAACTAAACGTGTATGAAAAATACAGCGCAATCGGTTGAGGATAACTGCTTTAAAATTCAGTTGCAAGATTTGACCCAAACAAACATACATCGTTACGTTACGTTAATCTAGTGCGCTATTTCAGAGGTATTGGGAAATAGGTAAGTATTATATAATAAGTTTACAATGTCTGGAGAGAGTGTTAAATAATATGTAAAAAAATATTAATTAAAATATTTTGTGACAGATATTTTTCATCCGTCATACTCAACCATCCCATATTCTTGTTCACATCATTTACAGATGAGTCTGTTACTTTGCCTCATATTCTGAAGGTATTTCCATATCTGGCAGTGCCCAGTTAGTATTACTATTGTGACATTCCTCTAGATATACTAGAAAATTCTTCGCTGGGATTATTCAAGAGATTTCTAGCCAACCGGAAGCTACTTGTTTCATCCCATAACTTATTAAATTTCTTGTGGATGATTATTTTGAATCTTATTTGTCTATGAGCAATCTCTCCCGCCGCTGTAATTATGACTGCCAGTTCCTTGAACTACACCGGCATTCGCATCAAAAGTTCATTTACATTGACATCGGATGCTTCTTGATTGTGTACCACAGCCTATTCCTTCTTTACTCTTTATCCATCTGTGAAGACATATTTTCCACCTTCGTGTAGCCGTCTCATCTGCACCATTAGTTTGTCTGGTGGTCTCATCGCAGCCGTCTCATCTGTACCATTAGTTTGTATGGCGAGGGGTTTTTCAAAGACAAACCGAAGCCCAATTCCATCTGCACATGCCTGAAAAGGGGGTTTGAGTTTGGCAGCTTCGGTCCACATGTGGCATCTGATCTGGCCGGAGCTTCCGTTTAGTTATATACGAACGCAGATTTGGGACACATCACATCAATTATACTCTCGTTGGTGTTGTCCGCATAGCTCCGGTTATGTTCAGATATGCAATTGTACTTGGCCCAGCTTGAGTTTGGCTATTATTTATAGACTCTTCCCGTCATTGGGCTTATGATAGCAGTGTATATCCACATGGCTACCTTAGATTTCATTGTATATATGTATGTAATAAAATATATACTATGCAGTATGTAGTATACATTTCTATACCCATAATTATAATGTTTCTGACAATGTCACTAATTGTATCTAGAGTTTATTGAACATTGTTACGAAATATATGCTATGTAGCGTTCAATAGTTTCGTTTTAGTATAATTTGGAATTAAGCAAAATATGGAATGAGGCTGAAAAAATATATCTTCTGGTAGCAAAAAATATACCTAAGTATTATTTAATCATAAAGGTTAGAGGAAATATTCTTGATGTGTTTGTTCTACTACTTAACTACACATCCTATTTAATTCGCAGAGTAGTAGTGGAAGAGTTTCCCATTATTATTATCTGTAATCTCCTAGGAAACAGTAGACGTTATTTCAGCGCGAGGATCGCCACTTTTTGATACTTCACGGATCCTGAATTAAATATGTGAGAAGCGTTCATTTTTCATTATGAAGTTTAATCTACGCCAATGAATCGGACATAAAACTTATTAAATCGCAAAGCGTGCAATTCAGAAGATTGGTCTTTCGAGAAATGTAGGTCTGCTCTTAATTTCTATGCCAGTCAGGTGGGGGAGGTGCGAGAACGGCGAGTTTGTGCAGATAACGAAGTATTGCTCTTGCAAAACGCTTGCCGCGAACAAAATCTATAATTGGATTGTTATGAAATCCTTCAGTATTCTTTAATCTGCGATAAAACAAGGGCGAGGGGTGTGGCTGACTATTAGCCTAATTATATTGACACAAGAAACGAAAGAATAAGGTAAGACATGTCACGAAAATAGAGGATCTCAAGGGGATACGAATTTACATAAACCGAGAAAATTAGTTTCCAAATATCTATGATTATAGATAACTACTTCCATCCAGTGGAAGATACTTAGGCCTCTCACTTTTTCAATATAAACCACAAATGCTAATATAATTTAAACTTCTCATGCAGCAACTATTCATTGTGCAGTGCTTCACAATATCGCATGTATGTTGAAATATGATGTTCATCTTGTAGGGGAAGATGTTAACTTGGGAGATATTCGCTATTCCTCAACAAGGTGCTGAGAATATAACCTCAAATAATCTTGCATGGCAAACTTTGATAAAGTAGTACTTTCAGCCTCTGTTAGATAATTAAAATAATTACAATATTTAAAATCTACAACTTTAATAACGCCTATTTCATAAATTTATTTTAGTATTTTGATACCCTTTTTATTTGCATTTTCATATGTAAAATTATCTCACCTTAAAATCGTATCAAATAAAACTGAATTTATGAAAATATTGATTTTAATTAAATATATATTAAAATCTAAAAGATAAAAAGTCTAAAAGTTTTCAAAAATGAAAAATAGGTTTTAAAAACAAAAAGGAAATATTATTGTTGTTACATATTTATGAACATTTATATTGTTAGGAGCTATATCAGCTATACTAGAATGAAATGGCTAGATACATAAAGATATTGTTTCATAGCTGCTCCTTCGGCAGTTGAATTACCACCAGCTTGAGTTCTGCTTTTTTTGTTTGAATAAGCAGGCTTTCACCACTCTCCTCCGTGTCCAGTGCCATTTGATGTTTATGGCATTCCTTCATCATTTCTACTGTTAAAAGATGTGCTTTTTCAAGATATTCTCTCTACAGAGAGAGGCTGGTTCAGCTTTATTTGTAGCCCACAGGTAATTTTGTTCGGAAGCACATTTTTATTTTCTAAAAATAAATATTGATAATAATTCAAAAATATTTTAACAAGTAATTACCAAATTTACCTTTACCAGAGACCTCCCTCAAAATGGATTTCCATGGCTTGGATTTTGGAGTTCGAAGCTTATCTGAAGACATTTTCGTCCTATCTGTAGGTAAAACAGCTAAAAAATAAAACGGTTAAGTATGAAATTTCAAACGTCGAGGGGTTGACAGACAAGTGATCCTATTAGGGTTCCATTTTCACTCTGTAATAAGAAACCAAAAGAAAATATTACCTCTGCAAATGTATGTGTACATTACTTAACTAACCTGAACAACTAGCTGTTGATTCGCACGGAACCTGAGAAGCTCTATCTTCCTTCTCTTGGAAGTCACTTCTAAAAAAACATTATAGGCTAAACATATTAGGAAAAATAGAGGAAAATTTTACCATAGTTATAATTTTCTCATCATTTATGTTTTTTTGGGTCGCTGAACATAAATCTGAACTTTGCTGATAGAAATTTTGCCCGCAACCCCTTTTTTTGTAAAATAATTAAAAATTTTGGCACCTATTTCGGTTTCTCGCCTATATCTTAAAAACTATGCGTTTTATCGAAAAGACTTAACCAAATTATAGTAGCCAGAATTTACTGCATTTTAACGTATTTTATTTCTTTCTATGGCCGATCGTTCTGCCGCTTTACGTGCGATATCCGTAGATACAACCCATGTTGACCTTGTATGCTTTCACAATCTTGAAAATAAAGAAAATATTGCAGATAAATAAATAAAATAAATTTATATTTGCATCACAAATTCATACATGAAAAAGTACGTAGTCTAGTACAAGTACTAGTAAGTAGTACTTGTAGGTTAAGGTGGCTTCATGTTACTGTATAGTATTTGGTAGGCCTCAGTTTGCTGAAAAATGTGAATAATATTAGATGGATCCATTGAGTAATAGTGATGCTAAGGAATTTTCAGATTGTTTATGTGCCTATTTAGTTTTGAAAACGGCAATTTTACATACCTTAGGTGTCACGGAAAAAATTATCTTCATCTTCAATCATTACCCTGGTTTATTTATCTTGTAGTCTTCTTTCTAAGAGGAACATGTTCAGGGTCCTATATAAAGAACAGATAGGAGGGAATTATTGTAGTTTTTTAAAATTATTGGTACATATTAAGGAATCGTTCATGTCCAAGTGCTTCCTCTAGGGCCGAGCCACTCTGGGGCACATCGACATTCACTGACACGTTCCCACAGGAACCCACGCAGTTGAGGCACATATCGGTGCGACTTAGTCCCGCCTTCTTGCAGCTCCAGTTGCGTGCACAAGTCTTAGTGCATCTACAGGTCACAAACTTCAGCAATTCAGGGGTAACAAGGACTAAAAATGTGGTGATTGGTTCCTGTCCGTTGTTGGTATTCTTCCAACTCCAATCTTTGGCACGTAATTGAACCACCATCGATTCCTGCACTTTTAAATAAACTCTATAGCTGTGCTGTGGCTGAAGCTGCTGCCGGTGGTAATGCAGCTGCATTTGAGGAGGCCTTAAAAGCTGCTTGCTTGTAATTCAGACATCTCAGATGGTCCATAGGTGCCGTCCTTCCGGTATAACCATATACTGAGACAAGGAATCGTCCTCCAGCTGTTGCAACACTTTTCTGAGTAGTATAGAGAATGTTTGCATGTGTTCAATTATAATGCAATAATTATAGTTTGTAGTGCAAAAAATTGTATTTGTATTTAATTAACTGTGAAAGCATAGATGGTCAACGTACATGACCATGTATGCTTTCACAATTTCAAAAATAAATTAGACAAATGAATAAAATAAACCTATAATTGCACCCAAATTCATATATGAAAAAGTAGTCTAAAGAATAGGGAACAAATGAAAAGAAATGTTTGTACGGTAAATAAAAAACTAGAGTAGCTACATAAATCGTATTTTTGTCATTTTGACCATTTTCCAGGGCGCTCTAGCGGCACAATTTTTGTCTACTTTTATTTCCTATAGAATGGTCATTTTGATTAAACGCATAGTGTTTGAGATATAGTCGAGAAACCGAAAAAGGTGACAATTTTTTCGCAAAAAAGGGGTTCCGGGCAAAATTTCTGTCAGAAATGTTCAGATTCATGTTCAGCAACCCAAAAAATATTATGGATGACAAAATTACGGTTATGGTAAAACTCTCCCCTATTTGCCTTTCCTTTTCATAATATGCTTAGCCTATGTTGCTTGTTAAATAAAAAAAAGTAGAAATATTGTTTAATTATACCTGACAATGTACTATCTGCCTTGTCAGAATCTTTCACATCTTCCTCCAGTAGCTCTACATTTAAAAAAATATTAGTTAAATAAAAATCATAATAAGGATTTACCTGAATCAGAAATATTATTATGTCCACTTTCTATCTGATTGTTGTCATATTTTACTAAAAACTTACTACAGTCTCCACTCCTTTGACTTTTTCATCGATAGCGTCAAATATCTTGGGTTTAACAGGGTCTCCTCCAGTTCCACGTAAGTGAGTTATTTCTTTGGATTGTGTTTATTGCGTTCAACATTTCCTTTTGTTTCAACCTCTTTTTTTGATTTTCAGATTTGCCACGACCAACTTTTGTATCTATATGGCTCCCACAAATGCTATTAAATTCATTTGATACCTGCTCCAGACCTTCTTCTTTAAATTGTTATTTATTTTGTCATTCTTCCTACATTAAGTTGTGCTTTTAAATTTCATTACAAGGCTCATTAATATGCCAACATCTTTTGCAGTGAAATTAAGTTCTTTTTTGGAAAAAGACATGCCAATAAGAAGTTTTCCATAACCAAATAATCATACAAAATATAGATGAATACAAAACCATTTTCATAAATGAAGCTATGTAATTCATACTACAGCTGGTAAATATAACGATTTGTACCTACATGACTTGTTTGCTATGTTATTAGTGGCTATAATATCACCAGCTGTCCGTATGTTTTGTAAGTACATGAGTAGAAAACACATTTTAGGTAAAATAACTTTATTATCCAGCAAGCTCTCCGAATAAAACTAAACTTATTGGTTATGTTATGTTATAAAGTAGGTCACAGATCGATCAGCGTTCCTTATTAGAAAATCAACATCTTCCTCTATTCTACTACAGTATTGTATGTCTCTACAAAAGGACCTGTCTTGAAGGTTATGTCATCTAAATATTGAACGAGCAAAATCATCACACACTTTCATCACACTTCTTTGAGGTATATCCAACTTGGATGATTTAGGTGGATTTAAAGTAAAATATAATAACACGTTCGTCTTCTCCTGTTTTAATTCAGAGACCCGATTTTACTAAATTTCTTACACTAATATCTAACAATCAACGACTATATCACAAAAACTGGTTGACATCTGCCCACAAATAAAAAATGCAGATATTGTATTGTATTGATTGCTGTTTTGATTGATTTTTTTGTTCTATATACTTGACACCCGTGATTTGATCTCACGAAGAGGTGGAGTGATTATTGTGTGAATTATATATTTTTGGATTCAGAGAATTTGTGGATATGTGGGGTGGGATATTTGTGGAAATATATGGGGTGTTCCATTTAAAAAAATATTGTTTTATTTTCCAGTCTGCATATTTTAGATTTCTAATATCCATTTTTAGAATAAAAAATTCAACACTAATTTTTTGAACGGGTTAAATCGGCAGTGGATAAGCTATATAAACCCAACTTATATAGCTTATTTAGTTGGTTAGTTTTAAGACCCTGTACAGTACAGTGTGTTGTATTTCATATCATGTTCTAACTGCGAGTCATAAATTCTAATGTATGCTTTGATGATTTATCCTTGAAGTTTTTCATGAAGTCCGTTTTAATTGATTCAGTAAAAATTGGAAATACTGGTATTGCAAATAGTAATGTTTCAAAATATTATTTATTATCAATGTATTTACGAGTATATATCTATAATATTATTTATAACCCCGGAACTTCTTTCCGATTATTTCATTAAATCTGTGATTTTTTTCCCTTTATGTTTATTACAAAACTAGACATTTACAAATTCATGTCGCATAAGAAATCCATGACAACATTTACCATGCTTTTTACAGCAGATTGCGCTAGAAAGATAAACAACTTCAACTTACAGGTGCGGTTAAAGACACATGAGTAAAAATGAAACTCAAATCTATTTTAATGCAACTAAGTATTAATAATGGGAATAGTGTAAAATAAAGTAGAAAGTGGTAGGTTCGATTCAGTTCAATAGTGAAGTGATTTTGCGTTCTGCCTATAACCGTTGATTTATAAATAATAAATTATCAGTTACGGAATGATTAGTCGAGGCAATAGCGGGTTTTCATTCGCGAAAGGTCGGAAAGAAATGAAATTTGGTGGGGTGGTACACCTGATTTGCGACCTCAGGGGGGTTGCTGCCCCAGGGGTAGGGGGATGAAAACTCCGGGTCGCGACGCTTTTCGGGAAATAGCGCGCGTAGTAAGTGCTACCGAAAAAAAATTAAAAATGTAGAGAATTGTGCACAATTCTTGGTCTTCAAATTGTGCACAATTTTGGTCATTGCATTTTTCGTCTGCTACCAATAGTTTATGCTCTACGGCGCGCCAATGTTAATGGTTGATTTGTAATTTTCAAAAAAAAACAGAATTTCATCACGAATTGAGACGAAGATCACTATCTTAAATGTGTAATGTAGGTACTTAAATTTATTTGAATAGAACAGTTCATTGATATGACATTATTAAGGTACATACGTAAGGCATTGCCATTTTCCTGTGTATTGTAAAAGTGATGAATGATTAATACATTTCTAGAGTTTAATAACATTATATTAATGCTTAGTTAATTGTTCTGTGTTAATTAGGTCACAGGAAAACTGTGTTTTACCAAAATAATTATACCCTGTATCATTATACAGTAAACGTTCAATCAAACACTACGTTGTTTTAAATATATTACAAATTCTGTAATATTTTTTTCTGAAAGAGAAATGTTTTCTGAGTCTGCGGATGCCCCATTTGATACATTTGATCGTGTGTAATAAAATACATCATTTTTTGCAGCGAGTCCCTACATACTTCCATACGGGCATTTTTTTATTTTCAGTATCTAAGGTCAATATAATCTTATTATTGTTGACCTAGGCTTCAAATTTATTATTTTTGTGCATCCACGATACAAGAAAATTCAACTTCATTTTCAACTTATTTGTACACCACTCTTGAGGTAGATGAGATGAGAGTTGATTGGTGCGTTTTCGGTCGATCACAGGCGATATCACGGTTTATTTCACTTTGAGTTGCTTGCGATATTGTCAGACAAACCCGGCGTTGCCTGTTGTGTGAACGTTTTCGGTTCGACATCTTCTGCATTGTCCCCGTCTAACGCAATCTGGTCGGTAATATTTTCGCAGGACGTCCCACTACAGTGTAAACACAAAACCAATCATTTTAATCCTGCTTTACGACAACCGCGAGATGCCTTAAGTAAAACCTCTGGAGCGATCCGTATTGTGTTCAGTCCTGTGGTTAATCTTCGCCATGATCTTCTGGAGGTTTCTGAACTCCGCGTCAGCTCTGTACTTGACAATAAGTAGGTACGCAATGAATGATGATGGCACGCATCGGATGTTGGTGGTAGCGCTGCGGGATTGAATGAATTTTTGGAGAGAGCCAGTACAAAGTTCGTATACCGTTCCAATTTACGATGTTCGCTTCCTGCACCATACTGCCTCAATATAAACAGTTCGCAACGACTGCAACCGTTAATTCTGCATTAGGGTAGTAAAATACCTGAATCATGTCTGTTAATGTTGGGATTTTTACTAACGTTTTGAGGAATCGAAACTTGCCTTGATTGACAACGCCGCCGATGTAGTATCACAACTACTGAAGGCATGCACAAATAAGATACAGCATTGTTATATTGCAAACTCTGAGGCCAATGGAACATATCCTCCTTGTTCCCCCACCCGCAAATATATGCTTGTAATATAATAAATAGTAAGTTGACGCCGAACAAGGGGCACGTATCTTATACTCCAATCAGATTATTTATGGCCACTAATGCACAAAAATAATAAATTTGGTGCCTAGATCAACAATCATAAAGAAATATTGACCGTAGATAATGATAATTAAAAAATACCCATATCTTTTATTATGCACGATGAAATGTATGTCCAAATCGAACATCTGCAGACTCAGAAAACATTATTACAAAAAATATTACATAATTGTTTGATAGCAATCTTCCTCTTAATCCGCGATGAAATTCAGATTTTGTTGAAAATTGCAAATCAACCCCCAACTTTGGCTCGCCGTAGAGTGGAAACTATTGGACACAGACGAAAAATGCAAGGACCAAAATTGTGCGCAATTCTTAAAATGTTCTCTGGCGGGGCGGCAATCCCCTGAGGTCGCAAACTCAGGTATATTATCAGAGGACCCACATCTACTATTCCACCAAATTTCATTTCCTTCCAACCTTTTGCGAATAGAAACCCTTTTTTGTGCCCATTGCTGGGACTAGATATGTTACAAATAAATATATCTTTATTAAGAGGGTCACTTATGCACCGTCAATATTAATTAGTATAAGAACCAATTTGAATATATTTAAGTATCTTGTATATTGTATCATATTGTGTCCAATAGACACAATATGAAGTTGCTATATATTAAATATATTATACACCTATTATTAAAAATATTCCATTATATGTACTTACATAAGAAGCAGTGTCACGTTTATGTGTAAAACCAAAGCAGATCTCAGATACTGTTACTACGAATAGGGCATTGTGGTGTTAGCACTTAAGACGATCGAGTGCCTTGGTAGTTATCCTAATTTTAGGTTAAGTAAGAATTAAAAGTGATTTTACACAGAAGTAGGACATAATTAGTACCTTATTAGTGGATAGCTCTAATTTTCTAAATTATTTTGTGAGCACATAGTGATGTGATACTTAGTATGAGAAAGGACAAAAATAAATCTAATGCTTATAGCAAACGTAAAAGACGTTCCAAGTCGTTTGCGCCGAGTTCGTCTTCGAGTTCAACGGAAAGCTGATCAAAACTAAGCAACATGATTATACGTCTGGAAATAAGTAACTAAACTTACAGTTCCAAAACTCTGAATGTAACCGTGAATGAAAAAAATACCATAATTTACCACCGCGTTACCGATTGTGATAAACCTATAATAAAATATCAACTGTACAACATTCTAGGTCACACTCAAGAATTATGCTTGTGATTCCCGATCATTTTATAAAGTATCCATTCAAGAATATCTTGGCATCGATCCTAACGTTATGTTAAGTGAGAATTAAAATATTTTTGTACAAGGTACATTTTATAGTAGTGGTGAAATGTATTAAACACAGTACAATATATCTCGACACAAACGTCTAATAAACACTATAAATTAAACCGTCAAACGCGGAAGCTGATTAGAGAGCAGACATTGATTCGCTGGTGATTTCCACCGAAGGGAGTTAGATTGAATCTAAATGGCATTATCACGATCGAGATCGTTTTAAAATATTATAATAATGTAAAATCGTTTATGCATGGAGCCTGGCTAATCGGTCGATATGAGAATGCCTCATTATGTAGAAAATGGATAATGTACAGCCACGTATTTTTTGAAAATAAAAAATAAAACGCAGTTTTGCATCCAATCAAGCAAATCGCCAGTTAATTAACAATATGGATACACCAGCCTAGTGAAGCGGCATACCACGCAACTGCAATATAATCTCGCAATTTTATTTTGGGTAATTTAACAAACGTCATATGGCATCTAACAAGCGTCAGCTGATCAGTGTTGGTGACACATTTTTCCAAGAAGGCATTGAATTGTTTTATATAATTAAATTAACTATACATACATAATTTTTATTGCGTTTAGTAAATTAGTAATTCTAAGTCTAGATAACATAACCACAATTGTTATTTATGAGGCTAATAGAAATTTTATATTGTAATTTCCATTTGAAATTATTAATAATTATCGAGAATTAAAGCCAATTTATCTATAATTTGTGGTGCAATTAATTAACACAATTACATTACAAAATGATGGTATACATGTAGAAAATATAGATATTTATTAACATCCAGGTGCGTGAACTCTCGAAAACTGAACTTTTACAAAATAATTCCAAGCTACGCATATTCAAAATTAGCATACTGATCAGAATTATGGCGAGTAATAGCAATCACTTTATCCCACTGGCCAGGAGAGGAATCGTGTTCAGTTTGCTTGAGCCATGTTGCTGACTTTGTTGGTCTGCTGTTATATGATTTTACAGTCTCCTATAATTATGTGAGCAGTTTTGGATTGCGGTTGCGGCGGGTGGAGGATCAACTCCCGTGAACTTTAAGTCGCCTCTGATAACATTCATTGCCCACATTTACTACTAACTAGTTTGGTACCGGCCTAATAACTATTGTTGGGGGAGAGGAGCGCAGAATTATCAAGACGCAATTGCTTATTAGTGTGATAAAGTCGGCCTAAAGTTGTCATGTTTAGTGATACAGATTTATATATACAATGCGCGATACTTGATTGCTCTCACCCCAAAAGATTGTTGTTCTTTTGGTAAACCATCGTTTAGGTTAATAGGACTTGCAATATAGTTAATGCAATATAATTAGTAATATAGTTAGTACAGGATGTCCATGCTGTTCCTTTACACATGACAAAGTGAAACTATTCCATTGAGCCAGCATATTCAGGAGTTACTTCCACTACGACACCAGCGCGGAGGTGGTCCTGCCTTCTGTGTGTATATGTTAAATGTCCTTTCTCCAACAGCTGGTTTTTTTTATTTCGCTGACTGCCTGAATTACACTCATCATTGAGGCCGTGGTTGACCCCAAAGCGTCAAGACAGCGTTTAGGACAGTGTTGTGGAATGTTTTTGATTTCGTTATTTCATATTGGCCTTTGAACATTGTTATCAATAATCGTAATATTACGTCACTTGGGTCAAAAGGTAATGGGACTATATAGTAATATCGTTTCTTTGCAGTTTTGCTGACAATATATTAATTTTGTTGCAAAGTCGGCATCCTCATCGAGAATATATTAAAGTATTTTGTTTTGAAAATCTAATTTTGGAATAATCTATAATGTATTTTGTTTGATACAAGTCCTGAAATATTTCAAATTCTCTATGTATACGGTACGCAGGGTTCTATCTCATCAATGTTAGGGTTATATTATCATCTGTGTTTGAAAGATTATTGTAAAATGCGACACATTCCTCGATAGTGTTAATTTTAATATGAAATAGAGCATCTGCGTTTTAATTAATTTTACCTAGTTGTATATGGTGTCGTATACATATTCTTCGAGTTTTAGTCGCCAGCGCGTGAGTCTACCTCCAGGATCATTAATGAAAAATACCCAAGTGAGTGGTCGATGGTCTGTGATGTGTTTAAATTCTCTTCCGGAAACGTATTGGCGTAAGTGTTTCACTGGCCATACCATGGTTAAAATTTCTTTTTCTATTGTAGATTATTTTGTTTCTGTTTCACTTAGTTCTAAACGCATATTCAATTGGTAAGTTTTAATCATCAGTGCTGATTAAAAAAAGGGTCGCCGAGGTTCGGATAAATTAAAATTGGGATGTAATTAACTGCTGTTTGACGTTCTTCAAACGAATTTCTACACTCAGAATCAAAAATATAGAACATATTTTTGAATTTTGTTAAAAGTATTTGTTGTTACTTTATCTTGGGTAATTATGTGACCCAAGATAGCGACATCTTTTCTTAAGAATCCGCACTTTTCGGGTTGAATTTTTAGCTTAGCTTTTCTTAATCTTGAATTCTTCAGTTTGCCAGAAATAGGGTAATATGTTCAAGTTCATATGTGAATATATGATAATGTCATCCATAATAGACGAGGCAATGTTCAATTTTAGATACCTAACAAAATATTCTCCATTATGGGTTGGAAAGTGGATGGTGCGTTTTTAAACCAAATGGCTGGCGAACACATTCGTGGTGGCCATTTTCTACAGAAAATGCTGTTTTCTGAATGTCCTTTGGGTGTGATCTATTTGGAAACCGGATGTCAAATCTAAAGTGGATGAATATAACATTTTCGGTGTGACTGTTAATTGCTATGGAAAAGAAAATCCATAGAAATTTGTTTATTTGAACTATTAAAGAAAACGCCAACAAATCACAAAATTCTCCACGTTAGAATTACTTTGTTTTATTAATTTTATTATTTTTTATTAATTCTAATAAAATAAAGCATCTAAATATTATTATTAATTGCACAGCCATGACAAAATAAAAATAAAAATAAAGTTCATTGCTCATATTCATAGATCCATGCGCCATTGCTCATATTCATTCTACAATAGATAATTAATGTTGGAGAAATTCCACCATAGACGAACTGAATAATATAAACTTTCTAACATCATTGAGATATATTAGACAGAGTACGAGTATGTCGAGGCACTAATTACATTAACGCGTGTGCTAAATCTCAATAAAAAAATCCCTATGGCCCTATTAAAAAAATCTGTAAGATTGACAACGTTATCTTAGAGTGAACATGACCACTGTTCCCTTTTTCAGACATCAGTGAAAGCTGATGTGTTGGGTGTATGTTTCCCACTTTCCCCTACTTCGATTAAAAGATTCCGTTCGTCACGGTTACTCGACTATATAAATTTGACAGATTTATTGTATTTTTTGAGGCAATTACTTGCAATTATTAGTTTTGCCATTCGAACGCGTTGGGATTGCCTACTTTTTTGAAGAAATAGCTTTTTCGTCTCAATATTGAAATACCTGAAAACATGTCGAAAAACACCAAAATCATGTAGATGCATTCCGTTACGTTCTAAGATATTGAGAAATACAATAATAGGAGTGTGGTTGAACTATCCACCCTGACAATCGATTATTTAATAATGTTGCAGGGATAAAAATAATATTCATTCAGTAAAATGCCAACCGCGATAGTGTCTTTTGTGTGTATATTTCCTCTGGCATCACTTCCTCAGCATATGTCAGCAAGCATGATTTCCGCCAAGATAACGCTAAATTGATGCTTCGAGAAGCTAATTGCGATGGGTACAGTTGGAATTGAAATTATATGGTCTGCAATGTTACGTTTTTTCCAGCATAACCGAATTAAATTGCTGCTTATAGTGCTTTCGTTTAATATTCAAACTAATGGAATGCGGTGCTCAGTGGCGCGCGCCACTGGGCACCATATTTTAAATTGTTATTGGCTAATTTGAGCACTAAGTTGTACACGTAGCATGCAAATTTTTTTCAGTATATTTTAAATACATTCAAAACTAAATAATTTTATATGAAAATATATGAATATGACATAATAAGACATCTTTTGAGGTCACTTCACCTTGGTTGTGCATGATAATCCACCACTGAGTAAATCGTCGGCTTGTTGTGTGCAGGTATCTTCTAAATGAGCGAGAAAGGACATTCTATCCACAATTTCTTGTGGATAGAACTATAATCTCCAGTCTAATCTCCTAAGCGGCTTAACATACCAGTCGCAATCCCTCTTCAACTCATGTAAATCCAATGGGATTTACATGAGTTGAAGGGAATGGAGCGAGAAGGGAATCGCTCCATTCCCTTCAACTCATGTAAATCCCATTGGATTTACATGAGTTGAAGAGGGATAGCGACTGGTATGTTAAGCCGCTTAGGAGATTAGACTGGAGATTATAGTTCTATCCACAAGAAATTGTGGCGGTATACAATTTTACACTAAATGTTCTTTTGTATTCCATAGTGATGTGATTTACCGCTTCTGTATTAATTGGTACGGGTTTTCCTTGTAAAATGCCGCACATATTTTTGCTCTAGTTTGTATATTAAACGAAAACACTATAGATAAGAAATGCTTGAATTATAGTAAAATATTTAAATACATTTTAAATTCGTAAAAAATTAGCTAACCGATAAAATCAGATACCATTTAAAAGATAACAAATTTAATTTATTGATGTATTATCTTATCGCGGTTACCAATTTTGCTGTGTTAAACGAAGATATCAAAAAGAAAAATAGATATCGTTCCTTCACTCAGCACTAATAGTAAAATAGGTCTAGGCCTAGTAGAGGAGAGGGAAGTAGTGATATTTTGAGGTGTATTAGCGTTCATTAGATAATATTATTTCACGTTGCGATAAGTTAATGAATAATGACATCTTCTTTGACTCAAGTTTCGTCAGTCAATTTATATTCGACCCCTCAAAAGGTCATGTAATTTTTTTAATCATTCTAATTTTTTTAATATGTTGTTGAGATATACTACGCCAATAGTAAAAAATCAAGTTTGCAGCTTTGAAAGACCTGTGCGAGTTGCGCAAATCCCAAAAAGAACGAAAATTGTGCACTTGTTTCAGTTTCTTCTCTATATCTACTAAATTATGTGTCCCACAGAAAAAGTTCTTCTCTCCTTTTTTAATGATTCAATTTGCCAGAATTCAAGCCCAAACTGAATACCGTACATTCAGAACTTTCCGAGAGACAGCTCCTCAAAAAATGTTATTTTTTTCCCAAAAAGTTTCGATATGATAATATATCTTACCCCACAAGGAAAGTCATAAATAGTGAATTTGAAGTAAAATTATTCGGATTTAATTTGAGGTCAGAGGGATGCCCGTAGGGCTATTTATAAAAAAATCAATTAAACAGTCCGTATAGTAACATTTTTATTTTTTTTATTATAAAATATATAAATGCAATATAATTAAAGTGTAAAAATCTTTCATTTACAGTCATAATAATTAATATTATATGGTATAAAAACTAACTACATTACAATTTTCTGCTACATTATAATTTTCTTTGTTTCGACGATCCTGGCTGTGAAAAATCCTCAGTAATCCCTTGAGCAGCTAGACAAAAATCATCAACTTTATGAAAATATGGTAGCGGAGGATTTTAAACTGTCCTTCTCTGGATCCTTCTTTATATTACCCCCTTTGGCTCTTGACTGGAATTTGACTGCAGGAAAATTGCATCCAGTTCGATTACGTAAGGATCTTTCTGGAAGACGTTGGGAACTTTGTTTTTTCCTGTCAGAAAGAGCTAGAGTTGGTGTCGCACCCACTGATCCCATATTAAAAGCTCATTAAAAACTCTTCACTCTGCCTTACTTACTGAAATGAATTTGCAGGATTACCACCATTCATATAATGCATTAGTAGTTATAGTGGCGGTATATATGGCCCACCTAATAAAAAATATAATATTTGTTCGTAAACTTTATTTAAAAAAATAACAACTCTTACAGGATCTTCAGCATTCAGCGTTGGGTCATATTTAGTTATGGCCCTCGAAAAAAATATTTTTACTGAACCGTTTACTAAGGAAATTTAGCTTAAATATAATAGACTAACAACAAAAAAAGATAGCAAATGTAAACGAAAATTGTAGATAAAGGAGAATGGTCTGTATCATCAAACCCATCTGGATAAAAATTATTTAAAATTAATATTAATTTATTTTACTCATTTATTATTATTTTAATAATTAGTTTATATTTAGCTTTTTCTTCTATGAATTTATTCTTATTTTATTTATTTTTTGAAATTAGTTTACTTCCTACTATAATTTTAATTATTGGTTTAGGGTATCAACCTGAACGAATTGAGGCGGGCGTTTATTTATTATTTTATACTTTATTGGCTTCTTTACCAATAATAATTCAATTCTTTTATTTTTATGAAATATTTTACACTAGAATTTTTTTTATAAATACAAATATTAATAGTATTTTTTTTATATATGTATTAATATATTATTTTTTATTAAAATACCTATGTTTTTCATTAATTTATGATTACCTAAAGCTTCTGTTGAACCTCCTGTAGCTGGTTCTATAATTTTAACTGCAATTATATTAAAGTTAGGGGGATATGGATTTTTACGTTTAATAAGTTGGTTTATTCAATTTGGAATAAAAATTAATATAATTTTTGTTAAAATTAGCTTAAATGGTTTTTTTTTATTTCTTTAATGTCTAGTTGTCAAGGAGATGCAAAATCATTAATTGCTTATTCATCGGTAGCTTATATAGGATTAGTTTTAGCCGGAATTATAATTCTTAATAGTTGGGGATTTTTGGGATCTTTAGTAGTTAGCTTATGGTTGGCTCGTGGGAAATATTTTTTTGCCAATCGACAGCTTTTCTTCTGACCTTTAATTCTAACCCAACTAGATCAAAATCGGATGATTAAAGGGGAGCTAGTGCACTTCAAATTTTTACTACCCAGAAAGAGAACGGAGAGGAGTGGGGACTCGGAGGTAACATACACCTCAAATTGAAAAGATTTTTTTTCTCAATCTATCAAGTCGTATCACCCCATCATTTTGGCATGGTTTGTGCAGAAGAAAAATATAAATAATATTATTAATTATTAGTCCAAATTTCATTTAAATTTTATTAGGATGAGATGGACTAGGATTAGTTTCTTATTGTTTAGTAATTTATTATCAAAATAATATATCCTATAATGCTGAGATATTAACTGTTTCATCCAATCGAATTGGGGATGTAGCTTTATTGATATCAATTGCTGGAATATTAAATTTTGGGAGATGATACTTATTCAGTTGTTTTAGCAGATATAACAAAAAGGGTTCCAATTCCGTCTTCATCTTGACATCCATCTGCGATGGCAGCTCCAAATCCTGTTTCTTCTTTAGTACATTCGTCTACATTAGTTACTACTTACTAGTTAGCTGGTGTATACTTATTAATTCGATTTAATATTTCTTTATCAGAAAATCTTATATTATTTTTTTTATTTATTTCTAGTCTAACAATATTTATATCAGGCATAGGGGCAACTTTTGTAGCTCATATTGTAGAAATAATGAGGATATTATTTTAAATTTAGCTCATCTAAAATAGTTCCCAGTTTGTTGAAATAGTCTTTCACGATTGGCTTATTCAGTTGCTGTGCACAAGCTGGGTTCAGTGGTGACAGGGTGCCGACGACGAAACTGAGCCAGCCAGGCTTTTCCCGCACACTCAGTATTTTTATTAAAGTTGTGCTTTATATTTTTTATTTGACAGTGCCTGAAGACTTGATGTCGCACTAGGGTAGATGTCAGAGGCAATCTAATATCGCAGAATGGAATAATTCTCGCTAAAAAGTCTGATTCCTGTTCTGGAGTAAGGATGGCAGGACCACCCAAACCTTTTACAGAAATTCCTCGCAGTTGCATTTATTTGACTCTCACCGGTCGGTACAGCTGATATGGCAGCTTCTAAATTACTTTGGCTCCATTGTTTACGCAACTTCGTGCATATTTTGCCAATTTTAGAAACTGTAAGAAGAAAAAAACTAGTGTGCTTCAAAATGGATGATTTGGTTGGCGGTATGACCCGAGCCATAAGGCCAGCTACATACATAGGCCATATGACCAGATGAGCAGTACACACGTGACTAATAAAAAGAACATTCCACAGCATTTTTAAGTAAAATAAGTATGTAATTATGTGACATCACTTAGAGTATCAATTTTATTGTCCAAAATTAAGATTTGTTTGGCAACGTCCCCGGGTGTTTTTCTAAAATACTTTCGTTAGATTTTATAGTAGGTACGACCACCTGTTATGACTCCTTGATGCCAACTAGCCGGTATTGCCGGTGTAGATGGAAGTGCGGTTTGCATCTGTAAACAGCAGTTTACAGATGACGCGTAAACGTATTGAAAAAAGCTGTGCATGGTGAAAATTTTAGTCTGCGGCGGGTGATTTAAAATTTAACGATACTGGGCCATATGACCATCTAGGCCGTTACCGCCACTATTATTTACCGCCACTACCTTATTAAATATCAAGGAAGTGAGTATGATTATTTGAGAACTCGTTAATTGCAAATTTCTACTCATATTACAACGGACTGCTTATTAAACAAAAAAGAAACAATACCATCTTATTTCCATTTCTATAAGACTTGAATTCACTTGCATAAATATAGATCCATCGCGGATGAATTAAAGAACAATCAATGTCATGCAAAATCGCAACTGGAATAATTTTTATTTTACTATTAATTCTGCAGTGTGATACAATCTGCTGCACGTATAATTACTTGCAATCTGTTGTTAATATTAGTGCGAACTGTGTTTATTAAAATATATAATTAAATAATGATGGTTCTTTTGATATTAGTACTAATTAAAAACGATAAAAGCTGTGGAACCTGCAAATTATTCATAGCTGTGCGGCGCGCGGCCATTGTGAATAATGAAGATTGATGCTGCTTGTCAGAGAGTAACAATTGATGAAAAGCAGAAATTTTAACATCTTTTGCTTTTAACATCTCTATTGCTGTTGCTTATACACATTTTCTGGTAAAATATAATTAGGCCTGTAGGCTTAAAATTCAAATCGAAAATAATTGCTACAAATGGTTTTATTGTTTTAATGGCCACATTTATTCCCTAATATGACAATCCTAAGATTTCCCCTTCGGTAGAGTTGTGTTAAAGTGGTGGGGAGGGGGGTAAAATGTATACCCAATAGGGGTATTTTTGTGATTTTACGGTTATATCTCATAAAGGATTCACAATATCGAAAACGTTACCCTATTGGAAGTCGTAGGGAATTAAATTCTGCATTGAATGAAACCAGACACATCAATTAGTGATATATCGATTAGTGATGATTATATGTCATAATCACAAAAATTGCAGTTAAAGGTGCGAAGATGGAAAGGGAAAAATAGGTAAATACACAAATTTCACAGACATCGACTATTGATTCTCGTTGAGCCTCAAGTCTATAATTTCCGATATGGAGTCCATCGCCCCACACATGTAGGTCTTCTTTAACATTTGTTTCATCAATTGCATCTGAAGGGAGTGCAGCAGTCCCCCTTGTAGTTGGCACAAATCAATGAGAAATTAATCGCAACCTTCTGACACCCATAACCACTTGTGAAGAGAAGAGACTATGGAGCTGATTCCTTGGAGGTAGGAACGGGTTCAAGACCAAATTTTGAAGCCTGCCATTCCAGTCTGGGGTCCTAACCACATTTGTACGTGTAGGTAACTTCTCAAGCAATATTAGCGGGATGCATCCGATATTGTTGGTAGAGATGCCAGGTTGATTTGGATTTCACTAGGGCTTTGGAAAACAGGTTCGCAATTTATCTAAAGTATCTCCTGTCCTACCTACGTAGCGGGTTGTTGGAAATCGTAGGCTAGTTTCGGATATAGCTTCAGCTTGAGTGTCATGCTCGAAGAAAGGTGTGACTTCTTCGAGAAGACATTTATTTTCGACCAACAGCTTGACTACCTTCTTCCTACCCTGCCTGATAAGTGCTGAAGTTGTGTCACAGCCACTTATGGCGTGGAGAAGTATGAGTGGCCTTCTGATGCTCTCTGCCAGTTTAAAGCTGTTGGGACCAAATACCTTTAATGGGGTCTTTCCTCTTCCAGGTTTTGAAAATATATGTTTGCTGATGGTGTGGCTATGGCACTGAGCATGACGAGGAGGTCCTGTGATACCTGAAGGGCCGTTGCAGCTAATGAAGATGCAGGTGGTCTGTATCTTCATTAGCTGGCATTACTGAGAAGCTTTCACCTTCAAGCCTCTCAGTAAGCAAACTAATAAGACGTGCGTTATTTCCTTTCGTTGGAAAGGAATTGCTCCTGAGATTTGATGCTCTTGGTGGACTGGTCTTCTGGGCAGCCATCAAACGTCACACTTGTCGCACTTCGGTTGTAGTGTGTAGTTTAGATAGTCAACGTATTTGGTTGGAATATTTCACCATTCTTCCACACAACCCGGTGGAGAAGAAATCCAACATTGATGACAAAAGCTGCTCCTTCTAGGTTTACCTCATTCAGTGCTGTGAAGAGGTCATATAACAAAAGCAGAAGTTAAAACGAAAATTTTTCATAAATATGTAAAATTCGTTATGAGCTAGTGCTCATGGGGTGGTATGGGTAGCCTCATTCAATGCAGAATTTAATACCCTACAACTTTTAATGGGACAATATTTTTGATAGTGTGAGTTACGAGATACAAGCTGATTAAGGGTTTATCCAGGCTGTTGATCGCAAACTAATGCGAATTAATGCTTTTTCTCTATATCTTCAAATGAACTTTCGTTATTTGTGAATGTTACAAACCTTCTGATTAAAAAATTTTTATACGCCATCTTAAAGTTATGAATAATCCCTTAAGAATAATGGCTGGCAGTAGGAAGTGGTGTTTGGAGGAAGCTGGCATTACTGAGAATTGGAAGGTAGCTGGCATTACTGAGAAGCTTTCACCTTCAAGCCTCTCAGTAAGCAAACTAATAAGACGTGCGTTATTTCTGTCGTTGGAAAGGAATTGCTCCTGAGATTTGATGCTCTTGGTGGACTGGTCTTCTGGGCAGCCATCAAACGTCAGATAACTTTAAAAGCAAACGTTTTGTTAGGCAAAAAGTCCGGTTTTGTCAGCATTATACACATTTTTTGGTGAATAGTCTCTTAATATTACTTGTAGCTTTTCCAAACCTCAACATTATGCAGGTCAACATCAGCTTATTCTTCCAAATTGTTTTGAAACCTATGTTGTCTTTGACAAAAATTTTGTGGCTATCCATTTGAGGACTGAAAATTTTCACTCTTAAACTTTCGGGGCAAAAATTGTTAATTCACAAAAGGAAAATGTATCCCGAGGTAAACAATGATTCTAATCATTGTTTACCTCGGGATACATTTTCCTTTTGTGAATTAATTTATGCGTCCATGTTACAGCAAAACTGATGTAACTGATATTATGATATGATAATATTAACTGATATAAGATATTATACTGATTCAATTTAGGCTAGCCCAAGGCAATCAGAATTATTAAATTAAATATAAGTAAGTACTATAGAAGCTGAATAGAATAATAAAGTTGTGTAAACCGAGTGCCTGTATGTAATTAACGCAGAAACAATAAGCGACTATTTTTATAGCTGCGAGCATCCCGGGAGTTATAACTCGTCGCCACTTTATAGCGGTGCTTAATAAACCATCGGACAAAGCCGGGCTCCGTATATTAAATTTGAATTTTTATATTACTTAACCAATCGAGTGTGCAATGTTAAATGCCACCAGCAGGATGATGTAGACCAATGGAGAGGAGGTAGGAGTGGCCAGGTTTATTTGTTTGTGCATATGCTATCCACGTAGTCTCTGTTTAGCATTGCACATATCTTAAGATAAGTCCTGCTGTGACCTTGTTTGCCCGCAGAATTCCATGTACGTCATACCCACGAGCAGTGCTTCTCGTTCCCGACCAGGAGCTGCCTTCCATTCGATTTCTCACAGTTACATCAGTTTTGCTGTAACATGGACGCATAAATTAACTCTAATCATTGTTTACCTCGGGATACATTTTCCTTTTGCGAATTAACAATTTTTTCCACGAACGGGCTTCAATTTTATGCCGCTTAAATATTTCTCGACGACACGAACATCCACAGAATGTAATTAAAAGCTGAACGATTACATTTCAGCATGAAAGTGAAGCATCTGGTAACATACGGGAATCCTGGCGGTCCCCTTTCTTGTACGGCCACTACCATGAGAATCGCATGCTACGCTGGACTTTATCATCAAATACTATTTCCATTAATGCTGGAGTAATCCGAATCATTTGTGGCTCTAGCTTAGACTCTATACCTATGTGGCACTTGCTCGTTTTCGAAGTGCTTCCATTGCTAGTAATAAAAATAGCAGGACCTGCATAAGATTATTGTGCAAAAAATTACATAATAACGAAACATCTTTTGATCCGCATTAGCTGAGAACTGCGCAGGTATTAAAATGTTTAGTTCATTAACACTGAAATCACATAATTATTATTGAATAGTTAGTTTGAAATACTATTCTCATTTCTGGCATATTTTGGATTGATATTGTCTTTTTATAACTGCGTTTGGCACCCAACTAACAAGGAGGTGTAATATATATGATATATTATACAAACGCATTTGATAGGACATTTTTTCAGCAGAGAATTTCCTTTTCTCTCAGCAAAGAAAGCTATTTAGCCTATCTCCCTTACTATGAGTTTGTTTCTGCCTTACTATGAGTTGGTTTATTTTATGTTGTTTCGGATGGTATTATTTGTATTTTTTTTGTTAGGTTTATGAGCTCTGTCTGGACGCATGTATATATGGCCCTGTCGTCGGCCAGTTGGGTTTTAGGAAAAGTGGGAAGGTCTGAGGTATAGTAGTTATATAGTTCCGGTGCTACTGCGGTGCCCTGCGGGACACCAGCTTTTTGGATGTAGATTTGTGAGAGGGAGGAGCGGACAGATCTTGAAAGGATCATTTATGAAGGTATTATTTTATTAGGGAAGTATGGGGAAACCTATTCTAATCAGTTTCGCTAGCAGTCCTTCCTGTGAGACCGTATCGAAGGCCTTTGCCATATCAAGCAAGATGACTACTGGGTTCTTGTCATTTTGAAAATTTTTGGTAACTTCGTCCGCTATCCGTGCGATTTCGCACGGAAGCCGAACTGGAATTCTGGGGTGATATCGTTCATCTGGTCCACTCTGTCTAGCCTGCGCAAATTAATTTTTTATCTGTCACTTTATATTTTTTATAAAATTTTCCTATTTTCTTAACAACCATTTTTCCGAAAATTGAGAAAACCAATGTATAGTTAATGAAAATCTCGGAGATGTCATAGAAACTTAAGAAAATATTTCATTCTTCTCAATTAAAATATTTTTAACGTTTTTTACAACGTCAACCAGCCATGCGCCTGATTGGTCAGAACATCATTATATGTAAATTATTTATCGGCACAAAAATCTATATCAAGCATAATCACAATAGACAAGTCCCAATAATATTATCGAGTATTAATAAACTGTCTAGATTAAAAGATTAATGCGAAAGCATCAATGTAAATATGAGTTTCGAGAATTTATAGCCTCAAACCGAAATGCAATGTAGAGACGCCTAATAAATAAATAATAAAGTTACGCAACAAAGAGTGAATCTAATTGTATTATAGTGTTTGTAATTCAAAATTAGATAAAGTAAAGATCAAATTGTAAGTGTTTTACGTGAAATTAAATAAACAAAATATTTGGCATCAATCTGATTTGTCAGATTATATCATAAAAATAAGAAAGAAGGATGATAACCAGGAAATGCAGATGTTTATCCATACGGCATATCTGTAGTTACATATAACAATGCAGAAGAGTCCAGCTAAGGCATTCGATGAGATGACCACCACGCTACTAATTTGATTAAAATTTGTTATAAATTAATAGTTAAACTAAAGTAAAAATATTTAAAATTGTGCTGAATAAGTAAGAACACCAGTGGAAAAGGTCTACAAGCAGAAATAACTGCAAATTAAATGTTTTAGTCGTAAATGAGAAGTATAGAGGCTTGGTAGCGTCCACAGCCGCAGAAGAGTTTTGTGATCAAGATAAAGAAAAGGAAACAATTTTCTCAGAGAATTCAAGTAATAAAAGAATATAAGTGCAGAAGCCGAAAATTAAAGGTTTGAGGATAAATATATCCCATAATAAAGTTACAGCGATCATAGCAGCATTTCAAAGGTAGTACGACGACATCCGCTAGATGACACCACCAGAGCCCAGCAGCATCTGTTAGTTCGCGATTTAACCAGTTTTCGAGAATAGTGAAAGTTTTTGTGCATCATGATTAAAAAGGATTAACATAAATTTCTAAGGTAATAATAATTTCAAACTTTGCTAGTTTTTAAGATACATTGTGACAGAGGACTTGGTCCCATGTAGTAGAAATAAGTTACGAAGGTTTGCGTAGGGTAGTAAAACGGTTTCAGATTTTGTTCATTTATTATCATTATATGACAATAAACATAGTCATATATAAATTACTTCTTCTTTCTTGTTCTTATGAAACTTTTCAGGAAACATTTTAAATCACACAATTTGAGATTAAACAAAATTCAATAGTTTTAATAAAATATTACAGTATCATAAGATTTCACTATTTGAAAAATAACTTGAATTTTTTACATGTCTATCTAAATTTAAAGAAATTTACATAGACCTAATTAAACCCCCTCTGGGACTATAGGGTACTCATATTTTAAGTGATCCTTCTATTATATTACAAATTAGTGTTCATAGAACTGACGCCCATCAAACAAAAGGATTCAATTGGAAAGAAACAGTGTAAGTATGCTGTAAGCTGATTAGAAAATTATTGCTGTATATAGACTTTTTTTCTCCAAACCCTATTTCTGCTTGCCTATATAATGAACCTGCACTAATACTTTTTGTGGCAGAATTTTAATTAGGATATTATCAATCACGTCATTTCCGGGGGCCTTATTATTAGCTCGTGCTTTTATTGTTTGTTTTACCTCGCTTGGTGTTGTATGATAGTTTCTAATGTTTTTGTTCAAGGCTTGTTTGTTCATGGCGTTCGCCTCTCTTTCTATTTCTATTTGGTCATCATTGTTTATATTGCTATTTGTTTGATGCACATTTTAAATGAGAAGCCAACGCCTCAGCTTTTTGTTAATCTGTTGTTGAGGCCTTATTGTTTATATTTATTATGGGAATAGTGATGGGACTCTTTTTGAGTCTCCTCACCATTTTCCAGAGTGAGTTTTGTAGTATATTTTTCCAGACTGTTCTTTTGTAGTTGTTGATTTGTGTTCTAATTAGATTTTGGAAGTTTTCATATTCTATTTTGTCATGTTGTCTTTTCTATTGTTGCCAATTTTTACTTTTTCTATCTTTATTTTGGATTAATGTTATAATAACAGTATGCAGCTATTGTACTGCACCACTCGAAGGGAGTCCTTTTTCGAATATATAAAACATATAAAAATATTATTATTAGTATTTCCTCACTATTTGGTACATAAATATATTAAACCTTTTTCCTTTGATAAATTTCAAGCATGTTTTCATTGGCATATTTCCTCCAAAAGTATTTTATCATCACTTTGAATGCATTATCGTATTTATTGCAACTATTTTCGTAATAGGTATGCCGTCCAATCGCCTGCCATGTATATAACTCTAATAAAAATAACAATAAAGCGGCGCCATTATTATACCATATTAGATTTTAAACGGGAATACAAATAGCCGCATAAAGTTTTAACAGCGCACATATGTTATATTGTCTTTTACTTGCTGTTGCTCCTATAAAATGTAAAATAAATGCAAGCTTATCATTCCTGTAAAGCACTTAATTTGGTGTATGGAATATAAACACCATTATTAAATCTTCGCATTCCGCCCAACCAACCTATGGCATTTATCAGGACTACTCTAACTTTATTTGCGAATATAAATGTTCTTCCTTACTCTTCACTCAGATATCCAGACGTCTTCGTAGACAATAACCCCTGCATTTACCTATTTAAGCTAGTCAATAGGTATTTTTACCATGCAAACCAAAACACTACAAAATATTGGTTAAAAAGTTATTATCCAATTTTTAAAATATATTCATTATTTCCTTCTCTGCATAAGAAGCAAGTACAATGTATCGACCATTTCTCATTGTAATAGCTATTTATGTAACCCGTTAGGAAAAGTACTATTATGTGTAACGAGCAAAGCGCGAGTTCTGCAAGAGGATGCGACTTACACAAAATAGTGTTTCCCAACGTGTTTCATACAAGAATTTTTTCTAATTCTCACAAATTTTATATTTTATGGGAAGAAAACTCAAAATTTTATACGTTTAAAAACAATCCAGTAGGTTGTAACGGTCTGACAGTTTGTCACTTTCATAGCATGTCAGGTCTAAATAACCTACTATGAAATGAACTTTAAAAAACCAGCTACGTAATATTTTACTTTTCGTAACTGGTTGTGAAAAGTAAGACGTTTCCTAACGTCAAAGAATATTGAAAGGTATCACTTTAAATGTCAAAATTAGATAAACATATTTACATAATATGTCTCCAATTGAACAATTTTTTATATATCGCACTTTCTTACAGTGTTAATATTTTTGTCTTTATAAGGTTTTTCCTTGTCTGAAAATGTCTGAGCTGCAAATACATTTTTATTGACACGATGACCTTCTTCCAAGCTCGTGATATTTTATTAAATAATACTAATAGGTATAGTTAATAATTTGAAAAGTAATTTAATCAAACGAGACATTTAGTCGTTAAGTTTAAAATCAAAACCATATATCTTCATATTCTAGCAAATTTCGAAACCCAGTGACAAATTTTATTTTTATGTTCACAGTATCTGCAAGTAATTCATATTCCACAGATATTAATAACTTTCGCGATTATAATCATGAACAATATATTATATGTTATTACTACTGCCTGCTATCAACAACCATATTATGCCTGTTTAATTAATTAGCAATTAATGATTAATATGCAATTAAAATGCCTAACTGCTTTCGTTTATTTTTATTTAGTAATAGTCGTGGCAGGATTGTAATATCGCATTATCAATAAAGTTTGACATTATTTGTATTTGAATATGTATGTATGTATCTTCTATTTCTTTGCTATATGTATTTATTTGTAGAGGGTTTATCTTAGGATGGTAGCAATATTACGGCTCTAAAAAAACATTCTAATGAAACAGGTCATCAATTTAACTAAGAAAATACTAAAGTTATTGATAAAGAACAACATTATAAAACACGGCTAATTATGGAATCAATTTATATACAAGAAAATCCATGTAATAACAAGAAAGATACAGAATATATTTCTACAATCTACAATTTGTTAATATAAAAATATTAAGTAAATTAACAAAAAACATTCTCTCTATATATAAACTTATATACATACCTACTTACTACATAATATTAACATAACCAAAATTAGTATAATAATGAAATATAAAATAGCCTAAGTTCGTAGGGTTTCTTGACTCTTCTTCCCTATGATAGTAATCGAACAATCTAGTAACCTTAAAAATTTATTAAAACTGTCATTTGGGCCTTTGTCAAATATGTCATACATAAAATACTCTTTTGAAAAAGGCCCAAAAAAGGGACCGAAACGTTAAGTAATATAATCAGTCGTTTTATTGCTACCATCCCAAGATAAACTATATTGTACTAGCACTCCTCGGCCATCCCTCTCGTCATAACAGAAAGTACAGAAACGTTAGCAGGTAGGCTACTATATTCTGTGTAGAATTTTTCGCAGATATACATCAGTAAACGAATAATGACGAAACAATAACGAAACTAATAATAATAAGCAATGCGAACGCCCTACCTTTAGAAAATCATACCTCCTAAATTATTCAGTGAATTTCATTGGTCTACTTTACGTATTTCGTCTCGCATAAGTACACATATATCTGCAATAATAACAAAAGTACCTTGATGTCGAAATTTACATTACACTTGCCGAGCACATATTGTTTAAACTATTTATTGTATAGTTTATAATAAAAATAATATCTCGCTATTCAACTTATATAAAACTACAAACACTAAGTCTTTGATTGACGTACGAATTATTAAAAAATCTTTATAGATACGCTCGGAAAAACGAAAGTTAATGTAATAGTTAAGTTCCAAAAATATTTAGTTTTTCTAAAATTTTTGCATTTTCCCAATATTGGCCGATATAACGCCCTCTGGATTCGGATCCGGCATACACTTTTCGATAATTTCTCATATTTTATAAATGTTACACTCGCGAGGGCTATTTCATACCCTATGATCGAATTCTGACCTTTTTTCTTGGCTAAAAGCTAAAAGCATTGTATAACATACCTACCTATCTACCACCATCCAGACATGAATATACAACAATCAGAAAGCGACAGGTCTCGGTACTCCTGACAGCTATAAATAATGCTGGGATTTAAAATTTTATATTTTGTAATAAAGATTATGATTATTGTGACATAAACAGTTATTAAAAAAATTTTAGAAAAATTTTTTGTTAGGAAGGCGTAGAAGGGCCACACAATATATATTTTTTTAAATTCTAACCTCAAACACAGAATTCTGACTTTAAACTCAGAATTCTGACCTCAACCCCTAATTGGTGACGTTGTTTCTACAAACGTATTTAGTGAACTGGGCCATTCTGACTCATCCTATACCAAAGTTTTCTATACTAAAGTAGGTATATTCAAAACATGTTCATGGTGTTTTATGAAAAATACCATGAACATATTTTCAATATAATTCGTCATAGCAAATTAAGGAGATAATTTAATTTTTCTAATTTAATGTTATTGTAAGGCTCTACTGGCCATCATGCGAATTTGGAGATTAATTCCAGTGACCTATTCCTCTAGACTACTTCTGTGATTCAATTTCTTTCCACAACATTCTACAATATGGCCGGCATCTTCTTTTATTGGACCACCTGGTACATTACATAACATAATATAAATAAATAATAACTTGGTTCACCGATATACATTTTGTATTTAGATATCTGAAAATCTTCCATTAAAGTAGATGTTTTTTTATTCGGCTCTGTTCCTCTATATAATTCATATTTCAATTATTCTACTTAACGTTATGAACAACTTTTAAGAGTTTTAAGTATACCTAAATCCTAAATCTAATACTCTCCGAGATATTTGGCGTCCTCTGGCGGCTAAACACAGCAAATAATAGGTACATAAGGCTAAAATGACTTATTCTGAGCCAAGGATTTTCTGGTCTTCTGCTGTCCACATATTTTGCAGACACCCTGTATATTCAATGCCAATAGGTTTATCATCAAGTCATTCTATTACATTATTATTGTGATAAGTTGATCTTTAGAACAAAATATCTCGGACAGTATTAAATTTAGGTATAGGATATATTAATCAGAATCTAAATAAACATTATATACAGGGTGTTCCAATTAAAAATAAATATATATATATATATATATATATATATATATATATATATATATATATATATATATATATATATATATATATATATATATATATATATATATATATATATATATCCCCTATATATTCCCCTATTACTACTGTTTGATTTCTATTTTTATTTTTTTTAGTACGTCAAATAAAGAAGTTATAGGGGGGTCCATTATATGTGATCACCTGATAAAATTTTGTTGCCTATTTAATATTGTCAGAATTTAAAAAAAATATATTATGTGGCCCTCTTACGCTTTCGTAGATTGTAGCTCTGAAATTTGCCTATAATTTACGAGGACCCTCTTTTTAATATGGATAAAACTTTAACTTGCTTGAGAACATTAGGAAAATTATGTAACATTTAATACTAGGTATAATATAATAATACAGAGAAATATAATAATACAGAGAAAAGGAAAAAGTGGTAAAAGTTCGCATAAAAAGCATCGGATAATTGCCTCGTCTTAAGTAAAAACCGAGGAAGGGTCGGGCTTGGTTTTTCTGAGGAGTGTAAGTATAGTAGCAACCACATGCTAAATTAACTAAGTATGTCGTGCTTCGTATTGTGACCGTGGGAGAATAATTATAATATTTCGAGGATATTGGCGAAGAAATATTGTGAAAATGTGGATATTGTGGAAATGTGATATGGAAAACGAACCTGATATGAATTTGATAGAACCCCATGTTGAATCCGACGAATAAGATTTAGGCGAGGATTTAGAAGACGGAACTTCACAAAAAAGAAACATTTATTTTTGGGCTATCAAGCAAAACAAATTTGTCTAAATGTGTATAACAACTTATAACAAGATCCTGTGCACATAGGAAATAACAAATTTACAGTGCTGATAAAAGTGTCAAAGATACCAGAGGTTCTTTACATTACTTTATGTCATCTTGTAAAGAAAGGAAACAAAACAGGAAAAAAGAGATCTGATGCAGGAATATCCAGAGATGTGGACCTGGTAAACTTTTAAGAAATTTAATTTACGAAAAATAAAAAAACAATTGAAGTCCCCACCATAGAAATAATTTTAAAGAAACTTAAAGAGCTTGAAACACCTTTTTCCGAAAGCACTTTACGACGGAAGCTTAAAAAATTGAGTTTCATATTTAAAATTTTTATTAAGCGTGCTGCCATAATGGAAAGTGAAAAGATCGTAAATTGGCGAATAGAATATTTAGACAAAATAAAATAATTTAGAGATAAATGAAAACAGATTTATTATTTGACATGACTGTCATATCAGACAAAACCTGGTACGACATCCACAACACTGCGAAAAAAATGGACTGGTGAGTCTAGCAGATGTCAGCTAAAAGATGTACCTCCAAGCAGATGATCCCGTATGGTCATTTTGAATTGTAGATCTACGGATGGTTGGGTTCAAAATGACCTTAAATTATGTGGTAAAATGCTGGAAGAATGTTATGTGGATTACCACAAAAATAGAGTGGTTTGAAAAACAAACTTTAATTCCAAACATAAATCCTGAAAGCCATTCTTGCATATTGGGTATTATGGGATCTTGCCATTCAAGGCAAAATCCCATAATACCCAATATGTCCTATAAAAAACAGGTAATACAAAAATTTCTTCTTAAATATGACCTATATTTCTTAAGGTACTTAATACCAAACAATGGGAAAAACAGTATGTGATTCACAATATAGCAAAAAAAGGCCATAATGTTTTAAGGTTACCAGCGTATCACTGTATTTTTAATCCCATTGAACTTATGTGGTCACAATTAAAAATTAGAGTTCGTATAAAAAAATTGTTTCCAAATTCGGTAAAATTCAAGGAACCTATTAAAGAAGAATTTTTAAATATTTCTAAGGCAGACTGGTCGCAGGCAATTGTAAAAGTAAATAAATATGAAAAAGAATATAGAAATCGAAGACAAATTCTTATCAATGGTGGTTTTTATCAAGATTTATTAATAATCTGGCAGAGGAATCGGATGATGACACAGATGTTTTTCAGACGAAAGCTTCAATTGAGGATACTACCTACCTATATAAATTATTAAATTTTGTTTGTACGTATAATTGTTCAATAATTTAAAATATATCTCCCATTTTATTAATTGTTATTATTTCTGAAATAACTCATGAGAAAACTTATTACATTATATTAACTTAGAAAAGTATTTTTTAAATTATGTTAAAAAATAATTTTGTGAAATTATTTAAAAAAAAAAACGAAGGGAATCCGACCCTCGCTGCTATTTGGAATTAGTACTGGCGGTATCTCTATACGAATAGTTTTTATACGAATAAGAATTATTTTTGGCGGCTGCTATGCCTACCTATTATTAATATCATATGCTACTGCTTTGTAAAAATGAAAAAAGTGACAGTTGTTTCAACAAGAATATTTTTAGCTATTGAGATTTACGGAATTGAATGATATCAAAGAAAATATAATTGCACTAATTATTTTTATTATTCCTTTGAGGCAATACTGTAATTAAATTGTATCTGTTCGAAACCAAAATAAAGTGAATGAAAGATGTTACAAGAAAATGACCGAGTTCCTACCTAAAATCTATAATTTCGTTAATTAATAGAATTACACCGATAAACAAAAACGTACCAACATAAACAATCCATACAGTGAAGGGTTTTTTAAGCCATGGCCCGATTTCACAATTAAATAAAACATAATGAGTCACTAAAGTAAAAGAATAATGATATTGATTGGCTATAATTGACCAATTGTCGTGTCATTTATAATTGCGACATTTGACTCCTGTTAGTAGACGTGATCCACGCTGAGCATATGTCATGGATAAGGGTAAACACTGTAATTGATTCCCTCAGAGTTTCGCCCTTATTATAGAAAAATTTAGATGCGACATTAAGTGGGAACCGTTCGATACAATTAATTTATTTTTGTGAGCCCATCGGTCATATTGAACCATGTCGTGGCGGAATAGGGGTCTTATCTTCGCATATCATTTGAATATTTTGTTTAATACATTAAGCAACTATCGTGCACAGCGTGAATATTATGTTGAGAACGTCAATATAGAAGCATGCACATTGTTTGGGTTTTGTCAAAACCCGTTTTACCGTTTTTGCGTCCGTTGATCAATTTTAGGTGTAATAACACCTAATGTTACGCTTTTTGGAGCTGCTATTGTGTAACAATGCGGTTAACCGAGCGGTAAATGTCGCCGCCACGCCCCACCACTTTTTTAATAGTATAAGAAAATTTAACAATAGTGTAACCGTGCCAATGATGGTTCTTAAGCCATGGTTGTGTGTAGTGATATCGCACGTTTGCATTTGTGCGAAACCAGAAATTACTATGCGCCGTTTTCAGCACGGATTTTTTATGAACGGGCGTGTTCTGATTTTATTGGACCTTCGTGTATGATAAAGTATAATGTACTGTGTAAAGTGATAAGAGGGCATTTTTCTTATATATCATAAAATCATATCACTTATGTCTAAAAAGAAAAAATAAGTTATTTATCTATCTAAGTGATATTTTATTAATAATTTTCCTAAATTGAGTCTCATTTACATTAAATACCGGGGTGAATCTCGACTTGGGGGTATATAACAACAACTTTCAGAAAAATTTTTATTTTTTGCCCACAGGTGCGGAATATCGATTGTAACGGTTGGTATTTTTTTCTATGATTCTCAAAACCCTATAAAATCAAAAAATAATGAAACGCAAATCAGGCTGACCGCTCTGATTAGCAAGTTGGATTGAGAAATCCCTGGATCATAAGAAATCGATTCTGGGTGTCCTCATAGATATACGAGTAGAAGGTGCGTTTGACACAACCACCTTTCCTAAAATTACAGCGGCCCTATCACATAGGAACGTTCCTCATATTGTGGGCAGCTGGATATCCAGCAGGCCCTCTAAAAGAACAGTATAAATCTGTGCAGGAGACACTGTCACAAGAGGACTGGTTGCAAAAGGCTGTCCGCAGTAAGGTGTTTTATCTCCACTGCTATGAAATCTGGTTGTTGATAGCCTCCTAAAACACCTCAACGTGGAAGGATTCTACACAATTGCATACGCAGATGACCTAACGATACTGCTTAATGGAAAATTCGAAGGAGCCCTCTGCCAGAGAATGCAGATGGCCCTAAGAATAATCGAAAATTGGTGTGAGGAGCATGCCCTATCCGTCAATCCCAGGAAGACGGAAATGGTATCCTTCACAAGGAAAAGACAACTGGAGCCAATGAGAGCACCCATTCTCCTAAACACAGCATAAAATTTTACACCAGAGGTGAAATACTGGGGGGTAACTTTCGATGCTAAACTAAACTGGAATCTTCACCTCGAAAGAAGAATAAATAGGGCCTACATATCATATGAACAGTGTCGCAGAACCGTAGGGAAAACCTGAGGAATGGAACCCAGGGTGGTCCTGTTGATATACACTGCTATCATAAGACCGATGATGCCTCATTCTCAGGATCCCATTAGTTATCAAGATCCTCAAATTGAGGTTTTGATAATGAACTTATTGTTCGAAGGTCTTCGTCTGAGAAAATATTCGTATCAGATAATTGCTCATCTCTCTTAATCAACGCCTTATTACGAAGTACAGTAAAGAAGTTCAAAACTTCTGTCCCTTGCTCTGTTATAGGTCTATTTAGGAATTTCATCTCGTCGTAAAATAATCTTAGAAGAAATTGATCATTATCTAAGTGGTGGTTACATAGACGAAGAGACCCAGGAAAATAAATATTAGTATCAAGATATACTTGGGTTCTTGCTTTAACAGAAATGCGACTTAAAGAAAGCAGGGGGGGCTCTCGTTGAAAATACAACAAATATCAGACGATTTATGTTTAAAAACCCTGAGTGGGATACATTCAGGATCATCAGCATTTTCTGGGTCTGTCCTGGTGAATTTTGGTGAGGAATGCAATATTATTTAGGGCTCGATTTAGGGGGATTCGGATTTATAGATGATAGTTAACGAACGATTGCACTAAAAACTGTGGTGAAATTTATAAGCTATTACATAAAAAAGAAACGTTATTTAACAATGTCATTTATTTTGATTTATAAAAATCATTTGAACATCATAAAAATACGTTTAATATTTCTTAAATAATAATTATTAATAGTTTAATAATTTTCGAGTGGAAGTTCACAATTTCGTCATAGTAAAAATATTTCTTACATTGACTTAAAAAATACGTCCCTAAAATTGGTTGAAATATACGTTATAATTCTGATATGCATTATCTAAATAATTTGATATGTGACTTTCAAATAAAAATAAATATTATAATACGCAATACACAAGCAAAGGCCACAGAGATAGGTGCATATTTTTTTGACCCCCTCTAAGAAGTTCACGACAAAATTAGCCTTACAATGTTGCATGTAAAGAAATTTTAACGCAATCCTCGCGCGAACTGGATACCTAAGACATCGGCTGACAACCTCTTGATTTATTTCAATTAATGGAAATATTCACCTGCATTTATGCTGACTAGTTTTTGCTCCGTAACCAACGAAGGCATTAAACCAGAAAAATGCTGCTTTGCTATGAATGCAGAGCAAATGGCTTAGCTCCTGTATAATACACTCCATTCTACGCTGCACATTTGAAGAAAAATACTATTATTTTTTATTGTGGATTGGATAGGCCAATAGCACAACTGCTATTAATTTATAATTAAAAATACATTTTCTAGCCCATTTAGAGAATTATTACCATTTTTTATATCTACGCTATAAAAGACAAAAGCACATAATGAATCAAAAACTATAGTGCGTTCGCAAGAAGTAGACAGTAAATATATAAATACACATCGTTACTTCTAGACGATAGAAAACATGCAAAAACCAAAGTTGGTCTTGGTGTATTCACGAAATTCACCTTAGGTGCACTATGTTTGTTACAATATTAGGTATTCGAAATGTCAGTTTTACAATAATTATTTTTTGAAGTGAATACTTCTTTAGCCGCATGAGAGTGATTTTTCAAGGTCGCGTCACGACACATTTTATAAAATTTTCGTCTCGCAAGTGAGATAAAGCATATGATAGATATGATGGAGAGAGAGAGAGAAATAGAGATATCGAATGCAGCTTTGACTTGAGCAACGATCCCCCACAAGTGTTCTAAAGCGGAAAGCAATATAAGCATTGATATGGGCAACAATCCTCCACAAGTGTTCTAAAGCGGAAAGCAATTTTGATATAATTTATAAACGATCGTGACAGAATCGGAATTGACCAGAATACAATATTACTTATGCATATCTTGCTCTATATATCTGGATTGGGCTTTTGAATCTAATCCAAATGGATGATCTCACTCGCAACGAATCGGTGAAGTATTTACTTCTATCACGTGTACTGTGCTGCACGCAGATTTTTTTTAAGTTTTGTTTTCCATTACGATTTACGCAAATTTTAGTAATCAAATCCACCAGTTATATTTTATTGTGAAACATTTAATGTTAAACTAAAACTTTAACGTTAAATGTTATTTTACATTTACTAAAACCTTTGTATCTTTTCCTGCAAAAAGATAGGATAATGTAACATGAATTTACCTAATATAATATGATATGAACAATATAATTAATATAAAATCGTATAATTTCGCATACCTAATATAATACGAGTTATTGTCAGAAGTTAATTTTTAACGTAATGCTTATAGTATGATATAAAATGCAGACTTTCCTTCTTTGGGTAGGCGTAAAAACCACATGCAGTTTCAAATAGCGGAATAAATGAGAGCATTTGTAAACAATATGCCTTTAACATATAGAGAAGTGGACCGGTCGTTAATCAACGCTTAGAAGCGTATCTTGGAATGCAATAACAAGATTTCACCAAATAGGTAGCTATAGGAAAAACGTTTAAGGAGATAAGAACTCCTACGTCTTTGATCATTATATCCGTTATTCAGCGTTGTCACTACGAGACGGTGAGGATTCTTGCTTTACTATCCTTAGAGTAAAGGAAGTAAGTTATTTATGGTTTATTTGAACCGCGCCTAACGCAGATCCGTGGACGCTTAAGCATCTTATAAGGATGCATCACTCAGAAAAACACCAACGTCTATGGTAAGTAGATGGAAAACGTGTTGCTTGCAAACGAATACTGGGAAAAAATGGCAAAGTTCGTTCATCCGGACTGAAAATTTATATTACTGGATAAGTAGATATAAATTTTTATTTTTACTTTATATTTATTTATACTTTATTTATACTGACTTTTAGTGAGGAATATGATGTTTATAGATGGGATCGTAGGTAGGTCATGGGCCTTGCAACAGGTAGGTGTGTTATTGGCATGCAGCAATGATGTAAAAAGTGAGAAGTTCGCCCTCATATCGCTTTTTCCTCAATGGACGTGGTAAGGTGTAAGTGTACGATTGATTTTTAATATTTTTTTTATTGGTACTCTATTTTGATTAATTCAAGTCCGCCTCAGCGTATTTGAACTCAACTTTTAAAAATAGATAGTATTTTTCAAATATTTAAGAATTTTGATTTTTTAAATAAATGCGAAAAGTCCAGTTGGTATTGATTGAAATATTAATACTTCGGTCTTTTAAATCAGAGGAAATGCTGTTCAAATTAATACTACTAATATTCTCGGAAGTCAGTGAGGTCCACTTCCATTAATGGCAGTCACTTAAATTTCATCCTGAACCATCTGCATAAGTGGTGCAACATATACCAATACGTAGCAGAAATATACCAATGCTGCTATACCATATTTTAAATTTATACATAGGTACACCTGGAAAATTTAATTAAAATACATTAAATAAAAAATATAATATTTCAATATACACGTTTACCTTGAGAAGTGCTGATAAAAGGCGCCTTCAGCTGAAGAAAGCTCCTCTAAAGGCTTGTTTGTTGTTGTTGTTGTTGTTGTTGTTGTTGTTGTTGTTTTTGTTGTTGTTGTTGTTGTTGTTGTTGTTGTTGTTGTTGTTGTTGTTGTTGTTGTTGTTGTTGTTGCTAATTTGATCCTTATATCATTTAAATCCTAAATGTGTTTATATTTGTTTTTTTACAATAGAAGAATCAATAGTGTAACGATTTCTAAAACTTTGTCATTAGACATCAAAGGCAATTCCGATAATTTCTGAAGCGCGACAGTATAATTTCTTAGAACATTAAAATCATTCTTTTCAATTTTACAAAAAATCCTAGTGGTTCGGTGTCACAAGCGGTAAAACAATGAAGTATCAATTTTGCTAACGTCTTTATCAACAAAAATCGTTTGCTAGTGCCGTGAGCAAGTTACATAAATAAATTAGTTTCAATTAAGCCATTTAAGCCAAAGTCAGAGTCTGAACAAAAAAAGTGAATAAGTAAAATAGATCTGTGTCGACTGATTTCTTTAAATCACACAAACTACTGCAAAAAGTAGTGAATAATTTTAGAGCGAAATTGATGTTGTCAAACGATAGACATTGGAAAAATACTAATTTTATCAAAAACATTTGCAATGTTTAACAATTTATTGGATTGCTGAAAATTCTAATACATAAAACTTAAATACCTCGTTTTCCTGATTTGTAGAAGAATTAAACTGCGAATTGTGTGAAAACCCTCGGTACTAGTGTTTTCGTTTGATATACACAAACTAGAGCAAAACCCGTACCAATTACTACAGAAGCGGTAAGTCACGTCACTATGCAATATAAAACGATATTTAGTGTAAAATTGTATACCGCCACAATTTCTTGTGAACAGAACAGGTCTCCAGTCCGCGGCTTACCATATCGACCGCTATCCAAGTCCCATTTCCCTTCTCGCTCACTTAGAAGACACATGTATGAACCAGCCTGCGATTTACTGGCTTTACTGCTCAGGGGCGTATCAAGGTGAAGTGACTTCAAAAGATGTCTTATTATGTCATATTCGTATATGTCCAAAACTTTAAGCCAAAAAATTATTTAGTTTTGAATGTATTTACAATATCTTGAAAAAAATTTGTATGCTGCGTGTACAACTTAGTGCTCAATTTACCCCATAACAGTTTGAAATAAAAGAAAGAAATTAAATTGCTATTGCCCAATAAGGACCACGGGGAGGTAAGAGGCGCTCTTACCTCCCCTTGCCAGGATAGAACGTGGTTAGGTTACTTATTATTAGTATAGGTAAGACTGTTATTAAAATTTATGACAAATTAACTCACCAATTTGCGGGATATGTTATTATTTGCACATATAGTTACACTCACATTAGTATTATTCACTGTCATTTATTACTAGCACTCTTCACAAAAACTCACATCAGAAATTCATATCACTATTCATTATCTGAAAATAAGTCACTTTCACTACTGTCTTCATTCACATTTATTATGATTATGGTTTAACGGGAGTATCCGGAGTATCCATCATATTATCGAGATCCCACTTTCTTGATTCCACATGGTCTATACATTTTATCCAGTTGGCCGCATTTACTTCTTTGATTGCACCATTGAGAAGTTTTTTCACATCAGCTAACCCTAATGTTGTATTTCCTCTAGCAACTTTCCCTTATATTTGCGCCCAAATAAGCTCAATCGGGTTCAGTTCGCAGTGATATGGAGGCAATCGAATTACCTCCATTCCTCTTGCTTTGGCCATTTCATCCAATACATACTTCTTGAAAGTTCGAAAATGTTGCCAGTGTCAACAATTCAGCTTATAGTGAATCATCGTGTTCAATGTTTCTTTCTTCCAGCCAGACTTCAATTTGCCCTTTCCGCCATGCAGTTGTGGGCAGCTGTTCTTTTCTATGAGAATGATAAGATAATTGTTTTTTATTTTATTTCCTATATTAGGATAATTGCGCGCGCCACTGAGAACCGCTTTCCATTAGTTTGCATATCAAACGAAAGCACTATATCAAAAGCGCAATAGCGTGTATGCGTATTAGGAAACAAAAAAATTATAATATGTTTTTTTTAGTTTAGTTTAGTTTTTATTTAATCAGTACCAGACACGAAAATACCATACGACCAATAAAATACGATTTCATATTCCTAGTGAGATGATTAAAAAACTTATTATGTTTTACCTGGTTCTACTCCAAAAAAATAACGACACGATAGTCGGCAATCACTGCTCTATTTGGAAAATATAATAAATTTGTACATCTGGAGTGGGTGAAAAAAAATTGAGAAACAGTATGCTGCAAAATAATATTTTGTTAAAAAAAATCAATAAAAAATTTACCGAGAATTCCTGATAAAATATTTTTTGAAACAAATCAAGATGATAAGCTGCAAGATATTGTTGTTACCCTTTTTTTAGCAGTGTTTACTCCACATGATAATAATCATAACGCAAAAAAAAACAATTATGCTCTTATAAATATATTTAATCACCTCGAATTACTAAAATATATTTTGCCTCTAATAAAAACAAGATCTAAGCAGTGGAATGACTTTGTTAAAGAAATTCTCTATATGTTTTCCCATATTAAAATATTTATAAATATATTTGTAGGTAGCAGTTTCTCTCAATTTTCGTGGGCGTCACATTGGATAGTATATATTATATTTATTCAGAAATATCATATTATTATATACCACTGCCGATGGCGTCACTGTACTATAAATAAAACTGTTAGTAGTATAACAACCTCTCATTACCTTCATAATTTTATTTTGGAAATAAATGCTACTATTTATATGTTTTCCCATATTAAAATATTTATAAATATATTTAGTGTATAGCAAACCGTGGGTAGCAGTTGCTGGCTACTTGCGTGGGCAAAAATCACGTTTGGTTTTAATATATTGGTTCATATATAGAGATATATTATATACTATTCTCATAATGATACCCTACACCTTGTTCGCAAGAAGTAGACCGTAGAGGTCATGCCGTCATGATAATTCTACGGTGGCCTGTTTTCCAGAACCGATTTCAATGATTACATTAGAGATTGAAAGATCAACGATTTTGAGGTTCCTCTTCCTCGGTAATTATCACCCTTGATCATTTCGTTGATGTGCATGTAACCGCTTTTTATTCGCACTTTAGTGTCGAACTTATTGGCAGTATATAGTATCAAAAGTTCTTTATCGCTTAAAAAAAGCTCATAAAATTTAAAAGTAAGAAACATTCATTATATTCCTTATTATTTTCGTTGAATTTTAAAATTTATTGAAATACATTGGCAAAATAAGTTTCTCGTTTAGTGTATTTGTTATTGCAAATAACGTGAAAGCAATTTAGTTACCACTGATACGACATCGACATCGACCCCTGTCAGTTTTACACTTTGCAGACTACAAAATTGCATTAATACTCGTATCTGATAATACTACATTCTATAAGAATGACATCATAGACTATTCGCAGTCGCAGCAGAGGAAATCCAAGTAAAAACTAAACGCATAATGTACATACATACATTTTTATAGTCTAAGGAATGACTGACAGCATCAATAAAGCATTTATATTAACAAGAGAAGCATTCTTGTGTCGTGGCATTCTTTCCTGCTTGTAAGTGTGTTACCACAAGATTACAATTGAACATCTCATTTATTTAACAAAACAATCGCTCGCCTAAGCAGTTATACGGCCTAACTATGGTGACCGTTGTTACTTTTCCAATCTTTGTAAGTCAACAATATTGTCTTTTAACAATGATGATAACAAGAGGTGCTACTATTGTAGCCACAAAGGTTTTTAAAATTATCAAGTATTGGCAGAAATCTTGTTAACTTTCCACTTGTCAGCTAACAAGTGAGATCACCTTAAAAACATTGTTTTGTTTGTAAAATAAGAATAACCTTGTATTTGCTCTTACTTTTATGATCATTTTCCTACTTTTAAAGGGATTCTTGTAGAAAAAAATGTTCGACCTTTTATTAGTGGGTTTAGATCAAATTGATGATGAAGATCGATAAGCGTAAGTAAATAAATAACTATGATTTCAAACCAAACTTTTGATAGATATCAATTGAGTATCAGGAGAAGACCATTACATGACTTGAATGATCCGTTAAATACACAAAAATATGTCTCCCGTGGAATTTACAGATTGTCTAGAGAATGGAGAATATGTTGTTCAACTTGCCGAAGAAATTTCCCCTTTTATGAACATGCAGAGAGAGAAATACAGTTCCAAAATTACACAGAATTTTAGCTATGTTACATGTTGTGCTGGCTCTTGGATGGGTGACGACCAGGCAGGCTTGGTGACGACCAGGCAGTCCACCTGAGACTTGGAAATACTGAACATCTGCTGCGGGCATGTGGTCCCCGATAAATGATAATGAGGACAGAGTGATAAATCTCGGTAACTCAGAACCACACTATGATACATAAAGTGTAAGAAACTTTGCCACCAGGCCTCCCATAATAAATAGGATGGTTTTAAGAAAAGAACTCTAAGTAGAAAAAGGAGGAAAGTACAAGGGGCCTAATGACGCCCAAGTGCTATAGTGGAGGTGAACTACTACACTCCGATCTATATACATAGTTCCTAGTGTCGATTGAGAAGCATCTCGCCTATAGGCAATACTTTCCAGAAGCCGCTTAACATCATTTGAAGCTTCTTCCTTCAAGTATTATTTTCACTTCAATTCTTCGCTTCGCTTTGTGCCTCCAATTCAAGTCACGCCACTCCACCCACTTACATAATTACTTGGAATCTACAGTTTATTTTACCTGGACCATTCAGTTAGTTAGGTAATGTCATTATACTTAGAACTTTCTTTGAATAGTATACATTGCACCTTATACTGCTTATCTACCAGAACATCGATACCTTTAGTTTTACTTGGAACGTTGGACTTGCCTCTGCTGGTGTGAAACCTATCGGCTACTTAACCGTAGATTTAGATACTGGAGAGACCCACCTTACATGGATACCTACTTCATCATTTAACAGATAAGACTATAATTTAAGTATACTATAGTATAAGTCTACTGCAACTTCTTTATTCCTTTTATAACAATAACATATGGTTTTCTTTTCAGTAACGCTATGTATACAAAGCAAACAAAGGTGGGAACGGACTTAATTATCCTTATTAGTAAATTATCTGTCCAACCTTAATTAATTCAATTATTATGTATTTAAAAACAGATGCCGTCTTGTATTAATTTAAGGTCTCCAGCCCAAAGGCAATTATTTAATCAATTTACCAATTATACATTTATGTACCTCAACCAATTATTTATAAATATATCTAGGAGTATATCCAATTAGAGAACGTTTACCATGCCAATTGAAATTAATCTGTTTCAATGTTAATAATATGACAATCGGTATCTATCGGTAAGTAAGTAGTATTGGTGTTAATTGGGCTTAACGCACGTGTCTTGATGACTTTTTTTTATTTGATACGAATGCAACTATGTGACAGGATAGATATAGTAAAAATATGTTCTATTCTTTTATATATATATATATGTATATATATATATATATATATATATATATATATATATATATATATATATATATATATATATATATTAGCTTTGAAATTCTTTGCTATTCATATTTATTTTGTGAAAAGTAATCTTGGGTTTGTAGCATTTCATTACATAGAAATAAGCAAATAGACGAATAAGAAAGAAAACACACTTACCAGTGCTATATCTGGACACACATACGGAAATGAATCACTATGCACATGAATATATAAATCGTATACTGCTCTGAAGATCCTCAAGAAAGGTGAAAGAACTTGTACAACTTCTAAGTGGTTCGTTTTCATGTGCATAGTGATTCATTTCCGTATGTGTGTCCAGATATAGCACTGGTAAGTGTGTTTTCTTTCTTATTCGTCAATTTGCTTATTTCTATGTAATGAAATGCTACAAACCCAAGATTACTTTTCACAAAATATATATATATATATATATATATATATATATATATATATATATATATATATATATATATATATATATATATATATATATATATAAACATTTTTATATATACAATATATATTACAGACTTCCAAGGTAGACGATGTAATAATGCCTTCAACTGGTGAAGACTTTATTCCAAATTTTATTATTCTCATTATATAATGCCCTCTTAATACTTGTAGATAAGGTGGTAGGGTACTAGGTAGAGAACTAGTAGCATTATGTATAAGTAGCAGTATGTCTAGAAGTCCCATAAGTACAAATAATGTTCAATATAAAATCATTAAAGTTATAGTTTCTTAAAATCGTCTAAAATATCTAACTAATCATGATGAGCTACGGATCTTCTTGCTTTCGTGTTCAACGAATTGTATAACGAATGATTTCTAGTTTTATTCGCAACACTTTTTAGTACTGATTTTGTGCAAGTAGAATAAATGAATCAAATGAATTTTTTTATTAAATTTTATAATTTAGAATTAACGAACCCAAAAATTAATTTATATATTTAACGATATCTACAAGTTTTAATCCGTATATCTATCTCTTAACTATTCTGCATGCAAGAATAGGTTATCACTGTTTGCGTGCTTCCTAACAGCCCAGTAATTAAACCAAACATGACATACGAATGTTATTAATTAATTTTTATTAATTATATTTATACTATTAAATATAACACGTATATAATTGGAATTTACATTACTAATGGCTTTGTAATCATTTTGATTATTTGATTAGATCACTGTCTCGCGTTTTCTAACACAACAGGTCTTATAAAAATTAATATTTATATCAATTATAATAATATTATGATAATACCGGTGATATTAAAAAACGGATTCGTGCAAATTTACACGGTGGGAATTGCAATAATGATATCCGTATTTATGCTAACTTACATTTTTGTAATATGTATATATTTATCCATCTGAAAACATATAGGCAGGTTCAATTTTTTCATATTCCTACCTATATAATATATGGACAAGTTATTAGTTTCAGTCAAAAAACAATATTTTCAAATTTTGTATTAATTTTACGTATTGATATAAAACACATAACATATTTTATGTACTCTGTGCTCTGTACTCTACATTCTGTACTCTTTGTTCTGTGCCATGTACCTACTATGTGTTGTGTACTTTTTACTCTATCTCTGTACTCTGTAGTCTGCATTCTGTACTCTATGCTATGTGCCTCCTCTGTACTCTGTATTTTGAACTCTGTAATATGTACTTTCTCCTCTGTATTCTGTACTCTGCACTATGTACTCTGTGCTCTGTCTGCTGTACTCTGTACCCTGTACTCTGTACTCTGTACTCTCTACCCTTTACTCTTCACTCTTCACTCTGCACTCTGTACTCTGAACTCTGTACTCTGCAATTGCCTGCTATTTTTTAGCGTCTCATAAAAATACTCCTGGCATTTTGAACTTGATATTAATGGTTGATAGTCTGAATCAATTAATTACACAGTAGTGACATCAAATAATCCCATTTACAATGAACTATATAATATATTATAATAACTGTAATATATCAAAATTTCATGCTCCCTAGTTGTACTCTGCGTACTGCGTGTCTCAGTAGCTCATCTGTAAAGCTGCACTGTATATCTTTACTCTATTTCTCTGTTGATGGTCTCTTACAGTTCTTTGATATTATGTGGACTTTTATAAATTGCAAGTGGACCTTTGGAAGTGGACCTTTATAAATTGCATTTTAATTTTTTTGTAATTCCTGCAGTATGAGCGGTAACACCATCCTGTCGCCTTCTTCAAAAAATAGCTGTACACTATTAAAATTATTTCAACCAAAATTGTGTGGATATTACACAACCCAAGTTCTGTAATTCGCATGGTGTTCATGTTTTGATCTTGTCAATGAGCAGGACTTTGGTTGTTGACGCTTGATTTAATTAAGATTTTGAAAATTTGATAAATGCAGTTTTAACAAATTAGCAAGACATTATCCAAGCTCTTTTGGGTCTGAAATATTGATTGTTATATAATTTCGCAATTATTACAACAGTTGCATCATGATGAGTATTTTAAAGGCATTTTAAGTATGCGCATCTATCTGATTCAGTATACTATACTGTTATAGTTTTCTTTCCACTGAACTGACCTTCGTTACTACAGTATTTGCTTGCTGCAGATCACGGTAATTCCAAGTATTTTGATTATATTTAATTAAAAATAAACACTAAGAGGTATTAATTACGTCTAGTATAAGACAACGTTGCTTTGATAAAAACTCATAAACTCATTGAATATATCACATCGCCGAGAACCATTATAAAACATGTTTGCTTTTATGAATATAGCTTCCTCGAAATAGCCTTATAAAATCTACAAACATACCAATAAGCTTACCATTAATTTATCTTATACATACATACATACGCAATTCTTGGTAGTTATAACAGTTTTCTGCAATTCATTTAAAATGTAAATCAAACGCTTCGCAGAAACTAATCGAAAAAACTGATTACTGACATTCTTACGTTAAAAATATAACAGGACTCGATGCAACTTTTTCCCATCGTATCTCTGAAACTGAAAATAAACCAGATGAGATGACATTCACCTAACTTAATTTATGTCAATGAGTATAACAGTTAATGGGAACTGGAAACTAGCAAAAAGCTGAAAAGTTATCGTTCCTCCACCAAACAGACGAGGAATTATATTCATTCGTTAAATTCCGCACGAGGAGAATACATGACTTAATAATACGAGCCACTAAGCCCTTGTTTTATTATTTTTAATTATTTAGTTTTAGTGAAGTACTATGACACTGTTTTTAAAATTTGGGAGGAAGGCACATAGGTATTTTAAATAATTATTTTCATGTATATTCGACTTCCTGCTAAGTTAATAGCGTCAAGCAAACGTTCCGATATTCAGTTGTTTATAGTATATATTCTTGCGGGAAGTGATACTTTCCCACACGCTGGTGGTCGTTAAGCAAAAAAAATATTATAAAAATAAAAACCTAAACTTTCCATCTGTATAATTTCCTACTGTGTTTTCGTTTAATATCAAACTTCCTACGTTTTTATACCAATACTATAGTTATTAAAAATGTCATTTCATTACAAAAAATAAAAGATATTACAAAATATAAATATTTCTAATAGTTACCTCGTAACCGGAAAATGTTTTTTCAGTTTTGATAAAACTTATTCTTTTGGAAGAGCATTTTGATAAAAACCAAATTGCTTTAAATTAATTTTTCTTCAAAATAATGTATAGTTTTAATTGAAATTTTAAAATAAGTGAAAACCACATCAGTAACATTTTGTTTTCTTTAAATTACTTAGCGTATAATGCATATAAGGTAAAATACCCAATGGCGGTCACTGGACCAGTAGTGTTCGTCATGATTGTGATCTATAATGAAATATTAACGTACTCGTCTACTAAAATAGTTAAGTTGTACAACCTGTCAAATCCAAATACAGTTTATGATGTTGGCAGTTAGTATGTACATAATGCTGCCAACTTTACTCAAGTAAAATATTAGTTGAATATCAGTCATCTAGTGGTCCCTCTGATATTGTTCTGTTCTTAACGTTTAAGTTAAGGTGAGTGTCTATAATTTAATGGCTTAAAAGTAGGTGTATTTGAAATGTTACTACTATACGACTATGCACTAAGACGTTATCTAAGACACATCTAAGACGTTATCTTAAGTATTAAAAGTAAAATATTGAAAATTAACCTAATTTTGTCTAAATTTACCAGGTGACGAACACTACTGCATCATAATTGGTACCGGGCTTAGTGTTCGTAATGGGTGACGAAAATTAATTTTTCAATTTTCACCGGAACGTGAATACATAAGAAATCTGTAACATGTTCACCTTATTTGTTTTATATTATAAAAGTTAAGTACTAGTAGGTAATCGACATATACTTTATATTTCATCTGAGATATATCGTTCAAAAAATACGACGAATACTGGTCTATGACGATGACTGTGTTTTTAATTTTTATTCAGATGTCTCGAAATAAGTATCCGGAAAGTGATATGGCAAATGTAATTAACGCCGTGAAAGGGCACAGGATGAGTATCAGAGCTTCTGCCATTCAATTTAAAGTATCGCGTATAACTCTATCCGATAAATGACGAGGAAAACCTCCAATAATTAGAAAGATGAGCCCATCTACGGTACTACATGATACGGAAGAGGAAAATTTTGTGAAATGAATTGTGCATTTAGGCAAAAATGGATTTCCGGTCACCAAGGACCACTTGCTAGACAGTGTGCAGATGCTACTGAAATAATCTGCTCAAACAGAAATACTCCGTTTACTAATGATAGACCAGGGAAACATTGGTATCAAGCATTCCTGAGGCGTCATCCTATATTAACTGAAGGGGTGTTTCAGAATTTAACGAGAACAAGAGCGGGAGATAATAGAAGGGGCCAGAAAAAAAATTCACAACATTGTTAACTCCGATAAAGAAAAATTACCACATTATTGATGGGGAATGTAGACAGCCAAATTACACCACCAATGGTTGTCGTAAGCTTAAAGCGGATTCCAAAATCCTTAATTGTGCTAATCTGTGCCTCCTTCATGGGCTATTGAAAAATCAGATAACGGTTGGATGACCAGCCAAACGTTTTTTGAATACTTCTCAATGGTATTTTCTCCTTGTTTAAGTAAGTAGAAAGTAATTTGGAGTTCCCTATAATAGTTTCCCTAGATGGTCATGTTTCCCACTTACCTTTGAGTGAGTTCTGTAGTGAAAAAAATATCGTACTCATTGCATTACACCCAAACTCAACTTATTTTCTGCAACCTATGGATGTAGACATGTTTCATCCTCTTAACGCAATGTGGAAAAAAGAAGTTTATAATTGAAGGAATCAAAACTTCGGAACACGTTTAAAAAGAGTAAATTTTTTCCCCTTTCAAAAAAGTTCTTGAGTCAACTTATAAGGGAAATACATTAAGGAATGGGTTTAGAGCTTCCGGGCTTTTTCCATTTAACCCAAAAGCTATTACATATTTTAAAACAAATTCTAATAAGAAGAAACCAATATTACTTTTCACCGTTGTGCAAAGGCTGTTCCCAGTTTGTAAAGGCTCTTGATAAGAGCGGATCATGCTTTACATATATAGGGAAGAAATTGCCTTATTTGAGTATGGAAAAAATTAAAACAGGAATATTTGCCGGCCACAAATAAGACAATTCATTAAGGATCCTGCCTTCGTATATTCGATGAATGAGACTGAGCGAAAGGCCTGGACATCATTTGTTGCAGTTGTCGGAAACTTTCTGGGCAAACACAAAGCTAGATTGACACAGCAAAGCTTGATTTGGTAAACGAGATGCTTAAGAGTTTCAAATCCCTTGGGTGTAACATGAGTATTAAGGTGAATTATTTACACAGCCATTTAGACGGTTTTCCTGAAAATTTAGGAGACTTTTTTTTGGCACACCCTTTTAAGGGGGTGTAGCAGGGCAGGAAAAGGTTACCTTGAAAATTTTTATACGAAGAACCCGTCTTCATTTTTGACATGGAATCTACAGTTAAGTTTTTTGGCACGTTATTACGGGATATTCTGTATATAGAACTGAGTGTTTTCTCTTTAACCTGTCAACTAGTTACAGTTCCAGATTTATGAAAGAGTTTTTAGCTGAATGTGGTTATAAAAGAAGATATAAATATCATGTAAATGTTGAAATAATTTGCAATTTTTAAGTAGATATTTTCGATATATTGAAAATATGTAAGTACCTAAATATTATCTAGTCAGTGATATAGGATTAGAGGCTTATTTTTCCATATACAATAATAATTTAATAATAATATTAGGTATATGAAATTTCTTATATATTTATGTCTTGGAATTCTAGGAGTGCTTTGAGTTAATACCAGGAAAGTTATTCCATTTAAGTATATACTGAATCAGTATGAACACGAGCAGCGTGTTAATTTCCTTCCCTAGCGAGATCAAAATAAGAAGACATAAATAACAGGTTCCGGTTATAATGACGTCACGTCCGGAACTCATTATTTCCCGCCTTATTTCAAGTTGCACCCTTAATATCTCCGGCCTTCGCCGGGACTACTAATGGTCCTGCCTTATTGCAAAAATGTTAAAATTAAACGGATGTCTTATTAGGCACTTTCGAACACAGAATCGCGTAGTTAGACACCAAGCTATCAGGCAGCCTGGAAAATTAAATACGTGTATAGAACATAGCCCTCTTTCTAACACAAGTTGACCTCTTAATTATATCTCAGAAATACCCTATTATACTAACATTACTAAGAGACCAGTCATTAAGTACTTTTTGGTGCAAAAGTGTAGTTTTGAAATTTAACAGCAGGAGTGTAGACTTGGCCTCTTAATTATGACGCTAAGTCTGTAACCTCGAGGAGTGGCCGCTCACGCCGCCATCTTCAAAAAAATGGCGGCTGCAGACAGTTTACAGGATATTACTTCATTCTTGTAGGCAGTCTTTTAGAGCAAAAGTTTTTGAAGTGAAAACTTCCTTAGGTACGTTTTACAGGGGAGTGAACGTAAGTATATCGGTGACGCTGAATCGAGTTTACTCGCATCCACTCGACATCAAATGCGCTCGAATTTGTGACGCATTATATGAATTTACTTGTTTTAAATAGGTAAACTAATTTAATTAGTTTCATTTAAAGACATTTAATTCGTTCATACTCATGAGAATATAAAAGAATGTATAATTAATAAAAAAAGTTGTCTTTTACAGAAAATGGATGAAAGAACCAAATATAAAGATGAATGGGAACAAAAACGGATATTAATATTACTTTACGGGTACAGAGTATGTATGTATGTCTTGCACTGTTATTATATGCCCCGCGTTGGGCATCAATTGATATGTTCTAATTTAACGTTTTAATTTGAAGTTATTTTACAGATTTATTTTATAATACTGCTCCACGGGGCTTCGAGTGCCAATTTAATCTGATAGAATTTCCCACTTTAGGATGCTAATTGTTGTATTTTTAATTATATATGGTTTAATAATTTTGAGAGTTTTGAGCAAGAACATAAAATATATGATATAGGTAGGACCTGAAATAGATTGCAGAGTGAGATAGTTATACATATACACACATAATACCACCAAATTTTACTACCTTAATTGCTCTCATTAGAATTGCTCTTCCATGCGTGATTTGCTTTCTTCTCTTCAGGTCCAAAATAGGTTCTCCAGGAAAAAGCCAGGTAGAACAATTTATGATTACAGTTACAGATCAAAGTATTTGTTTTATGAATAAAAATCTATATTGCATAAAAATAAGAAGTAGTATTATTAACGAAGACATGTATAGTTTGTAACATCGAAATATGAGACATAAAACCAGAGCAAAAAACGCGCCTTTATAGTGACGATTTTAGCTTGCTGAAGCAAATTTATACTACCTAAATTTTATCCTTTTTTATGTCTCATATTTCGATGTTACAAACATTAATCTGAAAACACAGACACCTAATTAAATCGCGAACTTCCTATTCACCATTAAGAAGGGATGATGTGTTGAATTCAAGGAATATTTACATTTTGTTATGTATGTAAATACTACGTTTCAAATAAAATTTGTAAATGAACAATTAAACAAATACCTAGTGCAATTTGTGTTTTATGTTAAATTAAACTTTATAAGGAAAAATAAATAAAAATGTTAATTCCTAGAAGTGTCATATTATTGACAAGTACATTATCTAGTGGTTGTATAGAAAATAGATAAGACGGCAATGTGTAGATCATATTATGTTTATCTTCTCAACTGTCAAAATATTTTCAATTAATTATCATCTCGCCTCGAAAAAATTTCCGGAAATTTTTCTGGTTCCCATGGTAAAGAGTCAAAATAAAAGCATCTTATTGGTTTCTAAGTAGAGGTGTGAAATTTTCATTTATAATATCACAATATCTCAAATTATTTACGGAAATTTTTTTGAGGTAATGCATATTTTGAAAATAATTATGACGAGGGATAATTATAACGAGGGATAATTTTCTTAAAATATTCGTGCCCGAAAAAAAAATTCCAGGATTAAAAATTTCACACCAGAAGCATAAATCAAACTTGACATTTTACTATAGTGCAATTTGTATGTTAAATATTTTAAAATTTTATATTATATTATTATATTATAATTTTATATTATATATTATAAAATTTTATGTTACAATATAGAGAATAATAAATATCTAAAAATATTATATCCTAAATATGTCGTATTAATAACAAGTACATTATTTAATGGTTGATGAGAAAATAGATAAGATGGCAACGTGTAGATCATATAATATATGTTTACTCACAATCGGTTAGTAATTTATGGATTTCTAACCTTTGAAGTAATCGGGAAGCGACTTATTACTTACTTTACTTTCCCAGCTAGCCGGGAAAGTACTTTCCCGGCTAGCATCTGTCACTTTTCTTACCTGGAAATGTCAATGTCATTTTTGATTAAAAGATGGTTTAGAAAGAATAGAATCCACTCAACATTTATTTAATTCAGAAACAACAACAACAATAACAAAAAGAAAACTATTTGGAATTATAAATATTAATAGTTACATTGGAATTATGATTACTATTAACGGTTAAAGTAAGACCGTGTTGCTCAAAATTATGAGTTTCAGAAATAGATGAAGACGCCGACGTTTCTACATTTTCAACATATTAGCAATTTTTATTTGTCCATGTAATGAATTCTCCACATATCCCTCTGCTACGGTGTTGGATTTCCAACCCCCCAACTTTTTCAACTGTAGGATGTCTCCACCTGTATTTGCTAATAATGTTGCTGAAGTACGTCTAAAACAATGTCCCGTAAACCTGTTAACATTTTCCAGCTTTAAATAAGTTGCTATTTTTTTGGGAAAACTTCCTATAGCATTATGCCCAAAAGGCTGTCGTGTAATTTTACCAAATCTTATTTGTAAAAAAAATCTATCAGAGTCAATGTTATTACGAAGGTCACAGTATTGCTTTATTATATTTATCCATTCCGATTTTGTAATTACAAATGTACGGGAAGAGTAGGTTTTTGTGACAGGAATCACTATTATAATTCGATTTTCTAAAATATCCAGGTCACTTATTTTCATTTTTAAAAGTTCATCGCACCTACAGGCTCCGGAAATGCCAATAATTAAAGCAACCTAAAAAAATTTAATATAACATATATTTAATATGCACTAAATAAATTAAAATTACCTTTTGAGGAAGATATTCTATCGGGGCATTGTTTAAAAATGTATCGATGTCTGCTTCAGAAAAAACACTTGACTTTTTAGCTTGATATCCCACATTCTTCCTTTTCAAAAATGCCTCAATTTTGCGTAATTACTAATATCAACATTATGCCTAAAGTTTAATACTGCTCGCAACATCGAATATCTTGACCATAATGTGGAGGCTTTACTTTGTTTGCTTTTCACAAAAATAAGCAAGAAGTACCGTCTCAGAGGTATGCTGCACACCTTTAGCCACGCACCATTTACTGTATAGTTCATAGGTGTTTTCATACCTCTCCCTGCTTTTTTCAGGAATTATTCCTTCAGTAGCTCTCTCTGCAGCTACCCGCACTTCTGGTGGCGTACATTCAAATTCACTATCAGACATTTTTGTAAAATGAACACAATTTGATTATATGTACAATTAATGGCGTCGTGTATCGCCTAAATGTCAGATTCAACAAACTTGTTTTGTTACCTAGCAACGATCTCACAGGTTACTTAAAATAATTCATCTTATCACATAATGAAAATGGATACAGATATTTGAAACGAAATTATTATTGGTAGATTGTGAGTATTAGAAATCCATAAACTACTAACCGATTGTGAGTAAAATAGTATACAAACCTTGCCGCTCGGCTGAAATAGAGTACTTTCCCGCTCGGTATGTAATGTACTATTACCTTCTCAACTGTCAAAAAATTTCCAATTATTTGACACCTCGCCTCGAAAAAATTTCGGAAAAACTTTTTCAGTTTGCCATGGTAACGAGTCGAAATAAAGCATCTTATTGGTTTTAAAGCAGAGGTGTGAAATTTATATCTATATTATTTTTTTTTCGTCGACTAATACTTTCTGAGTTACAGGTCCGAGTAATAAGACGATAATAGATAAGATTTTTTTTAATCGTTGAAAAGCGGCATATATATGTACGCTACTTGTTATATTACATTATAACTGTATTTAGTCGGCATTTTTGCAAGATGGCGGCGCGACCGACGGTCACTCGAGGTTGCAAACTTAGCGTCATATTTAGGGCCCCTAAGTCTACACCTGCCAAATTTCAAAACTCCTAAACCTTTTGCAGTAAAACACCTTTTTTATGTTTCTATATAATGAATGGCTTATAAATACAGTTCATATCAATATTAAGTAGGGTACACCGGGGACAATTGAAACATTTCCGCTTCTTGATTTTTTTGCTCCATGGCTATAGCAAATTTCTTAATTATAAAGTGAGTCGTAAATAGCTTATTCAATTGGGTTTCTATTTATATCGTTCCGTTGACCTATAATGATATATAAATAAGATATTTGAAAAAATCTTGAGCTTGTCAAACTGTTGCAATCGTCCCCGTGCCGGGGACGAAGGAAACATATACCTGGGACAATTGAAACAGCATTTAGATTTAAAGAAATATTTATTATAATGCTAAATAAAACAGATTAATAATGAAAATCGTGACAAAAACAGTCAGTAAAAAATATTCACTCTCACAAGCAATTGTGACAGATATAAAAATCTTCTTGTTGAGTGCATTCTTCGTGGGACCAATGATGACAAGCAGTGCACTTCACCCATTTCTCTCCAGGGCGGCTCTTACCATACGGTTCCAGGCAAACTAGACAATAACAATCCTCTTCGTCGCTGTCACTCTGTTCCTGATTGTTCTGGCGTTGTTTGGTTTTCTTGGACTGTCGAACTGATTTCGGTTTATTTTAATTCCGTAAGTTTTCTCTTCACTTGCTTTTTCTTTTTCGCTTCATATTCCTTTTCAATAGCATTTTTTTCAGGAGTGTCCGTATAAATTGCAGATTTCCTACTTTTTCGATTGCCAGCTGCTTTTCTCGGAAGCGCTTTCGGTAACGGTATAACGATGTCTGCCGAAAATACAGCCTTTGAGGTGCTTGGTCCTACATCAGCGCATGAAAATACAGCCTTTAATGTGCTTGCTGATGCTGGCAGAATGTGAGCGCTTGGTGTTCCTGGCAGAATGTGAGCACTTGGTGATGCTGGAGGAGTGTGGGTGCTTGGTGATGCTGGCGGAGTGTGGGTGCTTGGTGATGCTGGCAAAGTATCAGCGCTGGTAGAAGATGGCAGATTTTCACTGGTGCTTGCTTCTGGTACAACTTCAGTAGTATTCGGCGTTGTGTTATCAGGAGGTGGTCTATCCATGACATAGGAAGGAGCAAAATCTAGTTCCGTAAATATGCCTCTATTAAAGGGACATATTCCGGTGCAAATAAATCCAGCTACAATGTTTGATTGTGTGAGAGCCAATGGCAGAGCTTGTTTGACTATGTTGGGGATGTCGTAAATTGTCATCGTTTTGCCTGGGTTATTTCTCATCCAGGCATCGCAACTTGAATTTACAGCCTTTTTGAAGGGACCGTAGACAGATCGATCCAGCGGTTGCAATTTGTGAGAGCAGTGCGGGGGAAATGACAAGACGACAATGCCTTTTTCTTTACAGAAGTCCAAGCATCGTATACTTATGTGCGACTGGTGGTTATCAAGTAAAAGCAATACTTTATTGTCGATTGAAGTATTAGTATGCTTTTGAAAATGGTTCAGGTATATCAAGAACTCATCTTCTTGCATCCAGCCGCTTGCGTTTCCTGCTCCAATACATCCCACTGGACCATCGCGGACAAAGTGATCCTTGTATCTTAACCGTGGAAAAAAAAAATGGGAGGTACACTGTTACCGATAGCATTTACAGCTAAAGCTACGGTTACCAGGGTTCCTTTTTCCCCTGATGTTAGTGCGCCTACCTGTTTGGTGCCCTTTTCGGCTACAACTTTAACAGGTTCTTGAACGGTCGTGACCCCTGTCTCGTCGATATTATAGATATCTTTCAGTTCATTTGTACCTGTCCATTACATTAGCCAGGTTGTCCTAAAAAAAGTTTTACGTTCGTGACGTTGAAACTGGCTGCTCTGGAAAGACTTGTGGCTTGAGCGCACCGGATTGAAAGTTCTGGGTTGCGCTTCATAAATCCAGAGAATCAATCCTCTCCTGCCATGGCATTTTGTCTCCATGTATCAGGCATGTTCAACGAATATTTCATGGCCAATTCGAAGGCTAATTTACGAATTTCCTTAGGTGGTAATCCGTAGAATATATGCGATGCTTTGATTATATATCCAACAATGCTTTTTTCCTGGTTTACGTCAAATACTCGTCTCACACAATGATAACCCATAGTGACAGGAATAGCGGATTTTTGCGCATTTGCTTGCCTTTTCTTTTTGATAAATCTACTTAGTGACACGTAGTGTAGTTCAAATTTAGCTGCCACAGACCTTATCGATGCCTCATTCTCAATAACTTCTTTGTAGGCTTCTTCATACACCAAAACGGATTTTAAACCTCTCTCCGTTTTCCTAACTCTTACTCGTGGCATCCTAAAACAAAATAAATACCTTAAGATACGCTCATTAAACCTATAATATAAGTAACACTGAAAAATTCTGGATGGAGACAATTGAAACACGTTTCAATCGTCCCCCATGTCATTTGTTTCAATTGTCCCCGCAACACATTTTTAAGTAAACGCTCAAATATTTTCTTACTATCGGACAACAGTAATAATTTCAAACGTCTGAACTAAAGGATATACACCAAACAAACTAATAAAAATAATCAAAGCTGGATACTTACGTTATTATTTCTTGTGTCACACTTTTTCGATCAATGGAAAAGTTTACTTCGATAGCGGGAAACCACAAAATCGAGGACATTATATATATTTGACTATTATAAAACTTCAGTATGTTACACAGACGATGTTGTATTTTAAGCATTATAAAGTCCGTACGTCAAGTCGGAAACGTAAGGTTGGAATTTTATACATTTAAATAGAGGTGCTCCTTTCTCCTTCCGATTTTACTCTGAAGTGAAGTTAATCGTCGACTTAACGCCGCTGATCTTAGCTTTGCTTTATATATATATTTTAAATGTACCACAATTTTATGCCCATTTTATGCTCTTTTGTGCAGCTATACATTTTGTGCTTCTTTAGATGAAAACGTTAGATATTATATTATATCCAGGATATACGGGTGGAAGTTGCAACCTAAGATATAATATGAAGAAGTGATCGCCCTATAAGAAAGATGGAGACACAATCATTTTAAGAGATTGTTACAAAGAAGTTAATATGAATACAAGATAATGCGACTGAAAGGCACATTTATGTAATGAAGAGCTATTGAAATGATGAGACAAAACAACGATGTAGCAAGATTCTTTGCAATAGATACCAAATTAGGTATATTTAACAATAATAGGTATATGTATAGTAGACATTTTAAATCTGGCTATTAAAGATCATCTGTTATCTGTTATTTCACTATATAATATATACCTATCGTCTGTAACAGATAATGAGAATGAAAAAATGCGCATCGATCATGACGATGCGGCTACGCTTTGACGAGATCAAAGTCGGCTCGCGCCGCTCATCAAACACATCGAGTTTCCCTTTGACGATGCGGCATTTTTTCATTCTCATATATGTCTGTTACGGACTATACCTACTATACATGATTTGTAGTTAGTTTTAAATGAACCTATAAGCTTTGCTATAAGGTGCGATTCTTCACAAGGATGTTAAACTTGTGAAACTCATACGAAAATCTGAAAATTATGGACGATCCTGCGTGTGAAAATAAAGGGGCATCGAGGAAACGGAAAGAAAATTTTCTTTGTCTGAGCAAATAAATTATTGTAATGACTAGCCACTTAATTAAATTCAAGTGCTTCCCACGCAGAACGGTGCTAATCAGGTGAGGTGTCACACCAGTGTTTTTTCCTCCCACCAATAAAAAACGCGCCTTTTAATAAAACGATATCGATAATAGTAGGCGATGCCAGTGAATTCCGCGGAGAAAGCTCCACGCCCACTTTGCATATCAACCGCTATTGGCCCGTAGTACCTCCTACGCGGCTCTCTGCTTCAAGCATTACTTCAAACTTTATAGCCTACTTCGATTTTACACCGCGTCGCCTCCTAATGTATGCGTGCATTTTACATGCCACCGCTAGCTGTGATGCTACACGCTTGCTCTCTGGTCCCCCTTTTCTAACGGCCCGGCTGGCTCAGAGGAGAGTTTCCGGCGGGGCTGTCGAAAGCTTGGCGAATGCGCTGGTGATTTGTGGGAAATTTTTACAGGCCGATTTCTTTAGACACAATCTTAAGGTAACTTAGTATGGTTATACGCCATTATTCAAAATTCTATTTAACTTATAATCTGTTCATTTTTAAGAATGTGACGTTTATACGTCACATAACTAATAGACCGTCGGCGTAATAACTAAAACGTTGCGTTTTACAAAGTAACTCAATATTTCGGTATAATTTTATGACTTATGACACTTTTACTGTTCGATTTGTGATAAGTTTCTGCATCGTAAATGGAAAAGGACGACAATTATTTTTGGTCGAGACAAATGTTATCGTGCAAAAACCGATAAAAATACAACTTTTTAAGCGGTACTTTCGCAGTCTTATATCTCAATACCTATAAAATATATGAACTTAATTTTTTCACAGCTCAGTAGCGCGTTTAATTTACTTCGGTATCTATTATACACTATGTACCTACTTATAAAAGTTTTTGTAACGTTCTATAATTTTTTTATTATGTTTATAAAGGTATTATTTTCAAGTATACCTTTGGAGAATGGGGAGTGAGTTATAACGGAACACCTGACTAACTTAACCCAAAGAATTATAGCCGGATCTGTAAAAATGGCATGTTGGTCCCGAAATTCGCTACGAAGGCCCCAATTCCTGAAAATATTAGGTCAATAATTAGTTTCTTTTGTGCTGCGAAAAATTGTAACAATAGTAAGTGCACTTGTAGAAATGAAGGGATGTTTCATATACCTGAATGTATTAAATGCAAAATGAATTGTACTAATACAAACATTGCACAGGCATATGATGAATTATCTATCAGAATAAATTTGTTATGAAATTGAATAAAAATTAAAACATTATTTGAGGTCTCAAAATTCCATTAAAAAATAGAATCGAGAAAATGCAGACCACAAATACATACATACGTAATATAAGTGGAATTATCGGTTATAGGTACCATAGACGTTTTATTATAAGAGATAAGGATAAACATAATCGAACAAAAATAACCCTTATAAAATTTGGAAGTTTTCTGCATGCATTTCATTCAAATATCTTTTACGTTTAATGAAGTGGAGATCCTTAAATATGGCGGAATGCCCCAAAATATTGGTATCATTGAAGAAAATATTTCTTTGTTGTAAATAACAAATGCGCGCAAATTTCCAAGACGGCGATTTAAAGTAAATTAAACGGAATACTGAACTATGCAAAAATCAAGTTATATCTTTTATAGATATTGAGGTATAAGACTGAGAAAGAACCGCATAAAAAGTTATATTTTTTCGGTTTTTCCACGATACCATTTGTCTCGACCAAAAATAATTGTCGTCGTTTTCAATGTATGATGCAGAAGTCCCATAAAATTATACCGAAATTATAGTTATAAATTTGTATACGTAAGTGCAAAAAAAACTAAACTTGGTATGAAGTGCCAGAAAACACTTGTTGAAAAAAGGACATTTGTTGACATTTTGTACACTTTTAATATGGGCCACTTTTGAAAATTATATACAGTTGTGTTCAATAGAGTGTTTGTTGTACAGCTACTGCTGAGTGGTGTTAATGAGACTTGAAAAAATGTCACTTTGACAACTGTTTGCCTGTCACAGAAAAATATTTATTGTCAGTCCAAACTACAAAATTTCTGCAATGAACCTTACAGAGAGAGCCCGCATCGTTTCGTTTTTAGATTATGGACTCTCCATCAGGGAAGTAGCCAATATTATGCACACAAGCAAAAACTGTGCTGAAAATTAAGCAGAGATGGGAAATAGACGGAACCCTTATTGAAAAGAAGAAGTCCACAGGAAGGCCGAAAGTTTCCACTCAAGAGCAAGATAATGCCCTTATACAGCACCTGGAATAATATTCGTTTGATGTAGCGAGACGTTATATACAAGAGACAAACTTTCCTGGGCCAAGAGTAACTGCGTGTCGGCGAATTAAACATTGTCCTTTAACTAATCATGTAGCAGCGAAAAAATTGTACTCACCCAACATCATAAACAGGGAAGAATACTATTTGCCTTAAATAATCTGTAACGCGAAAATTGGGATGAAGTTGACTTCATAGATGAAAAATTTTTTCAGTCCACGGTTAATGGGCATATAAGAGTGTATAGACCTCGCAATACTAGATACGACGAGCAATATATAAATAATTACGACAGAGCTGGAAGATTCTCTGTAAATTTGTGGGCATGGTTACTCATTCATGGACTTGGAGTGTGTTGGGGCATAGAAGGGAGGTTAAATGGCCTAACATATAAAAATATTCTAGAAAATGTGATGTTACCTTCTGTGGAGCAGTACTTTCCTGGTAATAATTATATATTTCAACAAGATAATTGTCCAATCCATAACGCAGGTATAATAAGAGAGCAGTATAATAATAATATTGAAACGATGGTTTGGCCTGCCAAAAGTCCTGATATTAATATTATTGAAAACGTATGGGGCTTACTGGCAAAAAAATTACTACAGAAACTTTCGGCCCCAAAATAGGAATGACTGGTTAAATACCATAGAGCTGGCCTAGGACGAACTAAGCGAAGATATCCGAACTTAACACAAACACTTTATTTGTCTTTGCCGAATCTACTAAAAGAAATTTTGGAAAGAAATGGAGCTATGACAAAATATTAAAAGCATTAATTAAGTATCGTTTGTGAAAATAATGCTAGTGTTATGTCTGATTTTAAACACTTAGATTATTGTTAGTTTTTTATGTTACCTATTTAATAGTTGTTGGTGTTCGTGTTCCATAGTTCAATTATCGTAAACTCTACATTTGTTACAAAATGAAAATAATGTAATAGGACCTAATATGCGCCTCATGTGTTCTGAAATATCACCAACTAGCATTCCGAACATAGTCCTTATATAGTCGTCAATTAAACTATGTTTTGCATCACCGTCGTCAATTATTTATTATTGAATTATATTCGGACTCATCGGTTTTAAAAGTTTGAGTCAGGGCACCCACTTAATTTATTTGAGCTCTGTTATTTTTCGTTTTTTCGATTTGCATCTGTTGTAAAGTCACCATATTCCTGATTAATTACTACCTACTACTGTATCATTTAACGTAACTGCTTTTTTATCTGCTTCACGTAATCATAGAGCTTTTGACTACGCTGAATTTCTTTGTTTACATTTCTGTAGTATTTCGTGTTTAACACGTTCTACGCTTTCTTTTTCTGAATGTCGGGCATTCTTTATTTTAATTTACTGTTAACCGACTACATATTAAAGAAACGCTACTAGCTATAACAAATCAATCGTCTACAGTAACATAATTTGGACATAGACTGAAAAAAAAATTGTTAAATGTGTCCCTTCGGAACCTATTGCGCCAGGCAGGCACATTTTAGAAACAAAAGAGGCATCATGAATCTAAAACGCAGCTAAATGTGTTTTGCGTCCACTTAACCAAATTTGGTAACAAAACGGACACATCAGAAAAATACAATATGGAAACATTTGAGTCAACTAAGTGTCGATTCTAATGAGCTCGAATTGTGTTTCGGTTTCTAAGAGGACAGTTTTATTAGCCAGATATTTCTAAAAAATGCTACTTAGACCCATACTTTTCGGCCCAAAAAGAGCACAAAATAAGCTTTCCGATTTGTGTCGAAACAATTTGGAAGCAAAATCTGTCAGATCCAAGTTCGGGTACAAATTGCTACATGGGTATCCAAACTATCTCTTCTCAAAAACATGAGGGATATATAAACCCATAGGACCCAAAAAATAGACTGATTTTGATAATTCACCGAGCTAACGCTGGCATCTTATTATCTATCGACAATACAATACAGTCTTGACATTATCAGATTTTAATATATAAAAATTGGAACTATCTCGCCTCTAATGAGTATAAAATATAAAAATTTTCATCGAGTTGCCGCATTTCTGTTAAATGTTATGCCGCAAAAATCAATCGTTTATGAAGAATATGTAAAAACCCAGAACTACTTGAGTGTAAATAAACGTTTTCCCCTGTCAATTAGACCGTATAATTCCTATTTATTCGCACTTTTTTAACCGCCAACCGATGCAAGTTACAAATATGTGTATATGTACTTAATTTACAGCAATGTCCATAATATATAGTCGGTCTTTTACGTAATAAAAAGTAACATGATACTTCTCGTATTCGAGATTAAAAGTTGCAATGAGCACTGGGATGTATTGTTAGTGTCGACCACATCATTTATCAGCACAACTTATCAACGTCCGCGAAGGGACACTTCTTGCATCTTAAACGGACTGATTAATGTAATGAAGAAAACAAATTAAATTCGATGCATCGAGAACATGGGTGCCCGGATACCGCGACGTATTCTCGGTATTAGACATTCTGAAAGTAAATTCAATCGAGCTGAAATATTTTCATTACCTGGTATTAGTAGTATTAGAGACTCAATATCATTACGTATTTACTGATGTTATGAGTTTATATTATGCATACTTCCTAGATTCCTTCATGGTGTACCTGCATACAGGGTGTTTAATAAAACTATAATATTACCGCTGTTTTCTATTAGATGGCCATTTCTAGCAGGTCTAAAGTAGAGGGCTCCACCAAAAAATTATTTTAAGATACCAATAAATTTAAGGGAGATAATTTCATTAACAATAAAAAATTGTAAGTTGCTGTTTGCTGGAGCTCTATGGATATAGTTTGAATAGAAAATATATGCTGATTTACGAGAAATCAAAATTTCTTCAAGAAACTGTTTATGCACAAAACTTTTTTTAATATTGAAAATACTTCTGATCGCGTATATATGGGACCCGTCTTTAAGAAAATGTTCATGACATGCGACATGCTATTATCAGTCCAGTGAGCAAGGTCAAGAAATACGGAGAGATCACCATTTGCTATGTTGGGAAATAAACGAATTACTGATTCGTTTTATTTATAGGCTAACCAGATACTCTTTTAATGTTACTCTTCTTGAATGTCTGCAAGGTCAGACAGTACAACATCCATCAAATTTTATAAGCCGAGACCTCCGTAAGATAGAGGCCGGAAAAATAAAAAATATGGCGACAATGACGTCACAAGACCGGTCCTGGTGATTTTACACTATTTTTCATCAAGTCATCTATCGCAAGTACCGTACCCCGTACCGTATTCTAAAAATCATTCCCTACGTATTTCTCGATATGGTAGGATAGAGATATACCGAATGTGCAAGTTAGATAGAGTAAGGAAGATCGGATCGGCGTCGTCCGATGCTTGTAGTGCTTGTTAATTATAGATACTCGTAAAACGTTGTACGTTTTTTCTTAGTAAAAATCTGTAAAATAATATGTAATTGAATGTGTAAGACTCCTCAAATGTATTTAGTTCTTGGTGACAATTCGTAAAGTCCGTAAAGTCAGTAAAATAGACATCGGAAGGTGGTTTGTTTTTGTTGTGTGGGGTGACTTGTTATCTGTCAAATGGTGAATGCCGGTAGTGGAGGTTTTCATGTGTAAATGTAAAAGTATGTTTGTTGTGTTATAAAACGTGTGTCAGTTAAAAATATACTTCCCTACTTAAGGTAGGTGTCATTTACAATAAAATAACATAAAGATAGTGGCTATTTTCTAGAAAAAAGTGCAAACAAAATAATACCAAGGTTTTAAAAAGTAAAATCTTAAATTTTTCCATTATGACTTCTAAACCAAAGCATTGCGCATCAAAGTGCTCAAGCAATTACGATAGTACCAATACTTATGTGTCCATTATTTCTTTCAAATAGAATAGAGAATCAAATGTAATCTTCATTTAAATTTATATAATTTATTTAAATTTAAAGAATTTTTATAAACGATCGACAAAGCCAAACCACCAAACTAATTGACTGACCCTAACAAACCAACGATGCGTCAAAATCTGTGGTGGTGATTTTGTGGGATCACCAGGTAGTGGGTAAACCACCTATGAATGGAGACACAGTCGAGCTACTTGGTATTAATTTATATAACACAGTACATTATCACATTGGCACAGCGAGATGTACAACGTTCAACGCTTACTTAAGCAAGTGCTTACTTGCCTCGACGCATCAATTCCTCAAAGCATCAATACGTCAATTCTTCTCGTGACCTATTTACACTACTTTAAGTACTTTATATAATGTTAGAACAGGTCAGTACAATGTGTACGTGACCCAGTTGCATTTAGTTGTTATAATAATGTTGTTTATTAAGTCGACCTAGACCTTAAACATCATAATCAGCATGTTATTATTTTATATACCTGACATTGTTTATTCGCTAATGCCGGAATAGTAAACAGAAGAAGAATTAGGTAATTTGGGTAATATGGCACTACACTGTCCATAACGGGCAGCCATTTTTACCAATGACGTCACTATAACGCAGTCTTCTGTATCCTTTCAATTTACTTACATTGGCTTATGGAGATTAAGCACTCCTTTCCTGTTTATACTTCTTGGGTAGACACTATTAATACTTTATATATAGCCTTTCTTCCTGATTACGCAGTTGGAAAATATACGTGTGGTATTTAGATGTAAAGTCAATTCGACTTTACATCGAAATATGGACACCCGCCTGTCTATGCACAAACCAAGCTTTCTATACTAACAATAAAATTATTTTCTGTTTTGGTATGTATGTTATCCACCTAATGCCATAACTTGTATTTGAATTGTTCTGTAGCAGGGATGGGACGTCGTACAAGTCGCTTTTACTTGTTATTCATTTTTGCAGGGAATGCTGGTGAAAAAAAATCGTTATGAAAAGTACACAATAGGCAGAGGATTGCAAATTATAGCGGTGAGTGTACGCCAGTTTTTGTGGAGTGGCGGTATTCTTTGAGCGAGTTGCATACATATCTACCAACATTTAAATAATTTATATGTATGTACGCATTCGCGAGTCAGTTTTTCAATTGTGCCGCAACAATGCGTCGGAGAGAGACGGCTGACGGAATCTGATGGAAAAAGGCCATGGTGACATCTCAAGCAGGGCCGGACCGGCCAAAATACCTAAACTGCAAGGAATATTGGGAGATGTAGATGTGTTACAGCATTGACAAATGCTGGTATATAGTGCAGACCAGCAGAAACCTCGGTAATAGTAACTCTAGTTTTATGGATTTCAAATTGTATTTTCATTTCTTAAACAAGTCCTAGTGTTCGTAGTCCACTTCTTAAATTTGGGCCGTCTATTGTGTATTAGTCATAATATTTGTGGTATCAAAACTTATTTAGGAAGAGGGGAACGAGGAGAAGGAAGAGGAGGAGAATAATATGAAGAAGAAGAAGAAGAGGAAGAAGAAGTTCCATTAGATAATTATCCATCAGATATTTCCAAAAACGTATGATCCGAAAGTTTTGGGAAAAAATTCAGAGGCTGATAACTCTTATAAAAATAGTTTTATATTTTAATCACATTCTTAAACAATCTATCTTAACTATCCTTATTATAAAACAAAATTCAAATAATCGACAAGGGACCGTTATTTTCGATTTGCCCAAGTATTGTCCTGACGCGTTGCATCATCCTTTGGACGACTTCAGCGCTAATTTCTCTAATTTTTCTGGATATACGGCGTCGCAATTATTCTTCATTTTGTGCTTCCCATCCGTTATTATAGACTTTCCGACTCAATATTGCCCAGAACTCTTCAATTGGGCGAGCCTGAGGTAGGTTAGGAGGATTGTCTACTTTCGGTACAAAGTTAATGTTGTTGGCCTCATACCAGTCCCTTGTGATTCTCGCGTAATGGCATGAAGCAAGATCTGGCCAAATCTGGCCAATTATTTCATCATCCGCATGATGTCTGTTCAAAAACTGAAGCAGTTTAGAGAGACATCTCTGGATATAAAGCTCTGCATTTAAGGCTTCGCCCCGAACAACGCCAATGTAGGGCTGCGAGATGAAGCCAGCCTCAGAAATTGCACACCATACCAAAATTTTGTCCTCAAACTTTTTTTTGCTTTTTAATCTCACATCATCGGGGACATTCTCGTAATCGTCCATGTAGAAACCATCATTTCCCTTCATCTCAGAGTTGGACAACGTGAAATATTTTTCATCGTCCATCACGATCAACTTGTTGACGAAATGCACTCGCCTCAAAGCGCGGCAACATCTCGGAATTCTCTCTAACTGATCCTCTGTGTATTTTGGAGCTTTCCTTCTTTTCCGGAAGACAATATTCTTACTTGATAGGGTCCTAAAAGACCGTAGTCTTTCCAACATTAAACCTCCTGGTCAGTTTTCGCTGTGAGATCCCAATTTTGTGTTTAGCTGCTTCAGTCTTCCCTCTCTTAATTGGTTCAAACCCGCGGCCGACCGCGTTTAGGCAAGTTTACACATGGTATCCCTTCTTGGCATTCTTTAATTGTGCGAAAAATTGTCGATTTGCTTATGTTGTGATCTCGATAAATATCGACAATGTCTCTTTTCGACATTCGCCCAACCAGATTATAAACACCTCGACGAAGATCATTTTTATAAGACATTTTGCGAAGCGAAACCAAAATCTTTTGCATTGTTTATTTAAATGACATAAATGGTGACATTTTAATCCTATTACCTACTTCATTATAAATGCATTTTGTCATTTAATCAAACCAGGTAATTTTTTCCCAAAACTTTCTAACCATACGTTAGTACCATGTTTTATTTATTACAATATTATTTAATTAAACAGAACCGCAATAGATCGTGGAATAGGCGTACTGGGGAAACCACGTTGAAAACAATGCGTCAAACACTACTACCTCACAGGTGGCGTGGAAACGTGTTCAAGTGTACCTATTATGGAGACCACAACTTTTTCAACTTTTTGAATGGCTATAGGTATCTCATAAATGGTGATTCTAAGGAAAGAAGGTGTAAAAACAATTTTTATATATAATTGCATGGTCTACAATTTTGGTCTGACATATTTTTATAATAAAAGTTACCGTTTGGCAGAAAAATGGAAAAGAAATCCATATTTGCGAATGATGACCTTAAATATTTTTTTTGCAGATGTGGGTTCGATTGAACTTTTCACATTTTATTTATAATGGTGTTCCCAAAATTCGTACCAATTTTCGGCCTTATGCGAATTGTAACCTTGAATGTCTACTTTGACCAGATTATTTTGTACAGAATTACTTTTTAATATCCAAATTTTTATCTTTTCCATAAAACAAACATCGCGTGAACTTAAATGAAATATTTACGCGATGTATTTGACTTCGCAAAGAAACGTAGATCTAAGTGCTTGCTCATTGGCCGTTTACGTCACTACAGTATTTGGTTTAGTCAGCATTTAATTTGTCAATCTAATGTTTTTGTTTCTTAAAACTAACTTATTATTTACGTTTTGTGATGATAAAAACGCAAATGGTATAAAAATAATTATCACATTTTAATAAATTTTAGTAAGAGACTATTATTAAATTCTGGTTATGTTGAAATAAAACGAGATCTACCAACAGTTTCAATGTGGATATTAGAAACGGGGCGGCCCTGCTGTTAGGATTTGGTTATGTGCCAATTGCGCTCGGCTTTCCTATGAACGAAGACAATTTGTACTGCCGCATGCCGCATGCCGGTATGACTTCCCACATAATGATGGCATGCAACAAAACTACAACAAAAAGGACTATGAGAATAGCGATTATATAATAGTATATTATGCAACGACCATATTAAGACACGAACATGAGATTTATAACATAAGCAGTGGTAGGCGAATGTCATAATGTATGTGAGTATCTTAATAGCCATTAAATGTGAGTTGCATACACTGTTTTTTCTACGACCAGTCATAGTAAAACATTCAAAAATAAACACTTGTTTTCTGAAATTTATTAATTATAAACTATAATTTAAGAAATATTATGGACTATTATAAAAATAGAATACAGAAGTATCTGAAAATCAAGGTTTAGCAAATAAGTCATTATTTTTTCTTTATTGTTACATTTTAGATGGTACCGTTATGAAAATATATTATTAAATTGTTGGTTTCGTTGTATTCAATCGAATTCAAAATTTTATTGCAAACGTTGACTTTATTTTACGTCGATTCGTCAATGTAGTTTTCAGCCACTGATATTGGTTTCCATCCACTGTGGCGTTTCAATGAAGTTATATCACTACCAGCCACCAGCATCAATCAAAATTGTAGCAAAACTGCCGCGAAAGCAGTGTTCCATATACAACTTAGGATCTGGAAGATAATTAAATTAGTAGCAATTTATTTTCCTAAATTTCCAAATTTGTTTATTCCTACGTTTTGTACAGTGCATTTTCCATTTATGTAGAGGATAAAAAAAGATAAATAGATAGATTTTTTTGGTTGAACATTAATGCAAATCTTGCATATTTCATAATACTTCCCTATAACTGTGTTTTGGGGATGTTTTTGTTTTAGTATCTTTAATTGTGACTAAAAGAGTTGTTTCCAAATCATTTACATCTCTTAATTTTAGCTTGTGCAGTTCATTCCTCCTACAAGCTCCCATAATACCATAGATGCATACCAACTGAAAAATAAAAAATACTAATACTAAATTTCACTCTCAGTGTCACATATGTTCACTTATTTTAATTGCAAGAAGCACAAACTTTGAAAATTTGCAGTAAACAGTAAGTGTGACAAAATTTATGTAAACTTGTATCTTGATGGAAAATTTGTATTATAATGAACCTCATTAAACTATATGTAGGGTATTTCTAATAAAAGAATTGAAGTATGGAAGTAGAAAAAAATAGATACATAATAACAATCATACTAACATAAGACATTGAAGAATGCGATTAGAAAATCGATTTTAATAGGCTCTTAGTGTTCAATGCCTTGAATACATATCTTGAACGTAAGTTTGCTAGTATTCGATATCGAAATCTAGTTTATTCTTTACGCTAATAGATATGTTCAACATCTTGAAAGACATGACAGATGAGCCAGTGACTTCATATGGTCCAGTCCAGACCTGGCTTCAGAGAAGGGTTCCGTAACCATTCAGTCATTCAGTTGTAAGAAATAAGTACATTGGATTTATTTTGTAACGATCGAGCGGCAAGGTTCGCAGCACTCATTTTTATTTCAAATTGAATACATTACGATGCAATTATAAAAGTTCGATGGACGTCACCGACGACAAAAAATCCAGCCAGATCATAAACGTTACATTTAAAAAACCAAACAAAAACAACGACAGCAAAGAAACAAGATGGCTTTTTGTTTGATACAAAAACGCTGGAGTTAACAACGATGCTGGTACGTACATTGTTTTAATTAAATAATGATGAGCTCTATTTAAGCAGAAGTTCTCATTATTTCTTGCTAAATGTGCGTTTTATTAATGTATTTGAGGTAACTGATATTTATTTTATCGCTGTTCACCAAGTATTTTAAGAAAATGCTGCATCATTGAAGTAGGTACTAACTCCAAGCTATCTGTGTCGATCAAATGTTTCTATACTAGCTTGGGAACTTGCTGCTGTTTGCTTTTGTAGCAACCGGAATGTTTGAATTAGCAAATTCGAATATTTTTTTTATAATTGACCTTATTAGTTAGTACTGGATAGGACTGGAACCTGTGATGTAATTATAACACTCGGAGTAGTTTCCACAAACACCAAAACACTTTCACTTCGCTCGGCGCGCGTTTCGCCAACCAAGTTTGCATCATCCGGAGACGATTAAAACTAATCTTAAACTAAAAATCTACCCTATTTATACTATTTATGGTTAAATCATTAGTCACGCTTCAATGATCAGTTGCTAAGCAACGCGTAAAGCGGGCTATACGGTATAGATCCCTAGTCGCTATTCATACTATTTTTACAATTTCTATGCTCTCAAATGCATCCAACTGTCTATTATTGGTCACATTTCTAGCTAATCTTAAATTACTTATATCTATTCTATGATTGTTGTCAATTCTTTAGCTTTAACTATACACAACAGTCAATATTTGAATCAAATTTTTACTTTAAGTTTGACGAAAGTTTTACTTACCGAAATTGCTAGTCTCACTTTGTTATTTAACCTTCTACTTGATTAATTCTTTAGAGCGCCATCTCATAGTTGGTAGACTAACCAACGTTCACCGCGAAGTTGTCTATACTGTATCCAACGAGAGAATGGACTTGCACTCGAGCGAAAATTCGTCTGTTTTGGTCAGATCTCCGCCCCTTAGAACATTAGTTCAACGCCCTCAACGTCTTAATTGGCTCAGCAGGTAGCCAGGGCCGGCGCCTGGGTCCGATACCTACCTGGTACCTAATTATATAAAGTACCTACTACTGCCTACCTATTCATAGTTTGTATTTGTAGTCTCGCAAGTACGGTTATTTTAGTTGTGTTGTTTACGGTTGTGAAATAAGTTTTAAATCTATTATAAGAATGGCAGCATCCAGAGACGAGATAAATCCACCATTATCGCCAATTAAGAATAATAAAAGAGGCCAGGTAAAGAAATATAATAATAAATATGTTTTATTTAATACGCATACTATTCACCACCAGTAACCGTGGTCAATGATTTATTTTTGTTTTTAATTTTAGGTCGTGCATCAAAGTCAAAAAATAATTATAATAACTTTATATAAGAAATTAAAGGAAGACAATCCGCAAATGTCGTACGAAGAGACAGTTTTAACACTAACCAAACAAACGGGCATTGGAAAAACTACAATGAAAAAATTTTTAGCAGAATATAATAGAACCGGTCAGGTAACGGAACCAAATTTAAAAAAAAGCCGTCAGTCTTTTAAAGAAAAGATCGACGATTTCACTAAAATTGCTATAAGGAGAAAATTACACGAGTTCTATATATATTACTATTAGTTTCTATCTATATTACTAATAGTTCTATTTATATTACATTCATAACGCTCATACATTTATAATAAATTTATGTTAAATAAATAAAATGTTTTCATGTTTTCAAAATAAAATTTATTTCACCTACTTACGAATTTATTTCATCGAATGACGGTGCTGCGTAGCTCGTTACAGAGCCCCTCCTCTTTAGTCGCCGATGCGCAAAGCAAGTCCATTCTCTCGTTGGATAGAGTATAGGCTTACTCATCATAGTAAACAAAGTAATATGCGCAGAAAAAGTTTTTTCTTTATTATTTTTTTTTGACATTGCCCTTATTTGGGTCAGTGCCCATATTTGTTCTATGTACCTTAATTAATACATTTAGTTAATTTCCAATTTCCGGTAAGGAAGTTCGCCAATCGCCCAACCTATGACATGTGACTTCGATACCTTATCTGCTATTAAGAAGTGTGCAATATCGTCGTATTTACCTGCTCTTATTTGTATTATATTTGTTTTTTTTCTATTTAGTTTATTTCTGTTTGTATAAATTAAATTTTAAAATTCTATATTTTACTCTATCTTTATCATACCTATACATTTCCTGTAATTTGGTGTTGTACGCCTATTGGAAAAAAATGTCTTATTATTACTAAAATCCATCTCAGATCTAGATGCTCAAAAGTTTGTGCCATTGTCAGTGTGTATTACGATAGGACAGTGCAACATATATATCGCCTTCATAGTCATTTCCGTAGAAGTAGAACGTAATTATGGAAAGTAATTTACATTTCTTCCATGATTACTGCCGCGTTGATATTTTCCATATAGTCTGGTATGAGGTCAATAATTAGCGAAGGCATAATAACTACGCAGCCGGTACAATACTAGACGGCTATATAATTTAAATATAACGTCAATATTGGATTAATAAATATCGCTCTTTCGTGGCCACGATTTACATACTGATTATATACGAGCGGGTCAGTCGGTAAATATAGTATCGAGTTTTAATTACACGGGGCGCTCGGGTGGTCCACTTCGTGCCGCGATCGCGGACTCCATTCACTAAAAGCATCTGATACATGCCGGAGTTTTAATAACATACCTATATAGGTAATGCTTCTACCTTATTTTAACAATGTTCAACGTGATTGTTTTACTTTTTCATTGCAGTACTATCACCTGAAATGAGTCGAGTATCTTCAGTCTTATTTGAGATCGTATACGTTATATTATAATACCTATAATACTAAATAATCATAAAATAAATCAAATGCTTTCTTGAAAGCTTGTGTTTTTGACACGTTAAAGAATAGTCTATATCTGTCACAATTCTCTAACCTCTATATTTCGGTTCTAGAACGTTACAATTAATTCTATTATTCTCTTCGAGATCATCGAAATCGTATATTTTTCAAATCGAATGGTATCATATTTTCCCTTGTCATTATTTGATATATGTCTCTCAACTCTCCTATTGAACAGCTCGCCTCTCATTCTAATACTTATACTCTTTAACATATATCTTGTCAATCTTTTCTAATAAAATATTAACCTGAAATTATAATAAAGTCTATAAAAATTTAATTAAATATATAATCCGACCACACTGCCTGATATTTTTTCTTAAACTTAAAATCTCCAAATAATATCCAATATTTTGCAATATGTTGTTCCAATTATTTACAATAAATAGGCATTTTAATTTCTGGCACCTCCAGTAGAGTTAAAGAAGATATTATAGACGCTTCATTTCGGACTTTGTTAAAATTTCAAAACCTTTAACTAAACTTTTACAAGCAGACATTTTATTTAATTTTGACTCTCAATGTAAAAATTCTTTTGAGGAATTAAAACAAGCTTTAACTTCGACACCCATCCTTATCTGTCATAACTTTGACGTATTTTACTGACGAATTATTACTGACTACGGACGCAAGTGCTTACGGTATTGGTGCTATACTTCAACTCTTCAAAAAATGCATTTCGACGAAGAAACATTTAACAAAGATATCAAAAAAATGAGAGAACCATTATCGGCGGAAACGATAAGGTTCCACCGGTTCAAATAATAATTGCAAAATTAAAGTTCCTAGGAATCTGCGAAAAACTCATGGATCTGTATATATCAAAGACAAATTAAATTATATTTTAAATTGAATTACATTCGCGGGTTTAAAAATTATTCATACATCAATTGTTACCCCTAGCGTGGCGATCCGATTACTTCGTTACAGGAGATTTCACAAAATTTACATCAAAATAGTTTACCATTTCTTGTAAAATCATCAATTGCTAAATACTTAGACATTATTGAATTAGAAGCTTTTCAAGCCAATTCAAACTTAGCATTCGTTTTAAAAATACCAATGGTAGAATCACAATCCTACACGTTATACCGTTTATATCCAATCCCTATCTTGGATAATAGAACTGTATTACATCATATTTTGCCTATAACTAACAAATATATCGCGTAAGATGACGATTCTTTAATGTCTCCCTTTTATTCTTTAATCCCTTCCAAGATCCAAATTTGTGTAAACCGTTGTGCCTCAGAATGAGGTCTCTGAAGTCCAATCTATTCGCCTACCCAATAGATAACTATGCCGTATATGAAGATTATTCAAAACAATCCTTGCCAAAAATTGCCAAATGTTCCTAGTCTCCAACGAAGGATACAACGTCCAAGAACTTGACTAAAGCCATTGAAATTCAACAATTTGCATGAAGAAGAACTTGAAATTGCCAAGCACAACGTAGATCAATATTCTCGCATTCTAGACCATATGATAAATCAACCATTCGTGAAAAGGCACACCTCGTGGTTCACATAGTTCATTATTACACTAATAAGTTTATTAGAAGTCCTCTACATAACGTGTAAATGAAGAAGAAGATTAGCCATTATCGCTCCAGCAAGTGTCTCTTCTCGAAATCCAAGACCGAGACGAACATTCGGTAGTTTCGCAAACATTCTCCCAAGAAGATGACCGTCCATCCATCCCGAAGAAGGACCAACAGAAGAAGACATCGAACTAAATTGCCAAAAAGGCTTTTATTTTGTGCTCACATATATTACCATTTATTTTATTGTATTTTAGTATTTTATAATCATTTCATTATTTTATATAACTTTCGAAAAGTTGCTGTATAACAACAACTTTTTCTATAAGGAGGGAGTTGTTATATAATATTCAAGCCTAGTATATAGCAGTAATATATATTTGTTATATTCACAATTTATGCTTTTGCCAATGTAGCAAAAGATAACAGCTTCCCCTGATATCAGGTTACAATGCTTTCGCATTAGATATCAGTTTTACTTAGCCTAGTTGACAGTATTGCACCTGCATTTCTTAAAACTCTGTAATAATAAACTGCTTGCTGAATCAGCTCTGCCGAGCATATAAATACAAGTGTAGCATTTTGTAGCATTCGGTGTAGTATCTGTATTCAAACAGTAAAGTCCAAATTTAACTCACTCATATTTATTTTTCGTCAGGAAAGTTGCAACTATCAATTTTCTGTAACAAAGTTTTTTTATAAAAAGTTATTTTCACTAGTGATATAACATAGCCACAAGTAACAATAACACTGCTGCTTTATAGATTTAAGATTATGGCAAAGTGGACGAATTTGTGATTACATTACAGCTATCACTTGGCTATCCATAAGATATATCACAAACATAAAGCATGGTGGGAATTCTCCACAACATATAATAGAAATGTCTGATGATACAAGAAGCACTATTAATGTATTGTGCATACCATAAAGAATCATAGACAGCCATTATCTGCAATTAACATTGACGACAATTTCACTAGGAATAAATATAAAATAAATAACGTTGATTGCATGTCCATTCAGACCCACTCATTACGTTACCTTCTACGTGTAAGAATAAAGCATTACATAAAGGAAACTAGCGAGATTTCTGAAAAACCTAGAAAAGGTAACGTTCATCTCTAATTGCTGCTACTTCGCTAAAAAATAAACGTTCTTTAATTCACAATGCTTAAACGGATCACGATTACTTTGCCAGCATTTTATCAGATGTTCCCACGTTCTGCGTGGCGTATCTTGACATGAATCAAAGCATATTCATTCATAAAATTTTATGGGGTCTTAGGCCTTAGACCCATTTTTCTTCGCGATCTATACGGAAACTAGATTAACTGTATAAACTTGGAAACTTCTTCTTATCAGGTCAAAAGGAGTCATGTATCAATTTAATGATATTCGTAACGAAAATGACAATAAATACTTTTATATTTTATTATTTGTTTCATACATTATCCAGGCAATTAATCTCGATGTAAGAGAAACAAAATTAAATTGTACTAAATATGCTAATACACCATCATATTAAGTATATTTTAATCACACATTATGTCTGAATGACATAAATTTGTCTTTGCTCTGAACATTTCGGTCATATTCCGACATATTTTACCTGTCAGATTTATTTATTTTTTTATGTAAGCAACAGTTTTACACTCAATTACGGATTGCAGTATTATCAAATTTCCTAAGATTTATTAAAATCCTAGATACGCAGATAAAAGAAAAAAAATATTTTTTTTTATTTCTACATAAAAGAAAAAAGTAACAAATTATTGTATGGTATGTCATTTCTACTAATTTTTTTGTAATCTGCTTGTGTAAGGAAGGGCGATTTGCTCTTTTGCTGTACTTTTCTACATATATTTTCATCTTCTGCTGCTTTATATATATCAACTCATTTTACCTCTCTTCTCTACCGCTGTTCTGACTTCATTTGGCTAAGTATTGCTTGGTCTTCTTTTTCATTGATCTTTCTCCCCAATGCGTTATGTGATTAACTATGACGTGGTTCGAACGACCAATTAGGGTTTCCATATATTATATACTTCCTATCAACTTAGATTGTTCTTTTTTTTTATCTTATTAAGTATCTCAGCATCATCTGAATGTATTAAGCTGAATACAGTACACCTGTGATCTAACTGAAGAACAAGCAAGTTATAGATTGTATATTCTGTGTTTAAAAGGAGCGAATAGGGGACCATTGATCGGCGATATGGTATCAGAAGTCTACAAATACACTTTCATACAAATACATTGAGGAGTAACATAATAACATTCAAACCACTATATGGCCATGTGGTGCTCTTTCCGCGGTGGGAAGTTTACCTAGGGCGCCAGTATTTGCTTAAAGCGTCCATTTCCCAATGACAGCACCAAAGGGACTCCAGATAGCTATAGTGAAGGAGTGGTATACAACAAAGGTCAACCTGATTCGAAGAAATTATAATTAGTAATATACCTTCTATGGTTTAACACTCGATTACCTATCGCATGTGTTCCATCATCGGCTAATGTTTATATGTATATATAACAGTGAATGTCAATAGGACTCAGTATATCATCTGACCTACAAGATAGTGCCATCTGACCTACAAGATGCCTCAAAATGTGAACGGTGTATGTTAGAAGTAGTTTTTGAAGTAGTACAATGTAGCAAATTAGTAGCGGTTATCCGTGAGGTAACAGTTGAACATTAAACAATCGTGCGGAAAGAGGAAAGCAACTATGAAAACAAGTATAACGCTATGACTTAAGAAGTTGTTAGGAAATCAGTTTTCACTCCTGATAATAATTAACAACCGTAAAAAATATCAGGTTCTCGCCACCTGGTAGTGAGTAGCTTTCGTTTCTTAAGCCTGCGGTATCGCCAGAGGGACATACCCACGTCAGCAGAGACCAAGGAGGTATCGTCAAAGGCGCTTTTTGGGAACGTGTTCGGGGAGGTATCGCCACAGGCGCTTCCCCACTTTAAGGGACTATACCAAGGAGATATCGCCAGAGGTGCTTCCTGGGGATGCATTCAGGGAGGTATTACTGAAAGTATCAACAGATGGTAATCAGAAGATATCGCTAAAAGGCGCTTCCATATAGAGAGGCTACTTACGGTGTCCTGGTATGCGATTTAGTATATTACTTTATTTTCGAGACCTGAGTTCCCTGTCTCTCTTTTTCGTATCTGACTTACTTACTTCCTACCTCTCTGTCATTGAGGTTTGGTCGGAAGGTACTACTGGCTGCTCGTGGTGGAGCTTCTTTGCATGAGGTTCTGATGCGGGTTTCAACTGTACATTACGATTAACTGAATATCTGTGTTGCATAAATATAGGAATATTCTATAGCTATGGGTTGACACGTGCGCTAAATAAGGTGGTAGGCAGTATTACTTTCATTTTCTAGACGCACAGCTGGTTCGGTCGGAACATGGGTACTCACTGATTGTTGTGTCGGCGGATGATGAAATCTTTTGCTGGTGAGATCTAATGGAATTGAGTTAATGAAATTGCTGGCTTACTGCTAGAGTCGTTACGATAAAAACTGTATAGGTAGTGTGCCCTGTGAGAATGGAACGTCTTATATTGAAGAGACGAAAGACCTTTTGAATATTGTCTGAGCATAAAAAATGCAGGTAACTGTGGGATACTGCTAAATCAGGAGTTGCCGATTCTAAACAAAATGTCAGTTGGTTTGAACAAAATAACATCAAATGGGCAGATACCGAGATATTACACCAATAGTACTAGTTCGATGTGAAAGAAACCATGAACCACAAAAACCTAGAGCCACCTAATATATGGCAACCACCCACTGAGTGCTTGGAATACGTCCTAGCTAATCACCAGGACCTGTAACATGATGCATCGGTGCACAAAAACCATATATATACGAAGACCGATAAATTAGTCAATTATCATCCGAAGATACTTAGCAATCGAAGCGTTGTAAATAATCATCAATAACAACACCTTCCGAAATACTTCGTGTTGACCAAGCAAATTGTCTACAAACCTTAAACAAATATAAAGTATTTCTATTGGTGTTTAAAAGGTGGAAATGGCGGATTGCTATGGCATCTCTAATCCTTGACCATATATCTTCAATAAAAAAATATGTTATAATAAAAATATGTAGTTTTCAATTCGAGTCAATAATATGTTATGTAAGTGGCACTGATTTTTTTTATATTTTTGATATTGATTCCAAAATGAACTTTCTTCTTTTCATAGCATAGTTTTAGAACTGATGAAAACATTCCCGAACTGATGAGAAAAACCGTGTCAATTAATTAATTACGGGCAATTAATTAATTAATTAATTACGGGATTAACTACGGGATTAAGTAGCCTGTGTAAATAAACTAATTTATTTGTTATAGTAAACCCTATATCTGTATATACACGGTAGTCGAATGGTTATATGTGCCCTGCTACTTATGCTGTCATTCTTTTAGCAAGTTTATTTGCATATGCGGGTACAATTACTTAGGTATATACTATTCCCGTATAATTGAATAATTGCGGTTCTGTACCAGGAACTACTTTTAATTTATTGTGACTGTTGCTTTATTTATTGGAGATATATTTAATTTGCAAATTAGATGCTTCGCAGGAATCTGTATGCAAATTTATTTAAATTTTAATTGTATATAAAAAGGTTTAACATTGTTTGATACGGACGATAGGCACCATTTTTTAATTAGTGAAAACATTAATCCCGTCTGTCTATATGCTAGTTATATATTGTCACAAATATATTACATAATTTATTGTATTCATGTGAGCTAAAGGCAGACATCTTTAATTATATATATATTTATTATATAATTTGGTTATATATATTTGGATCAAGGAAAATATATAACTAGTATGTGTGCAAGTAGTGGGGGAGTCAGAAAAAAACCGTGGATCTGGAGTTTGGACGGACCCCACTGAAACAGGGCTTGAATGAAAGATCTTAATGTATATAGTAAGCTACTAAAAATATTGCCATGAGCGAGATACACGCCATGGCTTTTTGTGGCAAAATAATTTAGAAAACGGTACTTTTTTCACTTTTCTCTCAATAATTTTTGTCAATTTTCACAATTCGTACTATTTTTACATTTTCTAACTTATATGCCCTCAGATGCATATAACTGCCTACTATTGGTTACATTTCTAACTAATCTTAAGTTAACAATAGTATTTTATGATTACTGTCAAAAGAATGTTGGGCAACACGAGAGTTGTATGTTCTTTCATATCTTAGATGAGCCATATGCTCTCTAAACCTGGTATTAATTGATCGTCTCGTTTGCCCAACACATTTTTGAATATACTCATTACAACTAATTTCGTAATTCTCTGACTTTCTATTTGGATTAAAGTTATGCTTTGGATTGCCTAAAAGTTGTAATTTATTACCCTATGAATGAACTGTTGTACCCACGTTTCTGAAGACCTTACTGTATACATATGTACTGGATATATATATATATATATATATATATATATATATATATATATATATATATATATATATATATATATATATATATATATATATATATATATATATATATATATATATATATATATATATATATATATATATATAGTTCCGTTAAAAACTAATGTCATAAAACGTCACTGCAAGTGTTGGAGTATTAATATTTTAAATTCAAGTATAAATGATCAATGAAATAAATCGTATACTGCTCTGAAGATCCTCAAGAAAGGTGAAAGAACTTGTACAACTTCAAGTGGTTCGTTTTCGTGTGTATAGTGGTTCGTTTCCGTATGTATGTCCAGATATAGCACTGGTAAGTGTGTTTTCCTTCTTATTCGTCTATTTGCTTATTTCTATGTAATGAAATGCTACAAACCCAAGATTACTTTTCACAAAACAAATATGAATAGCAAAGAATTTCAAAGCTATATATATATATATATATATATATATATATATATATATATATATATATATATATATATATATATATATATATATATATATATATATATATATAGTTAAAAGAAATCTTGGGTTTGTAGCAATTCATTAGATAGAGAAATAAGCAAATAGGTGAATAATTAGGAAGACACACTTACCAGTTGTAGGTATAGCTCGACATGTATACGGAAACGAACCACTTAGAGGTTGTACAAGTTCTTTCACCTTCATGGAGGATCTTCAGAGTGATAATGTACGATTTGTTTTATTGATCATGTATACTTGAATTTAAAATATTAATACTTCATTACTCAGTGACATTTTGTGACATTAGTTTCAACGGAACTGAAATTCACAGAAACACAATACTACTATACTACTATTTATATTTGTTCTATTTGATATTATATATAAAAGTATTAGGCATACAGTTATCCAGAAGATGTTAAACTTTGAAATGCATAAAATCTTATAGAATCTATTAAAACAACCAAGTTTCCTAGCTATATGGTAGGAAATGTTGAATTACATATACAATAGAATTCTGAAGCATTTAAAGAGGGAGCGATACAGAAATTGCTTGCTTGATCAAAACTAAAATAATGTGTTGGATCTTATTTATTAATTGTTATTTCGAAAAAAAATCCGGTTTATATTATATATGTACATATATAAAATTCCTATTGTCACTATTACTAATCCATTTAAAAATGGAAGTTTGTTAATTTAATTTTGACACATTAGGAATTTAATTTGGTTTTCTACATCCGAAATATTAGTGTTAAACACGGCAAAAATGTCATGCACACATCTCAGCCTAGGAATCCTAGGAATACTCGAATACTCGAATTCTTCTTTTGCTTCAGTTTTAAATCAACTCATGAAGAGACCAGCAATGAAAGGCGCTAAACCCATTGCGGTTACCCATTGCGGTTCCTTCATAATCTTCAAAGAACTTGTCTATGCAAAGGAAGCAATTTTGTTTGATACAAAGTTTTGTGGCGTTAACATATTATTCTACTACTTCTTTTCTGTAGTTGTTTAATTCGAGTAAATCTCTTAAGATAATAAATACAGATAAATCAGTGGAACTGGTACACTCTAGCTACTGATCACACTAACATAGAGCTCCTATTTCATGACATTCTGAACAGTTACGTCTTCCCTCAAATTGCTTGCGTCTATTGGTGCTGTACCTATTTCCTTATCTAGATATTACTTCTTTGTTTCAGAGCATGCTGAACTTGGTGATTTATATAAATTACTTGATTTTAGTTAAATGGATGCAATTAACTCGATGGTGAGACGTGTCCGGCTGCATTTGGCATTCCTCATTGTTATGCAAGTTCGGTAAGAAGAGGCCGGCTATTTTAAATATTCGCATCATCTGATGCCGAAAGACCAGCGCAGACAAAACTAGCGTCCTGTATGAAGGGTTGACAAAAAGCGGTCTCGCTACATCTGATTGATAGGTGGCAGGTCCACTAGACGGCTCACAAAAACTGCTCGCAGCAGCGGCGTGTAATAACTTGAGAAGGGGTATACTTTATATTAATCAGGATACGGTCAAAAAATATAACCTTAATTTACATATCCTTCCTTAATTACCAAATATATTTGTTAGCTATTATCAAACTTTTGGATCAAAAATAGGCTCTAACTAGGTCCAAGTTGCTTCTTCTAAGTGAGAGCGCAGGTGTTTAGCTTTTCTTTTTTTCCTAATAATCTAAATTAATTACTGCGTTACACTGAAAGAATGTGTCTTTTTAGAGTATATAATGGTTAATAAATTATTATTATAAAACAAATAACAATTTTAAGTTGAAGCATTGCTTCAACTATAACATTAAGTATGCTTCACATACTTTGTTACAATAAGTAATTATTGTAGAGAAAGAGGGATATAATATTAACATTAAAAAAAGGTCAATTCACATATTTTTAATTCACTGTCTTCACTGTTTAATTCAAGTATAAAGCCATATATGAAAATCATTAGTAATCCTATTAAAAGTGTCTAAAATAAGTATATTTCAATTTTCCCTGTAACAATTATAATTAATTAAGCATCATAATTAGTATTTCGCATTGGTGAGCATTTTCGATCTTTTATGTGTTTATTCTCGCATCGCAACTTCTCCGAGTGTTTCTGAATACGGTCCTGCACTTAAGAATCCTCCGTCACAGCCTCCGTCTTCTTAACTAAGCATGATTATTCAACATGGAAATCCTACTTAGTTAATTACCAATATGGAGTAAGTCCTACTGGCAAATAGGTCGCAAAAACGCAATTAAGTGCTTGGTCTCGGACTTAACAGCCAATGATCCCTGTTGGGCAGCGGCCGTGCATCAATTCTTGCAAATGATAATTAACATGCGCATCTGTCTATCATTTAACATTATCTTCTAAAGCACTTCGTTTCGCAATTTAAGATATATATACACACCGGCAAATTAGGGGAACGGGCAAAATGTACCCCAAGATTAACATAAATTTTCTCTTGAACCATTCACTTGATTCTGATAAATATTTTTAACTTGTAGCTTGATTCTTCAAGAATGTAGTTAGATCACTACCGTTTTTGAACGATTCATCCTTCATATCATATACAGAGGTGGATACAGATGATATATGATAATAACTAGATCATAAAAATGATAGATGCCCGTCTTTCTTTAAAAAAATATTTAGACAGATGAATCGAAATTTTCTCTTGAGGGAATCTTCAATAGGTACAAGAATCATTTATTCTGGGTCACAGAAAATCCACATTTTGTAAATTAGAGGGGACATCAACATAAATTTAGTTTTAACGTATTTTATTTACCAATGAATAACCATTGACTTTTTGGACAATATGTAAACAAGTAACGTAAGCAGAGATCTGACTGACATCTCTCCATCTGTCACAAATTTTGGGAAATGTAGGTTTCTTTTTCAAAAGTTTAAAAAGAAATATTTGTGTCTTTTAAAGCTTAGCATAAGAGATAAAATCTCAATTTGATTTTCATGTTTCCTTACTCCAAATCAAACAAAATGTACTATAAAAAGTGCTCACAATAGTACCATTTCTCATAAACCTCATCATATTTTACAAATCGTTTTATTAAGATTTACAAAAGTAATAATTTCATTTGCGGACGTCTTTGAGATCGTACTACTGATCTTCTTGTTTGATTATGTTTGAATCTATCAGATATATACAACAAGTAATAATATGATACTGATATATATATATATATATATATATATATATATATATATATATATATATATATATATATATATATATATATATATATATATATATATATATATATATATATATATATATATATATATATATATATATATATATATATATATATATATATATATATATATATATATATATATATATATATATATATATATATATATATATATATATATATATATATATATATATATATATATATATATATATATATATATATATATATATATATATATATATATATATATATATATATATATATATATATATATATATATATATATATATATATATATATATATATATATATATAATAATTATTAAATAAATTATAATATTAAATAAATATTAATATATATATATATATATATATATATATATATATATATATATATATATATATATATATATATATATATATATATATATATATATATATATATATATATATATGTATATATATATATATATATATATATATGTATATATATATATATATATATATATATATATATATATATATATATATATATATATATATATATATATATATATATATATATATATATATATATATATATATATATATATATATATATATATATATATATATATATATATATATATATATATATATATATAATACGATAATATGATACTGATATATAATATAATATCTATACCACTCATTGTAGCCACAATAGTTGATCTCCATGGGCTAACAATGTACCGTTGTGATACCAAAAAAGTTAATCACCCTCTATATCTCGATTCTGTGGCCACACTGCCAACAGCAGTATCATCAGCAAACATGGCAATAGTAATTCATTGCATTTGTGGAATCTAGAGCAGTCACAGTATATGTAGGTCACCAAACACTACCCTGGGGGACACATGCGTGGAAATCATACAGCAATTAATGTATCTACCTCTAATTATAACCATATTAGTTGGTCCACAATTCAAAGACACGTGCACAGAGGAGGAGACAAAATATAATTTTGCAGGTCGCCTTAGCGTCTAAGACTTGGTGGAATGAAGGAAACCTGTAAAACGTCATTAGCTAGATGAAATGATGAGGATGACTATCGTCAGCGTATCGCGGAGATAGTTACGATAGTTCTTATAATTTTTATACGTAATTGTACAAACTAAACTTAGTGTAAAATGCCAAAAAACTTGGACTCTGTTTTGATAATTCTTAATATGGGCGACTTTTGGTAATGATATACCTAACTTTTCAGAAATACAAATATCTATTATGAGTCTGATGATATGTATCTAATAACTGCTCGGCCTCTAGTTGTAGTTGGTCGACCTCTAGGAGATCTGATCTGTGTGCATAGAGGTTGTGGATTAGTGATCGTGGTGGTTGATCTGAAGGGGATATTTTTGTTGGTCCCAGTTCCATGTTGCCGTGGTCAGCAGACGGAAGTTGCCATATCCGGACATACGCTTCTGAGTCTTGGCTGAGGTAAATTTTCTCCCTCTGCCGTACTCGTTGTCGGGATTGAAGATCGTGGACATCAACTCCGCAAGAACGCAATTTTCAAGTAAAACTTTATAATTTTATGGACCAGACCTTCATGTCAAATTGATATTCATGGAAGTAGCGAGCTAGGCTTGTATGATTTTCTGTCATGAGGTTTGTTTTGGTCGAAGGTTTAGGTTTCTTTTTCAAAAGTTTAAAAAGAAATATTTGTGTCTTTTAAAGCTTAGCATAAGAGATAAAATCTCAATTTGATTTTCATGTTTCCTTACTCCAAATCAAACAAAATGTACTATAAAAAGTGCTCACAATAGTACCATTTCTCATAAACCTCATCATATTTTACAAATCGTTTTATTAAGATTTACAAAAGTAATAATTTCATTTGCGGACGTCTTTGAGATCGTACTACTGATCTTCTTGTTTGATTATGTTTGAATCTATCAGATATATACAACAAGTAATAATATGATACTGATATATATATATATATATATATATATATATATATATATATATATATATATATATATATATATATATATATATATATATATATATATATATATATATATATATATATATATATATATATATATATATATATATATATATATATATATATATATATATATATATATATATATATATATATATATATATATATATATATATATATATATATATATATATATATATATATATATATATATATATATATATATATATATATATATATATATATATATATATATATATATATATATATATATATATATATATATATATATATATATATATATATATATATATATATATATATATATATATATATATATATATATATATATATATATATATATATATTATATATATATATATATATATATATATATATATATATATATATATAATATATATATATATATATATATATAATATATATATATATATATATATGTATATATATATATATATATATATATGTATATATATATATATATATATATATATATATATATATATATATATATATATATATATATATATATATATATATATATATATATATATGTATATATATATATATATATATATATATATATATATATATATATATATATATATATATATATATATATATATAATACGATAATATGATACTGATATATAATATAATATCTATACCACTCATTGTAGCCACAATAGTTGATCTCCATGGGCTAACAATGTACCGTTGTGATACCAAAAAAGTTAATCACCCTCTATATCTCGATTCTGTGGCCACACTGCCAACAGCAGTATCATCAGCAAACATGGCAATAGTAATTCATTGCATTTGTGGAATCTAGAGCAGTCACAGTATATGTAGGTCACCAAACACTACCCTGGGGGACACATGCGTGGAAATCATACAGCAATTAATGTATCTACCTCTAATTATAACCATATTAGTTGGTCCACAATTCAAAGACACGTGCACAGAGGAGGAGACAAAATATAATTTTGCAGGTCGCCTTAGCGTCTAAGACTTGGTGGAATGAAGGAAACCTGTAAAACGTCATTAGCTAGATGAAATGATGAGGATGACTATCGTCAGCGTATCGCGGAGATAGTTACGATAGTTCTTATAATTTTTATACGTAATTGTACAAACTAAACTTAGTGTAAAATGCCAAAAAACTTGGACTCTGTTTTGATAATTCTTAATATGGCGACTTTTGGTAATGATATACCTAACTTTTCAGAAATACAAATATCTATTATGAGTCTGATGATATGTATCTAATAACTGCTCGGCCTCTAGTTGTAGTTGGTCGACCTCTAGGAGATCTGATCTGTGTGCATAGAGGTTGTGGATTAGTGATCGTGGTGGTTGATCTGAAGGGGATATTTTTGTTGGTCCCAGTTCCATGTTGCCGTGGTCAGCAGACGGAAGTTGCCATATCCGGACATACGCTTCTGAGTCTTGGCTGAGGTAAATTTTCTCCCTCTGCCGTACTCGTTGTCGGGATTGAAGATCGTGGACATCAACTCCGCAAGAACGCAATTTTCAAGTAAAACTTTATAATTTTATGGACCAGACCTTCATGTCAAATTGATATTCATGGAAGTAGCGAGCTAGGCTTGTATGATTTTCTGTCATGAGGTTTGTTTTGGTCGAAGGTGCATTTAAGAGATAGGTAGGTATATAAGGTATGCCCGATTCCTTTAAGCATCTGATGAATATATCAATATCTCCACTGGTCTATTGTCTGTTCTCATGGTTAGGATTGAGTTGACATACATTTTGAGATTAAGTTTACATATAACCATAAGATGTTGCAGCAATATTCTGATGGCGTCTCAAAATGTACGTTTTATTTTTACCAACATTCTAATAAAAAAGTTATTAATAAGTGGAGGATAATTACAGGTCCGTTAGTTTCTATTTATCAATAATAGATAATGATATGGGTCTTCTGTTCAGGACCTCGCCACGTGCGTCGCGTTGCCAAGTGTTGGAATATGTCCAGGATTATGTGCATAAATTATCGGTTTTAGTAAACCACTTCTGGTAAGCCGTTCGTACTGTATAATATATTTATAACGTGGTTTAAGTAAATATTACGGAACCATTACGATGTTGAAAGATTTATGACACAAGTTATTTTGACGGTCCTCCAGCCCGCGCTGCCACTTAAACTTCCACAAACTTTACCGCCTATACTTTGTGTATAAAGGCGGAAAGTAGGAAAATATGCGCCGCAAAAAACTTCCCTAGAAAATGACAAATAGCGGAACTGAATGCGTTGCTAAGAGACGCGGTGGAAATATGGCTGCATATAAATAAAAGAATCATGCCGTTTCTGCATAGTCCAAATCACCCATTCTAGAGGACCGGCATCAACTTTGTTACGCAGGTGAATAAATTCAAGATTATTGTCTTCAAATATTCGGTTAGGTATAAATGTGTAAATCACAAAGAAGTTGTAGAAGTTGCAATTAATAAATAAATGATTAGTTTATTTCAGAAAAGTACTAACAAATAATAATTATTAACTTCTAAGGAAAGAAGGAAAAATAATTGGGAGCTAAAAAAATTATGAAAAAGTTACTTTTTTACTGTAATAAGTCAAACTCGAATTTAGGAAAATAGATCTATATTGAAACAATTATTTGTTATTCCTACCATGAAGGAAAAGAATCACAATTGTAATGCTGAATAATGCAAATAAGCTGAAAATAATTGAAAAAAATTTAAACTTTTCTTTAATCTTACAATATTTTTTTTACTTTTTAAGGGTTTTTTATATTTTCGTTGGTCAAGTTAAGATGTCTAACATAAAATGTGATATATATCTCCAGAATGTAAGCCATCCCTGTACTGATGTCACGTATCTTTGTATACAAATTTGGCATCTGTAAAATTATGAAAGTAAATAGTAAGAAAACTTTTTTGTTTTTAGTTAACTTTGTGTATTTAATCACACCTAGGACAGGATAATATTTAACCTCTTTTATAATTTCTATAATATGTTACAATAATGCTTATTTCTAAATATATATCTAACATTGTTCAAGGATTTTAATATCCCATGTTTTTAGTAATCTAAGTTATGATATGTTGTCTCAGGATGGATTAAGTTTTTTGTTCAATGTTATTGAATCACCATCACAATATAAATATCTTGAATGAATTGATGAGAAGAAATTGATCTTGAATAAATTGATTGATCTTGAATAAATAAAATCATCTGGATATTAAAATTAACATCTTAAAAAAAACATATAGAATCATTTTGATTTAATAAGTCTATTTTGAACTCAACTATATATTATATTATATATATATATATATATATATATATATATATATATATATATATATATATATATAGGTATATAATATATATATATATATATATATATATATATATATATATATATATATATATATATATATATATATATATATATATATATATATATATATATATATATATATATATATATATATATATATATATATATATATATATATATATATTATATATACCTATATATATATATATATATATATATATATATATATATATATATATATATATATATATATATATATATATATATATATATATCTTCTTTTCTATATATATATATATATATATATATCTTCTTTTCTATATATATATATATATCTTCTTTGTTCTCTAAATCTGTTACAAAGTGGATACATATGACGGTCATAGCAAAGATATTTTCATTCACTAGTCCTTAGTGTCCTGCTACTTCCTTATCACCCAAAGGTATTTTTCCTATCGCTTCCACAAATCATTACTCTGTAATGTTTAACAGATAATTCCCAGTATCTGAAAAAAATAGAAATAACAAATTAGCAGAAAAAACTTACATAAGTCTATGGAATACAGAAATAGTATTTTTATTATATCGCTCCCATGGGCGACAACGCATGTACCTGTTATTTTAATGACGTTGTGGACATATGATTATATTTCAATAATTATTCTGCACAAAGGATTTAAAAACTATTTATTATTTATATAATTAATATGGTATGTCATCGAATTTTTCGTGAAATGTTCTGGGAAAAAATAATTTCGAATTCAAGATGCGTATTTCTGTTGTATATTTAATGGTATAATTTTCTTCATTATAATGACAACTTCAGTCGGTATAAAAAGTTGCTGAATCGCAAGCAGATAAAGATGTGGATTCATTGAACTTATTTTCATAAATATTTAACGTGATTGTTTTTAATAATGTTAATTTTCATATTTCATTGCATAATGTAGCTGGAAAATATAAATAATAGTACTTATATGTTTATTTCGTCGGTTCATAAATAATATGAATTATGGTGAAAGGTATGCAGGATTATTAAAATGTTTATTTTCATTAAATGCTATTAACGTTAAAATATTAGCCTAGTAAAAGAACACGTGTTTAGCATTTAAAAAAATAAATCTGAGTTCTGAAATTTGGCGAGGATGTTCATTTGGGCTTACTGTTAAATATATAAAAAAGTCGGGAAAATTCAAAATTTAAGGATAGCCAGCGCCGCCATCTCAGCAAATATCTTGAATAAAATATCAGTATCAAAAAACTGTTCTAACAAAAAATTAATGGACCCCAATTTCCCACAAAAAGATATTAGACATTTTTGTAGTCAGGACAATAGTTTCCTCTGCCAGCGAATGTTGCGCGATCGAAGAATCACTCTACAAAAAATTCAAACTTCTGCTAATACATATTTTTTATTTTTTATGCTGATAATTTTTATAGTTTTGTAAGAAAAAGTATTATTGTCAAAGTAGGTATGGTATGTATTATGTGTTTTCCAAATATATCCTCACTTGATATCTCTACCCCTCCATTCTAACCGCAATGGTTAGCCCAGAAGACTCCCTTACTACTAAAATACTAATAATACATTTGATAGAACAAGAAAAATATGATAGACAAGTAGCTTATCATATTGGTTCATATTGAATATTCTCCTTTCTTCTATTTTTGTTAAATATATTGCCTGGATAAAAACTATGCTCGTATTTTACTATTACATTATTTCTTGTACTACCTCTTGTGTTGTTTCTTCATCGCTTACAGAATGTTACTTTCTTTTAATATATTTCTTTTCTTCATTGTTTTTTCTGATCGCGCATCTTTTTTCTTCTTCTCTCCTTCTTTTCAGTTATTTTTTTATTTATTTATATTTTTTATATTTTAAATGTTAATATTTTAATAAGTACCTATCAGTCATAGACGCAACTAGGGGGGTGCTAAGCACCCCCAACTTCAAAAATAGCTCAACATTAAAATCATTTTTATTCTGTCAATTAACAAATAAACTAAAGAACCGTCGCAAACTCCTGTTTAGATATTTTTATAAAGAATAAAAATATCTAAACAGGAGTTTATACTGTACCTAATACCTAAAAAGGCACCAAAAAGTAATCGAATTAGTAAGTGTACTGGAATAGGCGAATAGTGGGTTTGGAAATTTTGGTGAGGCGATAGTGGCACTGGATTGACACGCCTCGGACGTCGCCGTCTGCTCGCCTAGACAAATACGCCAACAGCCAACGGTGGTCTAGAAGTTCAGTCAGAGTTGGTCAGTTGTTGGAATTGTTCTGTAACTGAAACTGCGTTAAGGTGACTGCTTAGTGTTCCTTGTTAAATTCGCTTAACGTTTCGCTATACTATTAGTTGATCTCTTCACTTATTCTAGACTTTTGCCGAATAGTATAACTGCATAACATAACCTTCCTGCAACCTGGTTATCCGCCTAATTAAAGGTAAGAAGATTTTATATTTCACAAATAAATTATTTTAGACATTGACATATTTACAATTACAAGTGGGAAGTGGGATAAATTATAAACCCAAAAATTGTGGACAATTTTTCAAATTATTCGAATTTTAAATTATTTTATTATAAAATATGAGTCTTATCGAATGCGCCAGAAAAAAACGAAATACCTTTGACCCTTGACCTAAACCCTAAATACGTTTGACACAATTTTGAACCTTAGCCCCTTATAAATAGTTGCGCCTATGCTAGTAGTTATTTTATTTTTCTCATAGTGAGTATAGATAAATATCTACCTGAAAAATAATTAATTAAGACAATATCTACCCATCTACCTAATCCTAAGCAGATAGTGACCAGCTGGCTAATACTGAATTATTGAAATTTAGTTCGGGCCACGCTTGTGGCAACAACCAAATTTCTAGATCATTTGACATAGTTGTGTCCACTATATGTTGCCAGTAACACGAGGTATATAACCTAAAAAATAGCTTAAATAAAGATTATATAAATTTTAAAAAAATTGTTAACGGTGCAACCGTTAACACTTTTTAGAACATTAATTTTAATATCGGTTACCTCCGGTACTCACAATGTTTCGTAACAATAACTTGGTTAAGGAATATGCATAAAAATTGAAGAACACAGTTTAACAGCGTTTTGGACGCCACCATTTCATGAATACCCTGCAAGGTTTGCAGCACTGAATACAAAGATTTTCAACATTTGGCGACAATTTCAACGATTGTTTTAAATCAACCACAGAGCTTAATATTTTCGTTTAAAGTTTAAAATGCCAAAACTGAAGTAATGGTCAAAACTGGGGTGTTTACCCTAATTATTATTACTGGGCCTATTTTGAACAAAAATCCCGAGTGTATACCAGAATTCCAAGCGTCAAGAAAATTCTATGTTTAATTGCTCTCCTTAAACGTGGTAGGACATAGTTTTTAAGAAGTTGAGCAATTTTTTAAAGAAGAATATGAGAAAACCTACTTGACGATGAAAGTAAAGTATTTTCACACCCCTCTCCAAATATTGAAATTGTTTCTTATTTTAGATAGTATTAAATATTGAAATTGTTTATTATTTTAGATTGTTGGTATCAGTGGAGCATGGAGTCGAGAAGAAACAACATTTCTTAAGCTTGAATAATATGCATTTGCCATATTGACGTTCATTCAAAAATTGAATTACCTGGTGGTTGAAATATTCTATAATTGGCCTCAGACTCGTTTGGTACTGGAGAAGGATCTGAAGTTCCCGTACGTCCTTTAAGTGAATTCAGCAGTAAAAAATGGGCCGTATATTTTTAACTGATGTTTTACGAGCGCGTGAATTAAAATGTAACTAAAACAGTGTCTACTAATAATATATTTTCTTAACCGTCCCGATTGACGACTTCATTTGTTTCTTGACTATAAAATTTAATTTATTACAAAATTCTCATATTGAATTCCGTTTTATGCCCCGTCGCCTTTTTGCCTTCAGTAACAATACGTCATTAACAAGGTGATCATATTTTTTATTTACTTCGGAAGATCGGTAATGGGTCAGAGAGAAATATACCATAGTATAAAGAACAATGTATTATAAACGCTAAAAACAAATTTTAAAAGGAATTAACGATTTCCAAACTAGTGGTCATAAAATTTATGTAATATTTGTAAACAATAATGATTATTATGATTAATTATTATTATATCATGAATGTAATTTAATGCATATTATTTTGTAATTGTGTAGTGACATGTAACAAAATATTACAAGATGAAATCCTGTAAGAAATATCTTTGCGGATTAAGAGTTTGACGATGATTTTCTATCAGAGCAAGCATTAATATTTCATATACATAATTTGTAACTTTTGCATTCTAGTATGACCTCTGGTGGGTATTTTCAACTGAAATTCAAGGACAGTGGAAATATAACCTCACTTTCAATCGCCGCGCCGTTTGTTCTTAATGGAACTTCCTCATTATTAATATTATATATATATATATATATATATATATATATATATATATATATATATATATATATATATATATATATATATATATATATATATATATATATATATATATATATATATATATATATATATATATATATATATATATATATATATATATATATATATATTATATATATATATATTATATATATATATATATATATATATATATATATATATATATATATATATATATATATATATATATATATATATATATATATATATATATATATATATATATATATATATATTATATATATATATATATATATATATATATATATATATATATATATATATATATATATTTATATATATATATATATATATATATATATATATATATTATATATATATATATATATATATATATATATATATATATATATATATATATATATATATATATATATATATATATATATATTAGCTTTTAAGTTCTTTGCTATTCATATTTGTTTTGTGAAAAGAAATATATATCTGGACATATATACGGAAACGAACCATTTTATTGATCATTTACACTAGAATTAAAAATATTAATACTTCATCACAGTAGTGTTTTCTAAATTGACCTCTCATATACCCAAAAAGTCTAGAATCAGTGGAAGTTATGTGGATCAGATACATTTATTTAGAATCACTCACGTTGAATCAACGTCGTTTAAGTAACATATACATAATCGATCAACAAAGCTGCTACATTGAGAATTCCACAGAACACAGAATAAAAATTTCCAACTTACTAACATATGGAAATAAAACTTATGACCTGATTGTCTTAGCTGTATATTATATGTTCTCATCAATTTGCGTAGTTACTAGGAATACATAGAATGTCCTTGATCGTAATCGTGTAAACATTAATGCAAACATATACATTTTCTTTGGCAAATTCTCATATAAACCGCCATGCATAATGCATAATGATAAGTTAATAAGTAAGGATAAATAAAGATTAGTGATTAGCAACAAAAACGAGAAATTGCAACTTCGCCGTATATGTGAACGCGTCCTCGAAATGGGAAATGCATCTGCAGTCTGTAATGAATTAGGTAAGGCCTGACAGTTATAGTAGTCGCGTTCTTAGAATATGAGAGCCTTATCGTGTTCATCGCTTGTTTTATTGTCTTCGAATTTACATTTGTTTGCATATTAAACCGCCATATTTTTTCACAGATTGTTAACCGCACGTATCACAGGAAGAACAACTGGTAAATGCTCCTTAAATTGTTATTTATATACAGTTTCACTTAATACCCAATAAAAACAAATAATGCCCTGTAAAAATATCTTCCAATTGAAATATTGTCTGTGTATGACATTTAGGTTTAGGTGACTGAAGATATTTATAGACTGCTCTGATAATTAACAAACATAGTAAGTAACAACCCATTATCCGAAATGTGACCACAATACGAGTATATCAATTATTATTTGTTGTATAAAGGCCGCGCCACTAGAATAAGCAGCTCCAATACATTTTTGATTTCCATTTTAATATAATGTTTTATATATAAATATAGCTTAAACATACCTACCCTCACTACTAGAATCGTAGTCACGGTTGTTCCTCACTTGTAGGTCTAAAAATAAGGAAGTTGACAATAGTGTTAATTTAATATTTTGAAACACGCTGTATACTAAAATATCAAATTTATGTACGTATGAAGATTTATGTATGTATGACAGGATTTATGTATTAGGATTAAATTCTTAATACAAACCTTAAGGGGACAATATTGTGTTACTGCTGCCTTTCCTTTACTTTAAGATAATTGCATTGATCTGAATAAATATATGCATCTACGAATAGCGTGATATAATGAGTGGACTGAGAGATTAATACAAGGCTAGAAGTTTTAAAACATTGATACATTGTCGTAAAGTGTTTCCATTACACAAATGCAATGCACACAATATGAATTTTATGGTCCAATCATATTATATACTCACCAACATAACAAACGAGAAAAATAAAACAATAAACTATAACAATCACTAGCGTAGTCCGAATCGTAAATCAAGGCTAGCGGAAACCCAAGGAAGATGCGTACGCTAGTCCTGCGATACACGAAATTATGGCATTGGCGTGCTAACCTAGTAATATTATATGATATAATTTCCCAAATTCCTAATTGGAATTTGATTTTAAAATGACACATACAGGAGTTCGAAATGTTCGAATGTTCTTTTTCACTCGAATTTCGCTCGAATGTTTTTTTTTCACTCGATTACGAATGTTTTTTTCACTCTTAAAGTAATATACAATAATTTAACTACCTAAATCAATATTTGTATTCATGTTATATTTCGAAACATGCTATAAATCTCAGGCCTAATAAATTGTAAGCTTTATAATGATATTATTATTGTGGATAATAATGTCTTTCCTGAGAAAATCTTATTCAAAATAAAAATTAAAAAAAATAAAAACAAAAATTTTTCCCGAAATTTTTCATTCTGTCTAGAAATCAAAAACGAAACACTGAAGAATCTGTGCAAGGTATTTCATTCTTATTGTTTTTTAGGTAGCTTCCCAGATAGCAGAAGATATTGTATGCATATATTGCCTATGCCGTAAGCATTCTTGAATCTTCTAAAAAGAATATTCTCTCATGAATATTACTGTAATATTACAGCATTATATTGTGCTAGTAATATTCAATTTAACAGTAGTTTTTCTGAAAAGTACATTTGATTTAAAAAAATCAACTTTATCAAATTGAACAACCTGTAGTTTATGAATACACTGACTATGTTCCACAAATATTATGATGATAGAACATGGTAGATTACTAGAATATTCTGCTGAATATCCCTGGAATGATTAGAAAAGTGTACCTTCAAAATTACGGGATTATTCTTGGAATATGTTGAATATTTAAATGTAATTCCGGAATATTCTAGGAATATGTTTATGCTACCTGGATCATAAATATATTTTTATGGTTTTTTTAAAAATTATTCCAAATTTTAAATTAATACTGGCCTACAATTTCATAGCACATCTTTATTACAACTTATGTAATGGTGTAATTACTGCCTCTTTGATAATTTTTGGAAATATACTTATACCAGTTGTTATAGTTACAGATTTCCTAATGCTTTATCATTCTTTAGTTCACTTATATATTTTCTATTTCAGGTACCGTGGTTAGTTCAAGGAAGAATGACTGAGAGATTATGAACAGTTTCTGCTAGGACACTCCTAGATTTATTTAGCCTATGCATAGTGTTTATTAAAATCCCTGCCATATGCTTCTTAATCTACGATTTTTTCTGTATTATGTGTAATATATTTTATATTGTGCCATTTTGTTTCATTATTTGTAACCCTTTTTACTCTTCATAAATATTAAACTTTGTATATATAATGTATTAAACTTTGTATATATCTAGTCATTTTTAGCTTTCTTCGCTAAATTATTTATCTTATTTCTTCAAGTAATATAATTATTTTTGCCTAGATATTTAAACGATTCAATATATACTGTTTAGATAACATAATATCTCTTTTTGCTCCGACGCTGCAGTTTTTCATTTGTGAAAACCTGGAGGGTCGGTGCATATAGCAGTAAGCCAAAGGCGATTTTTTTAAATCATTATATATCCATAATGTTCTTTACGCATGCATACTCACGCCATTAGCAACTAACACTGTTTAGTTGTACAAGGGATACTTCCGGTATATAAATATATAGAAATAAATTGTACATTTGTTGCAAAATGAAAAATATAAAGGCACGCTTGAATTGCTGCTTGTCAAACCGATTCATCCTGGTCAAAGATAAGGGGAGGAAACATATAATAAGTAACCCTTTTTATTTTCGTATTACAAAAAAATTGACATCATTAGGACACCTTCCAAAACTGATGCAACGACCTTCACAGCAACGACCTTCACAGTGCAAGGTCGTTGCTAATCATTATTAAAATTCATTCATTCATTCATTATTAAAAAGGCACAGAGAACTTCGACAGTAATATAATTCGTCGTTTTTATACAAGTACTCCCTCCCTCGCTCTACTGCAAAAAGCAAAATTAAAGAAATATAATAGAGGACATACCTAATATAGCTGGAGTGATTCAAAGTGGATTGCATCTAATTAAAAATTATATAGATTTAGAATTCATTGATGAAAATTGCTATCCAATGAAAGGCTGTATCTAGAGAACAAATAGGCGAGGGTCGAAGTCAAGGTCAAGCAAACACAACAAATCATATACCTCATAGTTTTCGTATGAAAAATTGTTTAACATTTGTAGTAAATATTCAGTTATAATTAAATTTTCGTGATCATAAAGCGTTATTAATAAGACAAGCAGCAAACAGCTACTTGCTGTAAGCTAAATGACGGGTACACATGTACCGAAAGTAAAAGGCTCATTATCATTAACTACATTTAGTGCTATTAATTCAACAATCCTGATGTATTAAGATTGTTGATAATTCTAGAACAAACATTATATTCGCTAGACAAAGTATCAGACATTAATTACCCTAATTGTTTCAGCTTAGAAATGGTACAAAAATTAGTTATGCGTAAAAAAATAACGAGGCATTATATGCAGACGACTTAATTGATGATGAATTTAAGCAAATGGGTCTAGGAAGTAATGATTCTTGCTCTTCATGTTGATATATAGACAATTTTTATGGCCTATGAAATTGAATATTTGATTAATAACGTATTATTTTAGAAAGGGAATGTACGCCTATGGCCAGTATATCACAATAGCGTTTCCGACATGTTTAGGAACTAGTACTTTTTCATCTCCTTTTATAAATTATTGCAACAGAAACTAAAGTCTAGGCATGGTTATATATTTAGACAGCGCTCATAAATCGATCTGTTGGAAATCTTTGAACTTTTGTTCGTTGAAGCGTTGTATTTTTTCGGTCTTTTAAATCATATTTTACAATTTTATAGAAAGTTTTAAACAGGCCAAAGACGTTTAGCTTCTGGATATACATTTCGTCGCCTGAGATGGTTTCCATTCGAGGCACAGTTTTCCGTTATTATCGGCAATGGCGTTTTTTGATGAAAATTGAATGTTTGTTTGTAATAATAATAACGGCTTCTTACTAAATGCATATGATACTTATAACGGTATATAGGGTAATTATAACAAAAAAAAACAATGTTAAATTTTGTCTGTCTGTCAGTCTATCTGTCTGTCTGTCTGTCTGTCTGTCTGTCTGTCTGTCTGTCTGTCTGTCTGTCTGTCTGTCTGTCTGTCTGTCTGTCTGTCTGTCTGTTCATCTGTATATCTGTCTGTGTGTGTCTGTCTGTCTGTCTCTTTGTCTGTCTGCCTGTTTGTTTGTTCCGGCTAATCTCTGAAAGGGCTGGACCGATTTCGACGGGACTTTCACTGGCAGATTTTTTTGATTTTTCACTTTTTCACTGATAAACGGTCTTTTGGCACTAAACTTTTTACTGCACTGGCGAGAGGGTATCAAGTTCGACACTTGTATGGCCTCAGTTTGTTATTTATCCCTGTTTTGGTGAGCTTTTTGGAAATTCTTACGGGAGCGTAAAATTACACTACAGGTAGCCTAGAACGTTGCTAGGCGACTACAAGCCGTATGTAGTACATACTTATAAGTTTATTTACTGGAAAAGTTAGAAAGGAAAAGATGTTAAAAGGAAAAGATGTTAAAGACACATAAAAATATACTGTCTTTTTGTAGAGAATTTAGTTAGGTCGTTAGTTGTTATAACTATTTCTGTCATAAACTTATGTGGAAGAAGGAGCAAACGTGAACATATTAAATATGACAGCAATTCGGATTCTCCAGTGCAACAGTTTTCTTTCACACGTCCAGGAAAGCCCAACTCTGCCAAATTTCAAAGCTTACGATTTTTTTTTACTTTATATTTTTTCTCCGGTAACAAGTTTTAACGTACTAACGTAAAGTTTATTAACGTCCTAATAACAACAGCACTCATGAAATAGATTGTTTATCAAGGTCAAGCTAAGAAGCTTAAAACTTTGTAGCGGTCAAAATAGATAAAGGGAAAAAAATCTGAAAGCTTTGAAATTTGGCACTAACCCCAATTTACTAACCCCAATTTGGCACTGAGCCCAATTTACTAAGTCTATGCTAAAATAATTGAATACAAAATTGATATATTTTCTTCTACTGTCATTTTTAGGAATTGAATGATTGTTAATACTAATAAGAATTTGACATTAAACTAAAATTTTCTTTGTTTAAAAATTGGCTTTGATTGGAAAAATGTTGCGAAAACCTGTGAAACTTTCCTAGAACACCCTTATCTGATTCCTGTGTCTTATCTCGAAATGCATTAGTTTATATACAGAGCATGTAAAATATTCAGGTAGTAAGTACATGTGATATTTCTATTTAAATATTCAGCAGGCAGACGAATACAGTGGAACTCGAGCGTCACGTATCTGGTGCAGAGAACGCCTGTTCCGAAACAATCAGTGCCCAAATCATAACTTTGATGTTACCGCGACAGTTACAGAATGCCACTACCGTTCATATCTAGAGATTTTCAAGCCAGTATGTACTTGTGAAACTTTAAAATAAATAGTACACGGTTTTGCACTTTTATACCTTTTACTATAAGTTTATTTTATTTTTTTTACATTTCATACAGAAAATATTCTGTTAAAGACGGATATATACAACTGCAAATTTAGGAGCATTATCCAGAAGTTTTATCGCATCGTGACATTGAAATATATCTTTGAAGTTCCAAAAAAGTTCCCTTTTCATTATCAGAATGAAAAATTTTGCTAGTAAGTACCTCCTTCCTTTTCTTCTTACCTGCAAATTAAAAAAAATAAGTACCTATCTGACTGAGAAAATAAGTACGCAATAAATACCAACCAACTAATTATTTATTTAGAAACTTTTAAAATCTTGAATAAATAAGTTTCGAAGAAAATAAAATTTTGTTATTTATGTTAATGTAAGTTTTGTTTATTACATTGAGTTGGGATTACGATTTCGCTGAAAAAGGGAGGAGGAAATTTAATCTGAAAGACCTGAACTTTTGTATATTTGTTTTGGACAATTTTGAATCTAAATACAGTGCAAAAAACTGCCTCTTGCGCTTAAGTTCAAGATGTTTCTTAAGTCCCCTCATATTTCCTCCAGCCATCTTCATTGGTCGTTTTTATTTCCCACAAATCATGCATGTTGCCGTTTTATCTGGTCCGGTCCTTCCTCGCATCTGTTGTATCGAAATGCTCTAGCTCAAATTTGCTTTTCCGTCAGGAGCTGACACTACTGCTAGCAGTGGATTCAACAATTGATGACATATCACTTGCATCATCCGGTTCTTGCTCCTGCTTCTCAGGTTCATAATAATTATTGTCACTTCCACTAGAAAAGTCTCCTAGTGAATCTGATGTATCCATCAATTCTTCTTGATCCTGTTCCGGTTTACAGGTTTGATCAATATTTTGCTTTCTTTTCGCGTATTCGCGTATTGTTGTTTTTTATTAAGAAAAACTAGTCACCCTTCTCTGGGGCTCCGACATACCCACATCTACACCGAAAATCAGGCTCACAATACAGAACATGGCTCACTATCGGGACAGGCCATAAACCATAAAATAAATTAGTCGCGCTCTCACTAAAAAATCTGATGACATCCACATGAAATCTATTTTTGAAGGTGTTGACGGATGAGGCAATAACAACAGATGATGGTAAGCTATTCCAGTGGTAGAACGATCTGTTATGTAAGTATTGGCTCAAAGATGTTTTAAAGTTTTCTTTCCATAATGTACATGTAATTTCACTTAAATAAGTCCATAAATGAGCCAATCATACCACTAGTGCTCGATGGAAATAATATCTTCTTAAAGAGTCTTCCGATCTTGCAGTGCATTCCCAAATATCTTCAGATCATTGGATTACGTGCATGCATTTTGGTTATATATACCGAGAAAAGAACTGGTCTCAAGGCATAACCTTGTGGAACCCCAGAAAGAACTACTTGAGAAAGAACTGCACCAAAATTTAAGAATCTATTGCACGAAAAATGCCGTAGTTATTATCTAAAATACATTTTATTTTATTACCTATCAGCAACTATCAATATACCAATATATAAAGATTACCCGATAATGCAATGTATTCAAATACTTAGAGAAAAAATGGATGTCCATCAGCGCTTTCATTGAATCTAATATAATTTGCATGCTCCAATATGATATTTTTCTGACCGACTAATTCGATAATTGTAATTTATTCCTAATTTAAGTGTGTAATGCGACGTTCTAAGCGCAGCAATGAGCGTGAGAAGAGCGGATACGCACCACAGATTCTGATTAATTCAGATTATTAGCCGGATTTGTGCGCTGCTTAATAGTCTCGTTATAAAAACCCGGTAAGCTAGAGATTCTAAAGATTATTCTACTCTACTTTTTCACGAGATGTCGTGTAAAAAAACAATTCAATTGCTTAGTCGGAGCTCTGTGGCTACTGAAATAAAGTTATTGAAGTAATTGTAATTGAAGTTTAATTCTGTTATTGAGGATTTCATTGTTTTTGTCGAAAACAAAACAATATTAGCGCTTTGTATACTGTTAATCTAGGTATCGTTCGATATTTACTAAAACCAATGCATTAGTCAACATATTTCCAAAGCAATCTTGGTTGGTTCCTATTTTTTTTTAGTAGGTGGGTATTTATGTTGTCTTCATAATTTATAAATTTCTTAAATTACAAACAACTATCTGCAGTTTTTTTACAAAATACGTGTCTTCTTTTATAGCTGCAATATTAGAGAACTTACTTAAACATCTAAACTAGAACATTACACAAAAAATATATTACATTGCAATAGACCGTGACAATAGCTTCTTAAGAGAGGCACTTGCATCGCATTATTGTGTCGCATACTGCTTTGGCGCTAGCATCTACTTGTTAAAAAATGATCTGTAGGAAGCTTTAGAAGATAGACAGGAAACACAATACTACAAATTCCCTCACACGTATATAATCCCTTTATTAAAGAAAGAAACTGTCAGCGACCGGATAAACCGATATATAGTAATAACAAAAAAGGCAAATATTATAAAAATTATCAACCATTACCCCTAAAACTCCGTAGCTCAGCCACCAAAGACTGGCAAAAATAACAGGCAAAAATATCTGTAGACTCAGATTCAACCGAACACTTGCACCAAACCATCGAAACAGAATTGGTAGCAAAGACAACTCGAACTGCGAATGTGGAGACTATGGTGACACAGAACATCTACTGCCACCTAAAAAACCATCTTAAACTGCCACCTAAAAAACTGAGAAATAAATTAATTCAACAACAGCCTTATATATTAACATATTAAAACCGCTCAATCTAACTTAATTTTTGCTATCTAACGATATAGATATTTACAAAATAATTGACAAACACATAAAAAAATTAAAGCTGTAATAAACAAAAGCTATTACCGCTAATAAAATATAATATTCAAATCAATAAAATGTAATTATAAAAGTATTGTGGTAGTCTGTCACCGACCTTATTTAAAATATATATCCAAGAAGCTATCAGTAACTGGAGACGGAAAACTGTAGGAATGGGAGTACAAATGGATGACCAATGCTTGACAACTCTTTTATTCGTTGACGACCAGATAATTATAACAAGTAACGAGGACGATGCAAACTATATGTTTAGAAAACTGGAAGAAGAATACGAGAAATGGGGTCTAAGGATAAACATGAGAATGACCCGGATCTACAACTACAGTGATTAAAGAAATATATAGCTAAATTTTAGTACTTGGGAAGCATTGTTTCGGAGGACGGACGGAACAACGAGGAATGGTATTAAACATAGGTCTCAACAAGGAAAAAAAGGCTGTTTGTTTACTGAATTCATTACTGTGGTCAAGCAAGATGAAACTCCAAACGAAAATAACAATCTACATAACTATTCTGGAACCTATTTTAACTTATGGCTGTGAGTGTTGGCAATTTTCAGAGGAGAAAAATATGATAGAAACGGTAGAAATGGACTTCTTAAAAAGATCATGTAATATTTCCAGAATGCAACATGTGAGGAACGAAGAAGTAAGAAGGAAGGAAAACGGGGCGTATATTTACAACAGCATAAAGATTGGAATCCAGACAGTTACTATGGTATGGTCATGTAATGAGGATGAAGGAGACGCGCTGGCCAAAGAAAGCTTGGAACTATATTCCATACAGTAGGAGAAAAAAAGGAAGACCGACAACATAATGGATAGAAGGAATTAGAAAAAATATGCGAGATCGAGCCATCTACGATGATGACTGGAGGAATAGAAAGAAATGGCGATCGAAATGTGGGATGCGGCACAGACTGTAGGACCACCGCTTATAAACATATTTAAAACCTGGGAACTTGCTTATAACCGTTGAGCGGACCTATAATAACTACCAGCAATTTATATAAATTGCTTGTAAGCACCCACATTTATTGAGCACGTACTACATTTATTGAGCATTTGCGTTTTTAACGGACTTGTATTTCTCTCTTTCGTTTCTAAACAGATTATAGAACATTTACACATTTCAATTTATGGAGCATATTTTAATTTCTCTATAATGAAACTATCTAAACTGGCGCCATCTCCTGTACAGTGTCCGATATTTAAAGCTGAACTTATTTGTTCTTTGAATATGGATATTATTACAACATACCTATACAAAATGATTACCTCTACAATTATTAATTGTAGAGGTAATCATTAATATTAATCATTATAGAGGTAATAATTAATTACTTTACTATCTATTTCCAGTATCGAAGTAAAATTAGCAAAATATTCCTGTGCAAATATATGATGAAATCGTTACCCCTTCGTATAGAAAATGTGAAAGAAGATATAATCTTTTTCAGATGACTCTCAACTCATAGGTAAAGCAAATCTTGTAAATTATCCTCGAAGATTAGAATGTGAATGCAGGGATGTACCATATTTACATAACACTTGTTATTCTCGCCTTCCTCGAGTAATAGAGAGATAACCTGCGACCTTTTTTTGTTTTTGTGCAGAAGCCGCAAGCCGAAAATATATGTGTGCAGGCATTATGAATGTAAATTTTTTAACTGTTTATTGACTTTTTGAGAATTTCTAACAAAAGATATATAATCTATGGAAGTGTATGACACAGAGAACATTACTACCTACCTATAGCGGTAGACTAAAAAAATATAATATGTTTACCAATATTCGTGATTAGTATATATTATATCATATAGGTAAATCTCAAAAAAAAAATGGATATTGTCTAAAATATAATTAGGCATATATTATATACGAGTAGATACAGATATAGACTTTATTAATGTATAGATAAAAATGCATATTTTCGTAAGTTAAATTAAACAAAGAATTATATATCTATAACAGTAGTCACATTTAATAGTCAAATAGTCGCCTTCTGGAAAAAATTTGCAATTTGGTGATACAAGCAAACACGTGTTAAGAACGATATTTTAAACGATTTGGCCTTAGACTAATAAAAAAATTTCCCGTCGGGCTCGAATTTCAGCCAATTTTTCAAATTCGCCGCCGAAAAATCACCAAAATTTATATCTGCACAAGATAGACGTGATTTTACTATTTTCCAAATAATTCATGTATGGTGAATTCCAAAAAAAATATTTCAAGGGGATATGACCTTGTTTGGCCTTTAAATAATTCATTTAAAGATGAGAAATCTCATACTGAAACAATTTCTTTCAAAAACACAGTTTTTAATCCGGTTTCCCTTGAAAGCGTGTTTTTTAGTTTTTTTAAACTAAACTTGATTTGAAATTATGTTAATCTTTTAGGGGTTCCATGTTAATTATTTTCTGTTACGGGTTCCAGAAACAATGTGGATTCCACAGACTTGTCAGATTGTCATTCAAAAAATGTTGAGATAGTAAATTGAATTTTTTATTTTTTGTGCTATTACCTATGTTTTCAAAAAAATCATTTATAGCAATAACTTTTTAGCACCTAATATATAGTTTGTTACATAGAAATATGAGACAAAAACCCCAGCAAAAAACCCTCATTATATCGATAACTTCACACTTGCTGTTGCATTTTTAACAGCGTTGTCAAGTATAACCGATTTGTAGGAGTTTAAGGAAAAACAAATGATATATATATATATATATATATATATATATATATATATATATATATATATATATATATATATATATATATATATATATATATATATATATATATATATATATATATATATATATATATATATATATATATATATATTATATATTATATTTATATATATATATATATATATATATATATATATATATATATATATATATATATATATATATATATATATATATATATATATATATATATATTTTTTATTTATATATATATATATAGATATATATATATATATATATTTATATATATATCGCCCATCACATTATGACATTGTCATGTAGTAGAACAAAATATTGATCACACTATATGCCTTTCGTCATATCATAAAACAATAGGATGGTGAATGTGACGCAGAAGCAGAATGTTTCCCATTCAAATATTACGGATCAATTTTACACGTTCCGCGGCCGTGTCACATCGGCATCATTGGCATTCATTGGATTCCTAAATTGCCTAATACCATCGAACATTTTGTGGAAAAGTGGGGTCAACAATAATTCTTGAAATAGAAGTAATACAGTTATTCTTTGATTTAGTGTATTATTTTGATGGGTTTTGTGTTAAAATTGATTAGTTATTAGTATTCTACCAAAACATAATAGGTTGTTGAATGAAAGCGCCTTATAGTGACGATTTCAGCTTGCTGTGAGAAAAGTTACACTGCCCCGATCTCCCATTGCGGCAATCAGTAGCGTAACCAGACTTGGATTTTGGGGGGGGGCACACAACAAATCTATACAGTGGGAGCCGCGGTGGAAAAATAGCGCCGCAGGCGAACATTTTTAAAATTTTCAAGGTCACGCATTATCCTCACACTTCAGAATTTTAATGTAAAATCCGCTTATATAAAAATAAAGATTTTTACAAGAAATTTTTGTTTATTAATTGGGCATCAATTATAAATTAATTTTTCTATAAAAATTCCAAAATTCTATTTTTATGGATAATTTAGAATATTTTAGAAATAATAGAAATTATTGATATGGGCCTATAGTAAAAATTATATGAAGCAAAAGTACTTAGTACTTGTAAGTAGATGTCTGATTGAAAACGTCACGTAAAGTTTGTAATTTGGAAAGTACAGAGTAATGTTCTGCCTACCGTTATTAATGACGTTAATGCTACTCAGTTAAATTTTCAATTTTAAAACATTATCAGAATCAGTTTGAATACTCGGAAACTGATTTATTCAAGGCATGTTTTTTGAGAAAATAAAAAAAGTAATATTTGTATACAGGGTCGCAATGAATGCGTCTAAGTCGCGAAAATGTTATAATCAAGAAGAGAAAAGGACAATTTCGATTTAACCGGTATAAAAAAAATTACGCAATACTTGAAAACCCCTTCTAATACTAGTCTCCTTAAATACGCCATTGGACGTATTAATTCCAAAGAAGTAACCAATTTTTCAATTTCGCTACAATTACAGGCCTAGTAATGGGGTATTTTCGCAGGTTTTTTAACAATGGGAGCAGAAAGTAAATGGAAAAAGAAGATACCCATATTTTTTATTTTTATGTTTAGTTCTAAAACAAGCTTTAAAAAAAATAAGTAAAAATCATGTGACGGCACTAAGCGCAAATACAATAGTGCGGCAAATCTAGTGATTTTAGGGTATTCCGTCTGTACGTTGGCAGCAGCGACGCCGCACTGCTTCCTGTCGGCCATTGCTATTGATATTAGTATTTATATATACATATGTAACATATAATCTAGTGATTTCTCTATTTTCGCTTAGTGACTGACTAGCACTTATTTCTGAATATTGCACATAATTTTTTATGCCAAAAATTAAGGGAAAAAATGTACTTGTTGAATATGCAATTGCCCATTTTTGTTCCGATCGATCGAAAATACCCCATTATGAATATTTGCGAAAAGTAATATTTTTATAATTTTTGAAGTATAACATGAGATCGCGTATAATAGCCCTGTATAATTGATTTTTACTAAATGTTCGGAAGGTTTCTCCGAATCCAGTGATGTCATAAAAATCCAATTTCTTACAAGATTACGTTTGAAAAATTGAAAAAAATACGAGAAAGTGCCCATTTCTATAAATCTATTTCTTTAATACCTTTACAAAAATATAAATTGAAAATTGCCGATACATGCCTAGGCTAAAATTTTATAGGGTATTTAAAAATCGTTATGTAAAAATTGAGAAAATTTTCTTGTGAAAACGGTTCCTCAATTGCAACGAATTTTGCACACGGATTTCACCACCCTATACAAACCCTTGGAATGACGATTTTGAGGATTAAAACATACCAGGTCAGAGAGAGAAAAGGGTTTTCGGTTTTCGGTTTTCACATGCTGAAAACCGAACCTATTGACGAGCAATTTATTTAGCCGGATTTTTAACTTGTTATGGTGTTCTATTTCCTAGCTGCTTTATTGTAGTAGTTAGTTGTTTACTCATACTTTTTACCTACATTTTAAATTCTGAATGGATATTCTTATGGATATATAATATGGATGGATATTCTTATGGATTATATAATTCTGAATGTGATGATATTCATAAAAAGATATATTTTATCAATTTGTTCTTTGACTTCTACTAGGCAAGATTATTATTGTTTTATTCAGTATTTGTAACTCAATTTAGTTTATAATGTAAGGTTTATTGGTACTCACTGAATACATTACACTAATACATTATATCACTAATACATTATATCTCATTTTGATTAAATTTAATTTTGATCAATTGTGGTATTATCCATAATAGGGAAAATTCTACTACTAAGATAATTCATATTAATAGGGTAATTATCAAAACCACCAGAACAAATCGGCTGCATACTCGCAAGTTACCAGGAATTACGGCTAACCTCTGGTTCTTAAAATGTATCTGGAGATTTAAATAATATTATCAATATCATTGAAGATTCATAATTTGTCTCGCATTTTTTTGGGTACTTTCCAATTCGTTCTGGACAATTATTTAATACAAATATTTGGTTCCACACAAAATCTTGACTGACTTCTATGAATAGGTCGAATCCAATCCTGAAGAGTTGGTGAGATTTAGGTGTCTACATGGGTGGTATAATATTATGAAGATATATGGTAACTTAAGTGATCCTATCGTGGCTGCAGCAGTCTGCAAATAACATGTATTCAAATACTGATAAATTAGATAAATCATATAATTTACTTTCTTAGGTCTCAACAGATGGAAGTAGCACAATTTCATCAAATTCCACAGTTCCCATTATTTTTTAAAATCGAAATAAGAAAGCCAAGCAACTGTTTACTGATAGCAAAAGAAGTGAATTTGTGAAAGTAACCACCAAATTTTATAGTTGAAAAAACGTTAATAGGACAGTTATTTATTATTCACCCGACAGCGCAAAAAACAAAACTGAAAACAAACCAAAAGTGGTTTGCGTCATTTAAAAAACACCATGCTTTAAGTAAAACTGTGGAAAAACGTAATCCTGCGGAACGGTTCACTTAATACATACTTATAATTATTTCGCATACATTATTTTATTTGAACAAAACATATAAATACCACCATATTCGCCATTATCTCTGCGAAGAAGTTTTTATCTGGCAACGATTAATTTCATGGCGATAAATTTGTTGTTTACAAAATTCGTAGGATTTAATTGGCTCGGGTAAGTGAAAGCATCCGCTTAAACTTCGATAAAAGCATGGCAGTGATTGGATTCTTATTAATTAGTAATTTATCTTTAAAATATGTATCAGAAAATTTAATAGTTACTACCTAGTTGATGGTAATTACTTATATAACTTTAATAAAACATAATTTATTCATAATAATACCTTCTGTTATTTTCCAACAAATACATTCTTCTTCTTATAAAATTCCTACATCTGTATAAGAGGATATAGAATTGGAATATTCTTGAAAGGAACTACCAAAAAACTATATATAGATACAAAGTCCAATTTAACATAACACAAGTCGACTCACTGTGATATAATCCTGACAATGCAATTCAATGTTTTTTACCAATGTAATTTAGCCTGTGCAATAGCATATTTATATAAGATCATAAAAACCAAATGTTTCATGTAAATGAAAATTGATTTTCCGAATTTTCGAACAGGGATCAGGCATTGAAACCACCCTTAGTTTCATCAGCTAACTAACCACATTCAGCCCTTAAAATGCCGGACAAAAAAAATACTGCCCTCAACTGTGACCTATCTCACGGTCTGCTAGGAAAAAAATCCTGAGACTTGCAGTGCGAGCCTGCTTGATTTCACAGACAGTCCGGTCAGTCCATCCGGTCAGGCGAAACTAATTTAATTTCTTCAGTCGTTTCGGCTACCGATTTGGCGCGTACCTCGAGGTCAAAATTCACATACACTGTACGAATTCGCATCCGGTCAGGTGGAATTGGAGACAAAACTGACCATGTATAGAGGGGGGGGGGCGTTCACTACACCACTGACAACATTTGCTTCCAATGAGAAGCAGTTGAGTCTTCCAGCAACAATATTTTTTATGTCAGATAAGCGTCAAATAAGTATGAATTTCAGTTTGAAAGAACAATCAAACTTGTCCCAATTTGACTTATGGCATCTTTTTGTATTACTTGAAGTTGAATTTGCTTCCTCTTCACGAATTGTAGCTTTTTTACCAAACCAGTTCATTTTGAAAATTACAGGAAACGTATGACAAGACATTAAATGTCAGATAAACGTTAAATACAATATCAACGCACTTGTCAGTTACATGGGCGCCGCCAGAATCAAAATCCAGGGGGGGGACAGCAAGGGTGAAAAAAGTTTAGGACGAGGGATAAACTGCCGGCGAAGGAAGGAAAATAAAGCGCCGCAGGCGAAAATGTTGATATTTTTCAAGGTCACGCGGTTTCCTGGCATTTCAGAATTTTATTGAACAATTGATTTATACAAGAATATACTTTCACAAGAAAAATTTTTGAAATTGAATAGACCGACTACAACAGACGACTGCTGGGCTCGTACTGGATTATTGCGATTGCGTGGTAATTTAGTTTCACCAAATCCAGGGGGGGTACCTGCCCCCCTGCCCCCCCTTGCCGGCGCCCATGGTCGCCCATGCCCATGGTCCGTTATATCCTATTTGATTTTCTTTCAAAATGAACATTCTTGTTTTATTGAATTGCCCTCCGAATTCAACTCGTGCTCTCAGTTTTACTTTCGTATTTGTCATTTATTAATTACTGTTTTAGGAAAATAATTACTCGCACTTCGCGCTCTTAATTATTTTCGTCGCAGCAACTCGTATTCTGAATGATAAATATTGCCAGCAAAACTCAGAGCACAGAATTTTACACTTACATATAATTAGTAGAAGCTTTGTATTTGTTTGGTTACCATAGCAACAGAGTCGATTTTGGAAAGAAATTGTCTCTCCTTCTTCAGACAGGAGGAGGTGATTACAGCGGAAATTCTTTGAGAGCCAAAACACCAAAAGTGTGAAATTTTCATACCAAATTCCCATTGTTATTGAATTGATAACCGAGAATTTTTACTCGTGCTAAATTGGACTCATTTTTTAAGAAAATTATCTATCGTCGCTTCTCGACTCGAAAAACATTATAACCAAACAAATTATATGGTCCCGTGACCTATAAAAAAAATTTAATTATATTTATTAGAAAATAATTAATATAATTATATATTTTCACTTATAATTTTTTTTGAAAATATGATCAAAATTTTACATTTGCTTTTAAAACTTCTCTATGTTATTCTCTTCAAGTTGCATTATTATACATACCATTAAGTTTTACCAGTCACTAAGAAAAGTAAAAAGGCGATCAATGAGCAGGTTTTCATATAACCACAAATTTACTATTCCCTTTCTTTCAATAAAAACTAGGCTATCGTTTCAAAAACTTTATTTAAAAAAAATATTTCACAACAAATTTATCACTATGGTATTCGAAATGAGACCCATTATTTCTAATGCATTGCCTCGCCCGTCTTCCAATTCCAACAAGTTTCTTTAATTTTTAAGATTGTGTATCTTATGCAGGAAATTATGTTAAATGTTATAATTTTTCACATGAAAATAAACAAAATAAAAAACAATTATAAGATAATAACTAATTATAAGATAATATTTATACTCCAGATGCAAGGTTTCAAAGACTTATTAAAAAAAACATGGGTGTGTGCTTATGACCACACGATAGAAGTGAAAACTTCTATTTTCGAATTTTAAAATATATACTGTAACCGTCCGCCCGTATTACCACAACCCGCAATACACCGTTGACCGTACACGCCCGTGACACAGATGTGGCGCTAGATGTGGCCCAACTGTATGTCGCTCCAAAATATCTACTCATAGTTAGCAAGTACTGCGACAGACCATCACTTCGGCAGTCGATTCGATTCAATCCAATTCAATTAAATTCGATACAATAATCGATTCGATACAATAATTCGATATAATAATTCAAAGTTTCGTCAATAAGACGAAACTTGGAGGTAACCCGACCAGACGGAACCTCCTGATATATTGTTTTCTCCCTTAACAGGTAATATTATTTTAAATAAAAGTGCTGAGGCACCTAAAGAAGTTTTCACTTCATAAATCAGTTATAGTACCTACAGTTCGTACAATATGTACGTATAGTTGAACGACCGACAACCCTGACCTACACAATGTTTTTCATTGGCGTAGACATTTCTTTTTCTTAGGGGGGTGAAAGTAGAAGGTTTTTATATGCATATTTTCAACACCACAGCTGATATTGAATGCAAGTTTCCACACCACTAATGAAGTATTGCTTTCAGCGCGTTACCATTTTTTAGTGGGTGGTTCGCCAGTAGCCATATTTCCCACAAGTAACAAAAATAAATATGTACAAAACAGCTAAGTAGTCGAGAAAAATAAACTTTAAAACGGAAAAATAAAATAAATATACTTGCGATTGAAATACAATCATATTTATTGTGTAAGTAGGTACCTACCTAATCTACCAAATCGTTAACACTCAACAAAGACAAAGATTATTAACAGACAAGCTTTGACAAAGATCAGAGCTTGTTTGTTAATAGGTACCTACATAACTAAACCGAGACTAAATTCAACACATTTTTAAAAATCATTACAAATGCAATACATACCTACCTACCAGCTTCTCATCGCAAAGCGATTTCCAATACACACACTTTTTACAGCCAATCAAAATTAGAAACTGACCTTGAGGTATTTTACAGTCATTGAAAATTTTCCTTTCTTTTGTGGGTAGGTAGGTACACGGTTATAATTTTATAAAGAGTCTATAGAACTTTTAATTTTGCCCACTGATGTAAATTATTAATTTGTGATCTAGGATGGTAGGTACCTACATAAAAATAAAGTCAATGGACAATAGGTACCTACTTATGTAATAAACCAGAGAGCGTTTTCAGATTTGTAAATCCCAATAAAAATCCTAACTTATATCGTTGCATTTAGCAGTTATAACCTAGCGGCCTCAAGCACTGGAATATTTTTTAGATAAAATTATTTGAGAAATGTCTTAAGTGGAGGATGTAATAGGGACCTACCTACCTCAGTACATGTCAGTACCTACTTCGAGCAGCCCATAAATCAACATTTTTTTTTGTTAAAGTCGGCTCTGCTCTAACACCCACTATCCATTTTTGCCGTCAAATAATATTTTCCTTAAATTTTTTTAACATGCCTATCCTATCTCGTAAATAAAGCGAGGTCTGGTGGAAAGCTACATTTTTCAGGTTTCATACGAAACGAACAAACATGTTTGCTAACCGCCATACTATTTTATTTCAACTCTCGTAGCGATGTATACCTACATAGGTAGGTATATAAATAATATATTAGCAATTCCCGCGAACACGCCACTGTAAGATATGCGAACCTGATCCCATTCGATCCGAGAACCGATCCCGATCCGAGAGATACGATTCCAATAAGTTAAAAAGAGATATACTGCTCGAATATTCGTTATTGGAAAGGTCGTGGATCGGCGTTGCCGCTTTTAACTATAAAAATAGATGTTTACGTAATTGTCATATTTAAAGTAGACGAAAATAAATGTAAATACGTAACATCTTGGCCTATAATATATTATTGTGTGCACAATTATTATTTAATAACATTCATAAATAATGTATACAACTTTAATATAGTATTGTGGAATTTGATATTTTAATTGAATACTGAGAAAATTGAGAATTACATGTGGCAACTGCGCGGTATCTCATATGGAGTCAGTTAACTATACATACATATTGAATGAACTGTATATAGTTGCATTTATGTTATACCTATAATGGATTAGTTCGGTGAATCAACAAAAGATAATATCGATATTGTTATGCAAAATTATTTATTCTTATCTCTTTACCCATGAAGTAATATTAGTTTCAAAATAAACTATAATATTTGTGAATTATATTGTGGAATTTTCCTCTGATTGGACTTCTTCAATGCTATAATGATATATTCAATGTATTATATATTATATATATAATCAATGACATATTCTAAGAATGAAACAATAGGCCTATGGAAGCTAAAATATGCTGTAAATACTTTAAATCGTTTATAACTCTCGCTTAGTCAACGAGTGGACTTTACTCGACTGAGCGTTACATAGACGAACGTGACGCGTGACGGCCCAGTCTCATTCAACACCAATAAAAATAAAAGTGCCGAGTGCCCCTAAGGAAATTTTCGCTTAAAAAATATTCTTTATTATGGATGTAATAGTCTTTACGTCTTGTTATATTTGCGATTTTATCCAAGATTGTATAAAAAATCCAGATTTAACTCATCCATGAATAGCAAAATTTTATCGTTTATTATAATTCTTTATATTAATAACACTGTTTGTAAAAGTCATATCTGATTAGATTATCAGTATTATGATGCATTTCAGAGATAATTGTTTTAACTAAAATGTTAACGAAGCATCTCAATTTTTAATCATTCCGATGAGGCTGTTTTACATTTTCATGGTTGCTACGTCCGAGTTTTATGGTGCTTTTTATCTTTAATTCAAAGGTTACTCGAAATTAAATCGTATGAAAACATCGCTGTTTTCATGTGTAAAAGCCCGACGGTTGTTTAAGAAATTTGTAAATTAATCAGAAAATTAACAATCATAGCACCCTAAATAGTTGTAAAATGTTAATGAAAATGTTTTTTAATGGATTTCAATCTGTGGATGATACGTGCATGTATAATTTGATGGGAGATCTTTACATAAATACGACGATGAGTCCGTTTTTTAATCTCTCGCACCTGAATAACAACGCGCGGCATCTACTAGCACGGTCGTATTATGAGAAAATGGTACCCCTTGCTATATGAATTCCAAGTATCATTGCTGCGGTAGATTGCGATAGATCGCAAAAGTCAACATTCTTCAATATTATCGAAACGTTTTTCTTATAATAGAAAATGCTTTTCATATACAAACAGTGTATTGGCGCATATTATATAATAATTTTAGATGAATACAAGAGACCCTAGATACACGGTTGTTATTTGGGGTATCTATAAGCCAAATTAGAGCACATTTATTTCAGATAGGCTTAGACGTTTATTGCTCCTAGGAAATGGATGATATTCCTTCGAGCCGTGGTTGATGACTCCTTTTACTTGTTAGAAGTCAAGTCTTGATCTGACATATGAAATGATATGTTTTTAGTCGTATTATCAAATCTATTACAGATTCTAATAGTAAATCCTCGCATTTTATATGATGATGGGGAAACATTTCGTACTAAGTTGATTAGGTTTTTCAGTTTATTTTCAGGTCGTTTTCGTTAGGGTTAAATTTTTTAAATTGTTATAGAAATAAATGTAAAATGTAACGTTTTTCTAAAACCCTTATATCTTTAACAAAAAAAAGTTATTGTAATAAATAAAAAAAGAAAATGTAAGGAATAGATGTAGCTTGATAACAAAATAAGAAATTATAAGGTGTAACAGGTTGACCACTTCATATATTGTTTTATAGTTAGAGTAAAAAGGCACTTTTTGTGTCACCCTGTATAAAATGGACATTTGCCTAGTTTTTTTTTATTTAAATCCTCTCTGAGATTCTTTATAAATTTAGCTTCTAGATGAAAAAAAAATAATCAAATCGGACTTTAATTAACAAAGCTGTTGATAAGTAAACTTCATAAATATTTTAAGTGGATCGATTATTTTGCCGATGAGTATATAGTTAACTGATTTACTGTAAATTAAACGTAATAATTTTTTATTTATCTATCTCTTGTGAGATAATTTATGGAATATAATATGCTGTCACTATATTGGCATTTAGAGTTACAGAATATGTATTTTTATCTTCCAATATTCTCTAATATTTTTCATGGAAGTGATATAATATTCTACGAGGCCACTTATGTGTAGTAAGCTACCGATCTATGACAATGTAGCAAAGAGTAAAAAGTTGGCCGTGAAGGAACCATCACGTAAAATAGTTTAGCCGAAGTTGAACGAAAAACTTTATGAATGAGTTAAAAAGGTAACATTATAATAGTCGTTAATCGTGCATTTTAAATTACTTCGATTTGGTTTCGGATGCGTTCTGTCACTTGAGCGGTTTTCATAAACTTCGTCCAGTGAGTAATCATTTATTTATGCCGATTAACCGCCAAATAGTTCTGCGGTTTAAGTTTTGGTCAGTATGGGACACTGAAAAACTATCACTATGAATTACACACTTTTTAGAATCACGGGAAAAAATTAATTGCCGTTATTTGTTTATTTAGTGGAACTAAATTCTGATAATGTGGGTTGATTCAGTGATTACGTATTTGAGAAATTGAATAATTTAATTAGATTTTCTAAAAAACATAAACTTCAAAATAATTGGTTCAATATATTATTAATAAGAAAGTATTTTAATAAGACTCAAGTAATATCCTTGTCATGTTTTACAAATTAATATTAACTACTTAGATTTGTTAGATTTGAAGTACTTTCTCAGATTTTAGATTTTTTTACTAATATGCATATCGAGAATAACATTACTAATAATACATTTAACAAATAATTTATTAGTATTAAATGACTTACATTTTACCATTGAACTACGTATTAAGTGATTCTATGTATTACATATTACTAAATATGGTAATTTTGTGCGGACCATTTATTTTTTACCAAGACTTTGCAGAAAATTCATTTTTCTCGATGTACCAAAAAAATCAATCAATAACTAATAGTATATTGCAATGAAAAGTGGAAGTAAAGGGCACATTCAATAAGTTAATATACCTACGCCGTACAAATCCGTTTCTTTTTAGGTATACATTGTACATTCAGTTCTGCTTACAGTCAAGTCGAAAGCAACTTCGTTCTGGGCAAAAGCGCCCCCGTAAAAACAGTTTCCCAATACCAAGAAAAGCCTATTGACGTTACGATAAAATAACACCGCTTGTTCACCAATCACCGCCATTTTGCCCCCCGCAACGTGCCTCACCATTTTAGGTCGGAAATTTATTATCATCCGTTAGTAGGTACTGCTGACATGCACGACTTTCATCTGTATAGATCTGTATATTTGATGATAAAAGATAGAGGTGTTAAGGAGTAATAATCTTACTTCTAATAAGACTTTATTGCTGTAAATCAATCACGTGACCACCCCACGTATTTCCGCCATCTCCACTCGTAGTTACTTAGTCCCTACAGTACCGTCCATGAGGAAAAGTGGTTCTTCTGAACTTTGAACAGAAGCTGGCACCTGTAGCAAGAGAGCGTCATATGTAACTCCAGTATACACGTAACTTTATTGTGCTTGAGTTGTGATTGTGTGTTGTGCGGTGCAGTTATTCCTATTTCTTAACATTTTGGTTGTTTTATTTCAAAATACTGCCCGATTTTGACTACCGGCCGCCGCCTTTAGTCAAATATTTATTTCCTGACTTCTTGGCTACCCAACACCCAACAAGGGCTACCCAATACGGAGTAGTATTACCATAAGTTTGTAATACGAAATATCCTAAGACAAACACAATCCTTAAGGTGGAACCATCACGCACCTGTGCCAGAGCAGTTCGAGTTGTTCTACGGGGGAGGCTCAAAATATACTCGCACCTATAGAAGCGATTAATGCTGAAAGAAGGCAGCACATATTAACAATGGTAACCGGAAGGTCATCCTGAGAAAATGCTTCTTCAAGGCGTTTTTTGTCAGCAGGTCCTAAGACGCAGACGGCAGATGATATTCCAGATCTGGGGGTAAATAAGGGAATGAAAAAAGTAATAAATGTTCGTCTATTAATGACCTTATGGGTGTAATAGCCACAGCAAATAAGGGTCTTTAGGAGAAATAATTTATGAAGTTTTAGAAATTTGGGTGCGAACTCCTTACAGACATATTAATAGAGATCAGTAGAGTTCACACCTTTCAGGAGGGTGTTGCATCCCCTTTTGCTTCAGAAACCACCCTCTAATGTGACCTCGCGCTAGTTTTTTAAATTTTCTCAGAAACTGTTACTCTGACGAGGAAAATGAATAGAACCTAAAATATTACCATAAAATTCTACATCATTTATATGGCATAAACTTTTTTCTATATTTAACTCAACTCTCACAAAAATGGTTTGACAAATTAGAATATGTTGCTAAACTTAGACAAGAACGAAAACTAACAGTTCGCCTTTTTGTCCAGCTCGTACAATGTCTGGTTTGATCGATGATGGATTGTTAAATATATACAAAGCATCGTCCAAGTTTATAGTTTGTGCTTTTCCACTGAATGCGTGAGCAAATAATATATTTTTTACAGTTATGAAGGATTTGTAAATATGTTTCCTTGAATATCTCTTAAAAATCGAATGTCTTTATCAAGAGGACAAAGAGCAATTGCGAATGAGAAGGTCAACATCCTGTCCCACGACAACTACTGTGGGATTATTATAGGTTTTCTTAATATCAGTTTATACAATTAGAACATCAGCACCATCTGTTGCGAAAAGAGCTTGGATACCGACATATTCCAATTTTTCCATCAGTTGGTTAATTAAACGTTCTTTATTCGCTCAGCAATTTTTTCTGTGACTCAGGAACAGGCGTCTTTTCGTTGCAATTTATTTCAGCTATCTGCTGAAATCGTTTTAAAGTCTTTGTGGTCGTTCAATGCCTTTTGCACTCTCCTTACTTTCAGAATAACGATCAAATACTACGATTACTCTCTCGCCATACCGTTTTTTATTGAAATTAATGTAAGCAGTATATATGTCTGTAAATGTGCCATGTTTCGCCCAAATCACTCGATGAATTAAACAACCACTTTAAAAAGACGCCTCGGGAGCGAGCTCTACCTCAGCGTGTGTGTGAGGAAAGTTGGAAGTTCATCAGAAGGCTCACCCAGAAGTTAGTTATTATAAAATTGCAATTCTTAATACCGAAACCATCACAATTCATACATAGTGCTATTATTCCTGAGCCTAAGGGTTTTGCTGATGGTTCCTATTTTTTACTTTTAAGTTTAAGGTCAGATAGTAATGTATTCAGAGATCAACTCCATAAATTAAATTTGAATGTTGAAAATATTCAGATAGTTTGCACTTATTTTAATTCACAACATTTAGGATTTGATAATATATTTAGGTAATTCCTAACTTTTAAATATTCCTAACCAGTTTTCGATAAGACAGGCAGTTCCCACCCAATCATCAGTTTTTTTGAATGTCTGGATTTAATAAATTATAGTAACCACTTATAAAATACGTTTTAACAATATTTCAACATAGTGCAAAGTCAAATTCAAAGGATCGGTAAAATCTTGGGCTAATGCTCATTTGTTATCCTTTTCGAATTCATTTTAAAATAACTTTTTCCTGATTTTGACATGTAAAGTGACACTTTTCATAACCCTTTGACATTAAGAAACAAACGTCTTACTTTTCATAACCAGTTCCCAAAAGTAAAATATTACGCAACTGCTTTCGTAAAGGTCATTTCATAGTAGGTTACTTACACCTGACAACCTATGGAAGTGACAAGCTGTTACTGACACCGTTACAACCGTTACAATTATGATGTTACTGACACCGTTACAATTATGATTAAACGTATAAAATTCAGAGTTTTATTCTCATAAAATATGAAATTGGTGGATATTGGAAAAGATATTGTATGAAACACGTTGGGAAACACTATTTTATGTAACCCGCATCTTTTGCGAAACTCGTTAGCGCTCGGTCCCCAGAAAACTGCTCGTTACACAAAATAGTACTTATCCCAACTGCTTAAATAAATAGCTATTGTGGCCCAATTTTTGCATGAAACTATACAAAAAAAAACTAGGGATCAGTTAGGGAATTATTGTTATAACGAAGGTGAAGGGTTATACGTCGATCATTTTAGTAAATTAGTTTCATCGGTAAAATATCTCGATACAACGCTCGCAGAAGAAGCTTTAATTACAAAAATTTCAGGAAATTTCCCCATTAGGTCTCCGCGAAGTATTTGGCTAAAAATCTTTTTTGGTATTATGGTCTGGGAATTTTAAGGCATGAGGATTATTATTATGGGGATTGTAATCTAAAGAAATAAAATTAATACCCAAATTACGGATCGAGATGAAACGTTTTGAGGACGAATTCGGGATTTTAATGAAGGCCGAAAATATATAAAGCTACAATGGATTTAGGCCGAAAAGAAGCCGAAATTTCTGAAAATGAGCAGGCTGCTAAATGCTCCGGAAACCTGACAGCCGGGAACAAAGAAGGCCCCGTGGTTTTAGCGGATATGCTACAAAGGACCAAATATCGAATTAATCGAAACAATTATCCGTTTAAAAGTAAATGTTTTTTTTCCTGCACTGGTATAATATTTTGTAATTATAAGGACTGATAATAACATTAATGCCTTTTATTTAACAACACTAAATATTAAAACTTGGCAGTTATTAGTCCTAAGTTAGGTAACCTCTGGATATTCTTAATTCTCTGCAACGTTGTGGTATGCTCTGACCCAAATTATTTATTATCTTGTTTGGAATTTTATTCCACTCTTCTACAAGGACTGATATTTGTCTCTGTAGAACATCCCAAATTTGATCTACGAGGTTTAAATCTGATGATATTACAGGCCACCACATGCGCTTTGTAACGTCTTGGTAAAACAAACTCTTTACAATAAACGTGCTCTGTGTTGCCTGCCATTATAGTCTTTGTAAACGAGATTAGTTCCCATATTCTGGGCTTTAGGATTTAAGATTTGTATAAGTATTTTTTTAACTATCTTAATGTTAAATATATGAGCTCATAACCAATAAAATTTCCCTTAAAACGCTAAAACCTGGTGTAAATTCATACATTTTCGATAGTGTTATATCGTTATAAATCTTGGGCAATTTTAAGGTGTCCCGAAGCAAATGTTGTCGAGTAGGCATATCCTAGAAATCTGGTGTGATATACGTATAATAACGTATATAATAAAAATGGTCTTATGCTATTTATAATATCTATTAAATTTACCCAGCTAGAAAACCTGAAATATTTACCCCAGCTTCTGATGAAATTAACCCGACCCCTGGAGCAGCTCGCACCAGTGGAGTATCTGAAGCATTTAATTTACGTCTTCCGCCTGAAAGTATTCGGTCCCTGAAATCCTGAAAGTTGTACGAGTTGTAGATTTGAAATTCCTGTCATTGTCAAGAAGCCTTAAAGTAAACTTCAAAGACAAACGTTGTACTGTTTGAATGCCGATGATGAGCAAGCCAATCAGACCCTGAATTGAATTGTGTATGTTCGGGGCCGTGTTGACATTGTTGCCGTTGCCGGAATAGACTTTCAATTCATTAGCTGAACAGGGCGTTGTCGTATCGCAATCAGGATAACCTGAAATATATATTTACATTAGCTGCCATTCTTTAGCGATATTGAATTTCAATTTAAGGAAAAGCTTTTAATAGAGGGATATTGTTATGTTACAAGTTACAAGTTATATGGGATCATGGGCGGCGCTTTCTGCACCTGCAAATGTGATGAGCTGTCGTATTTATTAATGGATGGATAACACAAAATAGCTAATATGTTTTAGTACCTTATTTGATATTTGCTACAGTGTTCTTTTTATTTTACACCTTCCTTGTTAAGCTTTGAGTGATATCTCCACTCAACGCCCTGAGACAGCAATACTGTTAGAAACAAAAATAGAGAAGGCACTGAACCAAACGTTACACGCCACGACGCAGAAGTTTTAGTAAATTTACATTGTAGTTTGAAAACAATACTGCGCCTGATTTATAGCAACTCAGATTACGACTGTGTATAACAGGTTGCATTCATGATATCCTTGCAACTCCGCCTCCCCTGCTGCATATTCCCGTTTTCGTGCTGAGTAGGACAACGCGCGGTGTTCTACGCGGTGTAAAAAATATTCGATAGTGGCAGTTGGTTAAGCAACATGATTAAGTAAAATTATTTATGATAATGCAGTTTTCTTAGATCATTATAAATTATATAGGCGAGGCAGAAATAGTCAGGGAGCTTATTCCCGTTTCCGTGATAAGTAGAACACCGTGCGGTCACAAAATCAACACGGATATGTGGTTTAATTCTACTGTATAACCGTATACATTTTGCGTCAGTTGGTTGCGCACATTGGTTGGGAATCAAGTATGCTATAGATTGGTTCTACAAACTAGTGTCCAATAGGAGCATATCGAAAGGATGAACATACATTTTTACATATTAAATTATAAAAATGGAATAGAAGCACATAGAAAGGAGCGAATTTTTACATAATAAAATATATCAATGGAAAACAAAATTATTATAAAGAATCTTTAAATCGAGAAACTCCACCCGGACACTGGTTTAGGTTTTATTTATTAATTTATTATAGCATTTAAAGTTTTTTCAAATACACCAAGTAAATCCAGATATTGCTAGAAGTATAATTTATTTTCATCAAGTTATAAACATTCTTGAACATTAATAAATTAAAAAACAAACTGAATAAAATTTGCAGGTTAATATTTGTCTCTACTCATTGACATATTATGACGGCGTTTTGTGGACAGCCTGCCGGATTGTCTTCGCCCACTCGATGGCAAATCTTTATTCTTGCGTCCTGAAACTGATGTAGGTTGTACCCTTATTTTCCTTGCTCGTATTTGAACATTTTTTCACACATAAACAATATTATACTCGCCGATGTTTGTAGTCGAAACAATTCAGAAGCATTATTTTTTAGAATGCCTGTCTTACCCAGATTAGGATCACTTTTTAAGAGTCTAGCTATTCTTGTAAATTCCACTTCAATATCGACAACAGTATTTTATAGTTTTTATGAGCTTGAGAGTTATCTATGGGTGAAACAGATTCCATTAAATGGAGTGGTTAGTGGAATTCCGACTGAGAAATCATAATTATGGGAGCTGGTTTTGTTTTGGACTCTTTTTCCATCTGGTTCGTTATTACTTGGTTAGTTTCAACAATGCCTTTAAAAAATCGGGCCTGAAGTTTCTCACAGTGCCAAATTTGCCAAATTTTGCCAATCGGATTCCATTAAATCTATAGAATTGGTCATCATTATTCCATATTTTTGTTCGACTGCACAAACATGGTTGGAAAAACGAACTCCTTGACCGCTTATGCACTCACACGGTGCCATTTTAGAGTCCACAACGTACCTAAAGGTCAGTTTGTGCTTTTAATAAATATATGGTTTCATCAAATGGTGTTAGGTATCATAACACCTCTTCTTTTAATTTAATTTAATTTGATTTAAATGGCATCTCATCAGGCGATGTATACTGATGGATTCTTATTTTGCCCATCGGCTGCTCAGATTTTTCCGGAGGTCGTGGAATAGATGGTTAGTTAGAGGCTCTCATAGCACTTAGGTTTACCCTTAGATATATCACCTTAGATAGCTTGACAATTACTGACTTGATCCATTTCTACTTTTAATTTATATTTAAAAAAATAAATATTTGGACGCCAGGTCAGCAGTACTAGAGAAGTACAGCAGAACGCAATATCCAGACAATGTAAGCTCTAACTTCTGTGAATTAGATTTTTACTTAGTGGAATAAAACAGATAATTTTAATAGCAATATATTAACAAATAAATAAATGTACCAGTTGATGGTTTACAGATAAATTAGAAATAATTAAAATGTACAATTACTAAGCCTGAGGGCGTATAAAAAATGATCCTAGAATGCCAGTTTAAAATAAATTTAAAAAGTAGCCTGAAGATCTCTAAGCCTCTAAGTTAACACAATAAAAAAAAATAAAAAGGATAATTACTCATGACAAGTCAAGCTGAAGTCAAGCTGAAAAAATCAAGTGGCTAATAAACCCTGATAAAATTGGTAAAAGTGAAAATATTACGTAAGACCTGGTTATTCCTGTGGCAATCAAAATATACAAGTTATACCTTTCCTTGTAGACTCTGGAGATCCCCTCGTAACATGTGGATTTTCTAGGATTCTAGGATGTAGCTACTTCTGCCAATTCGGAGGTCCAGCGAAACTGGGACGTACATTCTATGGGCGATATGTACTATGGTGAAATGTTTCCGCTATGCGAGGTCTTCCTGTCTAATTTTCTGGACTTCAGGCAAGGATGGCCTGTTCAGCTTAATCACCAGAGGAATTGTTTTTCGGTCATCTCATCAGTTTATAGAAGAAAAAATTAATAGTATCACAGGTTTACCATTACAATAAAGGAAGAAAAAAAATATGTATAAATTTCCCGCTTAAGCAAGGTTACAAGAGTAAAATTTATAACTTAAGTGAAGTTAATAAAGATAATTGAATACTAATTCAAGAAATGAGCAGAATTGATTCCGAACCCATGTGCGGGTTCAAAACCACATATCCGTATTGATATTAGGACCGCATGGTGCCCTTCTAAATTCCTAAAAAATAATATAAATGTCATACTAAGGAACGCGCATTGAAATGGATGAAAGATAAATTCGTATTATTACCCATGTCAATGGATTTATAACGATGCTATAATACTAGAGAAAAAATTCTAGTAATAGGAAAAACTGAACTCTAACAAGTGGCTTATGATTCATGGGGCACCCCAGGTATCTGTTATGGGGCCAATCATGTTTCTCATCTACATAAATGACATAGCAAACTGTAGGTACTGTCAACTGGAATCGAACTGTTTGTATTGCAGGTTTAAAAAATAATGTGTTTACCATGTTCTGAAGATCTATTATCGAATTTAGGTGGTTCGACTCTTCTTTCGACAAAAATTTTCTTTCAAATGCTTCGTTATCAGAATATAAATCAGGATCATTTTTTCAGTTACACGTAGGTATATTGAAATTTTTTAAGGCGATCACAAAAATGAGTGTCGTATTAATTATCTTTTTTAAATTATTCTATTTTAAAATTATCTTATTTTAGCCACTTATTTATATTATTACGTACTTTGTTAAAAATATTCTCGTTCAGTATATTATCTGAATATTCCTTTAGAATAATCAATCGTAATAAACCTACATATTATACAATATTTGATAGTCATTTGCTTCTGTTGTTGCGTATGGACTTACTAAAATACTTACAGAACCTCGTTTCTCACCCACTTTTCCATCACCTGAATGTGAAGTATAATTTAAAAGAAAGACGGGGGCAAGCAAAGAAGACCTCATTGACTTGGTAAGTGGGCTCTATTTCAAATAGGACACAGCTTGTGTTTCTAATATTCCGGGTCCCTGAGAAATCTGGCCATCTCGGATGGATTTCCTCTTCTGGGATAAAACTGAATAATGTACAAAAGTTACATTTATGTATTTTTAGCGGAATGCATTGACATAAATTTTACAAAGTCAAACAGAACTATATCATATGACATCATCATAAAATATTATATATATATATATATATATATATATATATATATATATATATATATATATATATATATATATATATATATATATATATATATATATATATATATATATATATATATATGTATATATATATATATATATATATATATATATATATATATATATATATATATATATATATATATATATATATATATATATTGAGATAAATGAGAATAATGCTAATACTAATAATGACCTTAGAAACATAATTAAGGAATGAAAAATGAGATAGGAGGATACCAAACTAAGAGCAATATTCTATTATAAAGATACAATTGGGAACATTGTTGCGGGAGGAGAAGAAATGCTGAAAAGGTGAAAGGAATATTTTAACCAGTTGTTAAACGTCGAAAATAATGCACAAGAAACGGAGGAACATATAACTAATATAAAAGAAGAAGGAAAGGAAAAAGAAGAAGAATAGTAGTGATAGCAAGAAACAAAACAACTAAAAATAACTAAAATTAACTAAAAATGTAATAAAAATATTGGATGAACAATTAGTTGAAAGGTATATGAATGAGAAAAAACGAAGTAAGTGGAGAGGACAGAAGAATATCAAGAAAACAATTTTTAAATGTCGACACCAATAAACATACATGTAAAACATACAAGATCGAATAAGTTGAGCAAATCACATATTACCAGTCCCAAGTAATGAAAATATTAAGGAAATTATTTTAAAACTGAAAAATAGAGTCCGGGAAATAATAATTTGACTATTTAAATACGAAGTATATGAGTTAACCTACCAAATATATAAACTGTTAGAGAAGATATGGAAAAATGAAGGAGTAGATGGAAGTCATAATTTGACCTACACATAAAGAGGAGACAGAGAGGGGAATACCACTACTATAAGGAGCATTATTAAATGTAGCATATAAAATATTATCTTTATAAAAAACAAGGTAGTAGAAGATAAGATTGGTGAATACCAGTGTGGCTTTAGGCAAGGAGGAAGTATGGTGGAACAACTTTTTAAGCTACGATAACTTCAAGGTGAAAGCTTTGAATATGGTAAACCAACAGTAGTTTATTTGTGGACTATAAACAAGCCTACGATAAAATAAAGAGGAAATAATTATTGAAAACTTTAGAAGAATTGGAAGTCAGCAAAAAAGATAAAAGATGCGATACTACTAACAGCATAAAAAGACGGAGAACAAACTGCAAGTAAAAATAGAACTATAGAAGAATTTAAAGTTGAAAACCGTGTAAGACAAGCAGACTACTTATCATCAGTGAACATTCCGAAAAAAAAGAAGATTGTATAAAAATTAAGAGAAAACAAAGTACATGTAGGGGGCAGAAGAATATTAAGGAAACACGTTTTTAAAGGTCGGCACTAATAGAGGGAAAACATACAAAATTGAAGAAGTAGATCAATTCACATATAGGGGAGAAAATTTAATCCAGAATAATGTCACGAAATAAATGTGTATGAGGGTTACAGAGAACATAGTATGAGTGATAAAAGGTCCAAGGTTCCGGTGGCTAGGACATATTGAAAGAATGAGAGAACAAAGCCATATAGTCCAAGTATTCTGTCACGGACTAATGTTAAATTAGCAGAAATTCCTACCTAGATAAAAAAAAATATATTAAGGCGCGAGTTGGAAGAAATAGAAACTCATATTTAAATTTCAGTTCCTATACGGCCATATTTTTTTATCCAGGTAGGAATTTATGTCAACACTTGTCTATAATGCTTAGACTAATAGGCCTACCGGGCGCGCAGAGTTAAACTATAATAAAGAAAAAGTTTTACTTTAAATTTAAGTTTTCCATTGAAAACAACTACACTTTCGTACTAGTACAATAATTGATTCAAAATTTAACTTATATGACAAGTGGATTGACAAGTGAACTAAGTATTGGTTTAATAAATGTATACAAAAATGGATGCTATCTCGCCAACTTTATATGGATGTCGTTTTAAGTATGAAATATATACTCATATAAATTAAGGGACTGAGCCTTTTATTTTCATAAAAGTACCCCACTTCTTCAAACAAACAATAAAAAACAACATAAACTGCATTGTAACACAATGAAAACAAAATAATTTAAGACTACCTTCCAGGGCATTCATATTTATCTGATGGAGAGATGATTTAATGTGGTGATCGTATCTATACGAGCACAGTTGATATCACAAATAATTTAATGCAATGATAATATTAGCTTGTTATTGATACATTACCAATGCAATATGGGCTTAATAATTAGTTCAAGAACCGGCCAAGATAATTCCGTATTCTCGATGATTTATGACTTGGGCCGATGCATGTTTGTCCAGTAAAACGGACCCAGAAAGTAATAGAGGCAATGCATTTTATTCACCTCAGAACAATACAGTTCCATGCCTAAACGAATAAATTTGGTTCTATAGTGTCATAGCAACTTGAGTGACTTATTTCTACCAATGGTGTTTCTCAATTTTAACATAATATTTGCCTTTATTCGATTACTGCTTTTGAAAAGATTTTGACAATTTAAGGAAACCCTAAAGTAGGCTCTTGATATGTAATGCTCCTCTCTTCTTGGGCATGAAGAGGATCTGTTATTATTGACTGCTCTCCTTATGTAGACATGCCAACAGAGACTTTATTCTCCAATCCTGACCTATGAACCAATCCTGACAGCATGAAGAACTTATTAAATGCTATAAACTATCTTTAGACATATTTTCAAAAAGGGCGGACCTCGAAGTCGCAAACTTAGGGCCCCCAAGTCTACACTCCTCTCAAATTTCAAAAATACTCAACCTTTTGCACCAAAAAAGCTACTAATAACTGGCCTATAGATACATACCAATATGTTAGAAACGTATGTCTAAGACAATTCAACTCAACGTTTTTTACCAATATAATTTAACGTATGCAATTGCATATTACAGTGACAATATTTACGTTAAATGAGAGGCAGCAGATTATTCCAACGACAATATTTATGTCAAATAAACGTCAAAAAAACTATGAATTTTATTTTTAAAGAACAATCAAACTGGTTCCAATGTGACTCATGGTATCTTTTTGTATTACTTGAAGTTGAATTTGACTTAAATCGTTGTTACCAAACCGGTTCATTTTGGAAATTGAACGAAGCGCACTACAAGACATTAAATTATGTCAGATAAACGGCAAACAAATTATCACCAAACTGGTATTCAATTATTTATATACTAAGTATTTGATTTTCTTTCAAAATGAACATTCTTGTTTCATTAGATTGCCCTCCGAATACAACTCGTGCTCTCAGTTTTGCTTCAATATTTGTCATTCATTCATTACTCGTTGCTGCTGTTTTTGGAAAATAATTACTCACGTTTCGCGCTCGTAATTATTTTCGTCACAGCAGCAACTCGTGTTCATAATGATAAATATTATCGGCAAAACCCAGAGCACTTGTTGTATAATATATGATATGTACGTCAAATGAGAGGCAATAGATTCTTCCAGCGACAATTCGCGACGTTTTTTACCAATGTAAGTTAACCTATGCAATAGCATATCACAGTGATAATTCAACTCAACGTTTTTTACTAATGTAATTTAGCCTATATGTATGCATATTACAGTGACAATATTTACGTCGAATGTGAGGCAATATAGTATTCCAGCGACAATATTTGTGTCATAAAGGTAAAAAAACTCTGAATTTTATTTTAAAGAACAATAAACACTGTTTTTAACTGATTAATTTTTTTTATCATCTTATTTTTTTTATAATAAGAGAAATTCATGTGGGTTCAGCATATATTCGGAAAAAAAACATTTTGTTTTACCTATTTTCCAACATGGCTGTGCGAGCGGAAAATTATCTGCTGAATCTGTTCCATGATCTTTTGCAATTTGAATTTAATTTCTTGGACTATTTATAGATATTAGAGACGTATGGGTCTGTTGATTTGAAATTAACCACGAACATCATTAGCAATAATTATTATTGATATTAATCGTCGGTCATACTTCACATGATGTTTCCAAGCCTCTAACAGCATTACCATTACAAAATAAGGCTCCTTTTAACTGTATTATTACATATTCCGAACTTTTTATGAAACATATTAATATTCTCAAATGTTTAATATGTATGTGGAAATGTTAATCGGGCCCAGTTTTACCATAAATTATTCCTTATTTTTTAACATCGGCAATATAAATCATGCTACTTATGCGGTTGATTTGATGACGAGCTTTCTTTTTAAATTCCGTCGCTCTTGACAGGAATATTCATGAACTGGTTGCGAACGAAAAAAATAATGAATATCGCAGGATTCGTTATACTAGATGCATTTTTAATGAGTAACGTTGGATCGCGTTATGATAACTATGTGAAAATTATAGTCAGTTGTAAGTAGCATCATAAGATAGTGAGAATAACTTGAGAATAATTTGACAGATTTTCGAAAACTTGTAACCAGGCTCTATTCTATAGACTATTTTTTGTTGCTACAATAATAAACAATTTTACTATATAATATTTTTATTTTAACAAATTAAGGTTACTTAACTCACTATAAAAAAATTAGAGTCCAAATATTAGTCCAGTCAACGAAAAATTGTAGAGTAGAGTTGACGCGAGACGAGACGAGATGAGAGCCTTGTCTCGTCTCGTCTCGAAGTTTCGAGATAAAATTTTTCGAGACAAGTTCGAGACGAAACGAGACAATGCCTTATTTCGTCTCGTCTCGTTTGTCACGAGTTGTTATGGTTTATCCCAATTCAATTTTGAACTATCTGTAAGTCCAATAAAAATTGTTATGGGTGTTTTTGAATGCTCGAACCCGTCGATTTTTGATTTAGTACTAACTAAATTTTAAATTCTTTTTTAAATTAACTCTCTACAACCAATAGCAGCCAAGGTAGCAACTATTTTACAAAAATCATTATAAATTATTAACTATTAAATTATTTTTATAAATTTTAAAAGTTTTCACAAATTTTCAATGATTACCTATATTTTATGACTCAATTGATGAGTCATAAAATATGATACCTATGACCTTACCACGATAAGCGCAAAGCATTGTGTCGTGGTAAGGTTTGTTCTATGTTTATGTGCGTTTTACTTTGACAGTGCCTACCACGATACAACACGACACTTCAGGGGAATGCGTTGCACAATGGTAGGAAGTGGCTATACGAATCCGGGAAATTATGTAATTTTTGCCCGCTACATATCTCCGTAACCGTCCGCTTTACCATAATTATATATATATGTGAGCATTTTTATACGAAATTTAATGTAGATAATTTTTTTATAGTATAACATTTGCGCCAAACCTCGTAGTTTTTGAGATATTCGCGAAAAACTGGGATAGATGATCATTTCACCCTCATACACATCATTTCATTATCATCTCATTTCACATTTCATACTCATTGCATAAATTGTATACTCATCAATTGAATAATAAAATAAAGGATATAGGTCACCATTGAAACTCTGTGCAAATATTAACTCTTACTATTTACAAGAATATCTGATATGATTTTTTTAGTTGCAATATTCATCTCACTGAATTTCTATCATATAGAGTAAATGCAATTCTCATATGTTTAGTCCCTGGGATTTTGTCATTGGCAACGCGAGATAATTAGTCTTGTATGCTAGCTTGTCAATTAGAAGCTTGTTCTGCGGGCCTGTCCTTGTGGTAAGATCTAAAACAGTTGTTCCTAAAATTACTGTTAGACGGTTTTACATTTACATTATTAACCGAAATTATGCATCCATCTGCTACAGCAGAATTTTAATCTTACTGTACAATTAAAGCAGAATTATTGTAATCATATTTCATGGGCCTTAAACAGTACATTTAATATAAGTTGTGGTGGTAATTACCATTCCTCGTCGTGTATATGTTCAGAGATAATAAGCATAATATACGCTTAGGATTGCGAGTGCATTTAAACACCGCATTAGTGTGTTGTTTACGAACCGAAACTGAGCAACCCCGACTTCCTTACTGCTGGTGTGTTCTTGTTCTTCATATCTGATAGCTTTAGTATCATAAGTCTTCGTGGATTATGTATGCCAAATGTCTCGCATGCCGTTTTAATGCAAATATCTTAACATACTTAGCTTAACTCTTAACCCAATCAACGTAGGTTCTCCTGCAGAAACTCATGATATGGTTTGCGCGAAAAAATATAATAATAATCGATATATCACCTCTAATATTAAACAGATAGTGGGAAGAGGTTGTTCTAAATGATACAAGAAACCACATAATACAACAGGGTGTGTCTTAATGATTTCTCACGGTATTTTATGAAGAAAAGTTTATATAAACATGTCCGCAGCGGCTTAATGTTTCTCTTGTAAGAGCTTTAGATATTATCATAAATTTTGGTATGTGGTAATTGAATATTAACCCACGATATTAAAACACACATATAGTTAGGAAAGTTATTTTATCGCTTAACTAGGGGCGTTTTCTCATTCGTTCAAATCCCGGCGTATTCCGCATTGTTTCAAACGAGGCAACTGTTTAAAAGGACCCCATAAAAATCCAAACTATTGGAATCGGGGAACTTGATGGCCATCGCTGAGGTCCTCCACGGCCTTTGCAACGATTAGGATAAACCACAATTAAACAAAAAATAACAATTACACTGTAATGAACAGGGGCTCTCCATCGTGCGTGTACCACTTACCGGGTAAGTCTCTTAAGATTGACACCCCCCTTATCTCACTTATCCTTTGCCGATTTAACTCATTCAAAAAAGGGGTAGACACGGTTTTTGATGAATTTTAATAATCGGAGAACAGATATTAAAAATCTCGTAAAATATACAGGGTGAAAAATAAAACATGATTTTTTTAAATAGAACACCCCGTATATTTTTAGACCAAAATAATGTCCTTAATTTTCTGAATCCAAAAATGTGTAATTATTATATAATCACACCACCTGTTCGTGAGATATTACTAAAAACTTATCACATTACGGGTGTCAATTATAAAATAAGAACATCAAGATACCTCTGGAAACAATGCATATTTGCATTGTTTATTTGTTGACAGATGTCATCCAGTTTTTTGTGAGATAGTAGTTCACTCTCTTAGATATTAGCGTAAAAAATACGTAGTGTTCGTAAAGAAGCAAGTTATTTTGAAAATGGTATATTCATTGGAAGGGCGAAAAGAGTTGCTTGAAATTTATATTCAGTGCAACAAGAATAAGTCTCTTGCTCGGAGGGAGTATGTTAGGTTATTTCGAGAAAGGCTACCTCCTTCCAAAAATAGTTTTAAAAACATTTATGCAAAGTTTAGGAATACCGAATCTCTGAGAGACAAGAAAAGGGAAAGACGAAGAACAAAAACAGGAGAAGACACAGAACTCAACGCGTTATTATATTTTGCTGAAAATCCATCCAAATCATCCTATGCCGCAGCAATAGAATTGAATATATCACAAAGAAGTGTGATAAAAATATTACATCGCCATAATTTTAAACCATATAGTATTTTGCCCGTTCAATATTTAGACGACAACAACCTTCAAGACAGGTTAACCTTCTGCAGAGACATACTTGATAGAATAGAGGAAGATGATGAGTTTCTAAGTCATGTCTTTTGGACTGACGAAAGCAGTTTTTCTACTGCGGGAATTTTTAACAGAAAAAATGCACATTACTGGGCAGTGGAAAATCCACATATTGTAAAAAAAATAAAAAAAACAAGGATACCAAACTGTAAACGTGTGGTGTGGCATCCACAAGGATGCTATTGTAGGTCCTGTATTTATAAATGGGCCCTTAAATGCACAACGTTATGTGGATATTCTTCAACATCCAGTTGAAAATTATTTAGATAATATTAATTTAGTGGACAACAGATCTGTTATTTGGCAGCAGGATGGAGCATCACCACACTCTGCAAGGAACGTCACCGAATACCTAAACAGAAAATATCCTATTTGGATAGGAAGGCACGGTGTTATACATTGGCCCGCTAAAAGTCCGGACTTAACACCTATGGATTTTTTTCTCTGAGGTACGATAAAACAAGATATATACGACTAGACTAGATATATATAACTAGGGTTTTTAATAATATGAATGAGTTAAAAGAATGCATACGTGTAAAAATTGAGGAATTAAACCAAAATGGTGATATATTTCAAAGGGTGAGAACCAATTTTATAAAGCGATGCCAAATGTGTATTCAGAATGGTGGTGGTTACGTGGAAAATATTTAATTACGTTACGTGTAAATAAATAAAATTGTGTTACTCTATTGTGTTACTGTATTAATATTGACTTTTATTTGTTTTTATTAGGCTTAAATATGTTGTTTATTGTTATTACTCGTTACTGTTATTGTCACCTATATATTATTTATTTATTATCTCAATAAATGGTATTGTTTCCAGAGGTATCTTGATATGTTTTTTGTTTTATAATTGACACCCGTAATGTGATAAGTTTTTAGTAATATCTCACGAACAGGTGGAGTGATTATATAACAATTAGATATTTTTTATTCAGAAAATTAAGGACATTATTTTGGTATAATAAAATATACGGGATGTTCCATTTAAAAAAATCACGTTTTATTTTCCACCCTATTTTTATATATTACGAGATTTGACGAGATCTTACGAGATTTTTAATATCCGTGCTCAGATTATAAAAATTCATCAAAAACCGCGTCCACTCCTTTTTTGAATGAGTTAAATCGGCAAAGGATAAGTGAGATAATGGGGGTGTCAATCTTAAGAGACTTACACTGTACATCTTCAATCAAAACCGGTAGTTCTTCTTGATAGAAATACAGGTAAGATTGCCCATTAAGGTGTCCTGGCAGAAAAAGGGCCTAGATTATTACGAATAATACCCACCCACATATTAGCCGAAAATTGCTCTTCAAAATGGGTTTATGAGTTTTGGCATGGTGGTTTGGTTCTCGCATACATGATCATTATGCAAATTTCTAGAAAAAAAATCTTCATCTGTGAACACGATTTATACTAAAACGGCGAATTTAGTCTAACATTCAGAAGGTAATATTGACAGAATAATAAATTATCCAGGCATAATTAGATAGAATAAATTGGCCAGACAAATCAGAAAAAAATATTCAAATGGAAAAATGTCAGTGGCGTATCACTTTTTTGGTAGAATAATCAGGGGACATTTTTACAGGGACGCCACTGGTGAAGCGATAAAATTACTTTTTCTACTAAAATATGTGTAAAACATGCATTGAAATTAATATATGAAGTACCTACTTTCTGAGAGATTAAAAAATAACAATTTAGAAAAAATCAACTCCCTTGTGGCAAAAAAAAATAAGCCGTCTCGGACAATGTTCGTATTGACTTTTCTTCATAAAATTATCTAAGGAGTCACATCTTGAAATATTAGTACGTCATTACGGAACACCCTGTAGATACCTCTAATATATTACATCATATTGCAGTCTGGTTTTATTAGGTCTCATAATAGAATTGAATATTGTAAAACGCCATTTTCTCGTAAAGTAATAATTCCACGAATAACTCACGAAAATATACGTTCTACGTATATTTTTTAAAACTTGAGTTCGGCAGTGGCATCCTTAAAACGACTACCAACAAGACTACCTTTTTTATTATAAGCAGAAAAATTTATGTCATCGCCAAACTTGGACCAGGCTTCCTTTGGGAGAGCGAAAAAATTAATTTCCAAGTAAAAAAATTTAAAATAGGCATGCCGCCATACCACCAATCAAAATATATTATGATTGATCCGTCACTGGTGAGAACTATATTTACAACGGGAAAAGGAATCGATTTTTTATCTTTGATTTACACCTACTGTGTGGTGGCAAAAAAAAATAGGGCAACTATTTTTTCTAATGTAAATTTGTCTCTATTCGAATAATATTTGACAGTTAACTGACAATGTCACAAAGATGTCAATGTCACAACTAGGTTTATAACAATTTATTTAGCAATACATTATACGTTCTATTGTTTTGCTTACGACGGGACGTAAACTTATTATTAAATTTATTATTAAAATTTTTAATTTACATTAAAATTATTTTAGAGATGACGCAATAATAAGACTATTACGCAAAACACCGAAGGTATTGGACTGTTCCTTTTTGGATGGAGACTCAGGAGAGAGTTCTCGAAAAACCCTGCAAAAATCAGCTCGTCAGCCTTTTGTTTGTATCTTTACTGAACCATAGTAATAAATAAATATGGAAGCTTGTTTTCATATAATGAGCGGTGGAGCGTCGAATATGAGTTTTAAACTATGAAAATTTGAAAATATTTTACAAAATATGAAAAATTTTATAAAGCTACCGTAGGTAGAAAATATTAAAAAATTGCGATGTGTTCATTATTACATAATTGAATTAATAAATAATACATACGAACAAATAATAAGAAAGTATTTATCTTGAAAGTATTATAAGAAATATGTAATTATCAAATAAAGAATCTTTGAAACAGCTACAAATTGATGCATTAAAGTTTTTATATATATATATATATATATATATATATATATATATATATATATATATATATATATATATATATATATATATATATATATATATAAGATCATGTGAATATAAAAATTTTGAACCAATACCTTTATCATTATTTCATTATCATTGAAAACCCGAAAATAATTGTTTTATTGAATACAAATAATGTTTGCTGTATCTCAAACCAATTATTATCATAAATTAATAGTAAAAAACATTTTTAAAAACAAGTTTTTATTTAAATGCTCTGAAGAGAAGAAAATAAATTTAAAAAATTAAATTAAACCCATCAATTTATTACATTACACAATTTATAAAAAAAATAAAAAATCATATTAGGTATGTGTATCCGCTAAAAATGTATAGTTTTTGAGTTACAGTTAAAAGACATAAAAGTGGAAATTTAACCCGTTCTAAAAAATCCAAGCCTAAGTTTAATAGCACTTTGTGGATTTATCATTTTTAAGGTACAATTGAGGAGCAGGCATGCAAATCCAGATAAATCCTCTTTTTGGTCGATGTGTTTTTAAAGTCGATATCGACTAATTCGTGTGAGCTCTATCGAGTGAGGTCGTCAGATTCAACCAAATCACGATAAAGTCTATAGAAATCCAGCTTTAAAACCAACCATTTCAAGCGATATTTCAAGCAAATGTTAGTTAAATCGTCATATGAGAAATATTTTGGAACAACAACTATAAAGAAGTTTCCTATAATATTTTGATACTTGTAGCTGTGCAGTTCTCTAAGCACTAATGCACAGATGCTAAGAAATTAATATGTTGTTAGTCAGACTACCATTTGAGTTTCTAGCTGTTGAGGAGCACTATGAAGATAACGAGGAAGCTTGTATTTGTCTTAAGAACGAGGTCTTGGTACACGTGTAACGTGTTTTGAAGGGTTAAATTTTTATATTAGCGTAGACAATTTTAACAATAATTTGTTATTATTCTGGTAGAATTTAATATTGGTTTGTTAATATATCATTAAAAAGTGTTTTGGTATTATTGGGTCTCCTGTATTAGTAGGATGTCTAGGTGGGGGAAAACCTACGATAACAATTATTTAGCATTTTACTACAAGCATAAAAATCATTCTAAACACCTCAATATTTTCAAGCAACAATATTTTCAAGCAAAACCAGACAAATTCAAAGTTAAATGTTTAAAAAAAAATAACGGTAAGCGTTTTTTAATCGATATGCCATATTTATGTCCTTATCGTGAACACTAATTAATTACCACAGAAAGATTTTAAGATTTGTTAGCGGATTATGAGTTACAAGTTTATTGCCGCTATCTCGGAATCACTTTCTATGGATTTATCTGGATTTGCATGCTTGCTCCTCAATTGAACAAATTATATGAAACAATAAAACACCTTGAACGAATTAGTTCCTTATTCAATTACATAGTCAATAGTCTAATACTATGGCTGTGTAACAGAACACGTGTAGGTGGTCACTAAGTTCATATGCCAGCAAAGATCCATTTGACAAAGTTAAAAACTTCATAACCTCTCACCTATTGTCGAATTTTCTATATTTTGGATAAATTGCCATATCAATTGGATTGCAACCAGAAATTCTACCAGGGTACATTTTATAAAGAATTGGCCTTGTATTCCCTTTTCTAT